>CM053623.1:101314697-101375607 GCA_028646595.1 Phalanger gymnotis
CCTCTGCCACTTTGTGGGTTCTGCAGCTCTAAAATTGGTTCAGAGCCATTGTTTTATAGGTTTTTGGAGGAATTTGGTGGGGAGCTCACGCCAGTCACTACTTCCCAGCTGCCATCTTGGCTCCGCCCCCCGTAAATGATTTATTTTAAGGTGGAGGCCATGAAAAGCACTTTGGAAATTGTAAACACACAGCTATGGACTAGATGAGGAAAATATATTTGGAATTTTGCTCTCTCTGCTGCTTTAGTGAGTTCCTTTATGTGACACTAGATAATACTGACATTTGGAAATGGAGCACTCAGTTGCTGTCGTGTGCAGATAGGATTATTTTTGAACCCTTCTCACTGACTGGCCACCACTACTGCTGATTTCAATCGGAAAGATTCAAGCCATTTCAGTATTGTAGCACATTTGCATAAAGAGGAGTGTTGGTAGAACATTTCTCCTCTTTTACATTCCTGCATTGAGATGAAGTGTTGGGAAATTTGAATACTGTGGGCATGGGAAGCAGAGAGGAAAATTTCCTTCACAACTCCTGCAAATGAGGGAAGAAGTGATTCCAGCAATTCCACAAGGGTATTTAAGGCATCTGATTAGTAGGAAAAGAGCAGGTGTACAAATGATGGTGAGTATCGAGTTTAGCCTTGATTTGGTAAAGAGAAAGCTTGAGATAGAGGGCATGGTAGTGATACAGTGTTGGTGACGGTGGAGTGATAAAAAAGTGTCCAACCATTTTGGAAAACATTTGCTATCATATTGAAAAAATCATTGAAATATACATCCCCTTTGACTCAGTGATATGAATATACTCCAAGGAGACAAAGAGAAAAGTCAAATATACATATATGCATATATAATACATATATGTAATGGGGGACTACCCAACGAGGGTCCAGTATTTGAAGCATTCACAGATTTCCCCTTCCTGGTGGATTATATAGAACACGCAATATTCCCAAGTGGATTGTTGGTAAGCAGACTTTTAGTCATCTATGAGTGACTGATGGGTTGGTACTATGGTGTAGAAGAATCTTTTGTCTGGCTAAAGAGCCAGAACTGAGGGTACCTACAAAACCTTTGAATAGATGTTATCTCACTCTCTTCTCTGGCAGCCTTCAATGAAGAGGATTGCTATGGGAGAGGGATTGGATGTCTTATCATCCTATTGGCTACCATGTGTTCCTGAGTTCTTGGTGCCTGTATCTTTTGTGTTTATTCTTTCCTGATCTCAGGTGAATGAGTTTCCTGAGTATGGAAGCTTGGAAGAGCTGTTAGAGCTCCCTTCAGCAACCAGAATTTGTAGTGGAAAGTCCAGTGAGGAACTAGACCTAAGGAGGCGCCTGCTTAACCTAGGCCAGCAGTAGGTTGACCCATGAGCCGAAAGATTGCATCGAGCAAGAATCTAGCTCACTTGAGCAAGGGAATGATTCTGCCATTAATGATGCCACTCCCTGGAGTAAACTTAGTGGAGACCCCTTAAAAGGAGAAAAAGGCTCCAAAGGGCCAGGAATTGTGAAGCACCTCTTGTTCCAAGTGTTCCATATACCTGTACCAGTCTTTGTACTTTTAGCTTGAGCCCACTCTCCCTGGGGAACTTGTGTATATAAGGAGAGAGTATGTCCCATCTGTCTATTTTGGGAGATACTTTTGTAACTTCAGTCTTTACTATACCTTTAAATAAATATCCTTTTGTAAAAGCTAATTGGTGTCAACTGGTTAATCAGTATTGGAGAGGGGAGCACATTAAGCTGGGGATTACAAGTGATAGTGCTAGAAGTCACATCCCTCTAGAATCCTGAGCAGGGAATAGTGTTAAGTTGCTCCCCAGAGACCCATCATGCTAGTCCAATGTGAGTTTAGTAGGCCCAGAGAGGGTAATACATACACATGTGTGTGTGTGTATATATATGTATATATATATATATATGAGCATATATATATATATCTATTACTAATAACAATGATAACAATGATGCATATCATCACTTTTATAGCAGAAAAGAACTGAAAAGAAAGAAAATACTCATCTATTGAGGAATGGCAAAACAAGTTGTGATACATGAACACAGAGAGGGTAAGGACTAGAGTAATGATTTCATTGGTACAGGGAACTTCCTGTACCAACATACATTGGCACTTTCTCTGCAACTCATTCTTAGTTATCCAGGGCAGAGGGAAGTCAAATGGCTTGCCCAAAGTCATAAAGTAAATATGTTTCAAAGATAGGACTTCAGCCCAGGTTCCCTTGATTCCAAGATCATCTCTTTACTATCTCTGTCACGCTATATCTCCTAAGACATCTTACCTCCCTGATTAGACTATAATCTCCTGAATATTTTCATGTCTTGAGAGATGATGAATATGAATTCACAGATACTTGGGAAGAGTTATGGTAACCTATTCAGGGTAAAGTAAGCTGAACTGGAGAAAAATTTACATGATGACAATACTTTAAATGAAAACAACATTAAGAGACTACAAAAGTGATCAACTTGGTGATTAAATATGATCTGATATTGAAAGTAAGTCTCTTGAATTTAGCAGAATGATGGGGGATATTAGATATGGAATAAGACATAAGTTTCTAGACACAGTCAGTATATTGATGTTTTACTTGACTATTTGTCACATAAATATAATTTATATTTATGGTTTGACTTTGTTAGGATGTTAGGAGCAGGAGTTACTGGGAAGAGATAGTGAATATATATGCGTGCATATATACATATATGTAATATATGTATATGTGTATATGTATGTATATATGTTTATTATATATACGATCATATATATATACATATATATACATATATATATATATAGAGAGAGAGAGAGAGAGAGAGGGAGAGAGAGAGAGAGAAAGAGAGAGAGAGAGGGAGAGGAGAAAAACCATTTTAAAACAAAGTTAGAGACAAGCGGCAGAGAGATCCATAGAAAGTTGGAAGGAGGACCTATTGTGCCAATGGTATCTGTCCTTGAGGTTTGAGCCTTTGTGTTATGTTGGAGGTGGGTGCTGAAGGGGTGGTAGTGTTCATGAGTTGGTGTCAGTCTGATTTGTGTTGCAACTGAGCCTACCCACACCAGTATGAGAACAAAGGGATCATAATTGACATTTATAGAATACTTCAAGGTTTCCAAAATACTATACAGACGTTATATGTGATCCTAGTACCAACCTTATGGGGTAGGTGCTATTATTTAACAAAATTTGGGCTTAGAGAGGTCAAGGATCTTCTCATAGGTCACATTTTAGCTAGTACGTATATGAGGCTGCATTCTAACCCTATCTCCACCTGTTGTCTCTCAATAATGAAACTATGTTGTCAGATCCAGTCCAGCACTGCCTAGCTGAATTGTACCAACTGACCTCATCTTTATCCCATACCTAGAACTACAATTTGGACCTGGAATCAGGATTTAGAGTCCTGCCTTAGACCTTGACACATGATACTTAACAAATACCCTAAACAATTTTGGGGGGGAGAATCTAGATCTATGATATCATTATTGTGAAGAACTCCTGGCGATGGAAATTCCTACCACCAGTGTATATGGATAACTCATCTTAGCCTTTAACTTAGTTGCAGGGGTAGGGGGGTATAACTGAGAAGTTAGGTGACTTGCTCAACATTACACAGCCAGCATGTGTCAGAGGCAACATAGAACTCAGATTTTCCTGACTTTGCAGCCAATCTGCTTTCCACTACGCCACGATGCCTTACATATAATAGATACTTAATACATGGTGGCATAGCAGATAGAGTACAGGACTTGGAATCAGGATGACTCATCTTCATGAATTCAAATCCTACCTCAGATACTTCCTAGCCGTGTGACCTTGGGCAAATCATTTAATCCCTATTTGCCTCAGTTCCTCAACTGTAACATGAGCTGGAGAAGACTCTACTTGCTTCCCTTGCTCTCCTTATTTTGAATGTTGAGATAACATTTCCATCTCTAGGCCCTGTGATCCTCCCATTCTCCAAATCTTTGACAGACCATTGACAGTGCTTTGGCAATCACATTATTCAGTTTTTTAAAAATGCTTTGGAATGTAGTTCATCTGGCCCTGTTAAATTTTGAGCTCTCAAGGGCAGCTGTTTACTCTCTTAATATCATTACATTTTCCTTATCTTTCTACTGTCTTAGTTATTTTTGATCTACTCTTCCAGTCCAGAGAATTTCCCTTGATAGAGAGAAAAGAGGTAAATTAGAGTTAAGTGGTTCTTTGTTATTACCATTTTATCTCCCCCAAGAAACAGTCCTATCCTTTCTCCTATCTGCCCCTTTTCCTCAACATAGCTTTAAAAATACTTTGAGTTGTAATCAATGTCCCTTGCCAACACCAGCTCATTCAAAGCTTTTGACCAACCTGATGGATTTTAGCAGGGTTGTCCCTTGCCTTTGTGTCAGTCCTTAGTTATCTTCTATCTTCTGTACATCTAGTTGATCCATAAGTTTACTATTTAACTATATCATTCTCTTTAGAAAGTGATTCCCTTTTTCTCACTGTAATTATTTCATTTTGTGCCTTCAGAATACACATGAGAATTTCCTATCCTTCCTGGGCTGCCTTTTCCTTTAGAATCATATTTGACAGAATCTGACCTCTTAATCTTTTGGTATCTTTTCTCTATAACTCTAGGTTTCACATCAGACTGTGGTTGGCATTCAACTCCATCTTTGTCTCAAATTCTATCATTGATTAGTCCTTTCCCTTCAAGATTCCCACCATTTCCACCACAACAAAGGGTTTGCCTTGAGGGGTCTGTAGCAGTAAGGCAAAAATAACAATATAGATGATAATTTGTTAAAATGCCTATGTAGTTCTGTATCGCAAAGTATATAAGACTCTCCACATGGAAGGTAGAAGAAGTAAACCATTTATTCAGGCACCAGAGAACCATTTCTCATAAGCCATCTACCCAATCTATCACAGCAGCAAAACATTCAATACACAATACAACAACCTGGAGCCTCACCATCCCAAAACCTTTCTGACCCCCCTGCTGGGTCTTCCCCAAGACAAACTCAGAGTTCAGCTAAGTCAGCCTGTTCAGTGCCAAAAATCATGAGGGTGGCCATTAGCAGTTATAACATCTCTCTCTCTCTCTCTCTCTCTCTCTCTCTCTCTCTCTCTCTCTCTCTCTCTCTCTCTCTCTCTGTGTCTCTCTCAACATTTCCTGTGACATAACTCCCTTTTCCTGTCAGGAAGCTTCTCCCACCACATGTAATTTAGGCTTCCTGTGATGTAAGCAGGTCACATGACCTTTTAATGGGTGGGAAAGATCTTCAAATCCAAATTGCTGTTACAGGGGCAGAATCAGATCCAGAATAAAAGTTCTCATTGGTTCCTCCATCATTCTGAAGACGGAATTGTCTTTATGACAAGCTAAGAAAATATTGAAATATTACATGTTCTTTGAGAGGGAGCTGCATGAAAGAAGAAGTCTACATCAGTAGATTCCAGATAATTAAAATCCCCATCACTACAATATCATGGATTTTTGCCAGGCTTATGTTTTGTTTCTTGAAATCCTCAGCTATTTTCTCTTCCTCTCCAGCTGATCTTTTTATATGCTGAAAGCAAGATTGCTTCTGTTTCTGCCTCCTTTGAGTGTCATTCAAATGCTCCCCTCCACCAAAATTAAAAGATTCTTCCCCTCTGGTTACCATGAGTAGGGTAATGGCGAACAGGTCAAACACTTCTGCTCTTGACCTACGCAAATACCTAACACTAAGAGAAATTAGCTATGTCAATGCATCCAAAGCTGGGGAATTGCCAACAGCTAAAAACCAAGCCTAATCAAAGAGGTAGGAGTGGGGGAGATGAAATAGCAAAAGGATGTTGTGGTGGTCCACCTCCCCATGGCCACAAGAGGAGTCCTACAAAGTGCTCAGTAAAAAATATATGAATAATTTGTCATGAATAAAAAGCACAAGTGAAAATTTTGATCTACGTAATTCATAAGATATAATTGATAGTGTATCCTTGAATGCAATATGCTCGGTTGTTTAAATGTTCTTATAACTGTTTTTAAATATACATTGTTTTCTAAAAGTCTACTATTTGCTTTATTAAGTGATGGACTCAAACTGGCTCTTTTTAGCTTGCGTGAGATCCACGTTTAGTTATATTCTTTGTATACTTCATGGCTTTTTAAATGTCTTTTAAAATGTTAATCAGATACAGAGGTTCACTTTGATAAAGGAAGTGGTTGAATTATATATGAATTCTTTCTTGCTCAAGAGATGACATGACGTAGTAAAAAGATTACCAGATTTAAGGTCAAAAGACTTGGTTTGAATCTTGGCTCTGCCATTTACAGCATTGTGTGATCTTGGGCAAATCACTTTATTTCTGTGAGCCTCAGTTTCCTCATCTGTAAAATGAAGGTATTGGATTTCAAGAGTTCCTAATCTAGGTTCCATGGACTTGAAAAATAGTTTGATAACCGTATTTCAATATAATTGGTTTTCTTTATAACCCTATATATTTTGTGCATCTAAAACATTTTTTATGAGAAGAAGTACATAGGCTTTACCAGACTGCCAAAGGGGACCATAGCACAAAAAGGTCAATAATCCCTGAACTAACTGGTCTCTAAGTTCTCTTCCAACTGCAAATTCAATCATTCTTCTCCTTCACAGAGCTTTTCTCCTTTACAAAGTTTCTCCTCTTTTTTTACATAGCTTCTTTTCATCATGGCAAGCTCCCTTTCCTCTGAGAAATGAAAGGAACATTCAGTTCAGAGTCAGAGTACCCAGGTTCAAAACTTGCCTTTTGATATATGTGATCTTGGCAAGTCATTAACTTCTCTGTGACTTAATTGCCTCATCTGTAAAATGATGGAGATGGACTAGTGTGATGCTGTGGAAAGGCGTGCCAGATTTGAGGTCAGAGGACTTGGGTTTGAATCCTGATTTTGTTGTTTAATGATAATAAAAATAGCTGGCATTTGGATGGCACTTCAGGGTGCACAAAGCACTTTATACCTATTATGTCATTTTATCCTCAAAAATAACCCTAAGAGGTAGGTGCTAATAAATCCTCATTTTATAGATAGGGAAATTGAAGCAGCTCAAGGTTAAATGATTTGCCCAAAGTAGCACAGCTAGTAAAGAGTTTGAGGTTGGATTTGAGCTTGGTTTTCTTGACTCCAGGTCTAACTCTCTATCTACTATGTCACCTAGCTGATTTTGAGAAAATTATTTTGGGGGTCAGTTTCTTCAGCTGTAAAATGAAGAGTTTGAATATAAGGACCTCTAAGGCCTTTTCTAATACTATAATCTTAATCTAATTCTATAATATAATTCTCTAATCCTACCAATGCCTGCAAGAGACTAAGTCAAATTGGAATGTCTTCTCTTTGCAATTAACTCTATTTTGGATACCTTGGTTCATGGTTCTAAACTGAGATTACATCTTCCAGTTCTGTTCTTTGCTCCCAAACTGCTGATTGTTACAGTTGCCTCTGGTCCAAGTCTCTTTGCCACCCAATAAGAAGAGATTCCTTATCCTTCATTGACTTCCCCCTTGTTCCTTGTCAAATTAGCTCTTGATCATCTGCCCTGCTCCCCTCTCTGGGAGAGGGAATAGGGAAATGGAGTATAGCATAGACCTAAGGAAAAGAATCTGGGTCCAGAGCTAGAAGGACCCTTTGTATGTCCTGAGTTAACTTGATAATGTTTCTTTATTTGTGTTTTAAAATTAATTTTTATCAGGTAATCACAATGACTACTATAACATATGTTCTTTTTCTGACTTAATCTAGTGCCAGTGATAATGAGCAATGTTAGGTTCAGAATGCTCCTTCAATTAAATAGAGGTTCGGTTTAATTGGTTTTTGCCATATTTTTGATGGGTAATTTGTTTTTTTTTCAAAAGGCTGTGCCAAGTTAACTCAATTAGTTAGGATACAGTGCTGTTGAGGGAGGTCATGGGTTTGACTTCCATATGGCCCAATTTGTTTTGCATGAAGAATCTATGTTCCTTGGCCACAGAATGCATCCTACCATCTTGGAAGTTTATGCTTTTATTTTTAATGGGATCTAGATGGTTAATGTAAATGAATCAATAGGAAAATAATGAAGCATGTCTTCCTGACATTAGGTGTGTACTATCTTTACATTTATTCATGAATGCTTATTAAACACTGTGGCTCATTATATGAGGTATTTTAGGTTGGTGGGAATAAAAGACTAAACTGGGACATGTTTTCAGCTGTATTGGCAATTAAAGTGGGACTTTTTTTTTTTTTTACTGTTTTCTGTTTGAGAATGCTAAAGTAATCAAATGCCTTTGATTAAGCCTTACTAGGTACAAAGCCCCAGGCATATACCCTTTTGCTAAGTAGTGTAAAGCCCCAGGCACACACCCTTTTGCTGATTAGGTGTGAACCCTTCAGGCCCTAAAAAGGGTATATAAACTCAGAGGTTAGCACGTTTTCTGGGGATCTCACTCACTGGAAGAGTGTTGATGTGGAGACTCTGGGTAGCAGCTAAAGCCCTCCAGCTTTGAAGAAAAGCCAGATATTGGTGCTTCTCTTTTTGTTAACTATGTACATGATGTCTTGATTAGATAAAGTCTGTTTGTTGATCTGTTTGTAATTTCTGTTTGTATTTGCTCTGAAGTTCAGGGTGCTGACTTTTCTCCTTGAACTAAGTGAATGATATATGCATGTTTATTAAAGGATTGTAAACCCCTTAAAGTTGCTTTCTTTACAAAAGCAGATCAAAGAACCTATGCTAGCAGCCCTCCTATGTGCTGGTGTTGTTGGTCTTACATCCCGACAGCAGCTGCTAACAACATTGTTGTTACACCGGCTCTTAAGGAGTTTATGATTTATGATAGGAAGCCAGCTGAAAATTATGTGCGTTGAGTGGAAAAAACAAACATTCTCTGTGAGGTTCAAGGGAGAAGATTGCTGTGAACTG
The DNA here is from genome assembly GCA_028646595.1 of Phalanger gymnotis. Taxonomy (NCBI): domain Eukaryota; kingdom Metazoa; phylum Chordata; class Mammalia; order Diprotodontia; family Phalangeridae; genus Phalanger; species Phalanger gymnotis. Next base: position 101,323,635 of record CM053623.1, read on the forward strand.
GGAAGATTTAGTTAGGGAGGGTTTCATAGATGAAGGGATATTGGAATAAAGTTTTAAGGGATAGGTAGGAAGAAATTTAGCAGGTGTAAAGGGATGGAGGAGAGAAGACCTTCCATTTGTAGGGAATGCTGTAAGAAAGACTTGGAGCTAGAAAGTGAGGTGGGTATTTAGAAGGAACAGGACTATTCATTTTAGCTAAAACATGGAAGGCACAGAGAGAAGGAAAGCTCGAGAAGGTGACACCTTTCTAACCTCTTTGCCTTGACTGCCAAGCAAAATAGTTTGAACCTAACTGGTAAGTAATAGGAAGCCATTAAAAAGTTTTCAAGTAGAGGAAAAGCAATATTATTCTGCTAAAGTATAAAGGATAGATTGGAAGGGGACAGAAAGCAGAGGGGGTGAGAACTGTTAGGAAGCTATTGCAATGGTCCAGACAGGTAGTAATGAAAGCCTATACTAAGGTGGAGACAGTTTGAATAAAGAGGAGAGAACAGGTATCTGAAGGCCAACACATTATTATTTTTATGACTATGGTTGGTTATTCTTCCTAGGAATTATTATTGGTTGTGGCTCTCCAGTTTGTTGCAATCAAATCGCCACTTACCTCTGATGACTCTGATGTGGATTATTTGATTGAAGTTGATAATGCTCCTTATTTTCATACAGTACTATGTAGATAGTATATTCTGGAATACATTGCCTTTATAATTTTTTTTTCAAAAGAGCATACTATTCAGTGACATGAATCTTGAATCATGAATGGCCATTTGTTTAGGAATAGAAAGAAATCTATTTGAAAGAAAGCTTGAGAGGTGATGTTATTCTATTCTGAAAGAATAGAAATGAAATAAGCTGAAGGAGCAAACCAGAGGCAATCAAGAAAGAAGAATAAGCAACAAAGGCAAAGGGAAAAAAAGTCCTGGGCATCTTTGAACTGAGCAAGAACAGTACTATGTAGTGGGATGAGCCCTAGATCTGAAGTCATGAAACTTGGGTTCTAATTTTAACCCAAAAATTGGCTGTGCAGCTTAGAGCAAATTATTTTGTATTTCTAGATCTCAATTTCCCATTTGTAAATAGGTGTTGGAGTGAGTGGACTGAGTAACTTTTAAAGGTAACTTTTAGCTCTAGATTTCTGGGATTTAAAAGAAGTTTGAAACAAATGGGAAATGCATGCAAACCCTCTAGAAGAAAAACAGGTAAAGAAGGACAATTGTCTCAATAGCTATTATGTGATGGACTTGGAGGACAAAGTCAGTGGCTATGCTAGATAGCAGGATAGATAGTCTAGTCGAGTTTCTTGGCCAGTAAGTAGGTCTTAATATTTGAACAGAAGGTATCAATATCTAGGATACTCTTGGAATTCTGGGAAGCTGAAAATCCCTAGGGCAATAAGCAATAGAGAAGAGAAAGGGAATTTGTTAAGCTATGTTTTCAGCTCTGTTCCTTGAAACAATCCTTTGGAAAGTTGGGAAACTGGACTTTGCTCTGTTGTTACTTTTCTCTAACAATGCCCAGTCCAGCTGCTCTACATATAGTGATAAGTTGGAAATCCAATGATTTTTCCCTTCAATGCGTTCTCCTTCGTGTGAAATTTTTTCATGTTCATCCTTTGAGTCAAGGTAGCTCTCTGCATTCAACTTGCCTTTTATAGCCAAATACCATTGGTAATCTCCATACTGTGGTCGTCATCCAATTGTGACATCCCAAGAAAAACATAAGAATCTTGAAGGTTGCCACCATTGGTCATCACATATTTCTTCCTTAGGTAGAAAATGTGAAGGTTGACCTGATATAACTCTCAGCTATCATTGTCTCTATGACTATATTCACTTTTCTTCACTCACTAATAGAAAGTTGATCCAAAGTCATGCTAAGGCAGATGTGTCAATAGTCCTGGCACCATGACAAGCAGATTCTGAAAGTATACTACTAATTAATAATACTATGTTTATAAAGCTAAAATACCTTTTATGTGGTTACATCATGACTACAATGATAAATCTAGGATCATTTATTTGGTTTTCATGATTACACAGTGTGGGAAAAGGTCCATTACGTAAAGAAAGAAATGGATATTATTTTTTTTCTTAAAGAGCAAAATGAAGGCTGATTTTGCAAGATTTATGATAAACAAATTAGCCAGAGGAGTACTATCAGGGTGAAGGGAATCTATGAAAATAGATATTTGTTCAGATATACCAGAGGGTGTTCTAATGTATAAATTCAGCTGTTAGGAAACTAATGTCTACAATCCCAAACCTCAGAAATAGAGAAAAGAAAGGGAGGGCTAGTCTCTCAAGGTCTAAATTCCATTATTAGAAAAGAAATTGCATTGTCTTGTCAAACAAAGGTTACAGTGATCATTTGGGAACAGTGAGGAAGCCCAAAGAGGCCTTTGGACTGCTGGAGAAATTTGCCACAGCTGTTTATCTCACCAGGAGACCAGCTGCTGTCACTCAAGGGTATCTCAGGACTGATCCAAAGAGCACTTTCTGAATGATTGAGGCTGACTGCCAGGCTGCTGGTGGTGACAGTTCAGGGCCACCAATTTCCCTCGATATCTTTGCACTATTTGCATACTTAGTGGGGGAAGGGTGGTTCTGGAAAGGTTTAAAAGATGGCTAGAAATTAATTTTGTCATTTTTACTTGTCTTTGTGGTCTATTCCTAAGGTTTGGGAGGTGAGGGTGTAGGAATGGTGATTGTAGGAACTATCGCCTAAAAGTGATTCATATGGAAGTATTTTATCAGTATATATTTGAGACAGCCACAAACCATATATTTGGTAAATAAAATATAAAACAGCATCAATAGTAGTGACATCTGGTGGCTAGATGATAATGTCAGAGTTTTCCTAATTCCTTAGAGATAAGTGTATGTATGCATATTCAGTAGTGCAAAATATTTTCTTTCCAGAAAATAGGAAAAAAAAATCAGACAGCTAATAGGTTTGCGAAAAGCTAGTTTCTCATCTCAAACACAAAGGTTTGTCAGTGTAACATTTCATTTATCCAAGATTCTTAGAGAATAAAGTTTGCAAATAAGTGATTCTTTCCCTAGGCAACTAAAACTGTCTCCTTCCTTAATCACTAAAAGTTTTATTTGAACCCTTTTAGAAGGAAATCTTTCTAACAAATACTTCTCTGCTCTGCAGTATTATAGTGAACGTCATCGAACGTGTTCTCCCTGACTCTGCATTATCATAGGATTTAGAGTTAGAAAAACTTTCAATCTAGCCTAGCCTACAGATGAGGACACTGAGACCTAGAGAAGTCAGAGAATTTGTCTAAGGTCATACAGTAAGTTCTTTAATTAGAGTGAGTTATAGCCAAAGAATCTCCTTGGGTAGTCAAGGCTCCTCACTGACATAGACAAAGTGTGATCGTGCTCAGAGCAAATGAGAGGAATCACTGGCAGAGCTGGGACCAAAGCCAGGTTTAGCTCTAAACCTACTAGTCTTTTACTACACCACACTTCGATTGTTCAATTATGTCTAATTCTCCTCATTTGGAGTTTTCCTTGGCAAAGATACTAGAGCGGTCTGCCATTTCCTTCTCTGGTTCATTTTACGGCTCATTTTATTCAGAAGAGAAACTGAGGCAAACACAGTTAAGTGACTCGCCCAGGGGGCAAATAGCCAGTAAGTTTCTGAGGCCAGATTTGAATTCAGGAAAATGAGTCTTTTTGCCCTTAGGCCAAGTACTCTTTCCATTGTACCACCTAGCTGCCGCAACTACACCACAATGCTTCACTCTAAATCTCCTTTGTTATTTTATAATGAATCTGCCCTCTGTTCTATCATATCTCTGCAGCTTTCCTTGATAATTTCTTGACATGTGATGTCAAGGCTCTTTTATTTTCTTCATGACTTTCAGGTAGACCAATAATTCTGAAATCATCTCTCTTTGATCTATATTCCAGGTCAAATGTTTTTCCGATGAGATTTTTTCACATTTTCTATTTTTTTTTTAGCCTTTTGACTTTGTTTTATTTTTTGATGTCTCATGGAGTCATTAGTTTTCTCCTGTCTAATTTTAGCTTTTAAGGAGTAATTTTCTCAAATTTTTTTGTGCCTCTTTTTAAAAATTAAAAAAAAAAATTCTTTTCTGTGCTTCTTTTACCAAGCTGTTGATTGTCTTTCTATAATTCCCTTGCATAACTCTCATTTCCCATTTTTCCTCTACCAACCTTATTTGATTTTTTAAATCATTATTTTTCTGTTTTAAAAATATTTTTTTAGCTCCTCTAGGAGTCACTGTCTTCTTCTGAGTTTGTGTCTTGAGCTTCCCTGTCACCATGGTAGATTTTTGTGGACAAGTCCTTTTTGCGTTGTTTGCTCATTCTTTTTCCAGTCTCCTTCTTGTCTTTGCACTTTAAGGTAGACTGGCTCTGCACAGTCTCGGAGTGAGTGGGAATGACTGGCCTGACTTTCTGATATATTTCTGCTGTGTTCACAGTTTATTTGGGGGGCCTGTAAGTTTTTGGTGCTTCCAAAGTGGTGAGATCCAGAAGAGGTTTGGTCAATGTCCTCCTGCTCTGTCTTCTGGTGCTTAGTCAGGTAAGGTTCTCTTCTCTCTTGTGATTGCAACCTGTCCTCTCCACCTTGAAACTGTTAAATGGGCGAGAGAGTTGCCAAATGACACCCAATCCTACACCTAGTGCTAGTAAAGGGATCCCAGGAATCTCTTTTTAAGTAAAGTATTCAGTCCCCTTGCCATCCCTAGGTGCTGCTCACCACCACTGCGGCTTTTCTACAGCTCACTGCCAGGACTATTTCCACCTTGCTCCACCCCAACCAGCTTCTACCCCAGTGTCCACAGATCTCTCTGTCTTCTTAAGCTGCCCTGGGCTAGAAAAATAACTCTATGACTTTTTTTTTGGAGGGGGCAAGGTAAGGTGATTGGGGTTAAGTGACTTGCCCAAGGTCATGCAGCTAATGAGTATGTCAAGCATCTGAGGCCACATTTGAACTCAGGTCCTCCTGACGCTAGGGCTAGTGCTCTACTCACTGCACCATCTAGCTGCGCCAACTCTATGACTTTTTGTTGGCTTTCCTGCTCAGAATTCATTTTATGTTTTCTACGGTCATTTTGTAAAAAGAGGTTTTGGCAGAGGTTTGGTAGTTGTGACCTTTCACTCTGTCATCTTGACTCCATTCCACATTATTATGGATATCTCCCAAAACGTGAACAACATAACATCAGAAATAATACAAGAAAACTGCTAAGAATTTCTGAACACAGAAAACAAAGTGAAAGAATCCATAGATTGCCTCTAGGGGAAAAAAAAGTGCCATGTTGCAAACTCTCAGAACATAGTAATTAAATTTAACAGTTCCAATAAGAAAAAAATCTGCAAGTGACCAGGAGAAAGCTCTTCAAACACATAAAAGGACTTCTAATAACACCAGATTGTTTTGCCCCCACTAGAAATGAAGTGCAAAGGAGCTCAAGACAAAGCCCAGGTTAAAATACCCTGTAAATCTGAGCCCAACCAATAATGAAAAAGATAAACATTTAATGAAAGAGATATTTGAAGTGTTCCTAAAAGAAAACCAAGCCTGAGGAAACCATTTGCTTTTCAAACTGCTGAGACAAAATAAATACAAAATGGGTAAGCAAATATAGCAAGGAGAACAGGACAATAACAAAAGCACAACAGAGAGACCATGGAGAAATTTCTTTCTCTATGTACACTCTGAAGGTGAGAACATAAATCAGATAGAAGAGCTGGCAGAGAAACAGCTTGGATTAAACCTCCGAGCACCCTGCCTTCAGGTGAATCAATGATTTTTGTTGGGACTAAGGTGAAGAATGAGAGGGTACATAAAAGGTATAAGGGAAGAAGATAGAGGGGAACATATGATGTACCCCAATCAAGGCAAAGGATAACAATGGAGGGAAAATAACTCCTATAGTCTAAAGGGAGGGATGGAAAGAGAGAGAAGGAAAGAGAAGAAATCTTGTTTCAGGGGTAGGAGGGGACACCACTGAAGATTGCTCCCATGGAATAGAAGGATGGTCTATATGAAGATGAGGACTGTGAGGGACAATAATTCCCCCAAAGTGAAATAACAAGCAAAGGTCTCTCAAGGTAAAGGTTCCAGGCTTTATTTGCAAGTCTCGCACGAGAACTGGGCATTACCTACCCAAGGGCAAAATGGGGTAGGGAGCCCTAAATAGAGAGCAGACAGGCAGTTTATATATCCCTAGAAGACAATTCTAAGAAATGCCCCTAAAAACCCCCTTACAAAACAATTCTAAGAAGCCCCCAAGTCCCCTTACAAAACAATTCTAAGAAGCCCCAGAAACTGGACCTCTATCTCCGTTGGTGGGGATAATTGGCCTCACATTCTTGAAACAAGGAAAGAGTCTTAATCTAACACCTTAACTCCAAACTAAAAGACAGCAGTTACAGGCATGATGCAGGATGTGGGTATATGTGCAAGTTTAAGCGGAGAGGGGGAGGGTTAACTTTAAACTTTATGATATAGCTCAGGCTTTATGGATGCCAAAATATTAAGTATGCTTTTCCTTAAATGAGAGACTTTCAGCCATTCCACTCAATCCTTTATGTCATTCCATAGTTGAAAGTGTCTCACACCAAATTTGGTAAGTTTCATCAGCTCTTTTATCAGTTTGGTCAATATCTCCATCACGGGTCAATCCATTGTCTCTTTGACTAATTGGTTCCCATTCTTGACCCCTCAAAATCATCAGCTTCATGGACCCATAGGTGGGGTCCTCTAACTTAATCATTTTGGAGAGTGTCTTATGCACAGTGGCTGTAATTAATTGCATCATGCATGGTAGGGAAATAGGGAGCAATATAACTCCACTTAGTGCCACTAGTAAAAACCATAGAGCCTGTTTCCACCCAGTTCCTCTAAACCAGGACCACCATGATGCACTGAGTGGGGGAGACCAGGTCTGGACTGGAACATGGGCAATTTTTCTAATCTCTTTATTAATGTCTCTTACTGTTTTGCCCTACATCGTCTATTGTCACACAACAAGTGGTTGTTTATCACATACTCCCCGCCTCCTCCAGCCTATGCTGCAAAATAGCTTCCCTGTCTGATTTAAGCAATACTTCCCTTCAAGGGTCTCTGTTAGAGTCCAGGTATGTTTCTCTATTTCCAGCCAAGTTGGCATACCCAGGCGGACTTCAGACCTTTTACTAAGTATCTGAGCTGGGCTTACAGGAACAGGGACCCAGGGCCAGTTCTCCCACTGCTGGGGTCCTCCACAGATCCAACAATTAGTCAAATGAAAGGTTTGGGCTACAGTTTCCATTAATTGTTCAAGACTATTTCTCTGAGGGAGCCAAGGGATGGAGGCTGACGAGGACAGTCCTAGCAGAAGGGCAAAGGTTAGGAAAGTCCCCATTTGTAATTACAATTCACATGATTCAAAAGACTGGGGAGAAGGCAGTTTTGACTCAAAGAACAGAATACGATTAGAGTTATCCAACCCAAGAGGGTCACCATGCATACCCACTGAGAGTCCAAGGCCCTTTACTCTAAGGAGAAAGGTTGGCATTGAAGACAAAGATTTAAGTCCTTTGGGTGCTTTGGGTCAGTTTTCTCAACAGTCGGAACCGCTGGAGGTGCAACTGGTCCTTTTACTTGGGTATGGTGTGTCCAACCTCTTTCCAGAGTCTGCACCGCGGTGTCTGAGGTTAGCAGGATCTGGAAAGGCCCTTACTAGCTGGGAGTGAGTTTATCCTCTTTCCAAGATTCATCAGAACCCAGTCTTCTGGTTTGTACCTGTGAACTACGAATCCCAGAGGTGGAGTTTGAGCAATTAACCCTTTAAGCTGTAAAGAATGCAAGTGCCTTGTCAGGGAAGATATATATTCTCTCAGAAACTTATCTTTCTGGTCACAGTGGGTCCTAACTGCTTTTACTTCTGCCGGAGTGGGGGTGTCTAAAAAGGAGCTCATAAGGGGAGAGTCCCATGTCCCTTTGAGGCTTGGTTTGAATTCTGAGGAAGGCTAAGGGTAGACATTTAGTTCAGGGTAGCTGGATCTCTAAGGCCAATTTAGTGAGTTGCCTCTTAATCTCCTGATTCGTTCTTTCAACTTTGCCACACAAGGTAGGCTGCCAAGGAGTATGGAACTCCCAGATAATATCCAAGGCCTGAGCCAAGGACTGCAGTATTTTAGCTGTAAAATGGGTCCTTTGGTCTGAATCAATCTGTTCTACCATTCTGTACCTTGGAATTATATGCTCCAGTATGACCTTACTCACCATTGGAGCAGTGGCCCCGAGCTAAAAGAAAGGCCTCTACCCAGGAGGTTAAGTGGTCCACTATGACCAGCAGGTATTTAAGGTGACCTATGGGGGCAGCTCACTCAGTGAAGTCTACCTGCGTGCTTTGGAAAGGTCTGAGACCTGAGGGCCTGCCTCCTGCTGGAACCTGGCACAACGCAGACTTGTTTGTCCTTCAACACACAAAGCACCCGTCCACCAGCTGTCATGCTAGAGTGTAAAGGGCAGGCAATACATACTGAGTCAGGACCACGTCACACAGGTTTTGAACATCCCAATGGCTGCCTTGATGTAGGTATTGCAGGACTTGCCTCATACCTGCTTTAGTCAGTACTTCTCTTCCACCTGGGAGTAGCCACTGGTTGTCTTGTTCCTGGGCTCCTAAGGTCAGTGCCTTCTGCATTTCTTCCTCGGTAAGGGAAGGAGGAGGGAGATTCAGAGGAAAAGAGGGGATTAAGACCAATAACCAGTCTGATAACTCAGATTCCATTATTCCTGCCTTCCTTGCTTCCTCATCGGCAAAGCCATTGCCCCTAACTTCAAAGGATTGCCCAGTTTTGATGACCACCTAAGTGGATTATTGCTATATTACCAGGCAGCAGTAGGTTCCCTAGTATTTGCATGATTAAGGTGGTATGGGCTAGCTCTTTCCCCTTTACTGTTAATCATTCCCCTTCTGTCACTCTAAAGGAACCATCTATAAATAAGTTTATCCCCCCCCAGGGGCTAGTGAACTAGCTCCTAGATATAGTTTGCAAGGGGTCCCAGCAGCTTGACACAATAGTGAGATTTAACATGGACCCCAGGAAGGGATTAAACGCTATATACATATATTTACCTAGTAGTAGCAGCAGTAGTAGTAGTGTTAATAACAGTAGTGGTAGTAAAGGTAGTAACGCTGGTGCCCCTCTACCTGCTGCCGTCCATGCATACAGGAGGATTGTTCTGTATGAGCAGAACCAACCTGATAAGACTTTACACAATTCTCTTCTTTTTGCATACAGTAATCAATTAACTATTTTAGGCTGTAGCATTAAAACAATCAACAAAAATAACCAAACTATTCTGATATTATTATTAATTCCTAAGTACTAAACAATTCTTAAATTTGATCACAAAACCTCTTCCACTCAGGACTGCACAATGGATATTAACTGCTGGCATCTGGTGCTTGGAGAGACAATTCATCCTGAATCAGGAGATAAGGAGTCAGGGTTTCTGGTGGCAACTGAAACCCCCAGAAGAGTGGGTGGGGCATGGATCTAAAGGGGAGATTCATGGCAGAGGGTGGAAAATGATCATGAATGAGACAAAAGGTAGTAATGAGTTGCACAATGAGAGACATAGAAATATTCCTAATGGGAGGCAATACTTCCATCTTCTCACCCTCAGGAACTGGCATTCTTAAGAGTGAAACGCAATGGCAAAAGGGAACCAGATCTGCAAGGCAATAACATAGCAACTGTTTGGAAGAGGGAACCTAAGATAGGGACCTTAGAAACTTTAATGCCATAAGGAACAGAGAATAAAGATGTAGTAAATAAGTATAGGGGACATGAATGAGAGCATACAAGTCTAGAAGAGACAGAATAGGAATATAAATAATGAAGAAAAATGAGGAAAGAAATGTTTTTTAGAGAAAGGCACAGATAATGAAATTTAAAAAGAAACAAAACAGTAAAGGGGAGGAGAAGAGAAATTTTACTTTGACTAATTAATTGAGAGGGAAAAAAAGAAAATAAGATAAAAAAGAAAAAAGAACTAAGAACTGACAAATTAAGCAAAACTCCAAATCTAGGGAAAAAGTAACAAAGGTCAGGGGAGGGGGCATGGAGAAAGGGACTTGAGGGAATAAGGTTACTTTAAAGTAGATTAATCTAAAATAACTGAAGGAACAAAATACCTTTCTTACAGATCCTAATTAAGGAAGCTTCCTATCCCTGTCCCCATCAATATTAGAGATAAATGGAGAAAAGTACAAAATCTAACTCCTGTAACTTCGAATGTGAATGGAATAAACTAATAAAACAAAAAAATAGCGACAAATTGGATAAGTCATTCAACTAGCTTGTATTAAGTACTTATGTGCCAGGCACTGTGCTAAGCATTGGAAATACGACTGTAAGCAGAAAGAAAGGTAATCCTTGACCTCAAAGAGTTTGTGTTCTAATGGGGAAAGATAGACAACACACACGTACACATGCACACACATGCATGGGGCAGGGAGAGGCAAAGGCACAACACATAAAAGGAAGCTGAAAAGACATCCTGGGGATCCTCCTTAAGGTGGAGGTTCTGACAGGAACCATCCAATCAGAGGGAGAGGGCTGTAAGAGAAGAGGCTATTTCCAGTGCCCAATAGCCTTCAAGATGAAGAATTGGGATATGGTAGAGAAAATCTGGAATGCAGCCTGGCTGCATGAGATGTGGCTAGATAAGAAAACAAAACCCTACCATCTGTTGTTTACAAAGAAACACACCTAAAAATCAAAGACAGAATAAAAATGAGAAGCCAGACAAAATTGAGTATGCACCACATGAATCTTAAAAGGCAACAGTAGTGATCATGCCATCAGACAAAGCAAAAACAAAAATTCACAACATAAAAAGAGAAACAAGAAAAATGCATGATATTGAAAGGGGCCATAGACAACAAACTAATATTAAGCTCATATAATTCAAGGACATCCATAACATGACTTTTACCTACCTTTACAGACCTATCTCCTCTTTCCTTTAATAAGCTCTGCTTTAATGAAACTGGCCTACTCAGACCAATTTGTGTGCTTATCACACAGAGATAAACTTTTCTACATCATCTGGATGGTGATAGACCTTATTCAATTTAATCTAAAAATGTACCATGCTAGGTATAATGGGTACACAAATATGGGGAAAAAAGATACAATTCATACATGATGCTAAAGTTTTGAACTACTGTGGACAGAATAGAGGTGCCATTAACAGAAATAGGAAGTTAGGGTGAAGGGCGGGTTTGGGGAGAGGGGAAGATATTTTAGCCATGTTGCATTTAAATTGGGCCTAGGGCTCTGGAGGAGTGATATAGATTTGGGAGTCATCCATATCCAATTTTTGGAAGTAGATAAGGTCACCAAAAGCGAGCATAGAAATAGAAGGACCGGAGATTTAGCCTTAGAAGAGATCTTAGAGGCTGCAGAGTTCTATAATCCTAGGTCTAAAGCTAAAAGGGCCTGCAAAGGCCAATCTCCTCATTTCATTAATGAGGACACAGACTCAGAATGTGACTTGCCCAAGGTCACATAGATACTAGACCTCAAAGGTATGATTTGAATCCAGGTCCTCTGACCTGTCAAGTGCTTTTTGCACTATAGCAGTCCAATCCTTCATTTCACAGATGAGGAAGTGAAGGTCAGCGAGATTATGCATTTTGCTCAAGGTCTCACAGACAGGAAGTAATAGAACTAGGATCCTCATACTTCATGTCCAGCATGTTTTTCTACTGTAGGGCCGGCCATAGGGACAGGACTGGGACCAAGGATGAGTTAGATAGTCACGTAGGGCAGAAAATTCAAGTGGATGCAGCCAGACTCTCTTTATAGATGTGTGTATGGTCCTGTGGACCATAACACATTTTGTTTGAAAGACATCTATGTTTAGAGTTTGGGAAGAGGTGGAAGATCCAGCAAAGGGGAAAGGGGGGAGGGGAGGAGGGGAAGGCAGGGCAATCATTCAAAAGACTTCAATATATCTTCAGTTCTGCTCAGTGTCTCTTCCTCCTACTCCCAGCACTGAATATTTTGTATATTTCCCATATGTACTTGGCAGTGAACATGCAGTATCTTCTAGTGGAAAGAAAATTCCTTGAGATTAGGGGTGATTTCACATTTGCATTTGTATTCCTATCCAAGTGCCTGGCACGTAGTAGGTATTTAATAAATGCTCTGTGATTGACGTATGAGGAGAATAATGAGAGGGAAATAAAAGAAAGAGCTTTAAGAAGAAAGAAGTGACTGGAATTGTCAAATGTTGAGACAGTCAAAGAGAATGTGGGTTAAGGAAAGACCATTGTATTTGGTAATCAGTACAAGGTCACCAATGAACTTGGAGAAGTTTTGGTGTATTGGATCTGGTGGATTGGAAACCAGATTGAAAGAGGACGAAGTAGTGAAGCAATGACTGTGGACTTTAATTATTTTAGAAAATTCACGGTTTAGGTGAAGGGTTAAATAGGCTGATTATTTGAGGTGGGGTAGCAGAGTGGAGGAGAGGATCTTCCTACCTTTCTTTTCTTCCTCCCTTCCTCCTTTCTTCCCTTCCTCCCTTCCTCTCCTCCTTCCTCTCTTTCTGTCTCTCTCCCTTTCTCCCTTCTTTCCTTTTTTTCCCCCTCACATTTCCTTGTTTTATAGTAGAGTAGGCTGGATCTCATTTGTAGATAGAATGGCAGGAATGAGTAGTATAACATCGGGTAGCATTCTCTAGTTACATCAACTGACCTAGTCAGAAATCACATCTTCCGCTCCATTACATAGGCATAAAGGAGAGGACATAGTTAGGGCTGGACAATTGAGAAGGCTTGGAGGAAGCTATATGGACTGAAACAAAGAGGGGAGAAATGAAAGACGTTAGGAAGAACTCAGAGAGGAAACCAGACTGGGCAGTTTGTATTTGCTGCCAACAGTGAGTGGGTATGAGATGCAAGAACTGGACCAGTTTGGGAAAGGTTATTTTTGTACATTTAAAGGATCACAGATTTAAAGAAGGAAGGGATATCAGGTAGCCATCTAGTCTACCCCCCACCATTTTACAGATGAGAAAACTGAGGCCCAGAGAGGTAAAAGGACTTGCTAAGATCAGGTATGTGTTAAGTAGCAGAACCGGAACTTGAACCCAAGTCCTCTTGACTCCAGAAATGATGCTTATTCTACTCTGTTGTGTTGCCTTTCACTGAGATGCCTCTTAGAGGTAAGAAATATGGTTTATAGTATTGGACTGGGGGAAAATGGGTTTAAATCACTGCAGAGTGGAATTAAAACTGAATAAAAAAGGAATTTACTAGTAAAAATGTGGGAGAGGAACCAGGCCTGAGACAGATCATTGGAGAACTGGTAGATTTGCCAACAGGCAAAGAGGGGGCAGGAATGAATGAGGCACAGTGCCTGGAGAACTAGCTTAGGAAATAAAGGTCTGGGGAAAAGGTCAGGTTGGGTTTTATTGTTTTATTCTGGCTGAAAATTATTGTCTAACACATTAGCTAGAGGCAAAGTCAAAGGATCAGAGTGGAGTAAGAAATAACCTCCAAAGATTATCTCATCAACCCCCTCCCTCCAGGCAAGTAGAGTGAGACACATCTAGCAGTCATTTGTGTTTAGGGAGCAGGTTAAGTCACAAGAGCAAATGAAATTAGCCAGAAATGGGTAGAAGGGAAAGCGAGCCATAAAATGGATCAGAGAAGATAAAGGAAATAATTAAATGAAAGGAAGCAAAAGCAATAGAATCAGGGACAACAGACACAGACACTTATTCAGGAAATCAAGGCTTTCTAGTTCTTCACACCATTTCCCCTTTCCTTTCAATTTTCAGTTTACCAGACCAGTTGTCCTTTCCTCCCTGCCCCCGCCCCCAGCACCATTTCTTCCAGAGTGCTGAAATAACCAAATAGTTTTTCATCTCAGTCCCAACAAAATGCTGTCTCCTCCTCCATCTCAGTAGAAATCCATAGTGGTTGAGCACTGGTAACATGGATTTACAGGGAATCATCAATGCAGGGTTTGTTTGGCCACTGATTCATTTTGGGCTGTTTTGTGGAATTCTACTGGGAACTCCAAACAGAGATGTGTACGCATCTGCAGAGGGCTTCAGTGTAAAATCAAATTAGTTGGATAATGCTACAGCTGAGGGTGTTTTTTTTTCTTCTTCTTCTTCTCTCCTTTTCTTCCCCTTTGAGACTGGTTACATGCTGAGTTTTCCTTCCCTTCTCAATTTAGCAACAGGACTGTGATTATCAAAACCACAAACACTTTCTCTTTGATAAGCTCATTGCCCTCTGTCCTGGCCTGGGTTGGGGAAAAGATCCTCTCTTACAATCTGTAGGTTAGTTTCCTGCCAGTCTTGATTCAGTTGCTTAAAGTCTTATACTAAAATGATGTTAAATGGTCACATACTTGGGGCAGTGGTGGGGGAGAGGAGGTTGAGTCTCTTTCACTCAGCTCCACAGCCTCCCCTACCCCCACCTCCACGGTGAAAAGGGAACCAAGAAGAAAATGATATGGCAAGTAGGCCAACTGCCAATTGGCAGTGTCCCATGGAAGGGGAACAGGGAGTAGAGAGAAAGGGAAGAAAATGCTTCATATGGATCTCTGGTAGTCATACCAACTCCAGTCTTCCAGGTTAGCTCACTCTGTTCTTTCCATTCTACTCTCACTGACCCATCTAATAGAGTCTGATAACCACTTTGCTTCTGTTCCCTATATGAATGTGTGTGCCAATAACTGATTGCGGCTACCTGCATTCTTTCCCTGCCAGCTCTGAGAAAGGAGACAGGAGTCAGGAAACTGGATTTATAAATTCTCATTCTGCTATTAAGTAACTATGTGACCCAGGATATGCTGTTCTGCCTTGCCAGACCTATTTACCATCAGCAAAATGAAGGAGGGCATCTTAACCTTTGTGTGTTATGGAACCTTTTGGCAATGCGGTTGAAGCCTTTGGACCCTTTCTCAGAATAACATTTCAGGTAACTGGAGGGTATGCTGAATTTTAGTTAGAAGTTAGCAAAATTAAAGACCCACAGAAATCTATCCATGGACTCCAGGTTAAGAATCTCTGCATTTCAGTTAAAGTCTGTGATTCTAAGGCATGCATTTGCCTTTCCAAATTTTATGTATTTGTGTATATATGTATATATATAATGTAATATGTATACATGTTAAATATACATTATTTTAAAAATCTCAGTTTCCTCGTTTGTAAAATTGAGATTATATATATATATATATATACTACAAATGTAAAGGCTGTTAGAAGCAAAGTGCTTTATAAAACTTAAATCTCTCTATATTATATGATATGTAGACGTTACATATATTATGTAGAACATCAATATGATCTATATAATTTATGTAATAAGTACATCTTATACCATATACTTGAAGTTATATATGTATATTTATATATTACATGCATTATGTAATGTATAGTCATATGGATAGGTACTATATGATATATGTAAAATGTGTATATTACACTATTCACATATAGTTTTCTCAAGCTACATATGGTTACTAATAAAGTTAAAACTATATAGATGTGCCTTATAAAAGTATAAGTCATTTAACCTTGTTTGGCTCAGTTTCCTCATCTATAAAACGAGCTGGATAAGGAAATAGCAAACTACTCCAGTATCTTTGCCAAGAAAACCTCAAATGAAGTCATTGAGAGTCCGACATGAGTGAAATGATTAAACAACAAAATATATGAATAAAGTTTTATAAAGCACTTTGCTCCTAACAGCCTTTACATCTACAATACATGTATTATCTGTATTTTACAAATGAGGAAACTGAGGTTTATAAAAGTTGTGACCACTCCTTCATGGACATTGCCAGTCACATTTTGATCCAGAGATGGTTTCTAGGTCATGAATTTTTTTTTTCAGAGAATGAAGAAATTAGCATCTATTAGAGTATCACAAAAACTACAATGGCCATTACTTGTTAATGAAGACTTGAATTTTGATCCTTCCAAAATTAATGCTCCTTATTCACTGAAAGAAGATGAGCTCTACAATCCAAGGAACTAGGTTCAAATTCCACCACTGATGCTTACTTCCTATGTGATCATTCACTTAACCTTCCCAGGTATCAGTCTCCTTACCTGTAAAATGAGGAAGTTAGATTAGATGTCCTCTGAGGTCTCCTCCAGTTTTAGATTTATGATCTAATCATCTATTTACTGTATTCATTTTGCTACTTGTTACCATTACACATTCAAGATAGAGATGGATAAGATTATACTGAAGACAGTCTTCAGACACAGGCCAGAGTTTTCTGCTTGAAACTAAATGGTTCATCTATCCATGGACATTAAGAAGACTTACTAGAGAAAGTATGCTCTTGATAGGGAGTAACAGCAGATATAACTGCACAGGTAGCTGTGTAATCAGTCCAGTTTTTCCAAAGTTTTTATCTAATGGAAAGTGAGGACTTAGTACTTGAAGAAATAAGCAATCATTAGGGAGTCATTTTAGATTAAGAGGAAAAATAACATGAAGAAAATTTTAGGAAAATTTATCTTGTAGTTATGGATAAAATAGAAGATCAGAGAAATTGAAGGAAAAAGATCTACTGTGTCTTTTCTAGTAAGCCAAGTATGAAAGCTTAATGCTGGGTTTTAAAAAATCAACTTCACAATTACAAGATGAGGGAAGCATAGTTAGAGAGCAGTTAGTTTAAAAAAGATCTGGGGGTTCTAGTGAATTTCAAGTGAAATAGGAGCGAGTTGAATGATGTGCCAGCCAAAATAGGTCCTGCAGTCTTGGGCTATAGGAATTGCTTCAGGAGTAGATGATTGTCCTTTTGTATTCTGCTTTAATCAGACCATCTGAGGTATGATGTTTAGTTCTGGATGCCATGGTTTAATAAGGGTGATAAGAATAATGACGAGAGTAACCAGAGTTGTGAAAGACCTTGAATTTAAGTCTTGTGGTGATCATTGGAAGGAACTAGAATTGTTTCACTGGGAGAAGAGACTTATGGAGAACATGATGGTTATTTTTAAGCATTTGAAGGGCTGTTACATGGAAGAGGGATTACATTTGTTCTGTTTGGCCCAAGAGGGCAGAAATAGGAATAATGGGGGAAAGTTGGAAAGAGGTTAATTTGGACTTGGAAAACTTTCTTACAATCAGAGCTCCAAAAGTGGAATGGGTGGCCTTGAGAGTGCTGGGTTCCTCTCACCAGAGATCTTCAAGCAGATTCTAGATGACTGTTTGCCTGGCATATTGTAGCGGAAAATCCTTTAGAGTATATGACGACTGATTTCTCTTATAAGTCTAAATTCTGTATTTCTTTTTTTGTTTTTTTTTTGTTGTTTCTGCTTTAGTTTTATTATTCTACACTCCAATGATATCTCATTTATTTTTTTTAAATTTAATTTATTTAATATATTTAGTTTTCAGCATTGATTTTCATAAGAGTTTGAATTACGAGTAAATTCTGTATTTCTAAGGCAATGAGACAGGCTAGGGTGGTTGCAATGTAGGATGATTGAGAAAGAGGTGAATCTCAGTGATATTTTAAAAGAATTGATAGGTTTTTGGCAACTATCTGGATATGTGGAATGAAGTAGAGATGAGTAAGAGATAAGTAAGAGATGAGCAAATTTGAGTGATTAGAATAAAGATGGCACCATTAGTAAAAATGGAGAAGTTGGGAGGAAGTGCTGCTTTGAGGAGTTCAGTTTCAGAGGTGTCATTATAATTGCCAGCAGGACATCATTCAAGTAGAAATGTCTTGTAGGCAGTTGGGAATATGGGGGCTGGATGACAGACAATGGCTATAACTTGGGGGAGGGCGGGTCATCAGTATAGCAACCTTAATTGAAGTCATGAAAAATCGTAAGTTCTTGAAGGGGAAGAGTATAAAGATGAGAGGGTTTGGGACTGATACATCTGTACAAAAATGAAATGTACTTCTTTGGGAAATATCGAATTCTTGAAGGTGTTCAAGAAGTGGCTGGATGACCTCTGAGATGTTTCAAGTAGGAGATGGACTGAGTGATTCCTAAAATCCTTGGTAATCCTCATGTTCTTTATTTCTATGGCCTTGTTTTAAGTGCCATGCTCTAATCCAGTGGTTTCCAAAGTAGGAGCTGTGCTATGACTACAAGGGGCATGTGATTAACCAGTGAAGGGATGGGAAGATGAATTGAATCCCACCTTTCAGCAATAGCCCATCATAGGGATTATGTCCAACAAAACCATGCCTTTCCTTTACTCATTAGCCTTCCACGTTCCCTCCTTTCCTAACATCACCCCCTTCTACTTCTGTGAATGCTCCTAACCTCCGCCTTCTTTCCTCATGGTAGGCCCCTGAGGACTGTTATATTCTCATACCCAGGTACCCATAGTAAGTAGCATTGAAAACATTGAGTAACATTGAAAAATCTCCCTTTACCCCCACCCTAGCATGTCCACTTCCTGTCTGACAGCTTTTCTTTCTCTTTCTTTCTTTCTGGGCAGAGCAAAATGAGTTAAATAGCAGTATCTATGTGTTATGTATTTTCAGTGGGAGACTTTGGCCTTTAAATATTTGTGTATACACGTGTGTGTGTGTGTATATATACATACACATATTATATATGTATACATGTACATAGGTAAATAAATATACATATGTGGGGTTAAAGGCTCAAAAAGTTTTTTAACCGATTGGGGTATGTGATCAAAGTATTTGAAGGACATTGTTTTAACTAAAAGATCCAGCCAAAACACAATGTCACACAGACTCCAAACACACAATAAAAGCTAATGGATGAGTACAAGAATGTTCCCTGTCTTTGTCAGATCATTGGCAATCACTGGTAAACGATTGTCTAATCTGACACCTGAAAAACTGAACTTGGTTCCTTTCTGTCTGTTTATCTGGTTGACTGAGCAGAAGGATCTTAAGAATCACTTGACTGGTCCTTTTCTGATCTTCCCACCTGCCAGTACATTTCCTTCTGAGATTACCATCCAGTGACTCTGTATATATCTCATATGTACCTATTTTCACATTTGTCTCCCCTATTAGAATGTGATCCCCTTGAAGGCTGGGATTATTTTTGTCTGTTCTTTATATCCCCGATGAGGCAAAGTACCTGGCTCTTAGTAAGAGTTTAATAAATGCTTATTGACTGACTGACTCACTGTACTCACAACTAAGACAACGACCAATTGTATTAATCTCATACTTTTAGCAGGACTATGGCTTTGGAACCTATAAACTAACTACAGGTATATCTTGGAGATCTCGTGGGCTTGGTTCCAGGCCACCACAATAAAGTGAATATGTATTTGCAATAGAGTGAGTCACATGAATTTTTTGGGTTTCCGGTCCATATAAAAGTTATGTTTACACTATACTGTTGTCTTTTAAGTGTGCAATAGCATTATGCATAAAATGATGTACCTACCTTAATTTAAAAATACCTTGCTGCTAAAAAATGCTAACCATCATCTGAGCCTTCAGTGAGTCATAGTCTCTTTGCTGTTGGAGGGTCTTGCTGCAATGTTAATAGCTGCTGACTGACCAGGGTGGTGGCTGCTGAAGGCTGGGGTGGCTGTGGCAATTTTTTAAAATAACAATGAAATTTGCTACATCAATTGATTCTTCCTTTCACTTGAACATTTAGAAGCCATTGTAGGGCTGCTAATTGGCTTAATTTCAATACCATTGTGTCTCAAGGAATTGGGAGGCAGGAGGAGAGGGAGAGAGATGGGGACAGCAGGTCAGTGGAGCTGTCAGAACATACACAACATTAATCGATTAAGTTTGCTGTCTTATATAGGCCTGGTTTGTGGTGCCCCAAAACGATTACAATAGTAACATCAAAGATCACTGATCACAGATCACCATAACAGATATAACAATAATGAAAAAGTTTGAATTATTGTGAGAATTACCAAATGTGACACAGAGACACGATGTGACTACATGCTATGGAAAAAATGGTGCCTATAGACTTGTTCAATGCAGGGTTGCCGCATACCTTTAATTTGTAAAAAAAAACAAACAAACCTCTTAATATCTGCAAAGTGCAATAAAGCAAAGTGCGATAAAATAATGTATATCTGTAGTCCAGTACAGCATATCTGTATGCCATCAATATGCTTTGCAGGGAGTACATTTGGTAAACAAATTTATTCTTCATAGCCATGCTGTTGGACACCTCAGGAGGTCTTAAATAGTGTGATTGGTTATGAATAAAGCCCATAAACTCTCAGTTCCCCAAGGGTGCTTTGGTTTTAAGTGATCTCCCTTTTGGTGTTTACATTTCTTATATTCTCCCAATTGCCTTTGCCCATGCTACTTCCTCCACCCACAATGTCTTGAAGAATCATAATGCTACATGTACTTCAAAACACAACTAATATCTCACCTAGTCTAAGAAGTATTCCCTCTCTATTCAGCCCACATTGATTCCTCCCCACCAATTCTCTAAATTTTGGTGGCATTTATATATGACTCAGTTTGATATACTGTTATTATTGTTGGATCATAGTATAGTAGAAAGAACACTAGAAGTAGAAAGAAGATCTAAAGCCCTTCTTAGTTATGTTTCTTATTAGCTCTGTAACTTAGAACAATGACTCATTTTATCTTTCTGAGCCTTAATTTTCTCATCTAAAAATAAGGATCATAATACATGTACTACCTGCTTCATAGGGCTGTTGTGAGAAGAGCATATTGTAGACTATAAAACACCATGTAAATGGGAGCCTTTATTTTCCAGTTCTTTGTTACACATGAGATACTAAATTGTAAGCTCCTTAAGGCCAAGGTTGTACTTTATTTCTTTAGTATCCTTCACTTTGTATACTATAGAATGCATACTAATGTTCTTGATAGACTTTTAGAACATTGCCACTTAGAGCTGAAAGAAATGTTTGAGGTCATCTGATGCAATACCCTTCTTCTACAAATCAGTGGTTCAACTAGGACTGATTGAATTTCAGTTCATTGCTATTTCCCCTTTGCCAAAGTTTTTCTCCTTCATGCCAAGAAACAGTAAGTAGTTTTTTTTATTTCAAGGCTGCTACCTTGAAGGTCATTTTTGAAGCTAACTAGTACTTCTTGTGTCTTTTATCTGACCAGATCCTCTTTATAGTAATAACAATAGCCTATTTATAGTGTTGTAGATGAGGGATAGTGTGATGAGTGAATAGAAAGCTGGCCTCTTAGTCAGAAAGAGCTGGGGTTAAGTTCCACTTCTGGTACCTACTTGACTCGTGATCCTGACCAAGTCTTTCAACCTCTCAGGGGGAGCAGGCAACTCTGAATCTAAGATGCAGAACATTTGCTGATCTGCACTGGAAGAATGAATTTCCTTACTGGTGGTTCTCTATCCGTATGAGATAATTCAATTCAGTGCAATTCAATAAACATTTATTAACGTCCTACTAAGGTTCAGACACCAAGCTAAGTGCTGAGGAAACAACAAAAAAAAAGGGCAAAAGACAGTCCCTGTCTTCAAGGAGCTTCCATTCTAATGGGGGAGAAAACATGCAAACAAATACATAAAAAGCAATCTACATACAGGATAAATAGGAAATGATTAACAGAAGAGAAGAACTGGAATTATGAGGGGTCGGGGAAGGCTTCCTATAGGAGGTGAGATTTTAGTTGGGACTTAAAGGAAGCCAGGTAGTTCAGTAGTCAGAGTGGAGAAGGAAGAGTGTTCCAGGCATGGGGGACAACGAGAAAGAATGTCTGGAGATGAGAGATGATGGAGTACCTTGTATAAGAAACAACCAGGAAGCCACTGCCACTGGATCAAAGACTATGTGTTGGGGAGTAAGGTGTAATAAAACTAGAAAGGCAGGAGGGGGCTAGGTTAGGAATGGGCTTTGAATGCCAAATGGAGCATTTTGTATTTACTCTTGGAGGCAATGTTTGCTATTGAGTGTTTATTGAATGGGGTGGGGGGTGACATGAGCAGACCTGTGTTTTAGAAAATTACATTAGTAGATGAATGGAGGATGGATTGGAGTGGGGAGAGACTGGAGGCAGGCAGACCCACCGGCAGGCTGTTGCCGTAATCCAAGCATGCGGTGATGAAGGCCTGAACCAGAGTGGTGGCAGTGTCAGTGGAGCTAAGGGGTCATATTCAAGACTTGTTGCAAAGATAAAATTGGCAGGCCTTGGCAACAGCTTGGATATGGCTGCTGAGACATAGTGAAGAATCTAGGATGACTCCTAGGTTGTGAGCCTAAGGACCAGGAGGATGATATTCCCTCTTAGATCCAAATATGGTTTGTTATTTTAATAGGCATAATAAACCTGTAGAATAGGTGGCATAGTGCAGAGAACACTGGAGTCAGAAAGATCTGAGCTCAAATATGGCCTCTTAGCTGTATCTGGACAAGTCGCTTAACCTTTGGCTGTCTCCATTTTCTCATCTTTTAAATGTGGATAATAATAGCACCTACCACCTACGGTAGTTTGTGAGGATCAAATGAGATCATAAAGTGCTTTTCAAACCTTTAAGCCCTATAGAAACGTTTGCTAATATTATTGTCTTCATCGTCATCATCATCATCGTCGTACCTGTTTATGGTTTAACTTCGGTTTTACTTTTTTCTCCTACAGTCCTATTCTGTCACCTCATGAGGTAGAAAGGTAACTTGGAATTCTTTAGAACATGACCTCTGGCAGGTCCATCAAGCTCAAGGGAAAGTCCTTGAGAAGAATCCAGTTACAAACTATGTGCATGTTGTCCAAAGACCAACTCAGCCTAGTTCAAAGAAGTTTATTGTCTTGCTGATCTTAGGGCGATAGACATTTTTGTCATAGAAATTAAAAAATGATGTGTTAAATTGCAGTCGGGTTGTGTTTTGTGTCTCTGGAAGTAGTACCCACAGCCACAAAATTACACAAAATTCCTGTATTGAAGGTAATTTTATTTTAATTACTGCTATCTGCAGTCTGTGATTCTCCCTCAGACTAGCTTCTAGATGATTTACAGAGATCGTTATGGTAGTCTCAGTGAAACATTGATCCAAGTCAGCAGACCCATTGTTAACTTATACAGTTGCTGCCAGATGTTTTGTGAAAGCATGCAACAAGGAAGCCGGTCCAAAAGGCGATCCTTGATAGTGAAAACAACATCATGCTGCGACATGATTTACAGGCAAGAGCGTTGCACCGGGAGTGGGGAGATGTGGGTTTTTCATTCATGGGTCTGTCACTCTCTAGCAGCATAATCTTGGGCAAATAATTTCATTTCTTTGGGTCTCAGTTTCCTAGTCTGTAAGATGAAGAGGCTGGTAGAATCAGTAATCCATGACATTTCCTTTGGTTTCAAAAGCCTATGAAATCATAAAAAATGGAAAACATAGCTAGAAACTTTAATTTATCTTAACATATATGAAAACATTCACGACGTTTACAAGCCATAACAATATCTTGTTCTCAAAAGATGAATACTTCTTAGGGAAATGTGCAGGATTTTGTTTTATGTTATGTAGACTGGGTTTCCCAGAACACATAGTGGGTTGGAATTACTCATAGCCAATTTATTCTTTTCTGTCTGGGAATATTCATATTATATTGATATGAGCTATGGCTGCTTCTCTCTGTCTCTCTGTTACTTTCTCTGTCTCTGTCTCTTTCTATCTCTCTAGCTTTGTCTTTGTTTCTCTGTTTCTTTCTTCTCTCCCTCTCCCTCCCTCTCTGTCTCTCTCTCTTTTTCCCTCCCTCCCTCCCTCCTTCTCTTCTTTTTTTGTAATGAGCCCAATTGTCCATGTCATCGTTAGAAGCAGCTAGTTGGTACAGTTGATAGAGCACTGAGCCTGGAATTAGGAAGACCTGAGTTAAAAATCTGTCCTCGGATGTGAGTTCTGTGACCCTGAGCGAGCCACTTATCACTCTCACCCTCAGTTTCTTCATCTGTAAAGTGGGCATAAATAACACCTCTCTCCTAGAGTGATTGTGAGGGTCAAATAAAATATTTGTAAAGTGCTTTGGACAGTATTTGGCACATAGTAGGCACTTAATAAATGCTTCCTCTTCTCCCCTTCTCTGAAATCCCCTCCACTTTCCAATGTGTAGGAAACCATTCCTGCCAAGGGAACTAATAATACAGAAAGACTTCCTAAGTCCAAAATTCCCACAATTGGTTCCTTGAACCAATCTCTTTTGTTCTGTTCAAGGGAGGCCTCTGACTAAAACATTTCCTGTATATAGACTTTATGATGATTTTGATGGGGGTAAGTGGAAGCTTACCTTTAGATCATCTATGGAAAAAGGAGTTTATTAGGCAAATTAACAATGTGAGTAAGATTTAAGAGATGATGTGGAAATCTTTATTATATCTGAGAATAATTTTTAAGTATTTTAGTAATATCAAATATGCACACCAAGAATGCTAATTATGAATAATTTATTGTCCACTCATTAAAGCACATCTCTTAAGGAAGTCTACTGTTAGCCTAATTTCTTCCATTTATTCAACAGACATTTAATGAGTGCACAAAGATATGAATTAGGTACTATGGTGGTTAATAGTTTGAGTGGCCATATGTACTTGAAATGGAAAATATTGCATTTTTGTTTTTAAAATTATAAACAGCAACCTCCATGAAGACCAGTCAAATACTCAAGAAGATATAAAAACTATTGTACATAAAGAAACATAAACTATCACCTACAGTGAAATGCGATACAAAACAAGCTGTGTGTTGTGTATATACGGGGTTGGCAGCTAGAGAGCAGAGTGGACAGAGGGAGGTACTTGGAATCAGGAAGAACTGACTTCAAAACGGAATAGCTATGTAGCCAATAGCTCTCAGCCTCAGTTTTCACATTTGTAAAAGAGAGATAATAAAGCACTTACCTCATATGGGTGTTGTAAGATCAAATAAGATAACACGTATAAAGCAGTTTGGAAGCTTCAAAGTGCTAATTACATACTAACATTAATAAGATAGCAGTGACATCCTGTAACAATTCACCTTAATTTTTGATATTATCCTTATGATTCTTTTTTTATATAGTTTTAATCAGTGTATATAACTTTTGTTCTAATTCTGCTCTCTCTGCTCTGCATGTAGTCCAGTAAGCCTTTGTATTATTCATATTTGGCATTTTTATGATACGATAAATTTCCATTGCATTCACATACCACATTTTTATCCATTTCCCAGAAAATTGCATTTCTTAAAGAATAATCTAGAATTCCTACCGTTCCACCCACAATCATTCATTCTCTCATCCAATACAGATTCATACGTTTATCAAGTACCCTCTATGTGCCCAGGATAGCGCCAATTAATGAAGTCTTAGTCTTAAAATAAATTAGGGGATAAACATTTGGTCTTTTTTTTCTTAAAAAAATATAGAAATTACATTGATCCTGGAAAATAATTCTATAAATATACAATAAAGAAAATGAAGAAAAAACAAAAAACAAGAACAGCACAGTTACTCCTAAAGACGGTGACCCCTTTCTCAAGGACAATGGATACTTTTCTAAATGTGGCAAACAGAAGAGAAGTCAAGAAACTTCCATTTGTTTCAACCCCTGCTAAATTCACTTCTAAAACAAAAGTTTTCAACATGTACCCAACCCCAATGACAAAAGAAGGCTGTGGTTAAAGAACAGTGAGTTCCGTAGCTATGCCAACAGCAAATTACTGAGAGAGGGCAACCTAGCTTGCTTTCTTTATTCATGTTAATAACATATTGTGAAATAGTCCACATTTACTGGGAGAAAATAATATTTCAAGGAAGAAGGGTCAGCTTGACAGTAGGTTTGATTGCGCTAACACCTTAAAAAGAAATCACAATTAGAAACTTTGTTAACAAGGCCCGTCTTTAGTTATTGTCTGGGCCAGGGGTGTTCTAAATCCAACAGGGCTGTTGCTTGTGTGGGGAAAAATGCAGTAGTAGAAATATCTGTGATTTTATGGGAGATTTCAAATTTAACAAATATATTATCAAGCAATTTCCATATGCAAGTCACTATGTTAGGCTCAGAAGATACAAAGGCAAAAATGATATTGTTCCTGCTCTTAAGGACCTTACAATCTCCTGGAGGAAGTAGGTCTTCCAGATGGCAAGGACAAGTTAAAACAAGGAACTCCTAGGCTTTGTGTTTGCCAGCAAAAATGACTTAATAGAACTGGATGGGGCATTTTCTTTGAAGCAATCTCTTCTGCTCTGTTTAGGAGAGGCCTATGACTAAAACATTTCTGGGTAGTAAAATTGACTGGCTAGGTGGGGGTATGAGATATTCCTCAGATTCTGTTGAGCTGATGATTGTAGGGGTGATATAATACCCTGGAAGACATCTTAAAGACTCTGGCCTCAATCCTGTAAATCCTCAGCATTAATCCAAGGGAATCCAAAGGTCAAGACAAGAATTTCCATTATACCATTTTTTTCCTCTTGTCCCACACAGGTGCTGACTTGGTAAAAGTCAATCTCCCTAAAGCTCCAAGTTGATGAAATAAAAGATAGTCTAGGAAAATTCTTGCTGACTTAAGATCATAGACTTTTAAAATTTTTTAATTTAATTTTTTAAATTTTGAGTTCCAAATTCATTCCTTCCCTTTTCCCCCCAATCGAGAAGGCAAGCAATTTGATATGGGTTATATGTATGCAGTCACGCAAAACATATTTCCATATTAATCATGTGAAAGAAAACACAGATTCCCCCCCCAAAAAAAACCCCAAGAAAAATAAAGTTTTAAAAAAGTGTGTTTTGATCTGCATTTAGACCTCATCAGTTCTGTCTCTGGAGATGGATAGTGTTTTTCATCATAAGACCTTCAAATTATCTTGGATCATTGTATTGCTGAGAACAGCTAAGTCATTCACAACTGATCATCCTACAATATTGCTGTTACTGTGTACAACGTTCTCCTGGTTCTGCTTATTTCACTTTGCATCAGTTCAATTAAGTCTTTCCAAGTTTTTCTGAGAGCATCTTGCTCATCATTTCTTATAGCATAATAGTATTCCAGCACAATTATATATGACAACTTATTCAGCCATTCCCCCATAGATGGGCATCCCCTCAATTTCTAATTTTTGCCATCATAAAAAGAGCTACGGTAAATATTTTTGTACATATAGGTCCTTTTCTCTTTGATCCCTTTGGGATACAGATCTAGTAGTGGTATCATCGAGTTAAAGGGTATTCAGTTTTATAATGCTTGAATTAGTTCACAACTCTACCAACAATGCATTAGTGTCTCAGCAACCTCTTTCATTTTACAAATGGGGAGGCTAAGGCCCAGGGCGGTTAAGTGACTTTTCCCAGGTTATGCAGGTAGTAAAGCATCGGAGGAGAGCTTTGAACTCAGCATCTTTGACTTTAGATACAGCCCTCATTCATTACTTCTCATTTCTGTATTACAGGAAACCAAAGGAAGAGACATAGTATACCTCAAAAAGCTGGGTTTGAATATTAACTTTGTTGCTAACTACCTATGTAAAATTGAGCAAAGGGTTTCACCTATCTAGGTGAATCTGTGACATGAGGGGATTGGATGAGATGGTTTCTAAG
This sequence comes from Phalanger gymnotis, assembly GCA_028646595.1. Taxonomy (NCBI): domain Eukaryota; kingdom Metazoa; phylum Chordata; class Mammalia; order Diprotodontia; family Phalangeridae; genus Phalanger; species Phalanger gymnotis. The sequence continues at coordinate 101,351,160 of CM053623.1, forward strand.
ATCTTCCTGGCTTTAGATGCTGACCATTGTTATAATACTGTACAAATCAAAAAGCAAAATTTTTTGTGGCTACGTGGAATATTTACCTTTGTTGAATGTGGTAGAGAAGGGGCTAGGAGGAAAGGAGAGAGGTTAAGCAGTTTTCTGGTTGTTTTTTAAAGACTTTCATTTCATTCCCAGTTTTTAAGAAGGTGGTGAGTAAGGGTAGATAACAGACCTAGAATACTCTTCTCCCAAACATCCATTTTTCTTCTTTCTTTTCACATTCTCTTTCCCCTCTTCCACCTAAATCCAAAACATATTAGCAGAAGTGCATCCACACCACAAGTCATGAATGTAACAAGTAGTATCCATGTTTCAATGTTAGACTATTGAAGGAATGTTCCCTCCCGCCCCCACCCCCCAATATTTAAAACCTCTGGAACTTTCTTCCCATTTTGGTTCAAGAGGAGTTTGGTTTAGCTACCTCCTAGGGCACAGTTCAAGCCTCCTCATGTCTTCAGTCAGTTATTTACTTCTTGCAGGGGAAGAATGGCCAATGAAGCTGTGGTTAATAAATAATTGAAATTTAGTTTTTTTTACAGGCTTATGTGTGACCCTAGTTACTACATAGTAGCCTTTTAAAGTTATTTAAGAAAAACAATACTAAGATTTACTGACTTGGACTCAACAAAACTAGCATTTCAGCATTCAAATCTCATCTCTTATACTTATTGGTTTCATGAACATTGATGGCAAATCCTTTAACCTCTCTTAACCATAGGTTCCCTATGCAAAATGGGTGTAGGGGCATTTGGGGTACTGACCTCACAGGGTAGTTGTGAGGCTCAAATGAGATTTCAGGATATCTCCAAAGTCTCCATGCACACACCTTATACAGATGGAAAGGCCTTTGCAATCTTTATAGCAACATACAGTACTGATGGTAATGATATCTCGAAAGATATTTCTATTCTGCCCAGGGAATTTCCACTTAGCATTTTCCCATTAGTCAACGAGCTCTTAGGACAAGGATTGTCTTTTTTCTTCCTTTGTACCCAGAGATCTTAGCACAATGCCTGGTAAGTAGTAGATACTTAATAAATCCTTGCTATTGACTTCATGTCATTTTTCATTTTGCAGTTTTAGAGGACAAGTTCAGGGATCCCTCTAGAGGCTAAAAATGTAGAGCCATAAAGGTTAAATGTGAGATCTTTTGATCAATTATGTTATCAGTCCAAAGCTGAGATCGGATGTCGCAGTGCAAGGAAAGGAAACCAATATGAGCTGGCACACTTAATATAAAAAAGCAGTTATTGAACTCACCCTACATGTGAAACTTGTTTCTTTTTTATAGATTAATATATGAAAGATGTGAGATTCATGAAAGTTATTAGAATATAAAATTTATTTCTGGGAACTGCCTCAAGTGATTTTTGCCATAGGACTGTCAGGAGAAAAATCTTTTCTTTTTTGAAAAAGAAATCTTTTTCTTTTGCGGGGAGACTGGACTTACCTGTGATTTCCTTATTATAGGGAATTCTCTTTATTAGTATAGATTTGGCCACCTACTGTAATTCATATTTGTAGAGAGTTGCCTACTAAGAAGTTGTAACTTGTTCAGGGTCACACAGCCAGTATATATAAGAGATGGGGCATAAAGTTAGTCTTTCTGACTCTAAGACTAGCTCTCAATCTATTTTGCCATCTTGTTTTCTATCTACTCTGACCTTTTCAACTCATGTTATTCTTTATTAGCTATTCAGCCAACTTAGTATGTAATTCAAACTCAAAGAATCTAAAGAGATGAAAATGGGAGTTTGTGAGTTATATTTCATATATGAAAATAATACTGCTGACCCACTTTTAGTAGGATCTGCACTCTGAGCCATTTCCCCAGTTGTGAAGTTAGATGGTATTGAATTGTCATCTATACCTGGTTAGTGTTCTGTGAGAAATAAAGGTGAACTGAGGCACAAAGTTCCAAACACTATCAATTTATTAGCAAAGCTATCCTCAGTAGCCAAGGATATTCATGGCAGAACATAAAGCATTCTTTAGTCTAAAAAGAGGAACTAATTAAAATCTATATTCATGAGATTAATACATATTCACAATATTAAAGCATATTAATAGAATTTATAAGAATAAGGAAGTATGACAGGAATAGGGAAGTAGATTGGTTTGTAAGTTTTGCCTTAGGGGCATCCCCATGTGATTTATAATAAGTCAATGGCTAATGGACAATTATTAAGAAATTGTTGTTTTTCAGTTGTATCTGGCTCTTCGTAACCCCATTTGGGATTTTCTTGGCAAAGATGCTGGCATGGTTTGCCATTTTCTTCTCCAGCTCATTTTACAGATGAGAAAACTGAGGCAAACAGGGCTAAGTGACTTGCTTGTGGTCACACAGCTAGTAAGTGTCTGAGGCCAGATTTGAACTCAGGTCTTCCTGACTCTATGCCTGACCTTCCGTCTACTGTGCCACCTACCTGCCTTATTAAGAAACTTACAGGAATGTAAATAATTGCTGCAATGACAGGAAATCTCAGCCTTGAGAAGTGTACAAGGCTCAAGAGCCTTGAGAAGAAGAGAACATTCTATGGTCACTTTCTTAATCCCATTTCTCAGACTTGTTAAATTGCTCCAATTATGGGGAATTTAGCAATTAGCCAACACCCTGCTAGCCTGCACAGGGTCACGTATACACTTCTATTTCCCCAGAATTGAAGTAACTTAATGAATATTTCCTCATATGATTTCAGAGCAAAATTACAAAGTTAATTGAAGTATGAGCAGTGGAGGTGTAATGGCAAGCAAAGTGGGACTTTTTGCTGTTTTTGCTTTTGCAGGGCTTCTCAGCACTAAGGCAATCAAGGCCTTTGACTGAGTCTTGCATTTGTTTGAATCAAGAGTCTCTGATTGAATAAAGTCTTTGATGACCTGCTTAAGTCACAAGAAAGCCTAAGTCACGTGAGTCTGAGTCACATGGTTGTGATATCCTCTGTGGGCTGACCCTGAAGAAGAGTGTGTGTGTGTGTGTGTGTGTGTGTGTATGTGTGTGTATGTGTATATATATACACATACACACACATACACACACACACACACACACAATGAAGTTAGCATTTTGCTTCAGGGGCTCACTCATTGGAAGAGTGTTCATGTGATGGCCAGATGAGACTCTGGGTAGCCATTAAGGAGCACCCCAGCTTTGAAAAACCAGATGTTGGTGCTTCTCTTTCTGCTAACTATGTATGTATTGCTACGGACAGGCAGTTAGAAGCCCTGTCTGCTGATTTGTGTTGTTTTCTCTGTTTACAAAATGTCTGCTTGTAATTTCTGTTTGTGATTTCTCTGAAGTTCAGGGTGCTGACTTTTTTCCCCTGAACTAAGTGAATGATATATGTATGTTTAATTAATGTGAGATTGTAAACCCCTTAAAGTTGCTTTCCTTAGAAAAGCAGATCAAAGAACGTGTGCTAGCAGCCCTCCTGTGTGCTGGTGTTATTGGCATTACACCTCCACAGCAGCTGCAAGCAGAATTGTTGTTACAAGAAGCTGATTTGGAATTCTCATTACCCTGAAGATCAAGTCAAGAAGTATTTATTAGCACTGGGAATAAATACAGCCAGTTCTAGTCTTCAAGGAATTGCGTTCTAATAGGGGAAAGTGACACATAAAAAAGAGCTAAGGGGTGGGGGTGGGAGTGTAGGTGGAGAGAAGGTACCAACATGGGGGGAGGCACACGTGGGGGAGAAACATGTTCTGAGAATAAAGAAAGAATGGAACCTGGAGCACAATGAAGGCATGAAGGTGGTGGGCCTGGACACTTAAAATAATGGCCACAGGGAGAAGTGACCAATAAGAGGGAGGGACTGCAATGGCCTAGGGATATTCCAGGGTGAGAAGGTCCCAGTGTCCAATTAATTTCCTAGGGGAAAAGGATGCTATGATATAGGGGACAGGGATGTCCAGAGAGTCAGGAATGGAGCCCAGAGAGGAAGGAAAACACAGAGAATCAATGGTGATCCAAAAGAAAGCCAGCCGGGGCTCAATATGACATCTTTAACTACAGAATAATATTTTTATTTGTGGAAATCTGGATGGGTACTAAATGTTACCTTATATTAACCCACTGAGCTAAGTGGCCCAAACTTTTTATGGTCACAGGATGAGTATATAGAGAACCTTTATTCAATCAGCATTTCATCTGGTGCCTGCTATTTGCCTTACATTGTAGGCTGAAGGATAGACAAGCTACAAAAGGAGTTGAGGACCGTAATGCTTACACACATGAAACAGAAAATGAAACAAGATAGAATGACAATGCATGCCAAAACATATTTTAAAGACAGCATGTAGTACATGAAGAGAAGCAGAACCAAAGTGGGTGCAAAGTAGCAGCAAGGCTTCATGAAAAGAACATGAAACAAGTCTTAAAAGAAAAAAAGCATAATTTGGATAGATAGGGAGGATGTGGCCCATAGAAGACCAGGAAGAACAAAAACACCGAGGTGGAAATCAGAATGTTCTTTGCAGGAGATAAAAAGGAGACAGTCCAGAATGAAGGATGATAGCTGATATTTACCTGTTTGGCGCATTATAGTGGATAGCCTCCCACTTAAACTCCAGTCTGAATTCTGGCACTGTGGTGAGAACTCAGGTGAATCATTTAACCACGGTCTCAATTTTGCTTTCAATAATTGTCGTTGTTGTTCACCCTTCGTTCTTGAAAAGGACCAATGACATCATGAATATGATGTTTTGACTTGTGAGCAAATTGGATTTGTGCGAGGCAGGGCTGCCGATTCAGTCTCTCCCAAGGCCTGATCCTGGTTTGCTGGATACAAAAGCAGGATGCTGTCATGGAGAAAAAGCAGAAATCAGAGTCAGAAAACCACTTAATTAGCCACTTAAGACCATGCCACTGACTAGCACTGGCTCTATTAGCTTAAAGCTAGTTAAGATTTAGAAGCAGCTGGAATGCTGCTGAACCTGGAGTCAGGAAGAGCTGAGTTCAAATCTAGCCTGAGATATTTACTAGTGGTATGACCCTGGGCAAGTCAGTTAATATCTCTCCGTCTCAGTTTCTTCATCGGTGACCCCATTTGGGATTTTCTTGGCAAAGATACTGGAATGGTTTGCTATTTCCTTCTCATTTTACAAATGAGGCAAATGGGCTCAAGTGACTTGCCCAGGGTCACACAGCTAGGAAGTGTCTGTCTGAGTTCAGGTTTGAACTCAGAAAGATGAGTCTGCCTGACTCCAGGCCCAGCACGCTGTCTACTTCACCATGTAGCTGCCCTATCATTATTATTATTACTTACTTAATGTTTCAGTGCCCTAGGCAACTTCCTAAGACTTTAAGTTGCAGAGCAGATTCTGACTGGCAGTGGTGGTAAAGGGAGTTTTCTTATTGATTGTCTTATACCAATGAAAACATGTTTTTATTCTATGTGTACAAATGACTTCATTTCGAGAGAGGAGAGACATTATAAGATCACTCTGAACTAGAAGCAATTTTCAAGGCCATCTTGTCCAACCCTTTCATTTTCTAGATAGGAAGACTAAGGCCCAAAGCAGCTAAGTAAAAAATAATGTTTGCTATACCTATTTTGCCATATTGTTGTGAGAAAATAGCTTTAGAAACCATACAGAGATATGGAGATGTAATGTACTTATATATGTACAAAGCGTATTGCCATATATGGGCCTCTAAGTGACCCAGTGGATAGAGCGCAGGGCCAGGAGTTGAGAGGACTTGAGTTCAAATCTGAACTCTGACATGCTATGTGACCCTGGACAAATCACTTAATCCAGTTTATGTCGGTTTCCTCATCTGTAAAATGAGCTGGAGAAGGAAATGGCAAACCACTCTAGTATCTCTGCTAAGAAAACCCCAAATAGGGTCACTGAAAGTCAGACATGGCCGAAATGAATGAACAACACTAAAACCTCAAAATGTTATGCTATTATCACAGAGGAACAACTAAAAAAAGGGACAAGTTCTACACTCGGGTTCAAAATGTCAATTATATTAGTACGGCCAACACATCCCTGGAAAGAAAATTATGTGGTGGGGACCTAAAGGTCATATAGTGTAGCTTCTATATGAGATAGGTGGGAGGTGTGGCCATTTGAAGTTGCCCTGATAGAAATACAGTTATCACTTCTACATCTCAGGGGTTAAGGGTGAATCTCTCCCTTACCCCTTGTGATCTAGAACAGGGCTGTCCAACCTTAGGTTATCTTAGGGCTGCATTAAAATAAAATAATTATTCGAGGGCTGCACCCAGAATAAAAAATACAGTACACTAATAGAAAGTGGGGGACCGGGCATCATCAATTTGACAGGTGAAGGAACAAAGCGTGAAAGTAAACACAAAACAACAAAGTGACAACACAACAGTACAAAGGTAGGTGCTTACTGACTAGTCTGCATCATACAGACAGAATGCATCTCACAGGTGGATTGAAAATTCCGTGCATTATGTTCTGTCCATAATACTGCTTAAAAACACTAAAGAAAATTAACATCAACAAGATTATTTATTAGTGATGGAATTTAAAAATCTGATATGCATTCAATGCAAATTATTATTTTATATTTTTGCTCATGAAAATTAAAACCCACAGGCGAGCCACATAAAATTGCACTGCAGGCTGCATTTTGGACAGCTCTGATCTAGAAAATTCATGTAATCTTTCTAGTTCCCCTCCTTTCTTGACTGCAGGCCTCAGAGGTGGGATTTGAACCCAGACCCTCCGACTCCTGAACCAGTGCTGTTTCTTTCTATTATGTGGTACTGCTTCCCTGACTGCTCGCTGTAATTTTCAATTTTTAGAGAAAATGCTTTCTTATGTAAGGCTTACCAATGCTTGAAATATCACCCATTTACTTTCTCAAAATTCAGAAAGTCAGTTCATGTTCACTTATAATAAGAAATTAGACTCTGATGGGGGGCTAGGCCAAAACAAGGTTGTAGAGGAAGAAGAGGGGAGGAGAGGACAGATTGATTCATGCTGAGAGTGCTAAGCCTGACTCAGTGCCACAGAGTAAAGTCAGGAAGCCAAGAAGAAAGTACCAGATAAATGTGATGATCTCTCCATAAGCAATCCAAAATGTTCCCTCTCCATTCCAGCTTCACACCAACACCCCCACAAAAATTCTCAATGGTTTCATCTGGGAACTTAAAGCCTGAGAAGACTTTTGGCTTCTGTGGCCACAAATACATAACAAAGGCAGGAGTGCAAAGGGCTTAATCCCCTACAGACTGTATTGTTTCTGTGCTTTTCTTTCTGTCTACTCAACAATTTGGAAGACCTTTGAGAACCAAGAAGCTGAGGGTGGGTGTGGAGGGAGGCTCCCGAGAGCCCTGGAAGTGGTTAGGAGGCTGGCCTTTAGAGCTATAGCAGATAAGACATAGCCTCACCATCTGAGACAGGGAGACAGAGGCAATGGCCACCCTGAGGTAGAGATAGATCTGCTTGGAGAAACTCAAGCCCTTAAAAAAGACCAGGAATGTGATTGCAAAGATCGTTGCAGTTTGTCCTTCATTCTTGAAGAGGACCATGATATCAGGAAGAAGATGTCATGACTTGTAAGTGAATTGGAGTTGAGGGAGGGAGGGAGGGCTGTGCAAGGTCACCAGCCTCATTCTCTCCTCCAGAGCCATCTGGGTCCAACGGCCAGATATTCATGAGGATGACTAGAGATGGCCCCAGATGTAGTGAGGGACCTCGGCCCTTTTAAGCTGAGGTCTTTCCCAGGTCTCAGTTTGACTGAGGCAATGCCCATTCAGAGACACCAGCCTGAAGGTACTATATTTAGACAGGACTCTACTCATTGCTCTAAAGAGCTTGGCCCGTAGATCAAAGGGCGGGCACTTAGGATAAAGAACATTCTGCGGAAGATGAAAGGCCTTCTAGCCAAGACCCTGATAAGAATACTTCCTGGCAGGGGAGGTGGAGGGTGGAGTGGGGGGACCTGAAAGGTTATTTTCTTCTTCCTAGGGAAGACTTCTCCAAGTCCTTATTTAAAGAGTTTCTCATTTGATCTTTACAACAACCTTGAGAACTAGGTGCTCTTATTATTATCATCCCTATTTTACAGTTGAAGAAACTGAGGCAAAGTGGGGTGAAATGACTTGCCCAGGGTCACAAAGCTAGAAAACATCTGAAGCCAGACAGGCATAGCACTCTATCCACTGCACCACCTTAGCTGCTGTAGTTCCACAGTTCTATTAATTCTGCTGCCTAGGGCTACTAGCTAACTGTCAAAGGCCTCAGGACTTTAAGCTAAAAGGGCATGGCAGAGTCCACTCTCCTTAAGAAGGAAGAAACATCTCTAGGGCCAAGGACTCTAGCTGAAGCAAGAAGTGAGACATGGGGGAAATTATATCATTTAAATTACTGTAAATTCACCATTTATACCATGTAGCCTAGGGGAGGTATGTCTAATTGTTTCTAGCAGAAGTTATACAGCTGTCAGAGCAGGGTCTAGCAGAAGCTATAGGTACAGCTGAGACCGGTGAAAACAGCATGATGACTTTGGCAGCCCTGCAGTGTTAATGGAATCAGTTGCCTTTCCATATATGTAGTCTGGGCATATGTGTAGAGGCAGCTAGGTGGTGCAGTGGATAGAGTGGCTAGAATCAGAAAGCCTTGAGTTCAAATCTAGCCTCAGATAATTGCTGGCTATATGACCTTGGTCAAGTCACTTAATCTCTGATTGCCTCAGTTTTCTCATCTGTAAGATAGGGATGACAATAGCATCTACCTCCCGGGGTTGTGGTGAGGCTCAAATGAGATAATATTTGTAAATTGCTTAGCACTGTGCCCGGCACACAGTAGGCACTATATAAATGCTACCTTTTATTGTTTATCATGTGTTCATGTGTGTTTTCTCTTTGGGTGGATGGTGGGTACATGTGTGAGAATGTATGCTCCGGGTTTCTGAGGTAAATATTTTATTGCTAGTTTTCTCATTATGCTATTTCATCAAATGCCTTCACTTGAGCTAATCGTGTCCTCTTTGCTGACTAGTAAAGGTAAATACATTAGTTGGGGCTCATGAACTATGAGTTAGGTGGCTCAGTGGATAAGGGTGTTGGACTTGGATTCAGGGAGATCTGATTTTAAACATGGCCTGAGAGGCTTACTGGCTGTGTGAACCTGGAAAATCACTTTGCCTCAGTTTCCTCATATGGAAAATAGGGATAATAATACTGCTCATTTGTCAGGTTAGTTGTCCTAAATGGAAGAACTCTGAAATCAATGCATAAAGCTAAGCTTACACATAGGCAAAATTGTCTGCCTAAAAGAATTATTTTAATGAGACTAATTGCGCCCCGCCCCCAAAAAATACCTCTCCATTTGCAAAACCAAACCTACTTGTCCCAAATATCTCTAAAATTTTCCAACCTTAAATCTATGTCTTTCAGTGCTCCTTGTGAAGTTGAAAATTAATAAATGTTTGTAATAAATACTAGCTAAGTGAAGGTAAATTAAGAGTTTATAGAAAATTCTTTTTAAAATTTAAATTGGCTGCCCAGAGGAAGAGGTAACATATTGACCTCTCATTAACACCTTTATAGAATTAGTTTTTCATGTTAGTAAAAAAGCCGCTTTCTACTTAGCGTCAAAATATTTTTATACTGGCATTGGGGGAAGGGAAAGGAGCAGGGAGGAAACGTTAACATTCTTTAAAGTCCTTTAATAGTCACTGTTAGTTCTGACCATTCTTCAATCTCACCAAGGCGCCGTTTGTTTTTCTTTGCATGTTACTAGAGGCACTAAAGCAATAAAAATATCAGATTTAATGTTAACTAATGTTGGCCATGGTGTTGCAATGACTCAAGATGATAGACTAGAGAAATATTAATCCAGGTTGGTTATTTAATGTCCGCTGTCATTTTTTCTTAGTTCATATGAGAAATTGCAGGTCTCTGCTTCCAGCAATGAAGCTTCTTGACACCATCCTGGTTTACCGCAGGCTGATCCTCATCATCCTCACCCTACTGCTTTTATTGCCATTGCCTTTAACAATCCAAACTAAAGTAAGTGAATGATAAGAAAGTAGTTCTGATTAATTTCTTGACTAGTTTCAGTTAGCCTGTGTTTTCATTGTATGATCTACCTGGCTCAGATCTGAATGTGTTGAAATTGCTAGTGTTTGAAGTCAAGATTTACTTGGATCATTGGGCTTTATCCTTTTTTTTTTTTTGCTTCTTAATGATCAATATTAGCTCTGTGAGAAGACAATTTTGATTCATAGCTGCTCAACTAAAGGTTCAATTAACCAGAATTTTTTCTTCATTAAAATTTTGTGAGAACATAGGGAAAAAAGTGAGATTGTAAGCTAAAAGGAGAGATGAATTGAGAAAATGTCTTCCAGGAAATATCTTTTTGTCAGATTTATCTCCTATTCTTCAAGGAAAATGGCATGCTTTGGAGTTGATATGTAAATTCTAGTCCCAGCTTTGATCCTTAGTTACTCTATGACCATGGCCAAGTTACTCAAGTTATCTGAGCCTCTTTTTCTTAATCTGTAAAATGGATATACTGGCACATAAAATAAGGGTATTAACAATTATACTATTTCACAAGGTTATTATGAGGAAAATGTTTATAAAGCTTAAATGTGAATTGTTACTTCTCTGTTCTTCACATGGCAAATGGGCACAGCAAGTATGCTACTTATATCATCCAGGTGGGAGGATTAGATGAGACACTGGGAGTGAAATGGCTTTGGAAAATACAGTGTTATTCCTTATTTAAAAGTAAATTAACCACAATACCATATCCTAGCTTTCACTCTAATTCATAGGACATTCTGCTTAAGCGTTGTTTTCTTTTAAGTGTGACTATTTGAGGATAAAAAGAATAGTCAAACTGACCCAGACATACATGAAAAGCAACAGGCCTGGGGCCATCTTGGTTTGGTTTGCCCTGACCCAACTTAGTTCTTGTTTTCTTTCTCAAAGGAAGGTAGGAGACTTCGAAATCCATGGAAAAATAAAAATGAAGTTTTGGAAGTAGAATTCTCTTTCAATGAGGAAATGCTAAAGAAATGTAAAGCGCTCTCCTTCATATTGTAAATAAAGTCTATGGTCTCATTAATGTGGGCATTTCTTAGTGTGGCCTAGTGGAAAAGGCATGAGTTTTAGAGTTACAGGTTGTTGTTCAGTCGTTTCAGTCATGTCTGACAATTTGTGACCACATTTGAGGTTTTCTTGGCAAAGATTTTAGAGTGGTTTTCTATTTCCTTCTCCACTGGATCTATTTTGTCAGGCAATCAGAGGTTAAGTGACTTGCCCAGGGTCACAGAGCTAGACTGGATTTGAATTCAGTTCTTCCCAACCCCAGACCCATTGCTCTATCCATTGAGCCACTTGGCTGCCTCCTGGAGTCAGAGGACCTGAGTTCAAATCCTGACTCTGTTACTTAATATTTATGTGACGTTAGTTAAGTCACTTTAATGTGTGTGTGTGTGCTCGCGCATGTGTGTTTGTAACTGCTTACTTGTAATGTGAGGGGATTAGATGTGTGTGTGCATGTGTATGTGTGTAACTGCTTACTTGTAATGTGAGGGGATTAGGGGTGTGTGTGTGTGCATGTGCATGTGTGTAACTGCTTACTTGTAATGTGAAGGGATTAGGGGTGTGTGTGTGTGTGTGTGTGTGTGTGTGTGTCTGTGTGTGTGTCTGTGTGTGTGTGTGGTTGCTTACTTGTAACGTGAGAAGATTGGACTAGATAAGCAGTCCTGTGAGTGTGTGATCCTGTCACACCTTCTTTGCATTTCAGTGGGTGGGGGTATGAGTTGCAATGGTCAAAATAATTTAGTACTAATTGGCTAAGCTTCAGGGAGATAAGCATCCCTGAACTCAGCCAGATGGTCCATCTTCTCAAGCTGGAAAAGATTTGAAGATCAGAGAAAACTTTGAGAACTACTTGGAAAGGTTACTTACCAAGGGATTGACCACCTTGTAATGAATTTCTTTTGGTTTTAGCAACTTATAAAAATATCCACTAAAGCATAGAGAGATTATAGTCAAAATCAGCACTGAAAGAATCATGGACTTTATTTTTTATTTATTTTTGAAGATACAGTCTTTTATGTTTGAAATTTTTTCATCAAAAGAGAATTCTAACCTGAGAAATTCCTGTTGACCTTTTATCGATTGGGGAATTACCCTTATTCTTATAAATTTGAACAACTTTATATATTTTGGAACTGAGACTTTTATCAGAGAAACGCTGCAAAGATTTTTTTTTCTTCAGTTAACTATTTCCTTTTTAATCTAGGCTGCTTTGTTTTTATTTGTAAAAAAAAAACCCTTTTTAAATTTTATGTAAATAAAATTGTCCATTTTGTCTTTTGTGAGCTTCTGTTTCCTTTGTTTGGTCATGAGCTCATCCCTTCATCATCGATCTGAGAGGTAATTTCTTCTTTATTTTTCTAATTATTTTTCTAATGCCATCTTTTAATGTCCAAGTTATCCATTTAGAGCATATCTGGATAAATGGCATGGGGTGTTAGTCTAAACCAATTTCTGCCAGCCTGATTTTGACTTTTCCCAGAAGTTTTGTCAAATGGTGAATCCTTAACCCAGTAACTGGGGTCTTTGTGTTTATTGAATTTTAGGTACTGATCAACCTCGCTAGCTTTTAACCAGTACCAAATCATCTTGAGGATTACTATTTTATAGGATAGTGTAAAATCTATACTGTAGTATGAAATCTAGAACTGCTTAGTCTCCTTCACACTTTTTTCTGTATATTTCTTTTGAGATTCTTTAGGGTTATTGTTTTGTTTTTGTTAGTAAGAGGGTTAAGTAAGTTAGGAGGAAAAAAATAAATGCTTGTTAATTAAAAAAAAGTTTTAAAGAAAAAAGTGAACTATCTCCACATTTCCCTATTTTCAAGTCCATTCCAATATCACCTATTTTGGATTGAAAAAAGTAAACAAGAGCTAAAACCAGTCATGACAAAGCAAAACTGTCTCTTGGGCCCTACTCAGCTTCTTATAACCTTTGACTGGCTGATATGTCTGAAAAATTGATTGCTCATTTTAGTCTCAAGTACTTTGGGGAGATATTTGATCAAACCCTTTGAAAAAGAAGACAAGCAAATAAAAGTACTTGTTTTTAAGCAAAATTATTTTCTTAGAAAATGTGTAATTGGTATGTGGAGTACTATTGGCTTTTCTGTGGAACCTTGGCTATAATGCACATGGCCGTTGTGGAAAGGCATGAAATCAGGTGGCATTTGATGAAATGTTTTCCTTTTGCCTTCCCTTCCAATCAAGCCATTTGTTAAAACTCAATTAATGGTAATGAAAGGCTTTTTCCTTGTACAATAAAGTAATTTCATTTTTGGCTACTTTTAAATGCATATTTAATCATTCAATCAGCCACTAATTAAACTCAAAGAATATTGTCTTACAATGACTTACAAAGAAATCAGTACATTTTTGAAATGAGTGTGCCTTTTTAGTGTATTTTTTTTAAAAAAAAGAGATCCTTTGTCTCAAAAAGTAAGAAAGAATGTAACATTGGTAATATGCCATTCAAATAGACGCCGATCAAGTTAATATGGATTTCAACGGACTCACACTAGACAACTCTCAGGCTCTTTTGATGACCTAAATTATACAGAACTGGGAACTGAACCCCATCTGGGCAGTTTTAGGATCATTGGCTAGAAGTTGGGAGAGCATGTCTAGGCTTGAGCAAAAAAAAAAGTTACTAAAGATTAGAACTGTCCCAAAGTGAGATGAGTTACTGGGTTTCTTCCACATGTAGCTTTCTACCAGAAGTTGGATGACCCCTTGTGAGTAACACTGTAGAGGGGATTCCTCATCATGTACGAGTGGAACTAGGTGGTTTTTTGAGGGCCAGTTGAGGTTCATCGATATTAATTCAAACATCCTTTCCCTCCAGTTTATTATGAGAGGAAGAGCAGAGGAGGGAGGAAGAAAGGTGGAGGCAAAGAGAGACACACACACACACACAGAGAGAGAGAGAGAGAGAGAGAGAGAGAGAGAGAGAGAGAGATCATAGCCATGAAACTAAACTTAGGTAGACTAAATAATCAATTGTTTGCTGATTTTTCCATTTTTCATCAGCTAGCTGTACTGTTGTAAAAACGGCCTGAAATAGCCCCACATTAACCATCATAGCCAGGACCACTATGAAAAAAATCTCTAAATTCCTTAGGTATGTTGAGACTATTTTTATTGAAACCTTATACTTTTATATCACCTTTATTTATGACTACATCTTTTCCTTTCCTTGCCCTATAAACCATTCTTGGTTTAAATTTTTTTTAAAGAAGGAATAAAAAAGCAAGTCAGCAAAACCAACTAACACATTAATAATGCCTGCCAGTATATATAACATTCTATACCCATAGTCTGAAGAAAGAGACAGGGAGTTAGCTATTTAATATTTAAGGATTTCTTATCTTTCAGAGAGGATTACCAGGTTTTCTAGTTAGAAGGGACCCTACTAATATTTGAGTCCAACCATCTCATTTTAGAGATGTTCAATTGTTTCAATCACATCCAACTCTTCATGATACTGCTTGGCGTTTTCTTGGGAAAGATACTGGAGTAGTTTGCCATTTCCTCCTCCAGCTCATTTTACAGATGAAGAAACTAAGGCAAACAGGGTTAAGTGACTTGTCCAGTGTCACAGAGCTAGTAAGTGTCTGAGGTCAGATTTGAACTCAGGTCTTCCTGACACTAACCCCAGAGCTCTATCCACTTCACCACCTAGCTGTTCCCATTTCAGGGATGAGGAAACTGTAATTCAGAGAAGTGAGATGACCATTCTAAGGTTGTATAGGTAGCAAGTAGCAGTGCAAGAATTCAAATCTGAGTTTTCTGCTTTAACTCCAAAGCTCTTTCTACTAAATTATGTTGTCCTTATTTAGAGGTCAGAAAAAAAGACGTCTTCATCAAGATTCATCCTTTCTTTGGAACAGTTATGCAAGCTCTCCCTTGTTAATGATCAACTTCTCTTAATGGAAATAGCTAATACAGCCACAGCTGTAGGCAAGGTCAAATTTATTGTCATCCTGTCCTCAAGTGATCTTGTACCTGTTTTAATGGAAGTACCATGGAGCCTAGGAAGGTCCAAGTAGCTTAGAAAGAAGCTTCTAGTTGTTAAGGGAGATGATCATGCCCCTGTAGAGATGGACCTGAACTTATTAAACAGGAGGGTGATAATATCATGTAACTTGAGTATTGCAAGACCTTCTGCCCAAATGATCTTAGCTACACAGCTACCATGGTATTACCTTGCCTTCCTGCATGAACAGAAAATCTTGCCGCTTGTCACTTCTTTAGACGTAAAGTTTGGAATATTAACACTAATATAGCACTATTATTCAGCACATCCAATACCTAAAAGGAAAGAAAGCCACCAGACCACTCCTTGGTTCCTCTCCCATTAGTGTGTCAGTACAGATTAGTGTATTAGATTAGCAAATCATAATCACTTGGAAGGAAAAGGCCCACTCTTTTTTGTCATCTTGGGGAGACAGAATATAATTAGGGATAGAGAAGTTTTTAGTGGGTGTAGGAGGGGACATATGGTGGGCTGGGAGGGAAACACAAAAGTAACCAGTCTCTTAGGGGAGCATAAGACATTAATACTGGGGAGGACTTGCTCCAAATGATGGAGTGCTTGAAGTGGCCATGAGGGGCATGTAGAGGAAAAACCTCACCTACTTCACAGTTTTGCTTACATTTGGCCCCCAGGGCCCATAGATGTCATGGATTCTTTTGATACTATCAGAATCTCAAGGCTGTTAAAAAGTCAAAGCAGAGCAGTCAGAAATCCTCATCCACTCCTGAGCTGAAAAATGTCAACAGGCTTCCCAAGAGTTCAGAGGCAGGACAGATAGACCTTGCTGCTAACTCTTACAAGTCCAGGGGTTTTTAATCTTCGTGTGTTTGTGTGTGTGTGTGTGTGTGTGTGTGTGTGTGTGTGTGTGTGTGTGTGTGTGTGATAGACCCCTTTGGCAGTCTGTTGAAACCTATGGACCTCTTCTCAGAAGGTTTTTAAATACTTAAAATACGTAGGATCACAAAAGGAATCGATGATATGGAAAAAAAAAGGTGTCAAAATTTTTTTAAGTTCATAAATAGTAGACTAAGAACCACTGCTCTCAGCTGTGTGGTGAATATCATGTGTATATATGTTTCTCAAGCAAAATCAAGAAATTTATAGGACAGATGAATGTTTCTATTTTTTTTAACCCAATTCATGATTTCATCCAATGGTCAAATTCTCACCACTGCTGCATAGGGTCACCTAGTCTGCAATTGAAAGCCTTAGAGAGTTGATTGGGGTAGAAAGGTTAAGTGGTTTGCCCAATGCGGGCGTAGCCAATATCTGTCAGAGACAGGACTTGCCACCAAGTCTTCCCCACTCTAAGCCCAATTCTCTATCACCTATATCATAACTCTTTGCATTACATATATTGTTTGAAATCTCACTGCAACAAGCAGAAAAGAAAGAAACAGAAAAGAAAAACGACAGAAAGAAAATGATAGCCCCAATCTACAGGGCTCACATTTTCATCTGTATCTTTCATTTGGAAATAATCTCCATTTGTGTGTTCTTTTTTATTCAATTGGGAGGGGGAATGCATGAGGGAAAGAAAATAAATACTTGCTAATCAGGAGAAAGAATGAAATTAAATTCTGAAAAAAATAAAAAAAAATTAACTCAGAGATTGAGACTGCCCTAAAGTACATTTTCTTGAATGTTGGTGCTGGGAAAGACTTTAGAAATTATCTAGTCTAAATCCTCAATTTTTCAGGTGAGGAAGAAAAGTCAGGGAAGTTAAGTAACTTAAAGTTACAGAATGAGTTAGCCACAAAACAGAAATGTCTCGATGCAACCCCAGTACTCTTCCAGGATGTCAGATGGCTGGCTAGCTTTTTCATGCATCTAGAATTATTAGCAAGTTAAGAAAGGGCTATTGTTTTCCTCTCAACTTTCCCTTGTTTGTATCAATCAAGCAATAAAAATTTATTAAACACCTACTATGTGCTGGGTACAGTGCTAAGAGCTGAGGAGACAAAAAGAAGCGAAACACAATCCCTCCCCCCAAAGAATTTACAGTCTTATAGGGGAGACAACAAACAAACGAATCTATGTGAAGCGAGCTATATACAGGGTAAATAGGAAATAATTAATGAGTCTTATCTCCCATTTTCTCCTTTCTTCCTAAATACTGTAAAAGTAGACCTGCTGGTCTGATTCCTACTGCCTTGAGCTTCTTGGGGGTTTTGTGAAGAGAAGAAAAATGATGACAAACTTAGAACATCAGCTAACTTGTAACATTTGTCAGGCAGATGATGCCATGGTCTAGTGCCGTCATGGCAACACATTATAGGCAGGCAGCTAGGTGATGAAGTGGATTAGAGCACTGGGCTTCATGAGTTCCAATCCAGCCTCAGACACTTACTAGCTGTATGACCCTGGGCAAGTCCCTTACCCTGTTTGCTTCAGTTCCTCATCTGTAAACTGTCAAACCTCTCCAGTATCTTTGCCAAGAAAACCCCAAAGGGGGTCATGAAGAGTTAGACCTGACTGAAATGACTCAACAACAACAATTTATTTGGGCGAAGCTGGGTGGTACAATGGATAGAGGGCCAGACTAGGAGGCAAGAAAATACCTCTTCCTGAGTTTAAATCTGGCCTCAGGCACTTAATGGCTGTGTGACCCTGGGCAAGTCACTTAACCCTATTTGCCTCAGTTACTTATCCATAAAATGAGCTAGAGAAGAAAATGGAAAACCACTCCACTACCTTTGCCAAGAAGAGTCAAGTGCGACTTCAAAACAACTCATGTAAGCATTAAGATATGTTTCCTTGTACATCAGGATGGAGGATTTTTCAGTCATCAGGAAGTGGTTAGTGTTGACGAAGACACCCATCTCTAAAGGAAGAAAGAGAGAAGCAGGCATAGTAAGACCCAAAGGAGACAGGAAAGCATCATGAATCAAAGAGATTATAGCTAAATCTATATGATATTACTAACAACGGGGTTTGAAAGTTCAAAAGCCATTTGTCTGTTGTACAAGATCGTAAGCATTTTGTTTTAACATATTTCCCCCCCTTGGCTGAATTGCTGGGGGAGGGGTGGGGTTCCATCCACTCTTACAGGCCATGGTTTGGGAGATGGCCAATGGTACCTTAATCTGCATAGATGTTACTTAAGAACAAAATAATTACCACCCATATGACCTGGCCTTAACTTTGTTCTTAAAAATATTGATTCTAGCATTGACCATTCTAAACATGCACCATCAGCTACCTTTGAATATTCTGGTCCCTGGTCATTTCAAGTTAATCCCAACCCTGGGTTTCCCTTCTGTCTACTTTCTGCATTTCTTTTCATACTTGTGGACAATCCTGGTGAAAATCAAGCTCGTTATTTGCTGCAGATTTATTACCTAATTTCAACCTGGCCATCATTGCTATACAACGAACTTTTTATCTTTCCCATGTTGATATTGTATCATAACTATTTCAAACCCCCTCCACTGTCCTAAGGGCCACCCTGCTACCTTCTTCTTCCCCTTTCTCTCTCAGCAGAAGACCTCACCTCCTATTTTACTGATAAAATAGAATTCAGCAATCATGAGCTGTTTCTTCTCCCTTAATTCATACCTCAGAAAATTTCTTCTCATTTCTTGGGATCTCCTTTGTTCTAGTCTCTCAAAAGGTGGCCCTTCTTGCTAAGCCCAACCCTTCCACTTGTTTTCTTTATCCCATATCTACTTTTTTCTTTTCTATTATCTTCAATCTCTCCTTAACGTTAATTTGACTCCTGACTCTCTCTAATTTCTTATTCAACTGTTATCAGTCCTATCAATACATATATATATATATATACATATATATATATATATATCCTCCCCTTTATTCCTTAGTAGTACTCTACTACAGGAAAATGATAGTTTTTAATCCCCATCAGACCGTACATAGCATTTTCTATAGCTCTCTGGTACACTTCTGTATGATTTTGTAGTATTCTTATTTGTGTATATTTCTTATCTGATTATGAGGAGGAAAGGACCACAAATGCAGTGATAGTATCTTATCTAATCTTTGTATTTCCTTTAGCACCTAGCATACTGTTCTGTACACCATAGGTATTCGATCAATATTTAATTGGATTAAAAATAACTGTGGAACACCACTAATATCTTTCATTGACTCCTGGTTGTAAACACGTTATGGTTTAGTATTTGTGCAGACCCTTCCTGCCAGTGTGGTCACAGCTACCTTTAACTCAAGACATGAATTGAGAATTAATGTCTGTCCACATTGGGTGCTGTGTGTAATTGACCTTGTCTGTGGAGAATCAGTTTTTCAAGTTTATGAGTTTTAAAATGTAAGGACTTTTGGAAGGAAACACTCTATCTACTGGTAAAAAATTTGTTATGGCTCTGCAGTTGAGCAACGCTGATCTTGCCCAGTTCCTTGTCTCTGAGGAATACTGTACTGAAATCATCCTCATAAGGATGCTATAAATCTTTCTCCTAAAATATTTAGAGAAGGCAATTCAATGATTTTATAGTGGATGCCAGTGCCTCTCTACTATTATATTTAGAACATGTATTTTTATATTTATTTTTTTTCAATATTTAGAGTCCTTTCTCTTATTTGGCCTATATTCCTCCAACTGCAAAGTCTATACCCTTTCTTCTCCTCCTTAGTGAAAACAAATAGATGTTTACTCGTGCAAAATTCTCAAGAAGAGTTTAATTAATTAACTTAACACCTTCAACTTTTTTTCTTTAGTACTCACAATGTCTTCAAAACCTATAGTACACAAAATAATCTCGTACTAAGGGTAGCCACTATAGTCATGATGCGACAACCAACCTGGATACCAACTGAGGAGTTTGGCTTAACTCCCCAATATGGTAGGTTACCTCTTTGTGAGCCTGTATGGAATGGCTTCCAGTTTTTATGACCTTGTAAATATTTGTTTCTCCTCAAGAATTGTATTACTTCTGTACTCTCATCAATGAGGGAATTTGTTGTGTTTTCTTCTGGATATTTGCTAAAAGGGTCTTGTTTTCCTTTCTTTCTTTTTTCAGTGTGTGTGGCGAGGGAGGATATATAGGAGAGTAAATAAATGCTTGTTAATTGAAAAAATAATCTTAAAAGGTGTGTCATGAGACAATAACAACAAGCAACATATTAAGTACCGTTTGTGTTTAATGCATCGTGTCAGGTATTGAGGAAATGAAAGGGGGTGGGGTGGGGAGATGACAATGTCTACAGCCTCTGTCCTCGAAGAGCTTATAACATCAAGGACAAGGGATATATAACATGTAGCCAGATAGGCATATAATGCAAAGAAAAATGTGATACCAACAAAAGAGAGATTGAGACAAACTATTCCGAGGAAAAAAGTGGAGAAATGGAGATCAATTTCAGCTATGAGAGTTCAGGGCAGCTTCCATGATGGAATTGGTATATAAACACATAATCAAAGTACAGAAGGTAGAGGGATAGGGGGAGGAG
Source organism: Phalanger gymnotis (assembly GCA_028646595.1). Lineage (NCBI taxonomy): Eukaryota > Metazoa > Chordata > Mammalia > Diprotodontia > Phalangeridae > Phalanger > Phalanger gymnotis. Next base: position 101,371,703 of record CM053623.1, read on the forward strand.
AGGTTCATTTCTAATAGGCTATGCCCTGTTATCCCTTTATGAAGTATGAAGAAATTTCATGAATGGAACTGGAAAGAGTAGTTGGCCAGTGGCTAGCCAACAATTGTTGGTTTAACACATTAATGCCCTATTGCCTCTGTTATCTGCTCCTTGGAGGAGGTTGGAGGAGGCTTCTCACCCCATTTTCTCCCCCTCCCTATACACATACTCAACAGAAGGAAGAGGATTTCAACAGGCATGAGGAGAGAGTGTATCTCAGGTATGGAAGGATATGAATATACAATGAATACTATAATGCAAATATAATGAAATAATGAATATAACGAAATACTATAATGAAATACTACGAATACACAGAGGTAGGCAATAACAGGTTCAGATCAAAAGGATAGTTAATAGTCCGGTTTGACTGGAATGCAGAATGAATGGAGGAGAGAAATGTAAAATAAAGCTGAAAAGGTAAGTTGCAGTCAGAATATGAAGTCTTAGAATAAGGAGTTTGTATGTTGCCCTAGAGGTAATGGAAAAGTTACTAAAGGGAGGTAGTAAGGTCCAGTGGAAAGAGAGCTAGATTTAGAGGCAAGTGAAAGAGCACAAAGATGAAATTCTGAAAACTATGGATGGTGATCTTAACTCTGATTCCTGACAAAGTCAGAAGTTAGATTTTGAGGTTATTGAACAGCTAGCAGAAGAGGCACTGGTTGAATTGCCAAAGTCACAATTAGTCATTCACGGTTTAATGTCAACTTGAGATGAGGTCTCTATACTCTGTTTGCTGATAGTTTTCTTAGTGACTTGAATAAAGATATAGATAATGTGATGTACATGAGCAATCTTTGTATATGAACAAATATGAAGATGCCACAAGATTAAGAGAGAGAGCTAACATGTGAGGTTTCAGTCAGGATCCAAAAAGACATTGATATGCTTAGCACAGTTCCTGGAACATAGTAGAAGCTTAATAAATGGCTTTTGACTAAACATTGGGTCAAATCTAATAGCATAAAGTTGAACAGAGATAAATACTTTATGTTTGGGTGTGTTGGTAAGCAAAATAGGCCCTTAGCACTCCAATTCAACCAAGTGCCTTGAAGAGTTTGGCCTTTGTTTCCTTGATTAGATTGAGAGTCTTTGGTGACCTCCTTGCCTCAGGGTAGGGCCTAGTTTATGCATGAGTTTGAGTGACATGTTTGGGACATCAGAGGCTTTTAGACCACGTGGGTTTAAGTCGCCTCTTTGTGATGATTTTAGGTCATGTGGGTGAGTCCCATGTGTGACTCACCCTTGACCCTGAAAAAGATATAAAGCGAGGGGTTGGCTTTCTCTTTTTCAGAGCTCTTACCCACAGCCATGGTGGCACTCGTGACTCTGGGCCAGCCCTTGTTATGAGCTCCCTGGCTGAACCTAGATGCTGGTAACTATGAATAGTATTTGGTCTGTCTGTCAATGTTTGTAATTTGTTTGTATTTGTTCCAAAGTTCAGGGTGCTGGCTTTTCCCCCTGAACTAAGTGAATGGTATTTGTATGCTGGATTAAAGTAAGCTTGTTAACCCCTTAACATTGCTTTCCTTAGTAAAGCATATCAAAGGAACCTGGGCTTTGGCAGCATTCTTGTTATTGGGCTTATGTTGGTCTTTCACCCCCACAACACCTGCTAGCCAGATTGTTGAAACGTTGGGTTAAAATAACTTTATTCCGGAAGTATAAGATGCGAGTGGCACAGCTTAGTAGCAATTTGAAGAAAATCTGGAAGTTTCAGTGGCTTGCAAGCCAATAGTGTGATATAGCAGCCAAGAGAACTAAGATTTTCTTAGACTCCACTGAGAGGCAGTTTCCAGGCCTATTATTTTTTGTCTTGGGACTTGTATTTTAGGAATGTCATTGATGAAGTATTTTTTGAGTAGAAAATAAACCGAATATATCACACAGAGGAACACAACTATGATAGCAATAGATCTCTAGTTGATGCTATATCAGGATAGTTTGGAGGAACTGGGAATATTTATTATGGATAAGAGAAGATTTACTTACAGGACATGACACTTATTTTTGAGTAGTCGAAAGCTTTCACATAAAAGAAGTATTAGATTTGTTTGGCTTGGTCAAACTTTGGCACAACTAAGAGTGGTGGGTGGGTTAGTTTTTGCTTAACTTTCCTACTTTGTTACGAGACCTTTCACTGAGTAGGGGATATTCTATAAATGTTTGTAAGGTAAAAACCAAACAAGTCAATAAAACTTAAAAAAAAAAAAGAATTTTAGAGGAGTAGACTTAGGCTTGATATAAGGACATATTTCCTAACCATTAGGCCCATCTCAGGAGGTGAATGTTTTTTTTTTTATTCAGATGCCTTGTAGAGTCATTCATTCATTTAGTCAACACTCCTTAACTAAATTACCTACTATATGCCAAGCACTATGCTAGGTGTTGAGTATACAAAGACAAAAATGAAATGCCCTAAAGGTAAGTTGAGGGAGAGAGTAATAACCTTGAGCAAATTGGAGAAAGCTTCCAGGAAGAGATGGAAGATAAGAATTATGATAGTCAGGGACAGAAGAGGACATGCATTATAGAGTGAGAAAGACTTATAAAAAAACATACTGTTTATTCTCTCTTTTAAAAAAAGGGCAAGATTTTATTTTCTCCAGTCTTGCAGTCCCTCCTCAATTCACTATGCTCTTTCAAAGATCCTGTGCTCAGCACGTTTGACAATTCCTTTGCTTATTTATGATGTGGCTCATTTGGGCTTGATGACCTAAACTCATCAAGGATATCTAGGTGTGTGTTCTCTTATTATCTCACTATTTATATTGGTTTTAGATTTCCTATTAGTCATTTTTGTTCTGCCCTTTCAAGCCAAAGATTATTCTCCTTGGCATTAAAAAAAATAAAACTATACTTTCCTCAGTATTTGTTTTATTTATTTACTCACTATTCTGCGCTTTTGTCTTGTTTCCATTTTTTTATTACTTGGCTATTCTTTGTACTTCTACTAATGAAAGAAAATAAAAGGGTGTCAGGATAGTCTCGAGAGTGGAACTAAAAGGAAACTGAAAAATATTTTATATCCTAGTTGCATTTTTTTCTTCTAAATATTTTCCAGATTTGGACTAGTTTACCAGTTGCCACAATCTGAGTCCATTTTACAGATGACAAAAATAAACACTCAAAAATAAAAGTTTACCTGAAGTCAATCAATGTGGTAGATCTAGGATTATAATTGTATATTTTCTTAGATTGAGCTGTTTTTAGGAATCCTCCTGAGGGTCATCATGAAATATCTGCAACAGAGAGACACTAACATTAAGGGCTTGTACTGTAGATATGACAATTGAAATTAAGAAATTAATAGTGATATTAATGTGAAGGGAGCACATGTTAACAGCAAGAAGGAATAAAGTGATAGAGGCTGAGGAGTGTCGCTGGGCTGGGAAAAACAGCCTGATGTCAGGGGCCAGTCCTAGTTAACATGCAAGCTGTTTTGTGCTGATTAATTTTTCCCCTCACAATAAATTTCTCTTGATGCAGGGTTTTTGAGGTTAAAGAGACCAGAGAACATAATAGATGGAAGCACAGGCATATAATGAGAGGAAATTTAGAGACACTGAACTAACAGTGTGAGAAGAATAAAGTCGAGAATAGGTGTGGAAAGATAAGGGAACTGAGATAAGACAGGGAAATGGTATATGTAGGGAGAAGCTCTGGGATGAGAGTGTTTTTACAAAGTTTCAAGGGGCTTAATTAGGAGGAGAGGAAACAAGGTGTGCCAGTAAGGCAAAATGGGCCTAGTTTAACGGGTGTGCTTGAAGAGTTTGGCTTTTGTTTATGGTGAAAGTACTTTCACCTGTTAAACGCTAAGCCCCAGGCCCAAAGCCCTATCAGGTGTGAAACCCCTGTGGGCGTAG
>CM053623.1:101376107-101403681 GCA_028646595.1 Phalanger gymnotis
GTGGAAGGGTTATACATAATGATATGCATGGGGCCCATGTTGAATTGCTTGACTTCTTAGGGAGGGTGGATGGGAAGGGAAGAGGGGAGAAAAAAGTTTTTTTTTATGCAACTAGAAAATAAGATGCACAGGCAATGGGGCACAGAGATTTATCTTGCCCTACAAGAAAGGAAGGGAAAGGGGGATGGGAAGGGAAAGGGGGATGGGAGGGAAATGGGGGGATGGAGGGGAGGGCAGACTGGGGAACAGGACAACCAGAGTGTATGCCATCTTGGAGTGGGGCAGGGGAGGAAATGGGGAGAAAATTGGTAATTCAAACGCCTGTGAAAATCAATGCTTAAAACCAAACATGTCAAAAATAAAAATAAAAAAAAATAAAAAAAAGATAAAAAAAAGATCATTTGATATTAATAATGAAACAAAAAAAAATGAATGCCAATTCCCCAAAGCATTCATTAGCCCTACTCCACTAACAGAAGCAATGGCACTCACCTATTTCTTTGTTACTGCTACTTTCATAAGGTTCATTTGTCCCAGGTAACGATCGTAACTTGGCACTCAGACGCTCACCTTTGCTACTGGAACTAGAGTTCTGGCCACTATCTGAAAACATAGGAATAGAAATTCACTTGTTTCATAAACCAAAAAAATCACAAAACTGTACCACGTTATCTTAAACTGTACCAGGTTTGCCATAATACAGTCATTCTTTCTCACTGAAGTCAAAAAAAAAAAAAAGAAATGTCTGCATCTTAACCCAGTAATGTAGTTTCTGTGATTTTTTCCCCCAGTCCCATTCTCACTTTGTGTTTTTACCTTGATTTATTCTAGGAAGCAGAATGTGCATATACTCTCTTTGTGGTTGCCATCTTTTGGATCACAGAAGCTTTACCTCTGTCTATAACAGCTTTGCTGCCTGGCTTAATGTTCCCCTTGTTTGGAATCATGCCTTCTAAGGATGTAAGTTCTTATGTAAATCTTCCCTCCCCACTCCCAATTATGTTGTTCTTTTATATCCCATATATTCAGTAATTACAAAATATCAGCAGGAGGTACCTGAGAGGTTGTTGTCTCTATCCATTGCAGCAAATCTGGGTTGTACAGGCTTTCACAGAAGAGTCATATGGTGATGCTAAAAGAAGTAGGCTTTTATCACAGGCCTATGTTAAGTCATACCTGGTAGTTCGTAAGTTTCCAAATACAAATCCTGAGGGTGGTCACAGGCCAGGAAGCATAACCAACATCAAGGTCAATGAAGGGTAAATGGGATGGGGGAAGGAAGGGGGCCTAGGAAGCATTTTGGGATACAAGCAGGGAGGTTGCCAGAACCTCTGGCTATGGCAAGGGGAGAAAGAAGCCTCAACAATGGTTCTGAGAGAGACATTCCTGGGCTTGGCACAACAGGGTTGAACAAAACTCCTTTAGGTTTGGTATATGTATGCCTGGGTTATTTCATTCACACGTTTACAGGTCCTCAGACCAGCAGGACGAGGAGTTTTGTAGTGAAACGTGGGATCCTATTTAGGTTTGTCTTATTGAATTCCCAGCTCTAACGTCGTAGATAGGTAGACAGCAGCTAGTAATGTTTATAGCATGGGACTAGAAGTTTCCAGCCTTTCCTGCTTATATCCCAAAATGCTTCCTAGGCCCCCTTCTTTCCCCAATCCCAATTACCCTTCATGGCCCTTCACGTTGGTTATGCTTCATGGCCTGTGACCACCCTCAGGGTTTGCATTTGGAGACTTAAGAACCATCAGGTGTGACTTAATACAGACCTGTGATAAAAGTTTCCAGTAGATTTTTAGATATGGAGAATCCTGGAAAAGGAAGGGTCATGATGCTTGTTGGGTACCTTCATGACACTTGTAGATCTCCCAGGGGTGGGTGTTAGGATTGGACTACCAATACTCATCTAGTCCAATTCACTCCTTTTTTAGGAAACAGGTCTAGAGAAGTAAAATGACTTTCTAGGCTAATAAATGCAGCTAAACTACAGCTAATAAATGGAAACACCGTGGCTGGAGCTGACATTTCCTCACTTTCCTTCCACTGCCTTTTCTCTCATCTCCTGCTTCCTCTACTTACTATTAGCATTTGTAGGACATAGAATGATGGAGTTTAAAAAGAGGCTAGAATTGAATAAGAAATCAACTCTGGTAAGTCATAATCCTACACAGTTACTAGCTATGTGACCTCAGGCAAGCCACTTCACCTCTGTGAACCACAATCTCCTCATCCTTGAAATGGGGATAGTAGTACATTTGTTCTATTTGCCCTCCAGGATTGCTGTGAAAAAAGCAATTTATAACCTGTAAATCCCTATACAAATGTAAGCTATGAGGCAACATGGTGTAGTGGATAGATAGGTAGTTTAGAGCCAGGAACACTTAGTCCAACCTCTGAAACATACTGACTGGGTAACTCTGGGCAAGTTATTTAACCTCCGAGGGCTCTAGATAACTCTCTAAGACTACAATTTGCAGAGAAGTTTCCAGCTTGCTTTGGTAGAAAGAGTTCTCGGTAGCAAAGTAATCAAAGATTTCATCCCTATTCACTATTTGTTGTTGTTGTGTTGTTTGCAGTTGTATATGATTGTTTGTGAGCCAATTTGGGGTTTTTCTTGGCAAAGATACCCGAGTGGTTTGCCGTTTCCTTCTCCAGTCCATTTTACAGATAAGGAAACTGAGGCGAACAGGGTTAAGTGACTTGTGCAGGGTCACACAGCTAGCAAGTGTCTGAGGCCTAATTTGGACTGGGGAAGAAGAACCTTCCTGCCTCCAGATCTGGCCCTCTATCCACTGAGTCACCTAATTCCCCTACTATGTTTATGTAATAGCATTGAAAAGTTTCCCATATGAGTCCTCAAACTGCCCTATCTATGCCCCCAGCCCCACACACTGCAACTAGTCTCACTCCTCTAAAACAAAGAGGAGTGGGTTGTGCCTCTGTGGCCACCTTTGTCGGCAAGGGGAAATGTTAGTCACACACTTATTTGCTGATTGACATTAGTTACTTGTCACTCCCTATAGGCCACTCAAAGGTACAGACCCTTCTTGCTTTCTGAACAAGTCCTTTCTCTTCAGCAGCATTCTGCCTTACATAGTGTTGCAAAAACAATTTTTTTTTCTAAATGAAGAAAAACCTTCCCCAGAAACCTGCCATTTCACAAGATAAAGGCAAATTAAGTTTCACATGTATTTCTATTTTGTTCTTGCTGTGAGGAGTTTATTCATGCTGAGAGGTGTACAATTTAAGGGTACCCGTCTGAAGAAAATGGATTCAGTCTCCCATTAAAAGCATGAAATTCTTTGGTACCAGTATATATCTGTCTCCTTGCAGTCTCTGAGAGTCAACCAGGGCATGACAGCTGTCTAAACAGTGTAACTACAGCAGGCAAGGGAGAGAGTGCTCAAAGTTCAAGAAGATAGTCTCTGAAATTCATTACCTTTGGAGTTCCGCCTGAACTCAGGGTTGTAATCTCCAGCCTCTCATCTCTTCTTCAGTATATCTGAACTTTTTTTTTCTTTTGTAACAAACCCTGTCGCATGGTGCTGGATGTGTGTGTCTTGTGGGATGGGTTAAGGAGGGGTACTTGTTTTTGTGGCTTCAATTTTACTTTAGGTGAGTATTGTACCTCCCTTCCCTACCCCTTCCTCTATCCCTTGGTCATTTCTATCCTGGAACCCTTCCATCTCCAGGAAGAAGGGAGGGGGATGAGAGAATCAGGTACGTTGTATATTTGGGGGTACCTTATTAGTTTTATTTTTTCCTTTCTTTATTCCCTACTTAGACAAGAAACCCAAGGTCTATAATTCAAGAAGTTTCTCTAGTACCTCCAATTGATATATAGCTCTAGGCAGAGGGAATTTGCATAGAGCGAGGGTCAACAAGGCTGAATTGGAACTCAAGTCTTCCTGACTCCAGGACTGGCAATCTATCCACGGTAACACCAAGTTGTAAGATACTGAACCACAAATTTTTCCGAATACAATAGTTTGATCTTGTCCTCCAATGTATTGTCTATCTATAGTCTCAGTCCTAGTTGTATGTACTGACAATACTAACTCAAGGATTTCTCATTTCATTGAGTATTATAATCTCTACAATAAGTTTGTCATCTGCTTCAATTGGCTAGTACTGTCTGTGCCCCTAATGAGGTCAGTATTCTTACATAGCTAGTCTTGGCTGAGCGACTGCAGATACTGTTAAGAAGGTTTTACAGTGTTGCCACACAATACAATAAACACAATGCCATCGGTAGGCAGAAGCATCTGTACAACTGCTTCATCTATATGGAATTCCCTCTTCTATCTGGATATTATGCAGAAAACTATAAAACACCTTTAGTAAGCATACATCTCCCTGTTTCATCCTTTCCTTGACGTTAGGATTAATGAGAAAGTAATTTCTGTGATTGTGTCTGTTGCAGAATCTTGATTGATATTAACATATGGATGTGACAGTACTGTATTTGAAGAGAATCTCTGACTGAATTTTTCTTTAATAAATTAAATACTTTTTAAACCAACAGTGAACAATAAATACTTGAGGACCTTATATTCCCTATGCTGTACTTCTTGGGCAATTTTATGTGAGAAGATCTAATCTGCTATGGGAAATAATCTGTGAATGATTTACCTGTTTCCTTCTTTTATTTTCATCATAGATATCCTCAATGAATAAATAGACTAATATAAAGATTTTATAGCTATGAGAAAGTACATATATAAGTAGTGACATTAATTAGGTATTTTAATTGGTGATATTTTTCTAGTATAGATTTCTTCTATATATATTTGGTCAGTTCAACTGGTTTTCCTGAATTCCACTTTGTTACATGTCATTGTCACTTCCTCAAGTAGCACTTTAGATGATGATATGGTAGAGTCCAAATTCAATGGTTCCACCATTTTCACTGATGAGAACAGATGATCACATTAGCACCATCAGTCCTATTCATTATCCTCCTTCCAGGTTCATCTACATTAATTCTTGGGATGATCCAGTTTACTCAGACCTCATGCCAAGCTTTCTGCAAGCTTGTTTTCTCCTACACAGCTTTTTCGATGTTTTGTTAAGCAGGGCTAATATTAATCTTCTATCCTCCTCCATAATGTTTTGCAAATGAACCTTTATGCAAATTGATGTTCTTGTTTGTTACTTCTCTCCACACCGCAAACAGACCAAGTATTTGCTGACTGCAGGAGTTTCTTGGCTCTTTATGCCTCCATTGTATGGCTGCTCTTTTGTATTATTTTAAATTTTCAAAAATAATGGTGACAGTAAAATCAATGGCTTTTCTTTTATCAATTTCCCATTTTTTTTGGTATTGGCATTGCCTTTTTAAAAAGCTTATTTGAGACTACTAAAATTACATGCAGTGGTATCATCCTTTTCTAAATGTGATATTGATTTTGACCTTGGTTCTGAGTCAATTATTTCATTGCACCTACTTAATTATAAAATGACTCCCATATTGATAACTAGTATTTTCTTATCTGTTATAATTGAGTCAATTTCATCTGTAGGGATATAGGGTAGAAGTCCAGTGCTATACACTTCTATTCCTTGTAATTTTCTTCTTAAGTTATTTACAATGTACAGGAATATACAAGGGCTTGGTCTATTTATTTTCTTTAACTGAATCTATATGTATATCTCCCAACATACTGTTCTTCCTTGCAGACACTTTTTATTTAAATTCACCAAGTAGCAGGTTATATGTTGACTCAGTTCAGAGGACAAACTTTAATTTTAAAATAATTTTTACTGATAGGTTTTCCCTTTGTATCACCTACATTTCCTAATGTGTTTCCCCAGAGACATACCTCCTAACAAAGAATAATAAAAGAGAACCACCCCTAGCAAAACCAATCAATGCATCAAAATATCTGACATTATGTGAAATGTTCCACACTTAGAATTTCTCCCCTTTCCATTCCCTACACCTGAAAAGAGAAATACCTTCTCATATTTTTTTGGGACCAAGCTCGGTCATTATAATTTCATGGCAATTTCTTTTAATTGTTCTGTTCTTTCTTTCCACTTGTCATTTGTGTATTGTTTTCCTAGTTGTATTATATCTGTTCATGTGAATTTCCATGCTTTTCTGTATTCATCATGCTTGTCATTTTTTATAGTACAGCAATATTCCGTTACATTCAAGTGCCACAATTGGTTGCCATTCCCCCTTCAATGGGCATCTACTTTGTTTTCAATTCTTTGCTCTCCTAGCTACTATAAACACACATAAAAACACAATTACTATAAGCATTTTGGAGTGTGTGGGAGCTTTTCTTTTTAACATTAATCTCCTTAAGGTATATACCTAGTAGCAGAATCTCTTTATCAAAGGGTGTGAACGTTTTAGTAGTAGTAGCTAACATTTGTATGTGTGTGTATCTCTTACGACTTCTCAGTCTTGTGAAACACTTCCTTCTCTCATTAGATCTTCACAACAATCCGGTGAAATAGATCATTTTAAATTCTGTCCATTCTTAAGTTCTTCAAGGGAATGCTCTGCTTTTCATTGTCTACAATAGATATTACTAAGTTGCGATTATCCGATGGGTCGGCTCTCTTATGTGTACATGATTGTGAAAGAAGATGTTTCAGTGTGTCACGAGAAGATAGAGAAGACATTATTTGATGCCTTTGGACATACAATCTAGATCCGCTACTTCCTTCTCATTATTTTTTTGTGGTGGGTGGGAGGAGAACCTAAGATCTTTCAATTTTGTTGTTGTTATTTCAATCACGTCTAACTCTTTGGGAATTCAGTTGGGGTTTTCTTGGCAAAGACATTGGAATTGTTTGGCATTTTCTTCCCCAGCTCAGTTTACAGTTGAGGAACTGAGGCAATTGGGGTTAAGTGATTTGCCCAGGGTAACACAGCTAGTAAGTATCTGAGGCCAGATTTGAACACAGGGCCTTTTGATGCCAGGGCCAGCACTATGCTATCTACCTACTTCCCTATCTTTCAGTTTACTTGTGTTTTATGGTTTCTTTTGTGGAGAATGTTCAAATGGATATGATTTAGTTCCTCCAGGTATCTATTCAGTTGGTTATTGAACAAAGATTTCACATTTAGATCACCAATAATTAAATTCATCTTTCTAGGTTATCTAAAAATGTGTGATTCTTAGCACTTTCAGTCCCCTTGTCTGCCATTCCATTAAAGAAAGGGGGCATACAATATTGAGAGGAATTTTGTACTTTTATCTATTTCATGGGTCACTGTGGACCAAAGTCCATCTCCTAGCAGCCACCCTTCTGGTTCTATCTCTACCCAGTTAGCTAGGCAGGTATTCAGATAACAACTCCCTGTTTTTGGAATAATACTTGAAGCCTTTCCAATTTATTTGAAGCTACCAGAGATTATATTCCACTAGCCTAGACTTCAAAGACAAAGAGTTACTTCCCTATTATAACTAAGTATAATTATAATTTTTATAGTGTGATTTAGATAGATGGAACTTTTACAGAATGATTTTTCAAAACATTTTTTGTATATAATATCATACATTTGAATGATTAAAATGCATTGATGAAGTACTTTTATGGAGGCAGTCTTAAAAAAAGGATTTTTAAAATCATTAGAAATTTTATTTGACATGTCAAATTTTCATTTGTCATATATTTATCCAGGCAAGTGCTGGGGGTTCCTCACCTGGGATTCACAGATTTCAGGGAGTCCATGAACTTGGATGAGAAAAAAATCACATCTTTATTTTCACCAACCTTTGGTTTCCTTTGTAATCTATATATTTTATTTTATTCATTTACAAACATTATTCTGAGATTAAACTATAATTTTAACCAGTCTGTCAAGGAGACGCGTGATGCATTAAAAAAGGTTAAGAGCCCCTGATTTAAGCCATCACATAAATTTGAAAAAGAACACTATCTTCTTTTACTTCCTGTACTTTCCAGAATACTCTCTTCTTTTACTTTTAGACTAAGAAAATAACTGCATCTGCCTATGGCTAATTTTATTTTACAGATTCAGATTGCAATGAAAACCATATGATAAGGGATGAAATGGAAGTTGGAAGAAATTAAATTTCTCCATTATCTAAGGCACCTGATTCCTGTTAGGATCTTGGGCTATGGGCCAAGGCTTATTTGCATGGTTTAATTACCCAGAGAGATTAGTAGCAGGGCTTTTAACAGACCAAATATTTGTTTCTTGGCTAGTCATTGTCTTGGTATATAATTATAACTTGCATTTCTATGCAGCTTTAGGCTTTTCAAAAGTTTTTTTTTAAATATAATATCATCAATTTTATCCTGATAGTGGTGGGGAAGGTAGTCCAGGCAGGACCAACTCTTAAAAAATTGTGAGGTAGGCATGATGTTTGATGTCATCTCATTTCTCTTGAGATTCTTTTCCTCCTGAAACCTCACACCAATCTAGCCCTCCCCCAGCTTCCTATCTGGTGCTCATTTTGTTGAAACTCTTATTCTCATCGGGCTGCCACTTAATTTCCGGTTTATGTGGATCCCCAGATCTCTAGAGGTGGAAGAACTCTAACGGATCCCAGTGTACTCCATATTTTTTTTCATCATGGAATCCTTGGGCAGTGTGGGGAAACCTATGGTCCCCTTCTCAGAATCACATTTTTAAATAAATAAAAAAACATTGTATTACACCGGAAACCAATCATATTGAAATATAACTATCAAAATATTGGGAAAAAGTTCATAGACCCAAGGTTAAGAAACTCTGATGCAACCTTCTCTTCCCACCTCCCACCCATTTTACCTATAAGTAAGCTGAACTTGCTAAGGTATTGTTTGACGATAGTTTAAGGGGTGATATATCCAAATAGTATTCATATTTTAGTAGAGAATTCTCAAAGAAAAACAAGTTTCAAATCCCTAGAGAATTGTTATTGTCCTATCTCCAATGGTAGGATGAGATGTAAGGAAGAAGGGGCATGGGAGAATGCAAAGCATGCTCACAAATCACGTTTATTGGTGCTGCCCATTCTGCCTATGTATGAAGTTAGCTCCAATAGAAAGTATCATAATATTACAGTTTTAGAGCTTAAAGGGACCTGGAAATCTATCTAGTCCAAATAAGTTTGTCAATAAGCAGTTACTCAGTACCTGTTTTGTATTAGCCACTGTGCTAGGGGCTGGAGATACAAAGATAGTCCCTGCTCTCAAGGGATTCACAATTTAATAAGGAAGACAACATGCAAGCAACTATATATAGTACATATACATACAAAAATGCCTTACAAATAGGGAAGGCAATCAAACCAAGGATAATTGAGGAAGGCCTCCTGTAGAAGGTTGGATTTTACCTGTGACTTGAAGGAAACCAGGAGGTATAACTAAGGAAGAAGAGCATTCCAGGCATAGGGGAGAGCCAATGAAAATGTCCAGAATCTCCAGATGGAGTGCCTTGTTCAAAGAACAGCAGTAGGCCAGTATCATTGGATCACAGATTATGGGGGAAGAGGTATAAGATATAAAAAAACTGGAAAAGTGTAAGATATAAAAAAGATATAAAAAGATAAAAAAGATATATAAAAAACTGGAAAGGTTGGTAGAAGGAGGTATGGGACAGATAAAGAAACTGAGGGTAAGTTGCTTAACCAGTCACACTGCTAGTATCTGAAGTAGAATTTGATCTTACTAACTCCCAGTTAAATACTCTAGCCACTTTACAGATTGGGAAACTAAGTCAAAAGTCATAGCAGTTGATGACAGAGGGAGGAGCCAAGTTTCTTAATTCTTGCTTTAATATTCTTTCCTCTATACCATATTGTCTCTTTGAACAAACTCAATATTTTTTAAATGAAAATATATACCCATTCTGCCCCAATCAAACCAAAAGATTTGTAATTGAAGGTCAAGGTGAAGAGCTGAGTGAGAGCTTTCTTTTATTGAACAATGTGATGACATTTGATCCTCATGAGTATGGCAGTTTATCTAATTAAATAAAATTACTGTGAAAAGCAAAAAAGGGAAAACAAAGCCCTCCAACATTATACAAAACAGGATTCAAAACTCATTCTTGAACTGAGTTTTTAAATACAGCTATTGTCAAAGAAAATGATAACACTAACAATAGACTTAATTGTAATTTCAGGTGGCATCTGCTTATTTCAAAGATTTTCACCTACTGCTAATTGGAGTCATCTGTTTGGCAACATCAATAGAAAAATGGAATTTACACAAGAGAATAGCTTTAAGAATGGTGATGATGGTGGGTGTGAACCCTGCATGGTAAGTCCTCCATTTGCTATTCCCAGGTCTATATTTTGAACAGAACATTTTGTGCAAAACAAATAAGCCCATAAGTAATGTAGAGCCAGAGAATTGTTTGTGTCACAGTATAATTCCTGACCCTTTTTCTTTCCCTCTGCTGAAATGAAACTGATATGTGATGAATTTCAGCTACGAGAGAAAGAACTTTTTTTTCCTTTCACTGCAGTTCTAATTATAGGGGAGTTGGGATAAATGCCCACCTCTGTCTCACCTTTTTTCTCTCATTGAAAGCCAAAGCTGAGAAAAGTACCGAACCATAGCAGACAAGACTGATATCCTTCAAATCTGTTACCAAGTAGACCTTGTTTATGGACTGGCTATACTGTTCTCATGGCAGATATAACACTGAAGGTCCCTGATCATGCTCAGTTAGGTTATCATGATCAAAAAAAGCAGAAAAGATCAACTGTGGCTGAATAAGTCTTAGGTCAAAATTTTGCTTTTTTCTTAAGCCAACAGGTGAAAAGTAAAACACTTGGTCAACCACTTGCATCTGCAGAATGTGAAATAATACATTATTTCTTCACTGAATAGGCTAATTTTTTTTTATTTTTCCTTCATCAGATTCACATGTCATAGACAAATACAGTCCATACCTTGGTGAAGTCTTGGTTACAAGGAAAGGAGAGCTTCTAATCTCAAAGGCATAGAAGGAATAGCTTTATGCTCTAAGACATTCTTTAGCCAGTCCCATTGTTTATTTGAATGTCATAAAGTGGTATTGAATTTAATGCAAAAATCCATTTCAGGTTAGGCATCCATTGGTGTGCTATCAATTATAACAAAGTAACTTCCCTAAAAAATAAGCTCAGAGGGGATCATTTATGGTTCATGTGTTTTACTGGTGCTCTTCAAAGGAAAAATGCTTTGTGTCAGTTCTGTTCCCTGAAATTTTTTAAATGGTTGTTTTTTCAAATGGAAATTTTTCCCCATCAAAAGGAAATGCTCTTGAGGGTTTCTTATGTTGCTATAAAAATGCCAGTGACCCAAAGGACAGGTGAAAAACCACTGAGAAAAAAAGTTGTCACCAATGTCTCTTTCCCTTGTCCCACCCTAACTCAGAGATGTTTTAATTGGTTGCCTGGGGTGAGCCCCATTAGCTATGTGGTTGAGAAGTACTTAATTGGAGGGTTTTTTCTACCACCAAGAGTTTTAACTAGAGCTATTGTTCTTTAATGCTATTTGCTAAAGGGTCCATTAATGGCTTGCCAGCATCATGAGTAAAATGCACTAATATTTTTTGGCTTACATTTTCATTGTAAAGTATCATTTTGTATTAATATTTTTTCATTGTGCCAGATTGTAATGCACCAAGTGTGGTAATCAACACATCAAGAGGGCATGGCTACTTCATATGCATGTATTTGTAAGCCATTTAGACAATTTCCTAAAATTATGCGAGGCGGTGCTTCAAATTTTTTTTGGGGTAGGGACAGTCTACTGATGAGAAGTTAGATCTTATCTAGGTGTGTGTGTGTGTGTGTTATTTTATTATTAAAATCTACATAGGTCCTTCTAAAGAAATGTTTGTAACAATGTTTCAAAGGAAGGGGGAAAACTGCTAAAGAAGTAGAATAGGGCCTTCTTAACTATCCACCGTAAGGGAGAATTGGGAGAACAAGAATAACCGGAATCCACAGACAATTCCAAAATTACATTTGGATCATAAATTCTATGCCTTTCCACTACCAAACTTTGTGCCAGAATGGTTAACAGAGAACAAATGATTTGTTTTCTCTTTCCTTGTCCATTCTTGTCAGAGGTTTTAATAAGTACAGGAATGCCCAAGAAGTAAAGAGAGAGAATGAGAAGCAACGTGGCATGGCAGATAGAGCAGTCCATTGGGAAGCAGATAACCTGAGTTCAGATCCCTGCTCTGCTACTTTCTCCTGTGTGACCATGGACAAGTCTTTTAATCTCTCTGGCACTCTGTTCTTGTACCTCTAAAATGAGGGATCTTGTCTTGATGGTCTTTGAGTTCACTTTCAGTTTTAATTACTCTAAGTAAGGGATATTGAAGATGCCAGACTCATCCACTGCATCCCAGGCCATCACTAGTCATCTTGACTTTTGTCTTGACACTGGACTTTGATGACTCTGGAAGAGAGAATGAGGCTGACAACTTTGTGCAAGTCTGACTTACTTAAATCCAATTCGTGAATGAATCAAGACATCACCCCATGATGTCATTGGTCTTCTTCAAAAAGGAAGGATGAGCAACAACTACAAGCAATGGGTCAGTGTGATCAGTTTTCCCAATTCAAGAATTGCCTTCTTTGTTGTCATGGACAGTAGGAACTAGAGGTAGGAATGGTCCGTGTTCAGCAGTACTCAGATAAATGTGTAATTGATGAACCATGCCTCTATGCCCCAGACTTATAGGGCACTGAAAAGAAATGACAATTCTGAGCTCCTCTAGGACAGGTGTCCTTGTGACAGTGTGCTATGCATTGCTTTCGTTTCTGCACAGCTTTGATCAGATTCTCAGTTCCCCATCTTGGTAGAATGCTAATACTTTGTGATTTTGAAAGGCTACTTTTCAATGTACATCCAGCATTTCTTATAATGAAATAATATGTGGCTAACCAATTCTGATGGAATGATAACAGACTAAAGGCCCTTTCATTTCAGGCTTACGCTGGGGTTCATGATCAGCACTGCCTTCTTGTCTATGTGGCTTAGCAACACCTCTACTGCTGCCATGGTGATGCCCATCGTAGAGGCTGTAGCTCAGCAGATCATCAGTGCTGAAGCAGAGATTGAGGCCACACAGATGACTAATTTCAGTGGACCTACCAACCATGGATTGGAAATTGATGGTATCAAGTTTCAGTATGGCAACAGTAAGATCTAATAGGTCAAGGAACCTTAAACTTAGGAATTCTGGGGTGCATTCTCAGCTAAGCTGTCATTGGACTTTGTGACTTTAAACTTTCTACATTCACTCTCTTTATCTACACAAAAGGAATAACACTGTATTCGTGTACAACAGATTCTATTACCAATACATGCTTTTATTTATACCATAGAAATAGTTATAATATATGTAGTTGAAAGAATATTCAATCAGGAGACAGATTCAAATCCTGGCTCTGGCATTTACTATTAGTGGGATTCTGCAGAAGTCATTTAATGACTCAGTTTTTGTTTCTTCTTCTCTGAGGTGGGTCTATTGTTACTTTTAGAAAACTGTGAAGAAAGTACATTTGTAAATTGCTCTATGGAAGTAAGCTCCTCTTATTCATGATCAGATCAACACATTTAGAATAATATGGGACCCTAGACCTCATCTATTTCAACTTTTCATTTTACAAATGAAGAAACTGAAATTTAGAGAAGTTAAGCAATTTTTCCAGGGTTACCCATGTAGCAAATAGAAGAGCAGGGAATGGAACTCAGGTATCGTGACTTCAAATTTAAAATTCTCTCCATTGTACCTTACTGTTCATTCAGTACCCATTCATCAATGATTTATTAAATGCCTACTCTGTGCAAAGCAACATGCTAGGAACTGGAGGAAGCATAAAGTTTAAATAAAACACTTTCCCTGTTTTCATGGAATTTATAGTCTAGTGGAGGTAGTGTATAAAGCAAGACAGTAAGGAATTACAATATGCATTATATGGTAAGTGTATTAAAGAGGCGCAAAATAAAATGCTAAATGGACAGTGAAGGGTAAGGTCATTACCAACTTGGAGAACCAGGAAAGGTCACATAAAAGAAGTAGCATTAGAGTAGGACTTTAAAGGATCAGTAGAATTCAGCAAGAGAAAGGACAGAGTGGCAGCATTCCAGGCATAGAGAAGAGTAATCATTACGAAAAATTGCCATGACAGGAGCAAGACAGCTTGTCTCTTATAACTACCACCCATTCTTCTCATAGAAAGCCCTCACTTCATCTATAGATCTTCTCCATTGTCCTTCCCTCACATGTCTTCTCCTGCCCTGAGTTAAACCTACCAGTATGCTATCTTGTGTCTTATAATCTCTTTGCATTCAGTGCTAGCCATTACCATGGCTGCATCTGCTTGACAGGACATCCTCACAAAAAACTTTACTTATTGCCATTTATATTTGCCTCCTCCCCAAAACTAAGGAAAATATGGAAGGGAATTTATGTTTATAGAAATTGATTGCCTTATTAAATTGATGGATAAAAATATTTTGTTGCTAGATAGAATTTATTTTCATTCTTCTATCAATCCTCTTTTCTCAAGCCTCTCTACAATCCCTTCTTCCTTCCCAGAGGCCTACTTTGTTTGTCTTTCTTTCAATTAATGTCTTGCAGAAAGTGATGATTGCCTTGAAAAAAATGACCTGAAAGAGAAAGCTCCTCCAGCTTCAAGGTAAATCACATAAATTCTTTAATTCAGATTTTCAAATGATATTTTAATAAAATTATGACCTATACCAATTTATTTTTTCAGAGACAGTAATGATGCAAGGAAAAGCTCAGGCAAGATGGAGTCAGAAAAGGTACATTAAATTTGATTCTTTCCAAATAAATTTGTATGAAGTCAATATGCTAGGTAGGCAGACATTTGGGTATGTATTTCTAAATTCACATGGCAAATTAAGAGTTGTTTTGCTTCCCTAAGTCGAGCTAGTTTCTTGAGGCTCCATGCAGCCCTAAAGGTAGATTTCTTAAAATTTCCTAGCCAGCAACTCTTTTCCTACCTTGGAAAAAATTATCATTAGTCTGTTACACACCCACCAGCATCATAATGACGGCAATAAGAATCTAAAAAAGTACAGCATTAAGTCCATGACCCGCATTTTCTTTTTCTTTTTTAACTGAGATTTTGCTTGTTAAGCAGTCTTATTTTAATTAAGCTTTCATTCACTTCTTTCCTGTTTTGAGTGTGGAGGATGTTGTTAATCTTCATTGTAGATTATAAGGCCTCATTATGAGTCTAATGATGGAAAATGTTTCTATAGTTACTAGAGAGCTGTATTTATGATGTAATAGATTATATCTAGGTTTAAAAAAGTACCTATTGTCAAATAAAGGATGGAAGAAGTGCTAAAAATATCTTTAGATATTGAAGAAAGAAAGAAAACCTAGGAATTTATCACAGCAAATTCAGTTCTCAAAATAAATCAATATACTATATATAATATAAAGATACTCTACTAGGTTTCTCAGGAAACAATGTATTCTAAGACCACTGAAAAATAACATTGCGTAGAAATAGAGCTATGGTAACCATGGCATTGGAAGTAGGAGTAGGGGGATATTAGTTTCTTCCAGACTATAATGCCTTGCTATATATGTCAATGTGGTGAAGGGTAAAAAATTGCTGCTCATAGAAATCTTAAAGAACAGCAGTTTTTTTGTTCCGTTCTAAAAGAGAGATAAACTTTTGAACTTTTGTTCCCAAAGTTGTAGAAACTGAACTTTTTTCAGATCCAAGATCTGATTGTTATGAAAAAATCACGAACTACATCTATGTAAAAATCATTTAATACTGAAGGGTTATACCACATTAAAATGGATTGAAATTTCATACATGCAGGGAGCTCCATGTGAGACATATACTCCATCAATGCAAATTGGTAACTTCTCTGTAATTCAGTTTTAAAGAAGTGTCTTGGGCACTGAGATACCTCTTATCCAATTTCAATAATTTTTATAAACTTTTTTTTTCAGACATCTACATGGTCTACAAAAGGTTTAATTAGAAATTCTTTTCATACACTGTTCTTGTAATTTAAATTTGGCAACTAGGGAAGGACCTTTTTTTTTTTTTTGAAAAGGAGAGAGTAGAAAAGGAAGATGAGTTGAAAGCCACTGCAACAGGCCAGATATAAAATGAGAAAATTCTAAACAAGCCTTGGGGCTATGAGAAGGGAAAAGATAGAAGAATTTGGGGAAACACTATAAAAGAAGAAGTTATAGAACTTAATGACTATGTAGAGCAAGAAAGGAAGAGAGGGTGAAGAGCTCTTCAAGATTTTGAGCTAAGAAACTTTAAAATACTTTAGTAGCTCATGCAATTAGGTAGGGGTTGAAAAATAAACAAGGCATGTTACATTTTGTATTAATTTGTGTGTATGACTCTAGATATGTGTGTGTGTGTAAATGTATATGTATACACACATTATACATACACATAGATAGATACACACATACAGTCCTGACCTGTGAATTCTTCAATCTTTTTGGAACTTCTGGTATAGAAAATCTCTTCATCAATGCAGACTAGTAAGTCATCTGAAACTTAAGTCTTCATGACTTTCTTAGTGGAACTAAGAGGTTAATTCATCCTCCTCTTATTTTTTAAAAATTACATGTCTTTAACGATACTCTACCTAATAAACATATATATGTGCACATATATGCATACATAACATACATATATATTTAGTATACAGCACATAAAATTGTATTCTACTTTATAAAAACTCACTTGGGCAAATAATGTTTTTCACTGATTTTAACAAGGCCCAAATACTGGGTGAAAGAACCATCCATTAATGATGTGAGTACATGAACACATGTAAGAATTACAACATTATTCTTTATGCCAAGATTCTGTAACCATCTCTTTGCTTTCTCTGTCACCAAGCTCAGTGCTTGGCACATAGTAGTTAACTTCATAAATCTTCACTGATTTAATGATTGTCAGTGTGCAGCATTAATTTTTTAAAGTTTAATAGTATTTTATTTTTTTCCAGTTT
Source organism: Phalanger gymnotis (assembly GCA_028646595.1). Taxonomy (NCBI): domain Eukaryota; kingdom Metazoa; phylum Chordata; class Mammalia; order Diprotodontia; family Phalangeridae; genus Phalanger; species Phalanger gymnotis. Next base: position 101,393,070 of record CM053623.1, read on the forward strand.
CACGCCAAGAAAATTTTTAGCTTTAATTTTTACAAGATTTTGAGCTCCAAATTTTTCACCCTCCTCTTCCCTCCTGTCTTCTGAAAATGTTTGATATAGTTTATACATGTACTATCATGTAAGAATATTTCCATATTAGTCACAGTTGTAAAAGAAGAACAGGTCAAAAGGAGAATAGAGAGAATGAGAAAGAATAAAATAAGTGAAAAAATATGCTTCGATCTGCATTCAGAATCCATCAGTTCTTTGTCTGGATGAGTCCTTTTTACTTGTCTTGGATCATTGTATTGCTGGAAAGAACTGAATCATTCATAGTTGTTCATCATACGATGTTGCTTATATTATGTACAATGTTTTACTGGTTCTGTTCATTTCACTTTGCATCAGTTTGTACAACTCTTTCCAAGATTTTCTGAAATCTTCCTGTTCATCATTTCTTATTGCACAATAGTATTTCATTACATTAATATACCACAGCTTGTTCAGACGTTCTCCAATTGATGGGTCTCCCCTCAGTTTCCAGTATTTTGCCAGAACAAATAAAACCTCCTGTAGATATTTTTGCACACATAGGCCCCTTTCCCCTTTTTCATGACCTCTTTGGGATCCTATTAGTGGTACTGCTGGATCAAAGGGTATATACATAGTTTGGTTGCCTTTAGAACATAGTTCCAAATTGCTCTCCGGAGTGGTTGGATCAGTTTATAACTCTACCAGCAGTGCATTGGTGTCCCAATTTTCCCATATCCTCTCCAACATTTATCATTTTCCTTTTTTTGTCATATTAGCCAATCCGATAGAAATGAGGTGGTGTCTCAGAGTTGTTTTAATTTGTATTTCTCTAATCAAAAGTGATTTAGAGCACTTCTTCATATGCCCATAGATAGCTTTGATTTCTTCATCCGAAACTGCCTGTTGACCATTTATCAATCTGGGAATAACTTGCATTCTTATAAATTAGACTCAGCTCTCTACATATTTGAGAAATGAGGCCCTTATCAGAGACACTTGCTGTAAAGATTGTTTCCCAGCTTTCTGCTTTCCTTCTAATCTTGGTTGCATTGGTTTTGTTTGTATAAAACTTTTTAAAAATTTTTTTAATATAATCAAAATTATCTATTTTATATTTTGTGATGCTCTCTGTCTCTTATTTGGTTATGAATTCTTCCCCTTCCCATACATCTGACAGATAGGCTATTCTTTACTCTTATGGTATCACCCTTTATGTTTAAATCATGCAACAATTTTCAACTTATCTTGGTATATGGTGTGAGACATTGGTCTATACCTAGTTTGTGTCATATTATTTTCTACTTTTCCCAGAAGTTTTTGTCAAATAGTGAGTTCTTACCTCAAAAAGACTGTGGTCTTTGTGTTTATTGAGCACTAGATTACTATGGTCATTGACTACTGTGTCTTATATACTTCATCTATTCCATTGATTCACCAATCTGTTTCTTAAGCAGTGCCAGTTTTGATGATTACTGCTTTGAGATCTGGTATTGTCAGGCTATCTTCCTTTGTATTTTTTCCCATTAAATCCCTTGATATTCTTGACCTTTTGTTCTTCCAGATGAAATTTGTTATTTTTTCTAGTTCTATAAAATAATTTTTGGTAGTTTGATTGGTATGACTGAATAAGTAAATTAGTTTAGGCAGAATTGTCATTTTTACTATATTGACTTGGTCTACTCATGAGCAAATGATAATTTTCCAATTGTTTAAATCTGACTTTGTGTGAAAAGTGTTTTGTAATTGTGTTCATATACTTCCTGGGTTTGTCTTGGCAGGTAGACACTTAAGTATTTTATATTATCTGCAGTTGATTTAAATGCAATTCCTCTTTCTCTCTCTTGCTGCTGGGTTTTATTGATCATATAAAGAAATGCTGATGATTTATGTGGGTTTATCTTACATCTTGCAACTTTGATAAAGTCACTAATTATTTCAAGTAATTTTTTATTTCATGCTCTAGAGTTCTCTAAGTATACCATCATATTATCTGCAAAGAGTGAGAGTTTTGTTTCCTCATTGTCTATTATAATTCCTTCAATTTATTTTTCTTCTCTTATTGCTAATGCTAACATTTCTAGTATGATATTGAATAATAGTGGTGATAATGGGCATCCTTGTTTCACCCTGATCTTATTGGGAAGGATTCTAGCCTATCCCCATTACAGATAATATTTGCTGATGGTTTTAGAGAAACATTGCTTATCATTTTAAGGAAAACTCCATTTATTCCTATGCTCTCTAGTGCTTTTAATAAGAACGGGTGCTATATTTTTTCAAAAGATTTTTCAGCATCTATTGAGATAATCATATGATTTCTGTTGGTTTTGTTATTGATATGGTCGATTATGTTGATAGTTATCCTAATATTGAACCAGCCCTGCACTCCTGGTATAAATCTCACTTGGTCATAGTGCATAATCCTTGTGATATATTGCTGTAATCACTCTGTTCAAATTTTATTCAGAATTTTTGCATTGATATTCATTAGGGAAATTGGTCCACAAATTTTATTTCTCTGTCTTAACTCTTCCTGACTTAGGTATCAGTACAATATTTGGGTCATAAAAGGAGTTTGGTAGGACTCCACCTATTTTTTCAAATAGTTTATATAGTATTGGAATTAATTGTTCTTTAAAATGTTTGGTAGAATTCACTTGTGAACCCATCTGGCCCTGGGGATTTTTTCCTAGGGAGTTCAATAATAGTTTGTTCAATTTCTTTTTCTAAGATGGGGTTATTTAGGCATTTCATTTCCTGATCTGTTCATCTAGGTCAGAGGTGAGGAACCTGTGGCCTTGAGGCTATATATGGCCCTCTAGGTCCTCAGGCATGGCCCTTTGACTGAATCCAAACTTCATAGAACAAATCCCCTTAATAAAAGGATTTGTTCTGCAAAACTTGGGCTCAGTCTAAAGGCCATGCCCAAGGACCTAGAAGGCCACAGATGGCCTCAAGGCTGCAGGTTCCCCATCCCAGATAGGTAATTTATATTTTCACAAATGTTCATTAATTTTGCTCAGACTGTCAGATCTATTGGCATATAATGGGGCAAAATATTTCTTAATGATTGCTTTAATTTCTTCTTCATTGGTGGTGATTTTGCCCTTTTCATTTTTGATAGTGGATATTTGGTTTTCTTCTTTTTTAAAATTAAATTATCTAATGGTTTATCTATGTTATTGGTTTTTTCTCCCATGAAACCTACATTTATTTATTAGCTCAAAAGGTTTTCTTTTTACTTTCAGTCTTATTAATCTCATTTTTGATTTTCAGGATTTCTAATTTGGTGCATAATTGAAGATTTTTAATTTGTTCTTTTTCTAGTTGTTTTAGTTTCATGTCCAACTCATTGAACTGTTCTTTTTCAATTTTGTTGATATAGAATTCAGAGAAATAAAATTTCCCCTGAGTATTGCTTTGGCTGCATCCTATAAATTTTGGTGTTCTGTGTCAGTGTTGTCATACTCTTTGATGAAATTATTGTTTCTATGATTTGTTCTTTGACCCACTTACTCTTTAGGATTAGATTATTTAGTTTTCAATTAATTTTTAATCTATATTTCCACCACCCTTTGTTGAATATATTTTTTATTGCATTATGATCTGAAAAGAATACATTTAATATTTGTGCCTTTTTACATTTGATTTTGAGGTTTTTATGTCTTATTATATGGTTAATTTTTGTGTAGGTGCCATATGCTGAGAAAAAGTTATATTCCTTTTTGTTCCCATTCAGTTTTCTCCAAAGGTCTATCATATCTAAATTCTATTTACCTCCTTAGTTTCTTTCTTATTTTTTTGTTGGATCTATCAAGTTCCAAGAGGGGACAGCTGAGCCCCCTTCCCACCCCCACCCCCTACCCAGTGTAGTTTTGCTGTTGTCTACTTCTTGTAACTCACTTAACTTCTCCTTTAAGAGTTTGGATACTGTACCACTTGGCGAATATATGTTTGTATAGATATCACTTCATTGTGTATGGCATCTTTTAGCAAGATGTAGTTTCCTTCCCTATCTCTTTTAAGTCTATTTTTGCTTTTACTTTGTCTGAGATCAGAATTGCTAGCCCTACTCTGTTTACTTAGGCTGAAACATAATAGATTCTGCTCCCGTCCTTTAACTTTACTCTATGTGTCTCTCTCTGCTTCAAGTGTGTTTCTTGTAAACAACATATTGTAGGATTCTGGTTTTTGATCCATTATGCTATCCATTTCCATTTTATGGGAGAGTTCATCCCATTTACAATTCTGATTACTACCTGTGTATTTCCCTCCATCCTATTCTTCCTTCTGTTTGTCCTTTCTTTTCACCTTTTTCCTTCTCACCAGTATTTTGCTTCTGTCTACCACCTCCCCTGATCTGCCCTCCTTTCTGTCAGTCCCTACCCTTCCCATTTACTTGATCTCCCCCGCCCCCACCACTTCCCTGTTGGGTAAGATAGATTTTTATATTCAACTGATTGTGTAGGCGATTTCCTCTTTGAGTCAATACCGATGAGAGTAAGGTCCAAGAAATATTCATTGCCCACCCTCCCATTTTCCCCTCTACTGTAATAGGTGTTTTGCCCCTCTTCACATGAAATAATTTACCCCATTCTACCTCTCCCTTCCTTCTATACCCAGTGTACTCCTCTTTCTCATCCCTTAATTTTTTATGTCATTCTCTCAAATTCTCCTTATAACTGTACCCTCTATGTATATTCCTTTTAGCTATAGTATTAGTGATACAAATTTTAAAAATTACAAGTATCTTCTTCCTGTGTGCAGATGTAAATAGTTTAGCTCTTTGAATCCTTTTTTTAAACCTGTTTATGCTTCTCTTGGGTCTTGATATTAGAGGTCAATTTTTGGTTTAGTTCTGGTCCTCCATTTATGAAAGCTTAAAATCCTTCTATTTTATTGAATGACCATTTCCCCCTTGATGTATTATCCTTAATTTTGCTGGGTAAGTGATTCTTGGTTGTAGTCAAGCTCCTTTGCCTTCTGGAATATCATGTTCCATGACCCCCAGTCCTTTAATGTTCAGCTGCCAAGTCCTGTGTAATCCTGATTTGTGACCCCCGATATTTTAATTGTTTCTTTCTGTCCACCTGCATTATTTTTTTCCTAGACCTAATAGTTCTTAAATTTGGCTATACTGTTCCTTGGAGTTTTTATTTTGGAATCTCTTTCCTGAGGTGATCAGAAGTTTGTTTCAATGCCTATTTTGCCCTCTGGTTCCAGGACATAAGGGCAGTTTTCCTTGATGATTTCTTGAAAGATGCTGTCTAGGTCCTCCTTTGGATTATAGCTTTCAGGTAGTCCAATGATTCTGACTTTGTCTCTCTTGGATCTATTTCTCAGGTCAGTTTTTTCCCATGAAGTATTTTATACTTTCTTACTCGTTTTATTCTTTTGAATTTGTTTGATTGATTCATGATGTCTCATGGAGTCTATAGCTTCCACTTGCTAAATACTAACTTTTAAGGTTTTGTTTTCCTCAATTAGCTTTTGTACTTTCTTTCCCATTTGGTCAATTGTGCTTTTTGAGGAATTCTTTTCTTCAGTGGATTTTTGTATCTCCTTTTCCATTTGGCTAATTCTACTTTTTAAATTGTTTTCCAAGCTGTTGACTCTTTTTTTCATTATTCTCTTGCACCTCTCTCATTTCTTTTCCCAATTTTTCTTCTACCTCTCTTGTGATTTTTAAGCTCTTTTTTAAGCTCTTCCTGGGCTTGAGACCACTTTCTGTTTTTCTTTGAGATTTTGCCCATAGGTGTTTTGACATTGTTGTCCTCTTCTGAGTTGGTGTCTTGGTCTTCCTTGTCACCATAATAACTTTCTATGGTCAAAATATTTTTTGTTATTGTTTTTTCTCATCTTTTTCTTTTTTGGCCTTTTCCCTTTCTTTTAAATTTGATCTCTGCTGCGAGGGTGGAAGGGACTCTGTCTCTGGCTTCTTGTGCAGTGGCTGCAGGTCCTGACTGTTTACCTGATGCTATTCTGATGTTGCCCTGAGGCCCATAGGGGATCCTTGTGTCTGGTACTGTGCTTAGGGGGCAGGGTGGGAGATGGCTAGGGCTGCTGGAGGCTGTAGGGGTCCAGAAGCTTACTTGGTGCTGAGCTGCTGTCCTAGTGGAGGTATCTGGCACATGCTGATGCCCAGTGGAGTTTTTCTGTGTTTTCCTGGGGCTGCACTGAAGAATGTGGAAATCTGGCCACTGGAGGATGTCTGCCCACCCTGGGCTGCACAGAAGCACATGATGGTTCTTGGAGCTGGAGTCCTCCAGTTCCCCTGGCTATGCCAAGGCAAGTGTGGGGTTCTGATGTTGTTGTTTGCCTGCTCCACCACACAGGATCAGGATCTCTCGCTGGTTTGCTGAGGTGGGGCTTGCTGGAACACTCCCTTCCCTGTAATGTGTTCCCTTTTTAACCAAGTGAGATGGACCTTTCTTGCCAGTCCTCCAAGTCTCCTGGGGTAAAAGACCACTCCATCTTTCTGCTGGCTCTGCTATTCTAAGATTTGTTCTGGGACACTATTTTATGACTGTTTGGAGGTGAATATGAGAGAGCTACAGTGATTTTATTGCTTCCTACACACCTTGGCTCCTGGAAGTCAACTGATCCTTTTATTGTTACAGGATTTATATGAATCAGATAGTATTTAAATTCAGGTCACTTTGACCTTAGGGTCAGCCTCTCTTTATTCATCTACCCTGTTTCTCACACTAGTGTGAAATTTCAAATGTAATCATTCGATACTTTGATAGATCACTGCTCTCCTCTATATGGCTAGTTCCTCTATGGGTTAAAGTTATGAGCCATCTTTTCATGCCAAGTACTTTTAGTCCATGGCTTTCCAAGCAGTTCAGCCATAGTGCTGGGGAATTGATGCCTCTAGACCTCTTGATGGTGCATGGTTACCCTTAGAAACATGCAGGCTATATTACTTTGCCTGTTCTTACTACACACTTACTACAAGCCAACTCTTTGTTTTAGATATACATCTTCCTTCTTGATGATATATTATTCTATATTGTTTTTCCTGTTTAGTTTTTTTGTTGATGATATGTCTGTCTACTCACACCTATATGCCTCTATCTTGCCTTTGGGGTAATCTGAAACTTTAATTCCTAGTTATTTTCCTGACTCAGCCATAAAATATCAAAAGAAGAGTTTGATTTTTCTTTTTAACCTAAATGTGTGATTTCATTGGTTTGATAAAATTCACACTTAGGAAACTCATTCTTCCAGTGTTCTACTCCAGTGCTCCACTGTGGTGTTAAGGTTACCCTAGGTTCTTCAAAGCTAAGTTAAGAGAACAAAAATTCTGACATCCTACTATACTGAAAAGTCTTCAAGTACATTCCAGGTAAAAGATCACATATGCTTTTTGAGGACCAGCCTAAGTGGGCATGGAAAGGCTGTATAGAGCCTTTCGCCAGTAGGGCCAGACCCTGGGTATTGGATTCTTTGGCCATGGAGACTGGTGGAACAAAGAAAATCACAAAATAGCCCTCAGTTCTATCCAACCACTTTCACTTCTATAATGACAGTGTCAGGATGGTGAGAAAGGGGTCAGAAGATGCTAAGAATCACACAATTTTTAGATAGTCTATGAAAAAATTAACCATTGATGTTACTTTAAATATATTGTCTTTGTCTAGTGTCCTAGTGAACACACTTATTAAACCAGAACACAAAAAACAAAAAGGAAAATGGAACAAATAGGAAGGATGACTTACAGATTCTCCCTGGAGAAGAAAATGAGAGAAAGCTAAATACGATATTAGGCTACGCCAAGAAAGGAATAAGGCAGTAAGTGAAAGAACGAATGCAAAAGTACTTTTTAAGCACCTACTGTGTGACAAGGGGCAGGTAGGACGCACAGTAGTCAGAGTGCTGGGCCGGGATTCAGCAAGGCTATTCTTCCTGAGTTCAACTCTTGCTTCAGACGTTAGCTGTGTGACCCTGGGCAAGTCACACTACCCTGTTTGCCTTGGTTTTTTCATCTGTAAAATGAACCGGTGAAGGAAATGGCAAACTGCCCAGTATCTTTGCCCAGAAAACCTCAAATGGGGTCATGAGGGGTTCAACTGAAGAACAAGTGAACAACAGCGCTGTGATGGACACTGTAACAGGTACTGATGATACAAGTACAAAAGGGAACAGCTCTTAAGGAGCTTGTATTCCAATATAGTGAACACAGAAAGAAGTTTTGGTCTGAGGAACCATAGGAATTAGTAAATAGAACTATAGGGCAGTTAGTTGTCCTACCTTTTCTGGAAGTAATATTAGTATTGTTTGGATCACTGTTCCCAGAGCAAGAGGTTGAAAGTGATGGTGGTAGAAGAGGGGAAAGGTACAATGGATATGGATTGTGTATTCAGTGGCAGGGGAGATGGCAAGATGTCCAAGGTGTATGGTTGGACAACTATGAAGCATGCTAGGTATATGGATTAGGTGAGTTTACACTCAATCACTAACCAATTAGGTTAGTGTTCAGCCCCAGCATGCAGTTTCAAATATAGGAAAGATAAGGATCTCTGGGGGATACAATCTGAAGGATCTTGATATAGGTGGAGAAAAGAGAAGTAGAAGGGTAGATATGTCCTCAGTATGTCTGCATTTAGATTATTCTTATGAAGATATTGTAGATACAGCAAAGTGGACATAGGGCTTATTAATATCTTCTTCAATGCCATGACAACTGAGAACTTAAGATTTCTTGAAGACACTTATAGGGGCAGCTAGTTGGTCCGGTGGATAGAACATTGGACCTGGAGTCAGGAACACTTACATTTTTGAGTTCAGATCTGGCCTTAGATACTTAACTAGCTGTGTGACCCTGTGCAAGTCATTTACCCTTGTTTGTCCCAGTTTCCTCATCTGTAAAATGAGTTGGAGGAGGAAATGGCAAACCACTGCCAAGAAAACCCCAAATGGGGTCACAAAGAGTTAGACATGACTGACAAATGACTGAACAACAATTAACAACAAAAAGATACTATATTCCTTTCTCATAGCAGACTGTATTTCCTCATTGAAGCAGGATGATAGGTTCCTAGACTATTCCATGAAAACCTAGTCAATCCAAAATGTAGTGGAGCCATTGTGGGAGGAGGAAGAAGAGAAAAATGGCAGAAAAAGGAATATCCAGATCTCCTTGAGAGCACAGACTACTGATTATTGGCAGCATTCATAGTTAGGGGCAGCTAGGTGGCCCAGTGGATAGAGTGTCATGCCCAGAGTCAGGAAGACTTCTCTTCCTGAGTTCAAATCTGACCTCAGACGTTTCCTAGCTGTATGACCCTGGGCAAGTCACTTAACGCTGTTCACCTCAGTTTTCTCATCTGTAAATGAGCTGGAGAAGGAAATGGCAAACCACTCCAGCATCTTTGCCAGGAAAACCCCATATAGGGTCAAAAAGAGTCAGACAAGACTGAAAAACAACTCAACAGCAACTCTTGGTGCCTTTCACCTAGTAGTACTTAATAAATGTTGATTGGATTGGATTGTTGGGACTGGAGCAAAATCTCCTATTAGGAGTTGTAGAATAGGTTGGAAAGAGCCTTAAAAATCCTCAAAACCAAGCCTATCATTTTACATATGGGAAAAATTCAAACTGCAAAAGCTAAATGACTTATTCAGGGTCACATGGCTAGTTCATGGGAAATCCATGTCCAAAATCTAGGTCTCTTGAATCCTGGTCAGTTGTTCCATCCATTTATGGTATACTGACTCACATTCCCCAGATCTTCAAAGAATGTCATACAAAAACAACAACACTCAAGAAGAGAATTTATGATATCTGTGAATAGTATTGTGAGTTCTGGCAAATGAGATAAATTCTATTGCCTGATACCATAGTACAATCTCAGTGGCTGGAGGAAGATAGGGAAGGAGGCCAATTTTGGCTGGTACCCCCAGGTTCTAATTTGCTGCCCTACCTGCTCCTGCTACCATCTTGCTTTTGCTAATACCTAGGCCTTTCTGCATGCTTAAAAAGTGCAGGCCAATTGACCTTATAACATGGAGAGACAAAGCATACACAATGAACAGTGGGAGCCACAGATGTAAGAAATAAGCTATTTTTGTTTTTATCTCAAAATTTCCAATTCAGCAACTTCTTTTTTCAATTTATTCATTTAATTAAGTTTCTCATTTATTTTTTTTTATATTGAAATTGTGTTTTTTTAATTTATATGTTAGAAAATATCCAAATTCTATTTCAAGCAACAGATGACATTTAATTTTAAGCATCATTGCTGACCCTTTACTTTTTTTTTCTGTTTCCAGTTCTTTTTTTTATTATTATTTTTTTAATAATTTTTTTTAATTAACATCTTTAGTTTTCAGCATTAATTTTCACATGCGTTTGAATTACAGATTTTTCTCCCCATTTCCACCCCCCCAACTCCAAGATGGCGTACACTCTGGTTGCCCCGTTCCCCAGTCTGCCCTCCTCTTTGTCCCCCCATTCCCCTTCCATCCCCTCCTCCCCCACTTTCTTGTAGGGCAAGATAAATCTCTATGCCCCATTGCCTGTGCGTGTTATTTTCTAGGTACATGAAAAAAAAACTTTTTTACTTCTGAACATCTATTTTTTTAAAACCTTGAG
>CM053623.1:101404181-101446674 GCA_028646595.1 Phalanger gymnotis
GAGTTCTGTTCGGGACAGACCTTACCCCGAGACCATCCAGGCAGACCTGGGCTGGAGTCCTGCTTCCCTCTGCCCCTTTGTGGGTTCTGTAGTTCTAGAATTGGTTCAGAGCCATTTTTTCATAGGTTTTTGGAGGGTCTTGGAGGGGAGCTCACGCCAGTTACTGCTTTCCAGTCGCCATCTTGGCTCCGCCCCCAAGTTTCTCATTTCTTAAGCAACTACTATGTATAAAACACCATGCTAGACACTAAGGGAGATATAAAATTTAAATAAAATCTGACTTCTGCCCTTATGGAATTATTAACATATTATGGAAATAGAATACCTACATAAATAATTATTGTTCAATGTAATACATGAGAAGTTTACAGAAAGTTCTAAATGAGGTCCTGCAGGGTAGGGTAATTAGGTAATTTATTAATTCATCAGGGATCTCTTAAACATCCACTGTCAGGCATTATGCTCTGTACTAGGGTTAGGAAAGAAAAAAAAAACAGTCCCTGCCCTCCAGGAGCTTATATTCCTTTGGACACCAACATGGGCACACAAAAAATTATACGAAATACATTAGTCTTTTGGGAGAGCCAACATCATTAGGGTATGTGTGTGGGGATCAAGAGAGGCTTTATATAGGAGGTGCAGTAAGCTTTGAAGGAAATTAAGAATTTTAAGAGGCAAAGTAAGTGCATTCTAGGCTTTCTTGGCCAAGGAGACAATGTGTACATAGTCACCAAAATGGGATGTGGGATGTCATGTGTAAGAAAAAATAACAAACACCCTCTTGGCTGGCTGGAACAGAGTCCATGAAGGAAATTAATGCCTCATGGGGGAAGAGGGGTTATGAAGTAGCTTGGAGCCAGAGAAAGGGCATCAACTGATAAGAGAGGAATTTGTGTTTGATTCTAAAAATTGGGAGCCATTGGAGACTCTTGAACAGTGGAATGACACAATCTTATGCTTTAGGGAGTATCAGTTTGGCAGCTACATGAAAGATGGATCATAGAAGGAAGAAATTTGAAGCAGGGAGACTAACTGGGAAGTTTTTGTAATTATCTAGGTGGAAGGTATTGGCTTGAACTAGAGTAGCCACTATACAAGTGGAGAGAAAGGAATAAATGTAAAAGATATTGTGGAGGAAAAAGCAACAGTGCTAGGCAACTAACTGGATGTGGGAGACCTAGGGAGAAGGAAGGATCAGGGATTTTTCTCAGGTCCCAATTGGGGTGACCGGAAACATAATAGTTGTTCTTGACAGAAAAAGAAAAGTTAGAAGAGTAGGTGTGAATGTGTGTGTATGTGTGAAAGATAATGTGTTATGTTTGGGACACATTTAGTTTGAAAAACCTATGAGATACATAGTTGGAAAATCACCAATATTGCTTACTAATTTCTCAATTACTACTAATGTTAATTACTAATAGGCAGTTGGTTATGTGGGACTAGAGACAAATGTGAGCTGATGTATCAGTAAGGCAATAATAACAATGTAGAAGATAATTGTCAAAATGCCACTGTAGTTCTGTATTGCAACACATACAAGACTCTCCACATAGAAGGTAGAAGAAATAAAGTATTTATTCAGACACCAGAGAACCATATCCCACAAGCCATTTATCCAGTCAGTCTACTTCATCATAATAGCAAGGAACCCAAAACATTCAATACACAATATAACAACCTGGAGCCTTGCCATCCCAAAACCTCTCCAACCCCTTGCTGGGGTCTTCCCCAAAACAAACTCACAGTACCGCTAAGTCACAGCCTATTTGGTTCTAACAATCACGAGGGTAGATATTAGCAGCCATAACATCTTTCTCTCTCTCAGCATTTCCTTTGACATAACTTCCTTTTCTTGTCAGGAAGCTCCTCCCACCACCCATGACTTAGGCTTCCTGTGATGTAAGCAGGTCACATGGCTCATTAAGGAGTGGGAAAGATCTTCAAATCTAAATTGCTACTACAGCTGAATATGTAGATTTGAGTGACATCTTTATGCAGAAGGAATCTATTCAGTTGGAAGACAGAGAAGTGAAGTAAGAAAGAGGGTATAGTTAAAGATAATACTCTTAAATGTTCAAATGGGACTGTGATCTCATTAATTCAGGAATCCCCTCCATTGATGCAGATTATAACCCATTCACATTGGTCCATCTTGTATAGATCTCATAAATGTCTTCCCAACAGTTTAGTGCAAAGGGTCTGCTCTACATGCTGGAGCCCTTCCTTGCTTTCTTTCAATATTTTAAGAGTCCCAGTGGAGCATTCTGGTCATTTGCCTATCATCCTTCACTCTCTCCACGTGACCAACCTATCTTCTCTTTCTATCATACAATTCCTTGGTGATGACCTGTGTTCCTCTTTTTCTTAGGGGTTCCTTGTTGGTTATATGCTACAGTCTGCTTCCACCCATTGTTCACCCTTCCATTGGGTCTCATTTCCATACAGTAACACTGGTAAAATGTTTAAATTGAAAAGATGGATCTTTGCTGTTATTGGAAGCTTGGGGTCAGTAAAAGTACTTTTCAATTCCCCAAAAGCAATCCAACCTGCTCTTCTCCACATTTTTAATTCTGGGCCTAGTTCATTGTCCATCTGAATTCTCCATCCCAGATATACATGCTATTTGACAAACCCTATAGGGTATTCATGCATGCATAAATTCATATATAGGCAATAGCAATTCTTCATCCCTTTAGTCTTTGCTGTGTGGATCCACAGGCCAAACTCCTTTAAGTGATTATAAAATTCTTCCCAGATGCTCTATAATGTCCTGGGATTTGATAATAAGCACAGTGTCATCTGCTAGTAGTCTGCATTGATGGAGGAAGTTGCCAGACATGAAAGTTTCCCTGGTGATAAAATCATAGATCCTTTTCATATTCACACACACAGACACACACAAGTCATGAATATTTTAATGTGTAAATATAGATATATTCATATCTATTTCTTATTTCATAATTCTATCATGAAATGCTATTTCGCTCATTGCATATTAAATATTGGCTTTATATTTCTCATTAGAGGTAATTTAAAATTTTATTTTATTAAAATTTCTATATTTTTTCATTGTAAAGTATTTTTCAGGGAAAACTTGTATCAAATATGGAAACTAAAAGTTATCTTGAAGTAGAGCATGTATTACAAAATAAATTAATTTTATTTTAGGAGAGATGCTGCCTCTGGGCTAGTCTTCCAATTAAGAAGAAATTAAAAGTTAAGATAGTTGAGTGTTCTTGTCTCCCCCTGACAGCATGAACACCACCATATCTGTCATGATTTTTGGCAAGACTATTCTCCCCCAATAAAATATCCCTTCTTTGTCACTGTAGTTAAAGACTAGAATACTAGGCTGGTTAGTTTTTATATTCATGTGACAAATTAGATGGTTCCAAGCAGAATGTTATTAGCAATGATATAGTGGAAAGAAAAATGAGAGAACTTGCATTTCTGTCACATGAAAAGCACTTTCCCCATATCTCTATGAGAGAGATATGTCCTTGTTCAGGAGCATAATAAAGGCTTCTTTCATAGAAATGTTTTGTTGTTATTCTTGGACAGAACTCAGAAGGTGGAAGATATCGGACACGGAAAGACCACATGATGTGCAAACTAATGTGTTTGTCCATTACTTACTCTTCTACCATTGGAGGCCTGACCACTATCACAGGCACGTCCACCAACTTGATCTTTGCTGAGCATTTCAATTTGTAAGTAGAGTATGAGTCTGTGAGTCTATGTGTAGGAAGTCCCTGACTTATAAGAACTTGGTAATGACTTGCAAATATAAATGGGTAGCCTAGAATCCTAAGTCTAGACCTATTACCCTCCCCAATTCTGAAGTGTGGGTAGTGATTTGTCTAGGACCATTTTTATGTAAATAGTTAGCAAGCTACTACTGGTGCTCCGGAGTGTCCACCCACCAAATTTAGGGTGAGAAATGTGCTCTCATCATTACGAATTTATTTTCCTTTAAAAAACTTGGTTAGGTATAGTTGAACAATAGTATTCTACTTCAAGATTATCACGGACCATGCAACATTTGGTACCTTGGACAGTGGCAATAGGTACCAGATCTGGTAAGGGAACCATCAGAATTCCAGGGAGATACACTGGATCATATGAAGGTCAAAGGTCTAAACCCGATTAAGATTATAGCAGACTGCCCAGATCAGTGACTCAGAAGGACAGTGAAACCTGCTGAATCCAAAGGAATACATGCAAACTGATGCCGATGCTTTTAAACAAGATATCCAATTACTTCCAAGATGAAAGATATTTGCTCAGTAGAATTGGGCAGACAATTGATACAAGTCCAAGTGTCAGTAAATTGGAGGAAGTTGAAATGGATGTTGTTTAATCAAGATTCTGGCAAGAATATCAGGATACAGTCTTGGGACTGTAGGTGTAGGAAATTTAGCTTATTGGGAGAATTAGAAAAAGGCAGGGACTAAATAACTGATAAACTTAATAGCAACATGCAATTACTGAATGAAAGACTCAGAGAAGAAATGAAGGATAACACTTAAAGACTAGGCAACTTGGACTAAGGCATTGATTCAATTAATTCAGTGTAATGTTAAATATGGATAAGAACCAGACCCGTGATTTCATTGTTTTTGTATATGTAACTCCCAGGTAAGGAAACATTCTTTATCAAGGCAGGTTGCCACCTTCTCTGCAATTTATAGAGTGTTAGAGAACTACCTAGTGCATGGAGAGATTAAGAGACTTGCTCAAGGTAACAAAGCAAGTATGTGTCTGAGGTGGTTCTTTATTTCAGGTCTCCCTGGCTTCAAGGCAGTCTCTTTCTATACTACTACACTGTCTCTATGTAAAATGCATATTCAATTCAACAAGTATTTATTGACCATTACTTAATATGAGCAGGGCATTGTGAAAGGTGCTGTATGAAGATACAAAGGTGAAGACAAAATCCCTCCCCTCAGGGAGCTTATACTCTAGTAGCAGTAGTGCAGCATAATGGAAGGAGAACTTTTTATTTTTAAGTCAGAGAACCTGAGTTCAAACCCTAGCTCTGCAATTTACTACTCATGTAATCTTTGGCTTGTCACTTGATTTCCTCACCTATAAAAGGAAAAGATGTAACTAGATGATCTCTGAGGTCCTAGCAGCTTTAAATCTAGGGGGACACACACATATAACACACACATCAGTATAGTACAAAACATTATCTAGAAATACTTGAGGGGTGTAGAAAGGCATTGTGGGAATTCAAATGAAGGAAGAATCCTTCTGTCTTGGGAGAATCAGGGAGAGCTACCTGAAAGGAGAGATCTCTGAATGGAGCTTTGAGAGATAGGTAGGCATTGAAGTGGCAGAAATATGAAGCAGAGTATTTTAGGAATAAGGATTAGCAGTTTAAGGAAAGGTGACTAAACTGGTTTGGCATTGGGCAGGTGAAGGGGAGCGGCATGAGATAATGTTGACCAAGTAGAGTAGGATTATAGGCATTTTACAGACAAAGGAATTGGACTTAGTGGAAAGAACAATGGTTTTGGAGCCCAGACACCAGTTCTGGCCCTGGATGGGACACTTATTACCTGTATAATTTTGGGTCACTTAACCTCTCTAGAATTCAGTTTCCCTCTGTAAAGTGAGGGGGTGAGACTAGATGGCCCTGGAGGTCCATTTTGTTTTTAAATATTTGATTCTATGCTATTAGTAAGAGCTTTGTATCACCTAGGACTAAAGACATTGAGTTGGGTTTTCTAAAGGAAAGAATAGTCTAGAAATTATCCTAACCGTGGGGATTTGTCAGAAGGCTAAAGGTCTCTACAAAGATGAGAATATTGGGGGCAGCAAGTTGAACTCTTTAGAATTCCATAGTGTCTACTTCTTTGTTATTTTTACTTTCATTATAAAGGATAATGTACAGCTTGAAATAATATAAAAGGCTAAAAACAAAATGAGAAAAGCCTTCTAGAAGTAAGAGAAGTAGTGTTATCCTACATTAATGCAGAAGAGAGATCGTCATCATCATTAACTTAGGAGACCCAGCTGGAATCTTGCCTCAAACTAGCTTGGGTGACCGCTTGCAGTCCACTTAAATTTCTGAGTCTGTTTCCTCATTTGTAAAATGAAGATAATACTTGTACTGCTCACCTTGCAAACTTTCAAGCGCCATGTGAATGTTGAGTTATTGTTATGCTCTTTAGTGACATGAATGTTATAATTTTTTTTTTAGTTGTCCATGTCACAACATACAATAAATGCCATGGCAACTGTTAATCCAAATGTTTTTAGCTTCACTAGGAAAAGCTGTAGGAGCTTAAAAGTATGACAAGAAAAGTGAAACTCTTGTTCTGTCTACTGAAGATTGGAACCGGATGGTGATTACCCTTTATTCCAAAGCAGCTGCCGCATCACCATCTTATCCTCTTGACATTGAAGGGCATCTTTTCCAGAAACACCAATGCCCATTTTTTTGGTTTTCATTTTGAATGTCCCATGTCCAAAGAGGATCCATGTGGTTTTTTGACATTCAGATTCAATGTCTGCGTCTCCCATCTGCATTTAGTCAAAAAGGGCCATTGTTTGAAAACAGTCAAAAATGGGAGAGATTAGATACCTCTTTCTTGATACATAAACCAGATAGAGCAATTGGTTGCTTCTCTTTGGACTAAAAGTAGCTACTAATTTATTTACATTCAAAGTAGTTGGTATGTTCTCCACTCAGCAAATGCTTATTGAACATAACAGGTAAATGGTACAGTAGAAAGAGTACAGAGTTCCTAGTTAGGAAGACCTGAGTTAAAATCCTATCTCAGACTCTAGCTCTGGGACCTTGGGAAAATCTCTTACCCATTCTTCTCCTTGGTCTTCTTATCTAGAAAGTGAGGGGATTGAACTCAGTGGGCCCCCAGGTTCTTGCCAGATAAAAATCTTTGGTCCCATGATCTACTATGTCCATGGCACTTAAAGTGGAGATCAAGAAACATTACGTAAGGACCTTTCAGAACTTCATAATCTAGTTAGGGAGTTGGGTGGAGAGGAGTTCCTAAATGGACTTTCCACACCCTGCCCCCGCCCCCAGTTTTGTAGATAAACTATCTGCTTAAATTAATGATTAGCTGGCTCACAGAAACCACAATGTCCTTTGGGAACTAGGCAAAGTCTGACAACCTCTTATTTATTTATTTAATCTTTACAGTAGATGGTGAAATTGCTTTATGGAAAAGTCAAATGCAAATACACAGAATTTATTAAAGTCTCAAATAGGCTACTTGTTTTCAGTTACGATAAGCCTGACAATTCATTGAGAAGGGGAAAAAACACATATTTTTACATGAGTTTTTTCTTTGATAGATCCATCCTAATTAAGGAGGAAAAATGACCTTGGTTATGGATGCAAAGATCAGGTTATAAGTGGTTAAACCAAACCATAGTCACTGGTTGTGTGTCCCATCTGTTGATATATAACTAGGAAATCAGTAGAGACAGCTGCATTTCTGTATAACATTAATGGGAGTGAACTATCTGAGTTTATTGAAAAAGTCTTATATGTTCCTTCTATAGGTCCCAATTTATGCAGGCTGGATCAGTTACCAATATTTATTTGTATCGTTTGGGGGGATTAGTCATCTCATATATGGAGAGCCTTAATTTTTTAGAAAGCTATAAAATAGGTGAGGCTTTGGTACTGGAAAGATCCTTTATCTACAGGAAGCAAGAATCTGCTGTTAACTATGTGTGTGACTGTGGATAAATTTCCTCATCTGTAAAATGAGGGAATTCAACAAGATGGCTTCTAAATTTTCTTCCAGGAGACTATCGCCATAGTGCAGGTGAGAGGTGACAAGGGCCTAAAGTAGAGAGGTAGTCATGTTGATAAGATATTCTCTGTGTCTGAATCTTATCCTACATGTTCATTTTGTTATCAGAACAAAACTAATAAAAGAAAAAGAAACTATTAGTAGGATGAAGCAATGCTTGCAGTTCTGAATATTCAATGTCTCTAACA
This sequence comes from Phalanger gymnotis, assembly GCA_028646595.1. Taxonomy (NCBI): domain Eukaryota; kingdom Metazoa; phylum Chordata; class Mammalia; order Diprotodontia; family Phalangeridae; genus Phalanger; species Phalanger gymnotis. The sequence goes on from CM053623.1 coordinate 101,412,166, forward strand.
AAAGGCATTCATTAAGCAAGTAAGGCATTAGGTTGAGAATAGAAATACCAATGCAGACATAATTTAGTAAGTTACTGAACATTTATGATTTTTTGCCAATTTATGGACTTCAACTGCGACATCCATGAGTACAAAATACAGTGGAGAGAAGTTATTATATCAACATTGAGTTATTTGGTTGTTTCAGTCATGTCTGACTCCTTGTGACCCCATTTGGGTTTTTCTTGGCAAAGATATTGGAGTGTTTGCCATTTCCTTCTCCAGCTCATTTTACAGATGAGGAAACTGAGGCAAACAGGGTTAAGTGACTTGCCCAGGGTCATATAGCTAGTAGTCTGAGGCTGGATTTAAACTCAGTTCTTCTTGATTACAGGCCCAGTTCTCTATCCACTGCACCACGTAGCTGCCCATAAAATAGTTGGGCATTTATATATTAGCAGTGGATTGTATTCTTTATATACCAAATAAGACAATTTTGATTTCATAAAACTGGAGTTCAAGGGAAAACAATTGTTTATGGGGATTCTATTTTAATAATTGTGCCAAATCAAAGTCTACAAGGTACAGGAGAAGTAGATAAGGGTATGTGTGTTTGTGCATAGGCATGTGTGTGTGTGTGTGTACACATATGTATGTAATAGGCCAGATTTAGAGGTCCTAGTGAAACATCCTTGAGGCATCCATACCCCTCTTATCTATATCTCTGTACATACATATATGAATGTATATGCGTGTCTGTATGTACGTGTATAAACAAGATCCATTCAAATCTTTGTTAGTATCATGAAAACAAACCTTTGAAACTGCAGAAAAACAAAGCTAGAAAGTCTCTTTGGCCCAGAAATAATCAATACACACATTAATCAACAGGATGGTAATCAGTATGGACATGTGCTTATAATGAACCAAATGGCCAGAATCTGCCATCAAGCTGAAACATTCCATGATTATATACTTTCTTAAGGGATCATTTCCTGGGATTTGGTTGGTATTAAAGTCCCTCAGCATTTTAATATCAGACCTGAAAGTTGTGACAGCCAAGCTGTTATTCCAGACTTCCTCTGAAGGGGATTATTGTCTTGGCTTCAATATAGAAAACCCCTGTTAGAAAGCACTGCCCTGCACCATTGATTCAGTTATATTGCAGGTCAAATCATATCTGCTGTGTACACAGTGATATATGGTAAATCTTTTTTTCTAATTGTGGAAAAAATGAGCAATATGCTTGTCCCCTGCCATACAATTTATAATGAGATTCTAGAATTTACTGATATTAATGAATCATTATTTATTTTGGATGATTTGTTAATGAAATGAAATTTGTAGTGTTTATCATGGGACCTAGAATTGGAACCCATCTCTAAGAACCAGGAGACACATTTATTAACCCAGTCTACCTAACTCTATTCTTTCTTATTCCTCAAATCTGGCATTAAAGGTAGAGAGCAAGAGAAGAAAAATGATTCTGCCTTTAGTTTTTCTGGGCTTTTCATCCTTTTTGATGGACTATCCATGAAGGTAATGGTTCTGATATATTTCTCTTGAGTCTACCAAATCCTACATGGTTCTGACAGTTAGGTAAGAATAACTTTGTAGTATAGCTTACAGATTGATATCAAGGTAGGATCTACAAATGGAAGGAAGGAAGAAGAAAGAGGGGAGAGAGGCAGGGATAAGGGAAGCTTTGTTTAAGACAAAAGTGGCATTTTTAGGCAGTTCTGTTAGCTGACCAAAACTGAATAGATTTAGTTCTTATCCTATTCCAGTAAACTCCCAATAAACTCCTTGCAGCCAAACCAAAGTTTTTCTTTTCTTCTTTTCCCCCTACAACACCCAACTCCCAATTAAAGTTGGAGTATAGTCCTGCTCCTGTGCTTTACTATTGAATGGAAGTAACTTTAGAATCCTAGAGTGTCTATCCAAGAGTTTAACTAGGAACATGGCGGCAAATTGTATATTTTTCGATCCAGGACTGGCCTACCTAAATTCATAGGGTGTTATCACCAGTTTCAGAGAGAGTGTCATGGTGTAGAAGATAGAGAGATAACCTCAATGTCAGGAAACTGGGGAGTTTAAGTCCCTCCTTTAACAAATACTAGCTGTATGACCTTGGGCAAGTGTCTTATCTTCTCATTGACCTGATTGATTACAGAGCAGTTGACACTGGAAGAGGGAGTTTCCTTACTGGGAGATCTGTATACCAGTGGAAGCACAGGTCCACTTTTCAACAAACCAACCAAAAACCATACCAGGATAGTAAAAGGGTAGTAAATATATTTTCTACAGCAATATTTGAAGATTGTCTACTGATTTCTAGAAGGTTATGATATGCCTAAGGGAAGGGGCAAAATCAGAGATCATTGAAGTTTGCAAGTAAGGTAAATGATGCCATTATACCAAACACAAGCAAAATTACTTTGTTTAAATATAAGCAGTTCTCAGGTAAGGTTTCTGAAAGTTTATTTTCCCTAATCTGTCATTTATACTCTACCTATTCCTTGTTTAATAATTTTGCTTTCTATAAAGTTGCAAATTAATCTTTTCATCTTTCTCAGGTCAATATGCTACTCATTTAAAAAAAAATTTTTTTCTAATTCATTATTTATTTTTAACATTCTTTTCTTTTTAAATTTTGAGTTCCAGATTCTCTCCCTCCAGAGCAGCCAAGTCTTTCACATAGTTGATTGTCATTTTAAATTGTTGTTAGTATGCACAATGATCTCCCAGTTCTCATTTCTCTTTGCATCAGTTCATGTAGGTCTTGCCATTTTTTTTTCTGAAACCACTCCCCTCATCATTTCTCATAGCACAATAGTACTTCATCACAATCATATGCCACAGCTTGTTCAGTCATTCCCCAAGGGATGAGTATCATCTCGATTTCCAATTCTTTACCACTATAAAAAGAATTGCTGTAAATATCTTTGTACGTAAAGGTCCCTTTTTTGATCTCTTTGGAAGACAGACCTAGTACTAACTAGTATTGTTGAGTCAAAGGGTATGCACAATTTTATAGCCCTTTGGGTCTAGTTCCAAATTGTTCTCCAGAATGTTGGGACCTGTTCACTACTCCACCAACAATTCATTAGTGTAACTAATTTTTCCCTCAAGCCTTTGTCATTTCTGATAGGTAACTTTGATTTCTTCTGAAAACTGCTTGTTTACATCCTTTGACCATTTGTCAATTGGGGAATGTCTCCTATTTTTATAAATTTGACTCAGTTCTATAGTCAGTATATATTTGAGAAATGAGACCTTTATCAGAAAAAACTTGCTGTAAAAATGTTTGATAGTACTTCATTGTCTATGGTAACTTTTAGCAAAATGTAATTTCCCTAAATATCCCTTTTAATTAGGTCTTCTTTTGCTTTGTCTGAGATCATGATTACTACCCTGCCTTTAAAAAAAAAAAGTTTAGCTGAAATTAAATATTTGATTCTAATAAATACTAGATTCTAAGCCAGCTCTTTATTTTAACTGTATGTAGTCTTCTGGTTCAAGTGTTTATGTAAACAAAATATTGTTGGATTCTGATTTCTAATGCGTCCTGTTATCTACTTCTGTTTTATGGGTGAGCTCATTGCATTCAATTTCACAGTTACGATTGGTAACTATGTATTTCCCTCCATCCCAATTTCTTCTTTGTCTGTTTTTATCTTGTCCCTCCTCAAAAGTCTGTTTTGCTTCTAACCATTCCCTTCCTTAATTTCTCTTCCCCTTTATCACTCCCCTCCATCTCTTATTCCCTTCCCTTCCTATTTCCCTGTTGGGTAAGTTACAGTTCTATATACATCTGAGTATATTTATATAGTCTACCCTCTTTGAACCAATTCCAATGAGAGTGAGGTTCAAGCATTGCCTGCTATCCCTCACCCTCATTTTCCCTTCCACTGTAAAAGCTCTTCTATGTATGCTTCTTTTATATGAGAAAAATTTCCTTACTCTACCTCTCCCTTCCCCCTCTTCTAGTACCTCCCTCTTTCTCATCCCTTCATTTTTTTGGAGATCATTTCAACATAATTGACTCACACCCGTGCCCTCTGTCTATGTAAACTCTTTTAACTGCTCTAACAATGAGACCCTTATGATTATTCTTTTATGTTTACCTTTTTATGCTTCTCTTGACTTTTGCATTTAAATATCACAGCTTCTATTCAACTTTAGTCTTTTCATCAGGAATGCTTGGAAGCTCTCTATTTCATTAAATATTCATTTTCCCCTAAAGGATTATACTTAGTTTTTCTGGCTAAGTTATGCTTGGTTGTAATCTTAGCTACTTTGTCTTCCAGAATATCATATTTCAAGCTCTCTGCTCCTTTAATGTAGACACCACTAAATCTTTTGTGATCCTGACTGTGGCTCCACAATATTTGAATTGTTTCTTTCTGGATACTTATAATCGTTTCTTTTTGACCTGGGATCTCAGGAATTTGACTGTAATATTCCTGTGAGTTTTCATTTTGGGATCTTTTTCAGGAGGTGATCAGTAGATTCTTTCAATTTCTATTTTACCAAGACAATTTCTTGAAATATGAAATATGTCTAGGCTCTTTCTTTGACCCTGGCTTTCAGGAAATCCAATAGTTCTTAAATTATCTCTCATTTATTTTCAAGGTCAATTGTTTTTCTAATGAAATATTTCACATTTTCTTATTTTTTCCATTTGTTTTGTTGTTTCTTGATGTCTCATGGAGTTCTTTTCCAGTTCTAATTTTTAATGAATTATGAATTATTTAATGAATTATTTTCTTCAGTGAGATTTTGTAACTTTTCCCATTTGCCAACTTTGTTTTTTAAAGACTTCCGTTCATTAGTGAATTTTTTGTCTTTTACCATTAGGTCAATTCTGTTTTTAGGTGCTGTTTTCTTCAGTATTTTTTGCCTTTTTTTCCAACCTGCTAATTCTCTTTTTACTATTTTATTGCCTAAGTCTCATTTCTTTTTCCAATTTTTCTTCTACCACTATTATCTCTTTAACTCTTCCAGGAATTCTTGTTGAGCTTGGGCCTAATCAGCATTTTTCTATGAGGCTTTTTTGTAGCCATTTTTTGCATTGTTTTCTTTTTCTGAGTTTGTCTTGGTCTTCCCTGTCAGTTTTTTATGGTCAAGTTCTTTTGTTGCTTTTGTTTACTCATTTTCTCAGCCTATTTCTTTACTATGAACTTTATGTTAATCGGATCTGCTCACCTGGGGCTGGGAAGCACTGTGCCAAGCTTCGGGCTTTTTTGTGCTGCTGTTTTAGGAGAAAGTGCTGTGGATCTGCAAGTCTTTGGTGCTTCCACTGTGATGTGAACCTGGTAGAGGTATGATCACTGCTCTCCTGATCTACATTCTTTACCCATGAAGGGCCTCTGGTCATAGGCTGCAAAAATGTCTCACCCTGACCTTTTGTTAGTTCTTCCACTCTGAAATTTGAAGTGTTGTTTTAAAGTTGTTTGGAGGGAAATGTTGAGAAAATACATATGCATATGCAGTCACAAGTGCTAGTACTCTCTTTGCCTTGGAACTGTGACCAGGGCTTCTGCTCCCTTGTGACTGACTGATCCTCAGTGCTCTTTTCTGTCATGGAACCATGACCCAGAACTGAATATGGGCATTAGAGTTGCCAACCAGTGCCAGATGGAACTAGTGCCAACAGAGGGTCTCCTGTAATCTCTTTCTGACCAGTTGGCCAACTCCCTTGCCATCTCTGGGCTGAGAGCTCCTGAAGCTGGTGCTGTGGCCACTGTTGCTGCTTCTACATGTGTATCCTCCAAACAGGCTTCCAAAAACTTCTCTTGCTGACCCAAGTTTTCTTAGGCTGCAAAAATGTCTCACCCTGACCTTTTGTTAGTTCTTCCACTCTGAAATTTGAAATGTTATTTTAAAGTTGTTTGGAGGGAAATGTTGAGAGAATTTAGCTGGTTTGCCTCCAATCCACCATTTTGGCTCTTGACTTCTCTACCCATTTTTTAATGAGAAGTCTTGATCCCAGAGATAAATGACTTTCTCATAAATACACAGAAAACAGCTGGAAAAAGTAGAAACCTAGAGTTCCTAATTCTTTGTCTTTAGCTCTCAAGGTCTTTGTACTATGTGGGGATCATCCCACAAGAGATGAAGGGATATTGGATGTAAATAAAGTCTTTGGTTCTTAGATGTTTATGCAGACTACTATACTGAATATCTTTAATTCCTAGTTAAAAGTCTTCATAAAAAGATGAGTTTTATAGATACTCTAACACTTATCTTCCCAGCTCAATAAAACAGAGGTTATGAACCCTTCCTTTGAGATAATGGATATGAGGTTACCAGTGAAATGCAGAAATTATATATGCATGCATGCATATATTTTGATATGTATGAATATACATGTGTATATTCAGAAGTATCTATACATAAGTATGCATAGATATATACCTGTTTAGCTGTGTGTTTGCATATGCCTGTATGTGTGTGTATATAACTGTAATATGTATACATATATATATACATATGTATGTACATATTTATGCATATGTATTTTGGCACATAGAGATGTATGGGGCAGCTAAGTGGCACAATGGATACAGTTCTGGACTTGGGGTCAGGGAAGATTCATTTTCCCAAGTTCAAATCTGGCCTCAGACATTTACTACATGTGTGATCTGGGCAAGTCACTTAACCTTGCTGTCCTCAGTTCCTATTCTGTAAAATGAGCTGGAGAAGGAAATGGCAACACTATTCCAGTATCTTCTTCAAGAAAATCCCAAATGGAGTCACAAAAAGTCAGACAAGAATGAAAAACTACTGAATAAATACATATGCATACACACAGGTATATGTGTACATGTATGTATGTGTGTGTATTATATATATGTGCATGTGTATATCTATACATACATACTTATACACATGTGTGTATATCTATATATGCACATATCTGTTTATCTGACATGTATACATAATTTTTGTGTTCCCTTCCCCAGTCATCCTGGAGAAAAATAAAAGAAAGAGTTTGGCTTTTGCTTGATAGGATGGTGAAAGTTGATGCTGTGGACAAGTGAAGAGAAAAGAAGAGGATAAAGAAGGAATAATGGATAATAGGAATAAAACTCCTCAGGATCTGTTTGTAGCTAAAGTTGAACTAGGTGTTTGTTGTCTAATAAGGACGGCCATCCTGTATAAGTAACTCCTCATTTCTCCTCAAATCTCTTTACTTATTCATCTCCAGTTCCAAGCATATACTATGGGAGCTGTTCTCATAATCTTAGGTACAGATACAAAAATCAAATCCTATGAAAACCAGAGATTACTGGGGTATAGCAATAATTTTGTGGCTGGCTGTTCTTAGGGATAGTTTAAAGGACAAGAGGGCCTCCCTTGGCTAGCAACAGAGGGGAAAAATGGTAGACCGGCTGTCCACTGGTGTTAATCCTTGAGGTTTCACATTTGTTTCTCTTGTGATGTTAATCTTGCCCATGTCTTTTTATCCCCAGACGATATCCAGACTGTCAGTGCATCAATTTTGGATCTTGGTTTTTGCTTTCCTTTCCTGTCTCAATTATTCTTCTATTTTTGTGCTGGATCTGGCTTCAGTGGTTTTTCCTTGGTTTCAAGTAAGTTAACATTTGCTATTTATGGCATAACTAAGGGTGAATGAATCACTTGCAAAGCATGTACATATATAAACATACACAGGAATCTTGCTTTAACACTATTTACTATAGAGTACATTTTGATCTAAGTACAGTCAATCTCAGACTTCATCTTAGGGAATACTTTTTATCAAAATAACCAACTACCCTCTTTATATGCTGCTCTTTTCTATAAAGCAGTCTTATAGCATTACCATTTCTTATAATGAGGTTCGAGTATACATTTACTTTCTCTTGACATTATGAGACTAGATATAGTGTCATTTCAAAAAGTTTGAATTTTTAATTTTGTTATATGTGAATTTAATTTATCAAATGTCATATATTATGTTTATGGAAAATTAAGAAATATCCAATGCTACATTAGCCTCCCACTTGGCATATAATTTCAATAGAAGAAGAAATGAGTATATATTACTTATGGATAAGGTAGGATAACTAGTTATGATAAGAGTCACAGCATGATATGGTTTTAAGGGACCTCAGAGGCTGTTTGGCCCAACCTATATTTAAGTAAGAATTCTTTCAACAGCATACTTAATAAATGACCGGCTAGTCTTTACTTGAAGACTTCTTCACTTCCATTGAGGGGGGAGCTCACTACTTCCCAAGATAGGCCATTCCATATCAATAAAGAACTATCCAGTCCATAATTCCTGGGGGAAAATAAACATTTTTAAAGGGAGCCAATATAATATCAAATACACAGAGTTTAATGTAGGGAGAACTTCAAGCTCTCTTAGATGGATCAAAGTTTTTCATGTTCGATATTTCATTTGGAATCTTTTTACAGAAAGACCTAAATTGCAAACATACTTTTTTAACAAAAGAAAAAATAACCATCACACACACTTCCATAAATTATTTTTAAGTGAATTAACATTTAAAATTCATTTTGAGAATAGTATTGTATCAAATTATTTCAAGGCTATCAATAAAATAGAATATGATACCCTAAACCAGTAATGTAAGAACTTGATTATAGGGGCTGCCCATTGGTGAGCAGCAACATTTTTTTGCCAAACAGGTTTGGTGTGTTGTGTTCACAAAAGCCTTGGCACAAGGCAGCCCCTTGCCAAGATTTTCATAGCTTGCCTGCCTGCTGACATTCTTATTTCCCTCCTCCCGTTCCTGGGTTCTTTCTGGAGCTGCCAGTTTCTATCAGAGGGTGGGAGATAGTGCTGGAAAAATTAAAAATGTATTTGTCCAGATTGTGTACACAGTGTGTAGTAACCTCCCCCAAGGAAGCAAATGTGCGGCGTGTCACTGAGATCAGCAGGTGAGAAACCGCAGGGAGAGGATATCTACATGCTAAATGACTCTATTGGAAATCCGTTCTAAGAGATAGATGGAGTGAGAATCCAAGTTCAGGAGTGAATACATATTTCACCTAAAGCCACAATAGTTTCATATATTTTTTATGGCACCTGACAACTTTACAAAATATGAATGCAATTGGCATTATTTAAAAATAATGTAGTGCAAGGAGGAGAAAGTATGAAGATCTAAAGAGCAGATTATTAAAATATGTTCATTGTGATGGAGTAAAAAAAAAGTCCCATGAAGTCCATAAATTAAAGTCCATAAATCATGATCAGTGGCATGTTTAAATAGTTCCCCTTGCTGTCCACTATTGGTTAGATGCTGCACAGTTTCATTGTTAAGCTAATTTTTCAGTGTCCTTTTCAGCCCGCCAGGGTACTCACCTCCAGAGGCGAAAGATCGAAAAACAGAAATGATAAGCTGCTCTTTTGGCAGGGTACCATACATTCTGATTAGTGGGCTGGCTGTTAACACAGTTAACTCACCCATTATAAATGACCCAAACATATTTGGGAAGGGAGTCTCATTCATCAGTGCCACTGAAGTTATTTAAATGGCGAGGCTGATGTATTGTCATTTGCTTCATCAGTTCCTTTGTGAAGGCATTAACCTTCATTTTCAGGGGAGCCAATCTGGTTTTTGGCTTAACTCTGTGTTGCCCTAGAATAAAGCAACAAGGTTCGTGTTCAGATTCATATTTTGATAACTATCCGTAAGAAGAATACATGTTTTTTAGTTGTATTTTCCCTACAGAGCTGAGCTTTATCATAAGTTGTCTTTTCAAGTGGTCTATGGATTGTTTTCTAGTAATATTAGTATTTGTCATATGACGATGTATAACTTTTTGTTACTGATTTAACTTCACTCTTTTAATATATTTGTGATTCAATAGACATGGGTACTCTCTGCAATGATACAAATCACAAGTCATTCATATCTGTTTATCTTGAACAACCTTTCTCCAATTCCTCTCATAAATCTTCCATAGGGTGGCTCATCCAGGTTGCTAGGGGGCCTTCCTCTAGGTCTATCAGTATTGTGTGGATACCAATAGAACACAAGGGCCATCCATTGATTAGCTCTCAGTTGTGCCATGTGACATACTCATCTTCCTGATAACGTATTATATATTACTTGCCTTATTTATAATAATAAAAATTCAATAAAAAATCAAAAGCAACTCCATTGTTAGTTCTGCCCATTAAATGTGGCTTAAAGACTCTTTTTTTTGGAGGGGGTAATATGTTGGAAATTGGAAGGAGCATGGAGTAGGCAATCTCTTTACTCCTCATTCTCCGGCCTTCTGATCATTGCCTCACCAACCACCTTGCCTGATAGGGACACATTACTACTAGGGACAAAATGGGGTAGGAGTTAAGACCAAGAGATACTGTGACTGAGACCTCACAAGATGAAGCATTTTGAGATGAAGTACAATATGAATTCTTTTGATTTTTGTATAATTTTTTTTTCACTTAGCAAGTATTTTTATTAATCAATTCTTTCCACTACACCCACCCAATCAAGTAATTTTTTAAACCCTGTAAAAAATTCCTCAATACTAATCTACATAATCCAGCCAAATAAATTCCCACATTAGCCATATCTGAAAATGTATGTCTCTTTTTCTATTTTAAGTTTATTGCCTCTCTGTCAGAAGATGAGTGGTATGTTTCATCTCTATTCTTTTGGATTTGTGCTTTATAATTGTGTTGATCATAGTTCTTAAGTTTTTCAAGATTGCTTTTCTCCATAATACTGCTATAATTGTCTAAATTGTTCTCCTAGTTATGTTTGATCTACATCATTTTACAAAAGTTCTTACCACTTTCCCCTCAACTTGTCCATTTCATCATTGTTTATAGTACAATAAGGTTCCATTAAATCCATATACTACAATTTGTTTAGCCCAGGGGTGGAGAACCTGTGGCCTCAAGGTCACATGTGGTCCTCAGGTGCGACCCTTAGACTGAATCCAAGCTTCACAAAACAAATTCCCTTAATAAAAGAATTTGTTCTATAAAACTTGGATTTAGTCATCAAAGAACCCTGGTTTAGCCATTCCCAAATTGGAAGATTCTCCATTAGTTTCCCATTTTGGATTACCATGAAAAGAGCTGCTATAAAAATTGTTGTTTATAGAGATTATTTTGTTCTTTCTTTGATTTTGAATTTTGGGGTACAGATCTAGTAGTGGTGTTGCTTTTGAGGTTAATCAGAGTTGAACTTTATCTGTTAAGGTGCACCTTCTTTCCTGACTAGCTTATGGGATAAAACTTTAATTTATGCTGATGCTCTGGGGGCATGTTTACTGGACTTGAGAGTTTTCCATGTTTTTGGATGAGGTTGGTTGAGCAGAATACCTCTGTAGTAGAATGTGGATGGTTAAGTTAGCATGATTGCTGCTGTATTGATCAAGCAAGTATGGACTATGCCATCTAGGTACTTTGTACCATCACATAAGGTCCAGCTAGGTGGTCTAAGGTCAAAATGCCTTATAGACAATTAACAGTGCCTGACTTGTAAAAGGTGCTATATAAATGCTTATTCCCTCCCTTCTATCTGGTCTAGGGAACAATAAGTCAAACAAATGTGGACTGTGCCCCCTAGGTACATTGCAGCACCATGTCAAGTAATATGATGGTCTAGGGAACAAAACGTTTACAAACACCCGTCCTTGAGGACTTTACAGTCATGCTCCAGTGGTAAGACACATGTACCCAGGAAACAATTAGGGACAAGAAATCCACAATAAAATAATTAACTAGAAAACTGGAAAGTATAGAAAAAGGTGCTCATTGTCCAAAAAAAATCATTAAAAAAGAAAATGCTTCATGGTGGTCAAGGAAGGCTTCACAGAGGAACTAGGATTAAAAGTGGGCCTTGTAGATAGATGAGAGGTCCTTAGAGGGTTGACGTAGCGGGGAGGACAATCAATAACAGGGGAGTTGAATCTTATTTCATAAGGCTTATACCGTTATTTTCAGATGATAGCAATATGGGCAAAAGAACCCTATACTTGTTTTGTTGGTGCTTAATCTTAATTCTTTAATTCCAGCTTAAAAGAAATGTTCAAGTGTGGCAAGACCAAAACAGTGAAAGAACAAGCCTGTGCTAATGTTATTAAGGAAGAGTACCAAAAACTTGGGCCAATGAGGTAAGATGTATTATTGCTTAATTAATGTAGCAGGAAAGAAAAGAAACTCGTGTCATGTATATATGCCTGCAAAGATGTATTTCTATATGTACTCAAAAGATGCATATAGGAGATCCCCCTTAACCAGGGGTCTGCAGACTTTTCTAAAACAAACTATATTTCAATATGATTGGTTTACTTTTTATCCTAAGACTATGTTAGCAATGTGGTCCTCCAACTTTTTTTTTCTCAGGATCCCCTTTACATTCTTTAAAGTTATTGAGGATCTTCCTCCTAAAACTCTTGTTTTATGTGGGGTTATGTATCTATATATCTATATTTGTCTATAGCAGCAGATATAGATATATAGACACAGATATTTACCAAATTAGAAAGCAACTTGGTGGTGCAGTGGATAGAGAGCCAGGGCTAGAGTCAGGAAGACACATTTTCCTGAGTTCAAATCTGGCCTCAGACACTTATCAGATGTGTGACCCTGGGGCAAGTTACTTAACCCTGTTTATCTCAGTTTCCTCATCTATAAAATGAGCTGGAGAAGGAAATGGCAGACCACTCCAGTATCTTTGCCAAGAAAACCCAAAATAGGGTCACAGAGTCGGACACAACTGAAAATGACTTACCAACCACCACCATATTAGAAATTAAAACATGTCAATATTATTATGAAAATAGTTTTTACCTCAAGGATCCCCAGAAAGGGAACCCCAAGTGGTTCCTGGACCACACTTTGAGAACCATTGAAACTATATAGCAAAGTTCCTGTTCAGCATTGGGAGAGGGTGTAGCTACTCAGGAGTTCTTGACACCAATGAAATTACAGATCTTAACCAAAAGGTGAATTGACAGTATGTTAACTTACGTACATACAATCATTTCAACAACTATTTATTAAGCATCATGATGGAAGCACTTTCAAACAAAATCTGTGGCCTTATGGGGTTTCATTCTAGAGTTTAATAGGCTGATGAATAATAACAAAAAGCCCTCTCTCCCAATGTTTTAAACTTTAACAATACCATAGAACCTGATGATAATGGAGGAGCAGCGTATATATGTTACAAGTAAGCCAAATAAGTATTGATTATATTGGACTTTATCAACAGGGTTCCAGAGATTATAACCTTGGTCCTCTTCATAATAATGGCTCTCTTATGGTTTAGCCGAGATCCTGGCTTTCTTCCTGGTTGGTCCTCACTTTTTTCACAGTAAGTGCCATATTTTGTCAAACTGTCTTTTTTGACTCACCCATTGATGCTTCTCTTGAGAGCCTGGACTAGAATCCAGGTCTTAATTTCTCTCCACTTGGCAAGTACTGACATCTCTAATCAAAAAAAGGTCATTGGATAATAAAAAGAAGTGGTTATGGAGGTAGAGGATCTGGGTTCAGGTTCTGGTTCTGCTATTTACTCACTCTATGTATGACATTGGGCAAAGGAGCCTTACTCATCTACAAAATGAGAGTGTATTGGGATCCTGGTTCTGGGTCTTTGTCTCCTCCCTTATCTTTTTCGCTGCCTCCTTTCCCTTATGCACCGTTCCCTGTTTGGCATGAAGCGTGACATTATGGTTCTCCATGACCTGTCCACTTCATGGCAAAACAAAAAGGGGAAGTTGTAACGGGGTGAGTTAGAGCCGACCCCTGCCCTCACTGGACCTCTGCGCCCAGGGCCTGCTGAGGTAAACTCAGGGCTCTGAGGTAAGGGTGAGACAAGATGGAGTCAGGAGGAGGGGTCTTGCCCTTGTTGGCAACGTGGTGCCTGGTTCTTTTCTGGATTTACCTGTGCACAGGTGAATTATGGGGACAGTGCAGGAAAGAAGGGGGAGGAGAGTAGGAGGAGAGTAGGAGGAACCAGAGCAGCCCTAGTGCTACATAATCAAAGCTATAAAAGTTTGCTACTAACTTGAATAAACGGAGCTGCTCACCATCTCATGCCTCCCGCCTCGTTCATTGCCTACGAGATCAGGCCTTTGCTGGACAAAGGCCTGGGAGTTTGGGGTAACAGGGACCCCAACAATTTTTAGTTCCTATGGAAGAACTGGGATCTCAGAGTTTGAAGAAACCTCAGAGATCACCTAGCCTAAACTTCACTTAAAGCATAAATCCCATTGATTAGTTCAAAATACAAGATTACATATCAATAAGTCAACAAGCATTTCTTGAAGTGCTGCTATGAGCCAGGTATGGTATTGAGTAGTGTGGGTGTAAAGAATGACACGGTAAAGTTGAAAAGCTAAGGTTCAGAGGATTTAAATGACATGTATAGATGTCACACAGAATGGGCAGGCATAGGTGGGTTATAATTTGCATGATAGAAGGGAATACCCACATTAATCAGATCATAAATCTATTTAAGCATAACTTCACAGGATAATTGTGATAATCAAATGAGAATGTACATCTAGTGCTTGTAAACCTTTTCTATATGAAAGTCAGTCTATCTCTTTCTCTTTCTTCCTCTTCTTTTTTTTTAATGGTAAGATGGTAGGGTGGAAATGTTGATTTGGATTCAGAATCTAAACTGGAACCTTTGCTCTGACACTTAGTTTTATGACCTTAGACAAATCATTTGATATCTAGGCTGCAGTGTCTTTATCTTTAAATTGAAGGATTTAAGTCCCTATAGTCTTTTTACCTTTTACATTAATGATCCTAGGATCCCCATTTCAAAGGGAAGGCAATAGATTCTCAGAGAGTGGAAGTAGCTTACTTATATATACTATATAGCTAGTTAGTGTTGGAGCTGGGATTCAAATTGCTTCCGGATTCTGTGTCAGAATATGATCTTGTCTCAGACCAGGGGATGGCAAACAATGGCCCACTCATGTGGGCTGTTCAAAAACTAATGTCAGGTTAGATTGAGACCTCGGGGTATTGCTTTCTGACCCATGTGTCAAGACTATTGACCTAGGAAAACAGCATGAGACGGAAACACGTAAGGGAGAAAACATCAAGAATACAAAATAATTTGTAAATGAAGGTGAGCCCAAATCAATTTGGTGACTCAAAATTCCTGCAAACCTCGTAGGGTTTGATGTTTATTTGTGCTATATTGAAACAATCCCATCTATATAAACCATAATAGTCATAGGAAATGGTAGCTTTGTATGTACATATAATGTCCATGCATATGAACACATTATAAAATAAGGTAATTTCATTACATATGATTATGAAAATATGACATAACTCTTCTCTATACAGAGTTTGGAGCTATTCATAGGTTATCCAAAATCCAAATACCATGTCTTATTGGGTACCTCCTAGTGTTTCCATCCCATCTGTTTGGACCTGGGTAGAATGCAATGTGTCACTTCATATTAAACAAAATGAGGTTATGGGTAAGCCTAGTCTATCTTGGCAAAATATAGAACCAGCAATTACAATTGAAATAAAAGAAACCCAGCACGACTATTGCTGTAGATGCTGGTGACTTCAATAGAGTGACTCACTCCATGATGACTTTTTGCTCGGCCAGTAAGGAAAATAAATTTGTTTTCAAGCAAGTCAGACTCATTTTAGAAAATGTATTATAGTGAAAAAGAAAATGCTTTACCTGGATAAAATAGGTACTGAAGATTGCCATGTTATGGGATAGTAAAATAATATCTTTTCCCTCTCTTTCCCTCACCCTCCCTTTGTACGCACACGTGTGTGCACACACGTATATGGTTTGGGCCTGTAATTCCATCTGTGTAGGTAACTTTTTCTTGAGGGGAGAAGGCCGGGCAATTGGGGTTAAATGACGTATCCAAGGTCACACAGCTAGTGTGTCAAATGTCTGAGGCTGGATTTGAACTCAGGTCCTCCTGACTTCAGGGCCAGTGCTCTACTCACTGTGCCACCTAGCTGCCCCTGTGTAGGTAACTCTTGAGTGTGTAAACTCCCTTCGTTGGCAAATTGCAATCTTACAGAGTTGTCTAGGGCATTAAGCAGTTATGCAATTTGCTCTTGGTCACTGGGTTAATATGTATCAGAGGCAAGACTTGAACCCAGATGCTCTTGACTTGCCATATCTCCACAAAACCATGCTGTTTCTCTAACCTATATGCAATTAGATACACACTTAATGTTTATGTTGTCAGACTTCTAAAGGTAGCATCATGGAAAGGTGCTGACTTTGGGACCTAAACTTTATACATATGACTTTCTACCATGTGACTTTCTGGTTTTCAAAGAGATGAAGGTCTTTGGAGATTTCCAGGAGCTGCTTTCTTAAACGTATCATATAGAGCTAAAAAGAGCCACAGCTGCATCAAGTCCAACCTCTTCATTCTATAGATGTGGAAAGTTAGCCCAAGGGAGGTTGTGATTTTTCCCAAGGTTATATAGGTAGTATCAGAGACAGGATTTGAACCCAGGTTCACTTGACTCCAGACACAGTGGCCTTTCCATTGTACATACTGCCTCCCTCCTTCATTAGTAGCAGCCATATAAATTCAGCCATATAAAATCACTACTATAGTTTATATTCAACATAGTATTTCATAGAAACATAGATTTAGAGCTAGAAAGAACCTCAGAGGCATCTAGAACCATGTCCTCATTTTACCAATGAGCTATGGTGGAGGGAGATTAAATGACTTACCCATAGTCACCCAAGTATTAAGTAATAGGTGAACTTGGATCTATGTCCTCTAAATCCAAATCCAGGGCTTTTTTTAGTGGGGGAGAATGAATTTGTATCAGTTAATAGCAACCCAGAGCATAAAGTGCTTAGAACGTAAGCCCTGGAGTTAGAAACATCTGGTTCAAATTCTGCTTTTAACTCACTAAACTTTTTGATATCCAAGTTACCATAGCTCTCTATACCTTGAAATCACCAATTGAGACAAAAAGCAAATAAACTAGTCACTAATTGAAATGATTAAACTATGGCCCCTATAAAACTAGAAGTCTACTTTAGAGAGGATGCTATTTTCGGTGCCTCCAAAAACATTCATATTTTGCTCTCCCTGGAGTCTGACATGAAGGAAGGAAGGTAAGGGTTATAAAACAGGTTGTCTACACTTGTTCTAACTTCAATCTGCTGATACCATAATTAAGAAAAGATGGCAATAATTCAAAGGAGAAACTCTTCAGCTATGTAATTCAAGACTGAAATTTGACATGGGCCCACTCACCCTCATAAGCATATCACCACTTGTCCCTAATGTGCTTGCCTACAGACTAGGTATATAAGAACTACTTTTCTTCCAGTGTATAGAATATGGATAGGTATGAACTGTGCCATTCAGATTTCCCTTCCATCAGGGCTCTGACTTACTCTCCCCTGATGCTGGTATAGCTATGTGGAGGGGATAGGGTGGGAGAAGAAACCAGAACCAAAGTTAAAAATAATTTCAACTTAAAGCACCAGCAGAGCATGCTGGTCATGTTGTTTACCCTTTCCACATCCCCACAAATCCAGCGACAAGCCTCCAACTCCTGGACTGTACACCAAGTATGGCTTCACACTCTTTGTTGTATCCAGCTATTTTTCCTTACATACAAGCACTAAAATACAGTGTTTATACTCTCTCACATCATGGTCTTAATTCGCTGAATCAAAATGTACTTGGTGTTGAATAGCAAACAGACCAAGGCAATAGATTTTGCACTGTCATGCTGCACATCCCTGGATCACCAAAATATTGACTATTTAAATAAACAGGGAATTTTGGGATATAACTAAGAACTGAAGGCAGATGCCTGCCCCAGGCTCTTTCTTCTACATCTGTCTTTCCACACCCCAGAGAGCCACAAAGTTATCCACTTTGACCTAGTACTCCAGAACACACACACACACACACACTGATTTGGGGGTTAGGTTAGTCTAAACCATTGATTTCATCAGTACAGGGAACTTTCAGTGTAGAAACTCCCTTTACTGATGCAGGCTGGTCACTTGTCTTAGACTGAGAAGTTAAAAGTCATGTCATTGGTCACGAAGCTACAATTTGTCAGAAGAAACCCTTAAATCCAGTGTGTTCCTGACTCCTACAAAAACTGGTATACTAACGTTAAGCAGTAATTCTGAGACTTTGGGGTGCCCATTTGTATGCAAATGATTTGGTGGGACACAAATGATTTTTATAACAGGGTTCACAAAGTAAGTAACAAATAGCTTCACAATTACTTATAGGATAATTCATCTGGTATTTGGTTCCTATAAATTTAGGATGCTGGGTTTAATAAATACATTAATAACTTTCTCTTAGGTATTCAGGCTTTGCTACAGATTCAACTGTTGCCTTAATCGTAGGCATACTTTTCTTCTTGATTCCAGCCAAGAAATTGACTAAAACAACACCTACTGGAGAAATCAGTTGAGTATTATTTAAATTCTGAGTTATATCAGTGTCATGTTTACAGATAATCTAATCCATTTTGTGAAAAGAATAAAAATAGGTAGGCTCAATAGTCTTAGTCGGCACTCAAAGGTGAAGCGTATATGAATACATATCTATGTGTATATATACACATGCATATATGTATGTGTGTAAAAAATAAAACAAAGGAAAAACCAGAAACCAAGGTAAATATTTAAATATTAAAAACCTATAGGTATACGGAAGAGGGGCACACATAGGATTTTAGGGAAAAAAACGAATAGTTTTTTCGAATTAGAAATATGTATATATATAAATATGAAAATATGTGTATATATACATATATGCATATATACACATGCCTCTTTAGTATAACATTTTTACATGTGCACAAATACTGCTCAAATATTTAAAAAAGTTTTTTCATGCCTTTACTTTTATATCACTCATTTCTACCAATCAATCCTCTTTCCTCCTGCCAACTTTCCACTATACACACTGAACCCTTGAAAGCTCTTTTGTACCAAAGAAGAACAGTCAAGTCAAACTGGCTTCCACAGTAGCTGCATCTGACAGGATATTTAAAGTTCCAAAATAGTAGTCCCCCAGTTCACTAAAGGGAGGGAGGAACATTTCATTATCTCTTATCTGAGATCAAGACTGATTACTCAGAGTTCAGTTCCACTGAAAGGTGTTCTTTTTTTTTTTTTTGACAGTCATTGCTTATATATTTTATCTTGATATTCCAGTCCTACAAATGAGTAGTTCCCTGGCTACCATGAGTTACCCAAAAATGCACTTTAGGCATCTGCTGGGCAAGTGGTTAAGTCATAAGGACTCCAGGACTAGTATAAACAAGGGGATCTTTGGCAGAGATGAAAACCTCAATTTTGAGGCAACTCCATCAGTAGCATAGTCCAAAAGCATTTTGTTGTTTGCTATCCTAGTGGCGGCCAGCAAGCCATGTTCATGACCACTAGCCAGAATACTTATTAGAACTATGGAGAAAGGAGAAACTCAGCTCTACTATTAAGTGGAGGAGTCAGGAAGGAGCAAAGCTAACAAGGTCAAAGATATACACATTTCACTCATCTGCTGCTATGGCAGGTGGTTGGGGAAAGGCAGACACGGTGATTTTGTTAGCTTAGGACTTCTTAGATCCCTTGTTAACATTAATTTACCAAAGAGAGGTCATAATTCACCCTCATGTGGCAAGTTATCTTGGAGTTAATTCTTTGGGTCTGAGGTTCCCAATCAGGTTGATGGAGCCACCAAAAGCTACTGCTGTTATCATCCTTCCTAGGATTGCAGACATGTCCTGTCCTTTCAAAGGCTACCAAAGTGGATCCTTTCTCACGGGCAGTGAAGCAAATACCCAGGGGGTACTGGTAAGGAAGACGTGCTTCCTGACAGAATGTGCTGCACTCCTATTGGCAAAGTCCCACCAATACAGTCTCAAATGCTTTGGCCCAGGGGTGGGGAACCTGCAGCCTTGAGGCCACATGTGGCCTCTTCACAAACTTCACAAGTTTGGATTCAGTCAAAGGTCCTCACTTGAGGGCCTTGAGGCCACAGATTCCCCACCCTTGTCGGGGCCAGTCTTCATCTCTGATCTTATAAGTCAGTTTGCCTCTTTCTCTGATCCAGAATCTTTTCTTTTGGGAAATGAAAAGTAGATTTTTCATGGAGAATTCTTAACTAGGTGATTGTATTAAGCTCACAGTCTCCCCCACAACCAGGTTATTATCATTCTCACTGGCTACAGGGGAACCAATGTCCTGTCATCTACACTTTTGGGTGAGATCCTTCTTACAAAAGTTTGAAATACATGTTTCTTGTAGCAGAGAAGTTCTCTCAGACTTGGAAAGGGACCATCTCCATGAACATAATACCCTTTATAGTATCCCCAACAAGTAGTTAGCGATCTTCCACTGGAAAGCTTCCAGTGAATGGAAATTTATTGCCTCCCAACTGAGCACATTCCACATTTTGGGTAGATCCAACTTTTTTCCTAATACTGAACTAAAACCTGCCTCTCTCACACCTGACCCCTTGCTCCTAGTTCTTCCTCCTAGGGACCAAACAAAACAAATCTTAAACTTGTTCAAATGCTTAGCTGACATAACACTCTTAGTCTCATCTCAGTGGCACCTCCAATTCCTCTATCTCACCCCACATTTGCAAAGAAGGTTCAAATTTTATCATTTCTTAGTCTCTTTTCTTTTTTAGTATCCTCTCTAAAGAGATATCTCATTAGGGTCTTTTCTATCCACTCAAGAAACTACCACTCTAGTCAAAGGATATGAAAAGTCTAGTCATTTTTTCCTACTAAATCCCTCATTAATATCCAGAATGATTGGACCAGTTCACATCTCTACATAGTGTATTGATAATTCTTCTGGCCATTTTCCCACATGAACTATCTCCTTGTCATATTTCTCACATCACAGTTGGTATTTGAACCAAAACATAGGACTTTACATTTATCTTTATTAAATTTCCATACCTTATATTCAACTCATCTGTGGAGTATAGTTTTGTTTTCACTCCATTGTCTGTTATTGTCCCATTTATCTTGAGTCATGGTCCTATCCTAACTTTTTTTTCTTTCCTTAGTATACCCAGGCTTTGGGGTTTTTCCTGGGTTTCAACATTCAAGACTTTGTTCTTACAGGATCATACTACTTTGTATTCATCCTCAGTTTCCACCCTTGTTCTCATCATCTATATACTTCTTTTAAAAATTTAAATTTTTCATTCAGGTTCCTGAACATCTACAATCAATTCTTTAAATAATCCTTCCCCTACCCTCAGCTTCTTACTCATTGGAATCATTGGTGTTTAGTTTTATTAGAATTTCATTCTCTTTAGAGTGTTCCTTACCCCTTGACTTGATTCTCTCCTAGAATTTTTGACCATGGGATCCAATCTATTCCTTTCTCTGGTGGTTTTGAAATCATCTCTCCTAAAATCTAGGATGTAATTCAAAATATGAAATTTAGCAATCACCTTCTTCCTTGAGCAAGCCCCCTTATTTACCTTGGTTTCTGAGATGATATAGTTGCTTCCTTCCAAGATGCATATCATTTACTTCAGCAACCAGTTCTTTCTTCATTGGTCAGAAATTCATCCTTATTCATCTGAATGAAGTAGTATTGGTTACAAAGTAAATCTGTGCCTATCTACACGATCACCTGTTCCATATAGTCATATGGATAAATAGGCATACCACTTTATCCTGAGTGAAGCTAGTGTTTAATGCACTGAGGAAATAGGGACCAGAGAACAGATGAATGTTTTATACCAAAAATTTTCTAAACATTCTTATTGTCCCATCTGATGACTTGTAACTAAAATGCATTATTTTTTTTTCTCCATGCTTTCCTTTAACTGGAATTCTGGTAAATATGAAACATGTAGTCACTAACCCTTTTCATGCTATTATTCAGAAGGGAGCAGAATATTTCCTAGATCAAGCAATAAACATTATTCAGCCATTATTATGCACTAGGCACTGTGCTAAGCTCTGGGGATAAAAAGGGAAAAAAGCCATTTTTACCTTTTAGAATACAGCTTCCTAACTAAGCATGGCTTATGCAACATTCTCAAAATGCAAGCCTTTTCTCTACTCTAGAAATACAAATCACCTTCTCCCTGAGTACTCCTTGTAAAAAGAAGAGGAATCTTCTATATTTGTTGGGCAATAGCTGTTATGATTTCTTCCAGTGCTGAAAACAAGGTTATCTTTAAGTATCATGTCATATGGTTATTTTTCAAACAATATTTTAACTTCAAATTCTTTTTTTTTCTAGTTGCTTTTGATTACTCTCCGCTGATTACTTGGAAAGAATTCCAGTCATTCATGCCCTGGGACATAGCTATTCTTGTGGGTGGTGGGTTTGCCCTGGCTGACGGCTGTGAGGTAATAAACTTTGTAGAAGATTCTGGGCAAATTGTGCCTTTCCAAAGAAAGAATGAAAGAAAGAAAGCACAAAGAGACTCATTTTTTTTCCACCACATTCAAAGTCATCCTGTCATTTTCATGATGTAGATTTCAATAGCTACATGCCTAGTATACAACACAGATGAGATCAGAGTTCAAGGATTTTTATAGACTGTAAGCATAGCACATTTATTTTACAGTCTTCCAGCATGACAAAAGGAAATAACACAGTTGAGATTAAAAGTCTCACTCCATGAAATAATATTAGTATAGTGAAGGCATAGAAAAAATACTCAATTCATAGGAAAATAAGATATAAAAAGAGACCTTCTTGTGAGGCAGGTTTGTCTTCAAGGTAGGGAACCTTCACCAACATCAAAGAAAGCCCTCTAATAGAATGAATAAATGTGTACAAAATGATAGAGTTCCTTTTATACAGCCAAGTTCAAAATGGTATTATTATGCCTTGGGTATAAATTAAAACTCCTTAAGAATACTGATTCTATTGTTCAATACTCAAGATAATCAATAAGGGGAAAATAAGATTTCCACAGTAACTTTTTAGCTTCTCTACAGAGTAACTGGATGTTAACCATTGACCATCCACTAGCACAGGTATTAGAAATGTTGCTTTGTGGTCTGTACTGAGGGGCAATTTGCTTCTGGGTACTAAATCACAGCATCCTCATATTTGGATTTTGAAATTCCCTAAAAGTTCCTCTGTATGTGTGGGTGTGTCACTGAACTTGTCTGGGCCTCAGTTTCCTCATTTGTGAAATGAGGGGTTTGGATTAGATAGCCTCTAGTATTCTTTCCAGCTATTGTTGTATCATTCTAAATGTGATGCAATGAACTTCCTTCATTTCTTAAATTGTGGAGATGAGCCTGGTTCAATCACATCCTAGTCATATGAGTTGACTGTTTGACTTAGACCTAGAATGTTTAATGTGGAGGAACTCTAAGGGAATGGATGGGTTTCTTGAGCTTTATGCCTCCTGCCTTGGCCAGACTTAGAGATTCTAGTTTGGTACAAGAACCCAAAGACAGAACCAAACTTCCACATGTTTCTAGGGTAGCCCTTTTACCTTGGGTTTGAAGGAAATCTCTCCATGTAACCTTTTCAAAAGAAATTGATATGACTGCAGATTCTAAGAGAGGGCCTCCCAAATTATAATTATGTCTCTACTTCCACAGCCCTAGTATTGGACCACAGCAGCCTCTATTGGCACTCCTCAACACAGCTTTTGAAATTGTATTACCCTTTTGCTTTCTTTTAACCTAATCTTCTACAGTCTGGGATGGCTTCCAAAATTTCCTTGCATAAACCGATTCCACAAACTGACTTCTTTTACAAACAAAAAATCAAATCTACTGATACAGTTAAAGTGAAAGTCAACGAGTTCTCCTTTTTCTCCTCCAAAAGAGTCAAATCACAGAGAACTATGGTTATTCCACAGATCTTGATGTTCTGGGAGGTCACTACGAGATAAGAAAAATAGACATTTTTATAGACAGTAAGTTCTCCATCAAAACAATGTTCCTAAGGATGTAAAGATGAATTCTTAATAATGACTAGATATTAACAATACAATTTTATTTGTTTCGTAGCATTCGGGATTATCTTTGTGGATTGGCCAACAACTAACACCTCTGGGCTCATTACCAGTTTGGTCTATTATCCTTATATCTTCTTTGCTTGTCACTTCTTTAACAGAAGTAGTCAGCAATCCAGCTACCATTACCCTTCTCCTACCCATACTAGCACCATTGGTGAGTATTTGGTTTACTTTGATAGACTTTGTGAGAGAAAAGATTATAATCAAAGCAAGTAGCCATTGCTACTAGAAAGCGGATGCCCATCTACTCTCCTGTGGCTCCATTCATCATCCCTGTAAGTTTCTGAAGCAAAATGCCTTTCCCTAGTTACTACTCCCACATGTTTTGTCTCAACATATTAGAATGTTAAGTTCCTTGAAGGCTGTTATGTCTTCATATTCTTTAACTGTATTCAGTGCTTAGGATGGGGGTTGGTAAATGGTAAGTCCTTTATAAATGATTTTTCTTTTGTTCCTTCACTAGTTCATTCATTCATTAATTCATAGTATAGAACCATTGTGATATGCATAGATACTCTGGGTGATCTGCCCATTAGTCTTTATTAATAATACTATTTATATTTATTAAATGAATTATATGTTTATTAAATTATGCATGTAATTGTATTGTTATATCAAATTATCAAGTTATATAAAATTGTACGTGTGTAATTTAAGATATAACCTATACTTATATGTATATATGAACACATAATGCTCTGTTATTTCTCATTGTATATCCTTATTTTCATGGTTACCACAAGAAGTGGGGGGGGGATTATGGGAATACCTGGTTTTTAGTTTTATTACTACAATAAGAAATTTTAATCTTTCAGGTTTCTCATGAGCTTTTATCAGAGTCTAAAAGTTATGTAGCAATCAGTGACCAGGTTAATTGGAATTTAGATCTGACACTAACATCTCTCACTCAAATGTACCCTAATACACATTTCTCTCTCCCTCCCTCCATGAAGGAAAATATAAAATGATTGACAAACAACTGAAACGAGCATATATTTTGTGTTTAGAGATTTAGCACCTTTGGTCCAGAGAAAACAGTGAAGTTTTCTGCTGATCCAGAGGAGATACTAAGGAGGAAAGGAAGATGAAAAGAAACAAAGAAGAAAGGCATAAGAAAGGGTGAATACCTTAGGAAGAAATATGAGATGCTCATTTGCCCTTCCTCATTTCTTCCCCAACATGTAGCTAGGTACAACTTACTTTCACTTACTTCTTTGTCCAGCACAAAGTGCACTCATTTTTATGTGAAATATGTTTCCTAGTGTTACAAGTGAGTTACAGTGAAAAGAGATACTTTACATGGGGAGTCCTTTTCCTCTAGTTGTGAAAATTGATTGGTATTGTTAAAACTGCCCACCAGTGTCTGCTACCTGCCATGTTGCTATGTCAAATCAGGGAAAAATTATGTGGGTAAAATAGTTTCATTGATTTTCTTCTCAAAATTGGAGGGGAGAATTATGTGGGGAACAAAATAATATGGGTAAATATATTACCATGACGATTCTTCTATAGTCTGTACCTGGCTTGTGAACGTTTGACTTACAAACAACTTATCCTTACAAATGAAGGAAGCCATGGCCTGGAGCTTTCAGCAGTATTGGATGGGGCAGGATCACTATCATTTATGCCCCAATTTAGAACAGTTGGGGAATGACATTTAAAAATATGCATTCCTTTATTAAGATATGGAAGTAGAGTCAACAAATTGCTGGTACCCTAAATATAGTAGGCATTAACTAAAGATTAATTGAATTTAATCTTTACATCTCTCTTTCTTCCTACTCCCATGCTACATTGGTGGGAGGTGAGATTAAAAAATAATCACCAGATTCAAAGGTATAAGGAATGTTATAGAATATCCAGTTCAATCCCCACAATATACGAATAAGGAAAATGAAGCCCAGTAAGGTTTCAACTTCCAATCTTTGTGACCCTATTTAAAATTTTAATTTTCCCATAGGAAAATATTTAATAAAATTATTAATAAATTATTTATCAATAATTTATTAAATTAAGTAGTTCTGGTTACCAATAAAATATTACCAATATAAAATGCACATAATGAGTTAAATAGGTTTTTAATGAGGGGAGGGGTGTGTGCAATAAACCAAATGACCATTTAAAATACTTTCTAAGGGAAAATGTAGTCTGAATGTAAAACAAATTACTGGTGAACTTTTGGGAATACATCCTATTTATAAATTAGAAAGTGACCTCAGCTTGGGTTTTTGACTTGAAATAATCTCTTTGTTATGATGGGGCAGCTAGGTGGCACAGTGGATAGAGTCCTGGGCCTGGAGTCAAGAAGACTTATCTTTCTGAATTCAAATCTGGCCTGAGACATTTACTAGCTGTGTGACCTTAGGCAAGTCACTTAACCCTCTTTTCCTCTGTTTCCTCATTCAAAAAATGAGCCAGAGAAGAAATGGCAAACCACTCCAGGATCTCTACCAAGAAAATCCCAAATGGGGTCACAGAGAGTCAGACACAATTGAAACAAATGAACGACAGCTTTACAATCCAAAGAGAGTTGTGACCTATGCCCAAGTGGCCCATTGTCTGAAAACATTTAAAAACAACTCACTGATCTAGAAAGGGACAAAGAATGAAGCAAAATGTGATGGGAAATTATTTTTGCATTGGCCAAACTCTTACTGAGAAAGGAAGGAACATTTTCTACAGATTAAATCTTTTTTTTTAAAAGTTGTAACTATAAAATGTATATTTATTATTTTTAAATGGATATTTAACCTGCTTCTGGGAAAGATTATTTTGGTGAATTTATCAATTTTAATTTTTACTTCACTGTTTTGTCTAGAGATGTCCTTTATATTCCTTCATTTTTCTTATTCAATAGGCTGAAGCTATTCATGTGAACCCCCTCTATGTTTTGCTACCTGCTACTCTATGTACTTCATTTGCGTTCCTCTTACCAATAGCAAATCCCCCCAATGCCATTGTCTTTTCCTATGGCCATCTGAAAGTCATTGACATGGTAAGTGATTAGAGAGAATAAGATCTTGATGTACACGTGGGATGTTTTTATTTCTCTCTTTTTGGGGGGGAGAAGAAAGGTGATTCTTATTCTATTATTAGTTAATAAAACTACTAAATTGTTTTTCTTTAAAATGGTGATGGCCTGGGAGGAGCTTATTTTATTGACTCCTTAAATTAAAACTATTTAACAGTTTCAATGATTTCATGGAATTTGGAATAGAATTTATAGATTAGGTATTAGAAACATCTTCTGGATGGCTGATAGAACCTGGAGTGACACTGTGCCAGGTTTTGAAAAATGGAGAATTTTTTAAAGTAAAGGAGACTTTTTTATTCTATATTCATTAAGGGAGACTCTGTATGCTTTCAGATATAGTAAATAAAATAAAGAATATTTTTCTGTCTCTTGAAGCTCACATTCTAAGAGTTGGCACAGTGATCCAGATACATAGACCAATAACAATGAATGATTATAAAGGAAATATGTACATACTTGCATTTGTTAAATGCAAAAGACAGAATGGTCAAACATTAAAAAAAAATTTTATACTTAAAACAAAAGAAATTTGCACTTGCGTAATACAAGAAATATTTTATGTACCTATATACTATAAATTGATGTTGGTGTCATAATGGACCACAAATGTAAAAGGGCCATTTTATCACCATCTAAATCAGAGGTCAACAGACTACTACCCAAGGATCAAATCAGGCCAGCCCTATGTTTGAATGGTATTTTTTTTGTATTTTAAAACTGTATTTAAAGATGTAAAAACATTCTTAGCTGAAGGAATGTAAAAAACAGCCTTCCACAGTCATTTGCTGATCCTTGATCTATACTGCTCCTTTACATTTTTCATAATGAGCATTATATGTGGGGACATTTGGGAGGGATGCAAATGATAACTACAAGGCAAGTTTGAATAATAAGTTATAGTCACATTCTTACTATGTTTGGGTCACCAAATAAACAATTTAGAGAAGTTTTAAAGATGATGTAAATAAAAATACAACCATTATTTTAAAAGATCAATGGAATTAGTACTACTAAGCCTGGAAAAAAGGAACATTGAAGCCCCATCTTTTCCCAAATAACAGTTATCAAATACTGTAGAACCTAGTTGTATTAAGCTAATATAACATGGCTTTGGATAGACTATGCCTTTAAATTGTATCCCATGAAATATAATAACAAAAAGTCGCAAAACACTTATTACAAATGTGGATATAAAAGGAAAATAAGAATTTCCTAATGGAAATAGATATTAAACATTAAGAATGAGTTACCGAGAAAGATTGTAGGATTTCTTTCTTAAGAAAGGTTCAGAAATGACTTAGCTATAGTCCCAGATATCCTTTTCATGTCATTTCCAACTCCATGATGATTTCTTTAGAACAGATTAAAACATCCTGTATCATTGGAGGAAGAAACTCTCTTATTTACAGAATGGCAACTCATTTCTCCTCAAGGCTGTGTACAAACTCAATATACAAAAGTATAAAATGGTATGCAAATTATTTTGTTGTTTTACCTTTCAAGAGATTAACTTTTGTATTTTATTTTTGTTTAAGGTTAAAGCTGGTTTGGGCATTAATATTGTAGGTGTTGCTGTAGTGATGCTTGGCATCTCCACATGGATGGTACCCATGTTTGACCTCCATACATATCCTAGTTGGGCTCCTGAAATTACTAATAATACATTGCCTTGACCATGGACCAGAACGGATCTTCTAATTGTTGTCTAGGACATTTTGAGAAACATTAAGAGCACATAAGACTGGACAATAAATCATTAAATTGAGGAATATTTGAGGTTCAAGACAAAGGACAAGCCCTCCAAATTACAGTTGCTCTTCTAGTGCACATTGCAGGTATTCCTTCATTTACTATAATTACTCTCAAGGAAGCACAGTAGAATGCTGCATTTGGGGTAAAAAAAAAGACCTGGGATCCAATTCTGTCAACTATTAGCTGTATGACTGGACAAAATATTTAACCTTCTTGTACCTTAGGTAGCACCCTATGAGTTTTCTACCAAGAGGGTTGAATTTCATGTTGATGGACTTCCAATATTGATACTAGGGAGATTTCCTTTGCTAAAGAAATTATAGGTTCTTTAAGTATTTGCTTACTATGATAATTTCAGCAGGCTCCACAACCTCTTTGGGATGAAGGCAATGAAATTCCTTCATCATCATACCAAGCATCATCAAGCAATCCATGGTTGACATTGGACTTGGGTTATTTACTTGTTGTTTTATACTAAGGGTTTACTCTTTAGTCTCCCAAAGATATCGGTCAACTTGCTTTATTATCAATTTGGGATTACTTTAACATTCTGATTTGTATATGTATTTACTTGAGGCATGACATGAAGTTATAAACTCATTTTTTAAAAAATTCCTGCACTTTATTTGAAGTAAAAAAAATGTATAAAGGGAGTGTTATATTGACCATTGTCCTAACACGAAAACATGGGAATTCAATTCTTGCTTCATTTCTCCTCAAATATGGTTAAGTGAATTTAATGTAATCCATATCTTTAATCAATATTAAGGAATATGTCTTACAAATGTGTGAACAATAAGGCTTGCTATGATTTGGATCACCAGTATAATACATACACCAATGGAGGAAAAAAAAACAAAAGCAATTCATCATGGGTATAATCACCATTTCAAATTGCATATACTTTGTTTCCCCTACCTGCCTCAAGTCACCTTTTTTACAGAAGAAAAAATTGAGACAGAATTTAAGGTCTCACTAGCTACGACATACTTAAGTATAAATTAAGTAAGAAGGAAAGGCATAGCAATTGGGAGAGAAAAAGAATAAAGTTAAAGATGAGTAGAGGAAAAATAGGTCAAGTCATATTATGTAAAATGGGAAACAGAAGCAAGGTCCAAGAGGAAGCTCAAGATTGGCATTTGACAGCTAAATTGTTAAAGGGGGAAAGTACAGGGACTAAAATAATGTTCATGAGAGGTAAGGAATAATTAAGCAGCTCTAATACTATGAAACCACATAGGGAAAGTAAAAAAGAACAACCCTGACAGTTGTCTATTTTAAATTTTTATGCTACTTATCAAAAGTATTTTGTTAGGCTTGGTCTTATAAAAATAAAAAAAATTACAATAGAATTATTAGTAAAATTATATGTGGGTAAGTGGATATTTTGTTGTACAAGATATTTAAGGGATTTTTAAAATGTACATTTTGAATATAGTATTTATCTCCATGTATCTTATGTAAGGGTTATCAATGTAGTCATAGAAAAATAAATCTGTTTTTACAAAATTCCTGAGTACATAAGTCTTCTGTGGCTTCATGAAAACATTTCACAAAAACTCTAGTCAAACATTCATTTCACCACCCTAAGTATGTGGTAAACTCGTTTATTTATGACCTATACTATTTATTATAATTCTTTTTTCTAATCATTCCTTTTACTACTATATTTATGGCTTGATGCATATTCCATTATGAGGAAATAAAAATAACTTTCCCAATTATAATAAGCAGTTTAGTTTTGCTCAAGAAAAATAATGCCAACTTTTCAGCTTGAACAATTTTCCTAAATTACTCCCAAGTGCTAGCAAACACACAGTGCAGGGAAATTAACACCACTTTGCCAACTACATCCAAGTGTTCTAGAGAATTCTCTTGCTTCACCTTAATCTTTGTTGCATGTATCAGAAATGATTGGACAATTCATTTAACATATGTCCTATAGGATCAGGAAAACAATTTATACTGTACCAACATTGTAAAAATAATTTTGAAAGACTTAGGAATGCTGATCAATGCAATGAGCAACCATTTCAGAGGGCATATTCAACCCACTTCCTAATGGAGAAGGGATGATCTTAAGATGCAGGATGCGACATACATTTATATACATTTTTTTGGACATGGCCAATGCAGGGATTTGTTTTGTTTGATTAAGACATTTGTTACAAGATTTTGGTCCCTCTCTTTTTCTTTCTTTTCAAGAGGTAAGATAATAGTGCAAGAAAATCAATGTTAATTTAAAAAAAAAAACAAAAGTTTTAAAATACTCTCTACTTAAGGATTAACACATTTCTTAGTTCAGGTATGCAAGTATGATGGGAGTTTAGGATCAACCCCCTCACATATACCTAAGATAATCACCCATTTCTACCCAATACTGGTCCATTTTTCAGATTCATTCTCATACTTAGTTCTAATAAAATCACAAGGTATGTTTTTGATAATTTCTTATTAATTACTAAAATTTCAAAACCTCATATTAATTCTAAACTCCAACTTGAACATACTCTTTATTAAACTGGAAAAACTTCTTTTCCCATAAACTTTTGTTCCTCTCTCCCTCTTTCTCTCCACATTTACACACACACACACATTAACATATATCAAGGCTCTCTTTCGGTTTAATTTTCAAGGTTATTGGATATGTGAATTATTAACAACAACCTCTATGATAGATATGAATAATTACAATGTCTGAGCTGAGATCACAACCCAAATCACCATTAATCATCACTACACACACTACATATGTTGACTTCTCAATTCTGGAAATACAGTCCCACCATTTAGCTTTCACAGGATACCAGGACAAGTCTCTCAAATACTGTCTTTATAATCTTTCTTCATAAGAGTTAAAACACTTCTCAGGAGAGAGGTTCTTTTTATCTGTACTTCCCTTTAGTTGTACTTCTGCTATGTCAGGTACTAGTCCACCCAGAATGACAATTAAACTGCCAGTATCTCAAGATTTTATTTCTTTTGCATCTTTAAGAGAGAGGAGCGAGAGCTATGGCCTTTATGGCAGAAACTACACTATGACTATTTTCACAAGTAGAGAATATTGGAGATTCCCCTCCACCAAAACAGAATAAATCTGATAACGATTTGATGGATAAGCCCTAGGGAGTTACCTAAGATTGGCTAAGCAACACTTGAAGGAGGTAAAATGATTTGCTCAAGATCACTTAGCGAAATTGAACGAGAGGCTGGATTTGAGCTCAGTTCTTCCTGAATCCAAGGCAAACACTGTTCTCCAGTAGGATGCCCTAAGGACATCTTCACAGTTAAGTTCTATAGTCTTCTTCATCCTTTAAACTTTTGAAGACTTGACCTTTTATTTTACATTCATTCCTTTCCAAAGCCCAACTTAGGGTTACCCTCACTATCCGTCTTCTCTGCTCCTACTGGTGTGCTGCTAAACTCTGCTGGCCCAAATCAGAAAACCGTGATAGCTGGATCCACTAGACATTAATGCAATCTAACTCAATTGGGCCCTCCCTACTGCACTGCAGTCTTCTTTCTTCCTATTTTCCCTAGCACATTCACTGTTCACAGGCATCCGCTTAGAAATATCTCTTTTCTCTTCAAGGCACCTATGGTGCCTCCTCTCCTGTCCTTCTCAGCAAAAAATTTCATTTCATGCTTTCCTGAGAACATATAAACCATCTGACAGGAGTTCCCTTTTCTCCCCTTTCTAAACTCTGAGCACATTTAACATCTTTCCACCACACTCATCCTTTGCTTCAGTCTCAAAAGATGAAGCCACCCTTCTTGTCAAGCTCAACCCCTTTACCTATTCCCCTGATCCCAGCCTCTCCTGTCTCCCCTACCTCTTTAATCCTACTCTCTCTCTTTTATAAGCTTCAGCACCTCACTTGTGAAATGAAGCAATTTAAAGAGACAACTTCTAAGGTTCCTTCCAGATCTGAATCTATGACCCTATGATTTCTCTCCTAAGTTCCAATCTCAATCTACCACTAGTACCTTCTCTACCTGGACATCCCACAGACATTTCCTTTTTTGGGGGGGATTATTTATTTATTTAATTATTTTAGTTTTCAGCATTGATTTTTCACAAGAGTTTGAATTACAAATTTTCTCCCCATTTCCACCCTCCCCCCCACTCCAAGATGGCATATATTCTGGTTGCCCCATTCCCCAGTCAGCCCTCCCTTCCTTCACTCTGCTCCCCCCATCTCTTTTTCCCTTACTTTCTTGGAGGGCAAGATAGATTTCTATGCCCCATTGCCTGTATATCTTACTTCCTAGTTGCATGCAAAAACTTTTTTTTTGAACATCTACTTTTAAAACTTTGAGTTCCAAATTCTCTCCCCTCTTCCCTCCCCACCTACCCTCCCTAAGAAGGCAAGCAATTCCACGTAGACCACATGTGTATCATTATGTAAAACCTTTCCACAATATTCATGTTGTGAAAGAC
Organism: Phalanger gymnotis; assembly: GCA_028646595.1. NCBI lineage: Eukaryota > Metazoa > Chordata > Mammalia > Diprotodontia > Phalangeridae > Phalanger > Phalanger gymnotis. Next base: position 101,445,357 of record CM053623.1, read on the forward strand.
TAACTATATTTTGCTCCTTCCTATCATATCCCCTTTATTCAATTTTCTCCCTTGACTCTGTCCCTTTATGAAAGCGTTTATTTTTGATTACCTCCTCCCCCATCTGCTCTCACTTCTATCGTCCCCCCTTTTTTATCCCCTTTCTCCTCCTTTCCTCCCCAATTGAGTGTGTGTGTTTTTCCCTCCTCAGGTCAAATCCAATGAGAGCAAGATTCGCTCATTCTCCCTCACCTGCCCCCTCTTCCCTTCCTACAGAACTGCTTTTTCTTGCTACTTTTATATGAGATAATTTACCCCATTCTATCTCTTCCTTTTTCCCTCTCTCAATATATTCCTCTCTCATCCCTTAATTTGATTTTTTTTAGATATCATCCCTCAAATTCAACTCACCCTGTGCCCTCTGTCTATATATATATATATATATATGTACACACACACACACACATATATATATATATAAACATATGTATGTATGTATGTATGTATATTCCCTTCAGCTACCCTAATATTGAGGTTTCATGAATTATACACATCATCTTTCCATGTAGGAATGTAAACAAAACAGTTCAACTTTAGTAAGTCCCTTATGATTTCTCTTTCTTGTTTAGCTTTTCATGCTTCTCTTGATTCTTGTGTTTGAAAGTCATATTTTCTATTTAGCTCTGATCTTTTCACTGAGAAAGCTTGAAAGTCTTCTATTTTATTGAAAATCTATATTTTCCCTTGGAGCATGATGCTCAATTTTGATGGGTAGATGATTCTTGGTTTTAATCCTAGCTCCATTGACCTCCGGGAATATCACATTCCAAGCCCTTCGATCCCTTAGTGTAGAAGCTGCTAGATCTTGGGTTATCCTGATTGTATTTCCACAATACTCAAATTGTTTCTTTCTGGTTGCTTGCAGTATTTTCTCCTTGATTTTGGAGCTCTGGAATTTGGCAATATTCCTAGGAGTTTTATTTTTGGGATCTTTTTGAGGAGGCTATCTGTGGACTCTTTCAATTTCTATTTTACCCTCTGGCTCTAGAATATCAGGGCAGTTCTCCTTGAGAATTTCTTGAAAGATGATATCTAGGATCTTTTTTGATCATGGCTTTCAGGTAGTCCAATAATTTTTCAATTATCTCTCCTGGATCTATTTTCCAGGACACTGGTTTTTCCAATGAGATATTTCACATTGTCTTCCATTTTTTCATTCCTTTGGTTCTGTTTTATAATATCTTGATTTCTCATCAAGTCACTAGTTTCCACTTGCTCCAATCTAATTTTTAAGGTAGTATTTTCTTCAGTGGTCTTTTGGAATTCCTTTTCCATTTGG
>CM053623.1:101447174-101495862 GCA_028646595.1 Phalanger gymnotis
ATTTGGCTACTTTTGCCTTTCAAGGCATTCTTCTCATCATTGGCTTTTTGGAGCTCTTTTGCCATTTGAGATAGTCTATTTTTTAAGGTGTTATTTTCTTCAGTATTTTTTTGGGTCTCCTTTAGCAAGTCATTGACTTGTTTTTCATGGTTTTCTCACATCACTCTCATTTCTCTTCCCAATTTTTCCTCTACTTCTCTAACTTGCTTTTCCAAATCCTTTTTGAGCTCTTCCATGGCCTGGGACCAGTTCATGTTTTTTCTGGAAGGCTTTTGATGTAGGCTCTTTGACTTTGTTGACTTCTTCTGGCTGTATGTTTTGGTCTTCTTTGTCACCAAAGAAAGATTCCAAAGTCTGAGTCTGAATCTGAGTCTGTTTTCGCTGCCTGGTCATGTTCCCAGCCAACTTACTTGACACTTGAGTTTTTCAGTGGGATATGACTGCTTGTAAAGAGAACTTTGTCCCAAGCTTGAGGGGCTGCTCTGTTGTTTTCAGAGCTACACAGCAAGCTTTGCCACACCAGTGCTACTCCTCCCTCGAGAACCGCCAACCCAGACCAGACTCAGATCTAAGCCGGCTTTGCACTCCAGCTCAGATCCGCCACTTAATTTCTCCCACCAGGTGGGCCTGGTGCCAGAAGCAACTGCAGCTGTAGTCCTGTAGCTGCACCACTTCTGCTACCCCTGGGGCAGTGGCCAAACCGCGAACTCCTTTCACTCTGCCCCAGCAGCTTTTCCATTAACCTTCCCTGTTGTCTATGATGTTTGTGGGTTGAGAAGTCTGGTAACTGCCACAGCACTGATTCAGGGCACTAGGGCCTGTTCCACCTGGCTCCTGGTCTGGTTGGTCCAGGTGCAGCCCATGCTGGACTCTGTTTTGCTCGGCTCCCAGGTCCGTGTGATAGACCTTATCCCGCTACCATCCATGCTGTCCTGGGCTGGAGCCGTGCTTCCCTCTGCTATTTTGTGGGTTCTGCAGTTCTAGAATTTGTTCAGAGCCATTTTTGTACGTGTTTGGAGGGACCTGGGTGGGAGCTCATGCAAGTCCCTGCTTTCCAGCAGCCATCTTGGCTCACCCCACCCCCCACCCCCAAGACATTTCCAATTTAACACAGCCCCAACAGAACTCATTAATCTTTCTGCCACAGTCATGACTTTTCCTAAATTCCCCATTCCTGTTGAAGGTGCTACCATTCTTCTAGTTACCCAGCTTGGCAACCTAGGAGTCACCCTCATCTCTTCACTCTTCCTCATCCTCTTATAAAATAATTTGCTAAGTCATGTGGATTCTTACTCCATAATGTCTCCCATGTCTATTTTCCTTTTTAGAAGCAGCTAGCTAACACTTTGGATAGATTCTGGGCCTAGAATCAGAAAGACTATACACAAACACATATTATCTATCTATCTATCTATATATAGAATATCCATATGTATATATATTATCAATATGTACAATATCTATATATTGATATAGTTTATATCAATATATAATGTCTATTGATATAATTTATATCAATATATATCTATCTATATATATATAGAAATATTATCTATATTGATATATTACTAATATATAATATCAAACACATATTAACTTTGTGACCCTGGACAAGTTACTTCTGTCTATCTCAGTTGACTTAGGTGTGAAATGGGGATAATAAGAACATCTGCCTCTCAGGGGGGTTGTGATAATCAAATGAGATGATATTTATAAAGTTTTTAGCACAGTGTCTAGTACATAGTAGGTACTTGGTAGCAGGTACTTAATAAATTCTTGTTCCCTTCTTTTCACTCACATAGCTATCACCCAAATTCAATCCCTCTTCATTTGTTACCTAGATTACTGCAATAGCCTCCTAATGGGACTCCCTATCTCCAGGCTCTCCCCTCACCCAAACCATCCTCTATACCGCTGCCAAATTGATAGTCCTAAAGGATAAGTGTGAACATGGTGCTACCCTGATTAAGAAGCTTTACTGATTATTGTATCTAGGATAAAATAATAAGCCCTCTGCCTGGAATTATGACCCTTCGCAATTGCTTGTAGATTCTTACCTGTCTCTTACCTGTCTTTCTATACTATTCACACATTGTAGCCTCTTGTGAACTCTGTATTTCAGATAAAGTAGCCATTTCTTATTCCTTGTACATGCCAACTTATCTCCTTCTTCTTTGCCTTTGTACAGGCTGTCCCCCATACCTGGAATGCTCTCCTTCTTCACTTCTTCCTCATAAAATCCCTAGCTTCCTTTAAAGAAGCTTAGTCTGATCAACAACAGGCAACTGTAATTGCAGAGAACTCACAATGAAACATATTTCCTCTTCCAGATGGAGAGATATTAGACTCAGACTATCAATTGAGGCATATTGTTTTCATTTGTATTAGTTTGTGGAAATGGATAATGTAGAAATTTGTTTTGCTTAATTATACATGTTTGGGATGGGTTTTGTTTTGTTATTGCTTTCTCAGTGGGAAGTGGGGTGGGGGAGAGGTAGGAGGAAAAAAATTTAGGCCTGAAAATAAAATTGAATTGAATTGAAAAAGAATATCATTCAGGTGCTACCTCTTTTATGAGGCTTTTCTAGGTTCCTCCACTCATTAAGTACTCTGCAAGGCACCTACCTACCTGAAATTGATTTGTATTTACTCTGTGTATATGCCACACTACTACCTCCTCACCAGTAAAATATAATCTCCACGAGGTCAGGAGCTTTGCATCCACACTGCTTAGAACATAGAACAAATTTTTGCAGAATTGAATTAAATCAAATACATTTTCCAGAACTTTGTGGTGGCATCATGTTTAGTATGCCAGTTTCCAACCCACACTCGGTCAGGACCTAACTTTGACTTTCACGGGGCAATCCTAAACAAAAGCCTCTGTCCTCCTACTCAAGATAAATGGTGGCTTTTATTTTAGCTTGACAGTCACTTACAGGTAAGCTTTGTCACTCTAAATACACGTATCTCTTTTGTGATTGCTTCTAGTCTAGATAATAGAAGCAATTTCACTAAGTGCTTACTCACTGTGTATCTGTTCCTGAATCTGCAGGGCTCCATCAGCACATTCCCATCACCCACCCAATCGTCTTCCACAAACCTGTGCATCTCAAGTTATCATCCTCCTCAAAGCCCACGCCTTTCAAATCTGTTTGTTGGTTTTCCCCTTAAAAACTGTCTAGCGTGCTGATCATCTATTTCAGGGGTGTGGGAGGATGAGGAAGAAAGTATACCTTCTGCTACAACTGTCTACTCGTGATTGTCCTGTAACCTTGTACATGTAATTCAACCTCTTGGGGAAGATGGAGGGAAATTGCCCAGACCTTCATAGACTGTTGGGGTTTGGAGTTTTCACTAATTTCCTGAGACAAGGAAATATGATGTTGTTTTCGGACTGTGGCTGGACTGGGAAAGAACCTAGGAAAGGAGAAAAAAAAGGAAACACTGGGAGGAGAGACAGTTGAACTCCCAGAGCCTTTCACTCCAGCACCCCGGGGACATGATCAAGAGACAGAAAGTAAGGCTAAAGAGAACCTAACAAAGCCCACGAGACAAGACCTGATACACAGCCAGAGATGTAGTTTCTCTCCAGGCCATGGGCAAGATTAGAGGGGACAGTCAAAGAGGTAGAGTATTCCAATTAATTGTATCCAATCATATACTGAGCTATTGCTATTCCCTACCTTATGATGGATGCCTATTTCCAAGAGAATTTCTTTATTCTGTTATAAATTATGGTTTATAGAATTCATTTTAATCTTCATAAACTCTTGTGGCTGAAACAACTGTGCAGTAATATTTCCTTATCTCAGGAGAAGAACAAAAACCTGAAATTCCAGAAAGTCTATGAAGGCTTAGGCCACTCTTCCCCTGTCACAATATTAACCAAGTGACTACCACAGTTCTGGATTCTTACTTCCCCTTTATCCCACATTTTCAATTGTATGTCTAGATAGTTTATTGCCATGAAGCTAAGGACATCTATGAAAATTTTAACTATAGATATACATGGTAAAATGTAAATATAAAATAATAATTTTTAAATAGCTAGCATTTATGTAGCTCTTTAAGGTTTGCAAAGTACTTAACATATGTTATCTTATTTGATCCTCACAACAATCCTCTGCAGTAGGTGCTATTATTACACACATTTTAAAGATGAAGAAATTGAGGGTGAGAAGGTCAAGGAGGCTTGCCCAGGATTACACAACTGAAAAGTGTTGGGGATAAGGTTTGAACACCAACTTTCTGACTCTATGTCCAGCTAACAACTGTGACTCCTTGAATGCCTAACTCAAAGCATAAGTAACTGAATCCTATTTTGAAAATCCCATTTAGGGTCTCTACTTAGCCATTTTTCTGATAAAGCGACAGATATCCTTCTAACACATTGTTTAAACCTTAAAAGCTTTTCTTTTTTGTCAACAGTTATATGTTCCCTCAGTTCCTAAAAAGAGATTGTAATAGCTTTAGCGTTCACATTTCTTGAGTTGTCTCCCAAATATAAGCCCAAGCAAATTTAGACAACAAATCTATCATCATTAAACTACTATGCTGCTTAGGAAAATGGAGCTAGGACTCAGATTCTGTCTGCCATGTGAATATTGGTAAGGAGTTTTTCTTTGCGTTTCTATAAGGTTTCTTTCTGGAATGTTTATAACTTTCTAAATTGCATCCTGTGCAGGGTGATGCAATATATAGCAGCCCAGAAATTAAGATAACCACAATACGTTGCCAGCCTCAAATTTTTTCCGAAGTACCTGAATAAATACAGGAACTTTTCTCAGCTGTCAGACTCCCCACTAACCATAATGCACTCTGAACTCATTATTTGCTTGAAAAGTTACTATAAGGGGACATTCAGTTAGCACTTTTCCTAACACACTCTAACATGACATGTGTGTGTTTTCTTAAGTAATCTGAGATGTTACAGGATTCAGATCTAGAAGAGGACTTAAAAGTCACTTAGTCCATTCCTCCTCATTTAAAAATGAAATACCTGAAGCCTAGAGTGGTAAAGTGATTTGCCCAAGGTCACACAGGGAGCATAGGTAGAAGGAAGAATCACATTGAGGTCCCCTTACCCTTTCCACTGCACCACAAGGCAAGCCATGTATACAACAAATATTTCCAAAATATTTGCAATGTACAAGGTACTGTGTGAGGCAATTGGGATAACAGGGATAAAAATGACAAGGTCCTTGCCCTCAAAAAGCTCACAATCTACTGAAGGGAAAACAACCTGGATACAGGTAACTCAAATTATGTAGTGATAGGAACAAAGTGACTATTTTCCTTTCCTGTCCCAATCTTGATTTCTCCATTTTATTGTCTCTGTTCTTGTAAGAAAGCTAAGGCTGAGAAGGACCTGAGGTTGGAAACTAATTCTGAAGAAAACAACAAAAAAAAAAAGATTTTTGTTCTGTTTTATTTCACTCTCAAGGATGTGATGGAGAGCCTACCAAAACTTGTCAAATGTGATGATGACAACCCAGGTCTACTAATTCAATCAGAAAAAAAAAATCAGGAGGTAAAAAAAGTGTAAAAAGATGTCTAAAACATGGCAGGTTAATCGTTGCACTACACTTTTCCTGGAGTACTATGGACAGGTGTGGACACTGCACTTTAATAAAGTGGTATGCATCCAGATGACTAGGATAGGAGACTGAAGAATAATATGAAAATTAGGTGAGGAATGAGAAATATTTAGTTTAGAGAAGAAGAGAGAGTGGATATTTGAAGAGTCATCATAGAGAAGAAGGATTGGACATGTTCTGCTGAGCCCCAGAAGGCAAGAGTAGAAGCAATGGGTAGAAACTGCAGCAATTTTGGTTTACTATAGTGAAAACATTTTAATAATCAGAGCTTTCCAAAAGTTGGATGGGTTGGATCAGGACAGTGTATTCTCCCTTATTGGAGATGTTAACATAGAGGTTGTATAATTACCTCTTTGATAATGCTGTAGGATTCTTGATGAAGTATAGTTTTTAACAGATGATTAATACTTAGATTAGTAATTCTGTGATATAACTAGAAAGGATTTAGGAAGTATTGCTGAGGATTTTAAGTCTTAGGCAAAAACTGATCACTTTAGGGGCACAGGTGGTATTTTCAAAACTACTACCAATTGAGTACAGGTCATGCAGCAATGAGAAGGAAACAGAAAATCACTCTAGCATCTTTACCAGAAAAACCCCAAATAGGGTCCTGAAGAGTTGGACATGACTGAAAATGAACAACAACATGCAGTAACAAGAGGAAGATTGAAGAGATGAACAGCTAGATAAGATGGCATTTGGATTTTTTGGATCGCAACTTAAAGATGGTAATCAAAGACGATTGTCCATGAATGAAATATACCTTGCAATGGCCAGAAAATGGATACCTGTTTTCAGTCTTTGGAACTTAATGAAAACAATATTAAACTTAAATGGGAGGTAGAGAGAGAGAGAGAGGAAAAAAAAAAAACTATCCACAAGGTCCTTTCAAGATTGGTTCCACAGGGAGCAGCAGGTAGAATGCAGGCAGAATTGATGGAAAGCAACAGTAATCCAGAGGCAGTGTGTAAGAAAAGGTCAAAATAGTTTCAGGAGTTTGCTGAAGCTCAGAATTAACTGGTGCTGTCAGTGAGAGCTAAGGACAGCAACGAGGGTATTTAAAATTATATTAGAAAAAAAGAAATGGATCAGAGAAGGCATAGGGTTTTTGCTTGAGAATATATAAGTTGGTGTTAACATGTTGGAGAGAGGGATGAACTACTCAATTCCCATTTTGTTTCCTTTTTTCTCTTCTAAGGAGAATGGTCCTTAGGTTAGAACAGATTAAAAAAAAAGTAGTTAGCAGGAAGAGGAAAAACAAAATAAGTGAGGATATGGTTAGAAAGCATCTTCCAGTCCTCTATAAATACAATTCACAAGACCTAGAGGAATTATGTCTTAGAACACAAAAAGTCCTGGAGGATATGATTGCTGAGCTACTAATGGTAGCATTTAAAAAAAAAAACTATAGAGAAATGCTTGTAGGATTGGAGAAAAGCAAATATGGTGGGAACAGGATCAAGTCTGCAAATAAGGAAAGAAGCTTGACTTCAATTCCTGACAAATTCCTTAAAGATCTTATTAATGAATGGTTTGTCAGACCTTAGAGCAGAAAGCAATGACCCAAGAGTGGAGAACCCACAGCCCTGAGGCCACATGTGGCCCTCTAGGTCCTCAAGTGTGGCCCTCTGTGGCTGTGGGTTCCCCACCCCTGGTGACCACTGGAATGGTTTCTTTAAGTATAAGTGATGCCAAATTAACCCCATTTCCTTTTTTTTTTTTTGACAGGGTAACACTAGGCAAGTCAATTAAGCTCTCACTGTCTCTAGGCAACTAAGCCTACGAATTGCAAGGAAGTTTCTGTTCTGAATTGGTGGAAGGGCTTTCCTCACACCAAAGAAACCACAGGCTCAGATCAAAACAAATGAGCAAACAAGAAATCATCAGACTAGAGGTATAAACTAGACAAAAATAGTTCACTAAGAATTTGGCATGTTCTTATGCTACTCTCAGGGACAAGATGGAGAAATGTGAGTTAGATAACAATACAGTTTGGTGGATTCCAAAATGCTTCAGTAACTAGATTTAAAGGGTAGACATCAAAGGTTCAATGATGACTTGATTGGGAGGGGAACTCTAGTGGACTTCCCTGCTGTTGGACCTGTGTTGCTCAATATTTTTATTGGTGACTTTGATGAAGGTGTAGATGGCACATCTGTAAAATTCGTAACTTATACAATGACCGAGTTAGGATATAAAATGATGTAGAGAGGTTATTTAAAAGGCATAAATTGAATAAGATGAATTTTAATAAGAATAAATGTAAAAATCTACTCTTCCAATAGTCATAATTCACACAGATTACTGGATGCCACTAGATATTACTTATGAAAATAATGTGGGGACTTTAGTGGAATATGAGCTCGATGAAAGTTGATAGGCCAACATGGTAGTCAAAATAATAAATGCTATCCTAGGTTGCATTCAGAGGCATCCATATCAAGGGAGATAATTCTTTTCCTATCCTGCTTTATTCAGGCAACATTTGGTATACTGTGCTTAGTTATAAGCATCACATGTTGGATACGCCAGCTTCACCACACTCAAAAGAAGTTCAGAAGGCTAGGGACTATTTGCAGCCTAAAGGAAATTGGGATATTTAGCCTACAGAAGACATAACTTAGAGAATACATGATAATTTCCTTCAAATATGAGTTCTTATGTTCAAAAAGAACTAGACTTAATCTCGAGTGGCCTATGAAAGAACAACTTGGTGCCATTACTGGAAGAGATGGAGATTTAGGCTCAGTATTTGGAAGAAATTGCCCAACAATTAGAGCTATTCCAAGGCAGAATGGGCTGCTTCAGTGGATTCACTCTTCTCATTGGGACCAACAGCAAGGACATTAGATAAGGCAGCTAAGGAGGGCAGTGAATAGAACACTGGACCTGGTTTTACTTATCTGCACAAAACTTCCAATTTATTGACTGCTTTTTGTTGTTGAGAAGGAGTAGAAGATTAGACTGCTACTTATGGCTTAATTTAGATACTGTTGCCTGCCTCTTGGGAAGCACTTCATCAAGCTCCAATAAAATTGAACAGTGTGGGGGTTCCTTGAGACCATGTGATTATTGGCATAGTATGTCTTTAATTCTCACACAGATTTTTTGAATACTTCAGAGAGGCACTCAGCTATTCAGATTAGAGAGATGATAAATAAATGGATTCTTAAGTGTAGCAATGGGAAGAAAAATGTCTCAGAATCACCCTTGTATTATGTGAAGCTTCATCATTTTTCTCCCAGCTCAGCAAACTCAGGAAAAAAGTAAAGTGTTTATCCAATAATACTCAGGGGTCTACCTCTGTCCATGACACAACTACATTTCTTCCAGGCCCTTATTCTTCAACATCACTCCCCACTACCATATCTCCCTGAATTTCCCTCTCTCTGCCTCTATTTCTCTCTTTGTCTCTGCTTCTCCCTCCCTCCCTCTCTCTCTTTCTCTCTCTGTCTCTCTCTCATTATCCAAATAGTCACTGAATTTAAGAAGGCTGTTCTGAAAGTCAACTTTTACTACTTGTGCATCTGGTCTATTCTTATAATTCTTCAAGTCTAGGACAACACACCAACCATAGAATGGTCTTAAATGAAACTAGCTGAAGGCAAAGAATTATATAATTCATGATTTTTTTTAAAAAAAAGACTGACTTCTCCAGGATTTTCCTAATACCTTTTTGGCCCTTCAGTTCTTGCCAGCTTTTTGTTCAAAATACAAATCAGAATAGAGCCTAAAGCCTAGCACAGGGGAGTACAGTACAGGTCTGACCTTAACCATCCCCTGATCAAGAAGCTTTAGAGGCTCTTTATGGCCTCTGGCATATAAAACCCCTCCTAATCTAGCTTCACTCTATATTTCCAGTATGATTTCATAGGATTTCCTCTTAGTCATTGTATATTCTAGGAAAATTGGCCTATTTGCTATTTCTCTTAAGTTATATTCCATGGCCTACCTCTGTGACCTTGCAGAGGATGTATTCCTATACCTAGACTGCTTTTCCTTCTCAGCTTCACTTCTCCAAATTCTTAGTGTCCTTTCAGGGATTGGCTTAAGTGCTTCCTTAATTCTTATGTGTATGTATACGTATATATTTATAGTCATATGCATATATACACACGTATATGCATACACACATTCATATAATAATGTATGTATATGTGTATATATGTGTTACGCACACATACAGGCAAAACACTGACAATTACGGGATCAGAAAAAGCCTAGTAGTACAGGTTCTTAAACTGAGTCTTGATGGAAGCTAGTGATTCCAAGACATAAAGCTGAGAAGAGAACATATGCCAAATATGGGGTGCATCCTATGATCCTATACAGAGTCACAGAGATAGCATGCAGAATATATATATATATATATATCTCAATATCATCTCATATATATATATGCATGTGTAATATACAGGCATTCATGTTTGTACTATGTATGTTACATATAACATATATAATATACTCTAATTATATATAGATAAATGTTTTATATATAATGTATATACAATAATATATAATGTTTATGTGTATTCTTCTCCTGCCAAAATAAGTTCCTTAAGTACTTTTTTCTTTTTATCCTAATGCCCAGCACAATGGCTAACATTAGAGTCTTTTAATAAATTCTTCAGGAATCAAATTGAATGACTCTATTGTGATCCAGGGAATGGAAGGTAAATGCCTGAAGGAGTCCAGATGAGATTTTATAAGGAGTTATGTTGTAGGGCAGGTGGACAACTTAGGTCACATGTGACACCTGAAGGAATTACGAGCTGCAGCACTCTACCCTTTTCTATCATTTGCACTTTTGTCTTCTTTCTCTGTTTCTCCAGACCATTTAAGTCAATCATAAAGCACCTTAGAGGGCCGTATTTTGAACTGACTTGCAAACTTTTATTGATCTGCACAGTATAGCCTAAGAGTATCAGAAATGCCAGTGATAGTGCTTGAAACATACGCGAAACAGGATTGTACACTCTGTGATCCCTGTCAGGAGAAAATTCTTAGAAGTATCCTTTCAGTCATCTTTGGTAGGAATTGGTACCTTGAATTTTGCCACAGTCCATGAAAAAAAATCCAGAAATTAAAAATATTTTAAAAGTTGTCACTGTCTTTTCCTTTTGGCAGTTTTGTCTTGTGTTTTCTTAAGAGTCCAATCAACTTCACCTTTTCAGTGATACTAGTGAAGCAAACCATATGACCTGGATACAAATGCTTATTAAATCATGATGTTTCATATGCATTCTTTGTTTCTATATTTATGACTGAGGGAAAAGTTAGACATGCAGGAGGATGCAAGAGATGGAAAAGAGACAATGGGCATGGAGTCTTCTGCCCAGAACGATAAGTTATTCTGAAACCCCAGGGTCTTTACAGAACACACAAGAGTACAAATTTTAATGAAAAGAGATAACTACATGCAAACGCAGAAAGTTTTTAAACACATTACAAAGCAGAGCTGACTATGCCCAACTCATTTAGTTAATTTTGGGCATCATTAATTTATACTTAGATGGTTTTGAGAATGAGAGAAGAATGCTAGAATCTGAAATGTTGGAAGGCCCCTCTAACAACAACATTACTAGCAGCTGCTATGGAGGTGTAGGACTAACAACACCAGCACACAGGAGGGCTGCCAGCACAGATTCTTTGATCTGCTCTTCTAAGGAAAGCAACTTTAAGGGGTTTACAATCTGACTTTAATTAAATATGTATATATCATTCACTTAGTTCAGAGGAAAAAGTCAACACCCTGAACTTCGGAGAAAACACAAACAGAAATTGCAGACACGAATTATTAGCAGAGAGGATAACAGAAACCAACAGACAGGTGTCTGTCTGTCTGACCAAATCACAATACGTAGTTACCAGAGAGAGAAGCACCAACATCTGAGTTTTCAAAGCAGGGGGCAGGGGAGTGGGTGGCTCTTAACGGCTACCCAGAGTCTCATCTGGCCAAACCACTTGATCACTCTTCCAATGACTGGAAATCACCCAAACAAAATGCTAACCTCAGAGTATAGGTACACTTCTTCAGGGTCAGAGGGAATCACAACCGTGGGATTCAAATCCATGTGACCTAAGCCTTCCCCCTGGCTTAAGCAGGTCATCAAAGACTCCCGATTCAATAAAAGACTTTTGATTGAAACAAAGGCAATACTCAAAGGCACTTGATTACCTTAGTGCTGAGAAGCAGTCCAAAACAAAAGACAATAAAAAGTCCCACTTTGCTTGGCATTACATTTGAAAGGCAAGATTCATCCAAGGTATTTGACTGCCTTAGCGCTGAGAAGCACTCCTAAAGAAACAACAAAGGCAAAAACTTCCACCCTGCTTGCCAGGATGGGTAGCCCCCTGCCTAGAACTAGGCCCTAGAGGCCTTGGGACCCCAAAATTTACAGGGAAGAAGTTTTATAGAATGCATGGTAGAGATAAAACTTGAAAATGAATTTTACAAATTCACTTCTTGAGTGTGTTGAGAAACAACTGAGCTCAGCACCAAGTTAGAAAGAACTGGTTAGAATAGGAAAATATCAGAGAGCAGAGTTTGCTTATACAACCCATTTTGTGAGGTTTCTCTAAAAAATATATCCATCCTACACAACTGAATTTTTCTTAATTACTTGATATTTTATATCATGAATTATAAAAATGATTCAGTGGTTGCTTTCATGTTCTTTGTCCTGGGTGTACACCTTGTGTCATGTACAGACATTGCTGATTATGATGTTGTCCCTTCCCTTTGAGTTAGGAAAAACTGGATTGTAATCCTGCCTCAGACTCTTAGCTTCATGACCCTGGGCAATGCACTTCTGGGCATCAGTGTAAAATGAAGGAGTTGGGTTTCACATCTTCTCAGGCTCTCTACAGCTCTAAATCCATGACCCAGTGATCTTTGCCAAAAGAGAACAGGAAAACAGATTATGAACTGTTTACTGAAGAGAAGGATAAAGCTACCTTGATGATCTATCAGGACCATCTGAAGCCATGGAACAAGGCCTTCTGCACAAGCAATCAGGCCAGAAGATTATTTGGCCTTCCTCTGTCTTTGTTATCTCTCTCCAACTTGAACTGTGGACTCTACCCCTGATGGATATTTGAACTGTCACCTCCTTTTCCCCAGAATCTGGCCTCCATGTCACTTCCCAACCATTTTTACACCATACTTCACCCCTTTCCCCATTAGAATGTAAACTCATTGAAGGCAGAAACTTCCTTGCATGTCTGTATTTACAATCCCAGCACTTAGCACAGAGTAAAATACTTAATAAATTCTTTATCATTCATCATGTGAGATAATTTTCCTTCACCAGAGAGACCAATCCCATCGAAACAGTGTGGGATCTCATATACAACTAAAATTTCATCTAGAAGTCTGGTCTATCTGGATAGCCTTGTGTCTGGGATAAAAGCCTCTAAAATAAGATCAAACTCCATTGTACTAAGTAAGCTGACACCTATGAAAGTTGCCCAAAGTCATGCATGTAGTGTGTATCAGAAACAGGACTGGGGACCAGGTCTTCTTGACATGGATACAAAGGTGCCCTAAGGGTTGAGTTGCCCATTCCCTGGTTTATCCTCTAACCTGAAGATGCCCTAAAGTTTCATGATACAAACGTGCCTAAGGGTTCAGCTGCTCTTTCCCGGCTTCCCTAAAGTCTCCTCCCCTTATCTTGAAATACCACAAAACTTCCCCTCATCTTGCACTGTGGAATTCCTTGTCTCTACCCATCCTGGGTCATAAAAATTCCCTTTGTCTCCCTTATCCTGTCCTTATAAAAATAAGCCTCTGTCTCTCTGTAATTTGCTAGTCCTTCCAGGGCTAGCTTTTGTGTCAATAAATGGCTACAGAGAAAGTCCAAGTTAATTCTTTCACCTTTAAACCAGCTCTCCCAACTTTGACCTCATCATTCTGATTTCAGAGTAAGTATTAACTCTACTGCACCATGAAAAACCAGGGCAGTTACATGGTGCAATGGATAGAGCACTGGCCTTGGAATCAGGAGGACTGAGTTCAAATCCTCCCTCATGTTAGCTGTATGGCCCTGAGCAAGTCACTTAACCCTGTTTGCCTCAGTTTCCTCATTTGTAAAATGAGCTGGAGAAGGAAATGGCAAACCACTTCAGTCTCTTTGCCCAGAAAACCCCAAATGTGATTACGAAGAATCAGACACAACTGAAAAGTGACTCAATATCACCATGAAAAATCAAGCCCTAGCCCACAAAGCTATCCAGGATATTAAACTACTGCCGATTCTTCTATGACCTAGAGTTTTCTGCCTTTTGTCAAACACAAGATATCGACATCCCTTTTAAATACTTACAGCTCCTGGCCATTTGTCACTTTTATCAACCAACTATAGGTACTTTAAAAAACCTTTATTAAAGTCTTATATTTTTATAACACAGTCAAGCAAAACATAACACATCCCCAATCTCACCTTCAGTAAACCTTCCCCTTTAACATCAAAAAGCAGTTAAACAAAACTAACCGATACGGCAACTCCATCTACTGTATATTAAAGTGTGGCACATTACACATTCATCTATAATCTTCAGTGACAGATACAATTCCTTGATTGGTTACCACCACTACATAGAATTCAGCTTTATTATTTTGTCTTTCTCCTTTATGTTGTTGTATGTAGTGTTTTCCTCACTCTACACTGGTTCATAAAAGTCTTCTCATGTTGCTCTGACTTCCTCAAATTTGTTGTTTCTTGGGGTACAATAATATTTCATTGCATGCATGTACCATATTTTCTTTCAAAACCTCCCGAGCAAGGAATGCATGCCTCATTTCCAATTTTTTTGCTTCTACAGAAGTGCTCTTTTCACATTCATGGGGACTTTCTGCCTAACCTCCTTGTAGTAAGTATTTAGGTGAGATTTCTGAATCAAAGGGTATCAAACAGCTGTTAAACTCAACTATTGCTCTGATGCACTTTAATCACCATTTATTGCAAATCAGCACCATCGTCCACCCCAGTCTGTCTAGTACAACAAAAATCCTTAGTAGTCTCACTAGTTCTCTTGCCTGGTTCCCAAGATAGTGGGAAATTAGGAGAACTGGAAACATCATCAAGTGAAAAATGCTTTCTACCTACCCTTGAAAGAGGAACCAGTAGGAAGAAATGGATATTTTTAGAAATGGGTAATGTATTGATTTGTGTTGCCCGGGTATAATTTTTTGAAAAACAAGTGTAACCCTTATTGGCAAGGGGGCTGATAGGAGGTGTAATGTTTGCTCAGTTGACAAGAGGGATCATGGGTGTCAAAAGCCACACAAGAAGAAGTCTGGGAAATTTAGGTTCCCAAGGAGAGGACATGGGCCTAGGTTGTTCTGACACATGTCAGCACCAGTGGCCAAGCTTAAGGAATGACCAGACAGGACAGAACTTGCAACCCCACTGTTTGCTGTTTAGTCATTTTTCAGTCATATCTGACTCTTCATGGCCCTCCTGGGGATTTTCTTGGCAAAGATACTGGAGTGCTTTGCAATTTCCTTCTCCAGCTCATTTTTATAGATGAAGAAACTAAGGCAAAGAGGGTTAAGTGATTTGTCCTGGGTCATACAGATAAGTAAGTGTTTGACTTCAGATTTTAACTTGGAAGAGGAGTCTTCCTGACTATAGGACCGGCATTCTATCCACTGCACCACCTAGCTGCCCTGTGGCCACATTGGGATGGGATAAATTTATCCTTTTTCTACTTCCTCCTCACTTATATATACTTTTATAATAGGTTTTGTTTCCAGATAAAGACAGGCTATTTTGTTGCATTTTGAGTGACTGGGCCACTATAATAGGGAATCACAAACAAGAATTATTGAATAAATAGCCCTAGACATAGCCTAGAGCTTGTGTTGAAATGTTCTCTTTCTCTCTCCCCCTTCCCCACCCTTCTTCCCTCTCCAAAGAGGGGCTTCACCAGCAGGAACAGTCATTAGGAAGAAAAAAATATAAAAAAAAAAAGAAAAGAACATCAATAAGATGTTTAAAAAGAAAAAAGGAAACATTGTCTGTGACACCCACTATTTAAATTCTATTATTTATTCACTATACACTATTTATTCATGTTGCTTTCTTCATCACCGTGGAGTTTTATAAAAGTAGAATCCCTGCAATATAGAACTTTACGCTTCCAGCTCCAATCACCCCATTCAGGGACAAACTGCATCCCCACCCAAAGGTCAGTTTTGATCAATAGAAGCTTTTCCTGTTCTCAAATCCCAGGTGCCTTTTATTAAAACTTAGTTACACTGTTCAAGCAGAAATTTTCACTTACAGTGTATTGATTCTTTATAATAACACTATGTAGGTGAGATAGCCTATAAATCCAATTCTAAGTCAAGTCACCTGGAAGCCAGGTGGCAAATTTTCTTCCACCACAGGGTCCTGAAGTTGCTTAGTCTAGAGGTTTATCTGACTCTACAGTTGTTATTTTGATTACTTTGGGCCATTCATTTAACAAAGATCAGTCAATTCCCTTTAAAGACACAAGTAAAGATACAATTCAACAGTAACTGCCATCCTAGAGTACATACCTAGGAACAGTTCTCCCCCCCCCAATATTTTTAACCTCTTCAATCCTTGTTTCTTATTGAACATTAATGTCTTGCAGTCAATGTTTTGGTTGTTTTAATCAAAAAAAAATTCAAAACCACAACTTAATGAGATGGGCTAAGGAATTATTTTGAATTAGCACGTTAAGGAATTTTGGAAAACTCTAATAATCATAACGTACTTAACCATGAATCTAATTATCAAAAAATGTCCTTAAACTGCAGAAATATCAAAGTTGAAAGAGAATCCAAAAAAATACAATTTAGCTTGGTGAGTTCAGATTGGGAAAACCTCCTTGCCGGCTCATGAGGGACTTAATAAATTCCCTCCAAATTCATAACCTTGGAGTCATTCTTGACTTTTCCATCTTTTGACAGACCTTCACATTCAATCATTTGTCAAATCTCCGCATTTCTGTTTCCACAGTATCCATTTCCTTCCCTGTTTCTCTCTCTCTCTCTCTCTCTCTCTCTCTCTCTCTCTCTCTCTCTCTCTCTGTCTCTTTCCTTCTGTCTCTCTCCCATTTTCTTTCCTTCTCTGTCTCTCTCTCATTTCTTTCTTCTTTCCACTCACACAGCCTCTAGTTCATACCCTCATCTAGACCACTGAAATCACCTTCTTAATTGGGTTTCTTTCCTCCATTCCCTCCTCTCTTCGATCCATGCTCCACAACCAAATCGATATTCTTAAAACACAGATGTGCCCCTGTCACACTTCTGCTCAGAAATCTTCCACGACTTCCTCTTTTCTCTATGACAGAAGGTGAATTCCTGGAACCTCTATGGTATGACTCCTACCCACCTACCTTTCTAGTCTCATTCATTTTATTACTGGTGCTGTTGCTCTTTTACTCAGTAAACACGGACACTCCATCTCCTACCTCAGAAATTTTACACGAGTCCCCTTCAGCTGCTCTAGAAACCTTATTTTCCTTTGCAGCACAGTCCAGCTGTTACCTCATACACTATCCAGGGTGGCCTAGAGCACACAGGTTCCCCTCCCCCCCCCCACTCCCCACAACTAGGCCTTTCCTATTCCTCCTAGTTGTCAGTACTTTTGAAATTGTACTTCTTTTTCAAATACTTTAAATTTACTTATCTGTGCACATGTCATATCCATCAGGTGACAGGGAAGGATTCTCGTCGTTTGTCTCGGCATTTGCAGTTTCTAGCGGAATTAGTGCCTCTCCGTTAAGGGAGCTGCTGAAAAGAGTTGAATTGAATAACACAATAACAAGAGGGTTGTTGCTATTATCTTAACATGGATTCACCTGAGTGAAGTACTCAATTAATTACCTTAACATCTGTTCACCTGAGTGAAGTACTCGATTGTTCTCTCAGGTAATTTGACAGTGGTTGCGCGTGCTCAGGTATAAGTGATTTCCAATGTCAATCAAAGATTATTAAGCGCTATTCCAAAAGTGCATTTGGGATTTTCAGAAGCAAAGGCTAGGCCTGGAGCGATTCTTAGGCTCTGGAAATCAAGATGATCATTTCAGACATGAGGTTTGGGGAGAAGCAGAAGGGGATGGATTTTGGGGAGAGGGATGATTTGCTGGGACAGCCCTATGATTCCAGTAGTTACAGGCAAGGGAGAAGTCGTTGCTGGCTAAGACACGTAATACTAAAAAGACCTGAGACACATATATACTTACAAATGTTGGCAGTCAGGAGATAGACCACACCTACTGCTTTGTTTTGTTTTTTTGTTTTTGTTTTTTGCACATTAGGCTCAGGCTAAATTTTGGTATTTTGCTTTAAACTCAAGGAGATGTGACAAGAAAAAAAATTAAATTGTTGTGAGATTGAAGGATAACCAGAGAATAGTTCTTTGTGCCCTATTTGTATATTTAAGACAGCAAGAGAACACCAAGAAGGCCGTGGATACCCTGTGGCAAATTTATGGAGAAGTTTGAGCTAGCTTCTTCCAGGATGAGCTTGATGTGATCTGCATTATAGAAAAGAATAACTACATTGTTGATAATATCAAAGTTCCCTCTGAGTGAAGAACTAGCTGTCTCCTCTGTTTCTGCCTCACAATTACTTGTGATTGTTTATTTTAACCAGATTTCAAAAGGATAAAAATTGGAACAGTATGGGGGAAGAAACACATGAAACCCTTGAAGAAGCACACAGTGTGATTTATCCAAAGCCCAGCCTTCTAAGGGCATGTCCATTTGCCATTTCCAGGGATGATCAGAGTTCAGAAATCACTTTTCGAGTACATATTTAATGCAATAAAACCAGTAACAATGGAAGTGAATTTAAATGAGCACCTCCCCTAGAATACCTCTAAGAGGGCCCTTTGTTAATTTAAAAATAAATGGATCTACAACACTGAGAGGCCCCTACTTTTCTGTGAGGTTTTTGTTGTTGTTATCAAGTCATTTCATTCATGTCCAACTCTTTGTGACAACTTTTGGGGTTTTCTTGACAAAGAGGGGTTTGTCATTTCCTTTTCCAGCTCATTTTCAGATGTGGAAACTGAGGCTAACAGGGTTAAGTGGCTTGCCCAGGGTCCCACAGCTAGTAAGTGCCTGGGGCTGGATTTGAACTCAGGAAAATTAGTCTTCCTGACTCCAGGCCCTGCTCTATCCAGTGTGCCACCTAGCTGTCCTGTGAGTTTCTTTAAATTGAGGGAATTTACACCTATGATTAGCAGACCTTCTGCAGGGTTTCTCTCTCAGGTGGCAGGACTATTTGGGAGTTACTGAAAAAGGCTTTATTCTTTCTGTTTATTCATTCAAGTATTTTTTAGGGAAAAGGGTAGTATTCTATTCATGTTTACAGGCATGCAAGGCCTTAAATATTTTTTAGTTTTGGGTACATTGAGTTATTTTGCTCAGGATCTATTCATTAAGTGAAGATTGATGAATATAATCAGAATAGATCTAGTGGCTGCCCAGAAAGTGAAACAGATCTTGTATTATTCTATCTGCACAAGTTATGCTAGTTGCACAATGAAAGAAATTACCTTCTCAGAAATTTTAATAAACATGTTTAAGAAAAACCTCTTTTCTGAAAAAATCTTTACATCTTTTTCCTCTTTAATCATATTTTATTATAAACTTCTACAGTCATCTACAAGCATGATCATGTCTATGAAGAGCAGAAAGAGAGAATTGCCTATGGAACTATGAATCTCAATCATATACAGCCTGCTTTTTAAGTGTAAAATAAATTTAACATTGTGATTCCAATATTTTTCTGCTTATCTATTTCTCTTTCTGAATGTCCTTTTGCTCGCTTCTTTGTTTCAGGAACACTTTTTATTTTTTGGTATTGTTATTTCTATTCCTCCTGCCCCCATTCATCCACTAAAAACCAAGGCAAAATTAACTAACAAAAACCTAACAAAAGTATAATCAAACAAAACATTTTCACTCCTTGGCCATATTGGAAAATGTATGTATCATTTTGTACCTTTAGTCCATCACCTCTCTGTCAGGAGGCAAGTAGCATGCTTAATCTTCTGGAGTAATGGTTATTTTTGCGTTGTTCAGAATTCTTAAGACTTTCAAAGTTACTTTGCTTTCCAACGTAGTTGTTATTGTATAAATTGTTTTCTAACACATCCTTTTTCAAATACGTTGGGGAATGGAGAAAAGAGTAGAAAAGGTGAATGAGACATAAAGGGAGAAGGAAACAGGTTAGTGGAAATAAGCACGAGAAAAAAATAATAGAAATGCAAATTATTACCCAGTGTTGGAAGTGCATGTAAATTTACTTTTAATAAAAGAGAGGCTACATGATATTTCTGACCTTTCAGTAATCTATGTGGTGTAATTTTTGCAGAACAAGAATCGTAGAGGCACAGAGTGCATAATAACTCACTGGCCCAGCCACAGAATTGCTGCTGAAGAAATGTCAGAGGGTAACTTCCCAGCTCAGTGTGTGTGAGAGAAAGACTATAGCTGCCAGGGTTCATAAATAAAGCTGCCAACACCATTCATTGGAATACAGATGATAATGTGTAGGAAAGCGAAATACCTAAAAAGCATTCATGTTAAAATTAAAGATGAGTACCATTTAAAGGGAGAAGCAGCATGGTTGAGGAGATAGAAGGCAGACCTTGGAATCAGGAAATCATGGCATCGAGTCTTATCTCTGACACATACAAGCTGTGTGGTCATCTACAAGTCAACTAACTTCCCAGTGGACCAGGCAAGTCTCTTATATTTTAAGTTGCCAAGGAATTTCTGAGCTGCTCCAGTAGAAGACGTTTATGGTAGGAATTCTCTAAATCACACATCAGAAAAATAAAACAAATGATAGGGAAAGAAGGGGAAAAAACAAAACATTTAAAGAGGGTGGGTCCTGAAAACAGTATGCTACTCAGTTCCAGCAAAGCAAATGAGCTTTTATGATACTGTATAATATAAATCATAACTGTATTGTGGGAAAAATTTTTTCAAGGTGGCCTATATTTTTTTATGTTGACATTTTGGATTTTTTTAAAAAATTAATTTTTAGTTTTCAACATTCACTTCCATAAGTTTTACATTTTCTCTGCCTCCCTCACCTTCCCCTTTCCCAAGACAGCATACTTTCATATTAAACATTTTCACATTAGTCATATTGTATAGGAGAATTAGAACGAATAGGAGGAAACATGAAAAAGAAAAAAACAAAACAAAAAAAGAGAGCAAATGGTATTCTTCAATCTGCATTCAGACTTCATATTTCTTTCTCTGGATATGGATGGCATTTTCCATCAAGAGTCTTTTGGAACTGTCTTAGATCCTTGCATTGCTGAGAAGAGCTAAGTCAGTCATTGCACAATGCTGCTGTTACTGTGTAGCATGTTCTCCTGGTTCTCCTTACTTCACTCATCATCCATTTGGGATTTTTCAGTTAAATAGTTTTTATTACAAATTTCACACTCTCAACAAAAACCAAAAGAAAGAAAATCTCTCAAGTCCCTAGATGACCATATAACCAGTGCTATTTACAATGAATATATATTTTAACAAATTAGTAACACTATGTTTTCTGCTTCGCTCTGATCTTTGTCCTTTTTATCTGCATATGTTAGATTTTTCTTTCAACAATGAACTGAGAAAGTACTTATCAAGCGACCAGGCACTGGGCTAAGCACTGGGAATATGGGGAGAACGCTTTTTAAAATAGTTCTGGCTCTCTGAAATTTCATAGACACCAGGCTTTGTAATTTTTCAGTATTTTTGTCAGTTTTAGGGTAGGGATGAAAGAGTACATTGAAGTTGTATTCATGGACATTTATCTATTAAGGATATTAAAATAATTCATGCTTTCACAGTTTGTCCTTCTTTTGTAAATTGTCTCTTTATGGCCCTCGATTATTTATCCATTCAGGTCAACACAATGAAAAAACACTGGGTTTGGAATCAGAGGACCCTGGTTTAAATTGTGCTTCTTTTCCTACCACTGTCGCCTTGGACAAGGCTTCACTTCTCCAAGCTTCGATTTTCTCATTTACAAAATGAAGAGATTCTAAAATCCTTTGCAGCTCCCCCCCAAAAAATACTATGAAGAAGTATTACTTTTATAAATTTGTGTTAGTTTGATGACAGTTTTTTCATCTGTTGCTTTTCTATTTGTTTTTGGTATTGTATGGAAATAAAATATATATCTTTATTATTATGTATTGATTATATATATTTTAAGTATGTATATACATATATGCACAAACATGAATATACATATATACACAAATATGAGTGTGTGTGTGCCCACATATATATAAGAAGGGCTATTCTAATTGTCCAACCAAGTGGTAATCAGGGTTTGTACCAGCATGGGGACAGTGAGACTTAGGGGAAAGAATAGAGGAAATGAGAGGCAGAGGCAGCACGCAGATCAATAGGATTTGGTAACTGGTTGGGTATGAAAGAGAAAGTTAAGGAAAAAGTCAAAGATTAACTCTAGACCTTGAACACAGGAGAAACAGTGATTAGTAAGGCCATAGATAGCAATTATGAAGTTAGAAGGAAGAGTACGCTTAAGGGTAGGGGCCACAGAATCACAACACAGCAGAACTGGAAAGCAGCTTGAAAGCCACCCAATCAATCCAACCCATACTGGAACTCTTTACAACATTCCCAACAAGTTGTCACCTGGACTAAGGTATAATAATAATAGCATTCATATAGCATTTCTACTATTTGAAAAAAACACATAATTTGATATTGGGTTTTTTTTTTGAACTGAGGCAGAGACAGGTTAAGTGACTCACCCAGGATCATACAATCAGTAGGTGTATGAAACTGGACTTGAATCCAGGCTTTCCTGACTTTCAGTCTTTGTAATCATTAGCAATGCTTTCATGGTTCATTCTGGTGGTATCTTTTGTCTCCATGTGAGTTGGTGGGAGTAGAAAGTGGCCATATGGTTTGGCAAGTCTTTGGAAGGTCTCTGTCTGAATAAGTGTCCAGAGAAGACAGCAACCTTTGTCATTTTTTCATGGCAGGCAGGCCTACAAATAGCCACTTTCATACATCTCTGCAGGGAGCTTCAAAATACAGTAAGAGGAAATTGAGGTATAAACAAATGTGAAAGCACACAGGAATTTGTCTCATTTTGGTCAAATTTTCAGTTTTTATAAGTCTGTGAAGATACTTAAAGATGGAGTATTGAGTATCAGAAGAAATAGGAATTGCTGATTGAGAGCTTAAAAATGAAATGAATTAAATAATTTTTTAAATAAAATGAATTTTCCCATTACAAAAATTGCCTTCAACTTCAGGGGGTAGGTAGGTTATCTTTTTTCCTTTTTTCTCTTTGCTTCTTTTCTGAAAATGTGAATTTTCTGTACTTGCTTTACACACCGGAAGGCAATCAATACAGCAGACATCACAATTATCTTTGTTTTACTGAAATGTTAATGTTCCCTTCAGTTCTTCAGTTATGAGTCTTTCAAAAACTGAGTGGTTGGATTCTACAAAGTTCAGTTGTTTGAAGCTCTTGTGTGACAAAACTTTAAAATATTAAAAAGCAAATTCAATAAATGCATTTACCTAGTAAACTATACTTTAGGAGATCAAATGGCGTGTGTGAGTGTGTGTGTGTGTAGACCATGTATGCTCTGAAGTTTCTTATACCAATTTGCACTCCCTCTGATGAGGAGCTGGTCCTCCAGAATTTGGCTAGCTACATTTGTCCTCTAGAATTCTAGAAGTACCCCTCAAAGGTCAAGGCTGATTCTTTTTCTTTGCCTTTGGTTCTAGCTCTCTATGGTGTGCTTCCTCCAAGAGTATTAGCCAAGAATCAATTTTAGTCAGTCAGTTGTTGTTGTTGTTGTTTAGTCATTTTGGTTGTTTTCAAATTTTGTGACTCCATTTGGGATTTTCTTGAATACTGCAGTGATCTCCCATTTCCTTCTCCAGCTCATTTTACGAATGAGGAAACTCAAGAAAACAGGATTAAGTGGCTTGCTCAGTCATGAAGCCAGTAAGTATGAGGCCAAATTTGAACTCGGGTCTTCCTGACTTAAGACCTGGCATTCTATCCACTGTGCCATCTAGACGCCTTTAGTCAATCAAACTATTTAGTTATTAAAAAGGTGTAGGTTGGTTGGTTGTTGTCCTTCATTTTCTAAGAGGACCAAAATGACATCACTTTGTTGGGGTCAATGTATAGTACGTCTGACTGTGACTGCTCAGACCAATAAGAGCTCAGAAGGCTCTATCACGGGTTGGGCACGAATAGTCCCTGTGAACATTTAGAGAGGAGATGTCTCTAGATTTTCATATCTCATGATTTTTTTGAAGTATTGAAATTCTGCTTTGCTCACAGAGCACAGCATCTTTTTTTCGATGTGGCATACCATCCTGGAAGGTCCTTTGCCAGAGCCTCCTATGTCACACAATTGACTCCAAAGTTCTTCAGAGAGACCTTGGGAGCATCCTTGTACCATTTATTCTGATCTCCATGTAAGCACTTGCCTTGTGTGAGTTCTCTGTAAAATAGTCTCTTAGGCAGATGTTTGTTTGGCATTTGAACAACATGGCCAGTCCATCAGAGTTGCGCTATCTGCAGTAGAGTTTGAATGCTTGGCAGGTTAGCTCAAGAAAGGACCTCAGTGTCTGGTACCTTATCTTGCCAGGTGATCTTCAGATTCTTCCCAAGACAATTCAAATGGAAGTAATTCATTTGCCTAGCGTGGTGCTGGTAGACTGTCCAGGTTTCAAAGGCATACAACAATAAAGTCAGCACGATGGCTCTGAAGACCTTTAGTTTGGGATAGGCAGTGTAATGCCTCTTCTCTCCTATACTTTTCTTTGGAGCCTCCTAAACACTGAGCTAGCTCTGGCAATGCATATGTCAACCTCATCATCTATGTGGACATCCCTGGAAAGTATGCTGCCAAGGTAAGTAAACTTATCCATGGTATTCAAAATTTCTCCATTTGCTGTAACCAATGGTTCCATGAATGGATGGTGGGGCGCTGGCTGGTGGAGAACCTGTGTTTTTTGGGAGTTAACTGTTAGGCCAAAATTAGCGCAAGCAGCAGAGAATTGATCCACACTTTGTTGCATTTCACCCTCAGAGGCTTCAATAAGTGCACAATCACATGCAAAGAAAAATCATGCAAAAACTCTCCCTCCACTTTAGTCTTGGCTTGTCTCCTTTTCAAGTTAAATAATTTGCTGTCAGTGTGGTAGATCACTCTGATGCCATTTTTTCCCTTGCTGAAGCCATATGACAATATTGCTGAAAATATCATGCTAAAAAGCATGGAAGCAAGCTCACAGCCTTGCTTCACTCCATTGGTGCCCAGGAAAGCATGGGAGCATTGTCCATTATCCAGAACCCATGTAAACATGCCATGATGAAATTGATCTACAATACCAATGAACTTCTCCAGGCAACCAAGTTTTGACATAATTTTCCACAAGCTCTCACAACTAACAGAATCAAAGTCCTTTGTCAGATCAACAAATGTCAAATACAGACCTCTACCTCTGTTCTGCTCCTGGAGTTTC
The DNA here is from genome assembly GCA_028646595.1 of Phalanger gymnotis. Taxonomy (NCBI): domain Eukaryota; kingdom Metazoa; phylum Chordata; class Mammalia; order Diprotodontia; family Phalangeridae; genus Phalanger; species Phalanger gymnotis. The sequence goes on from CM053623.1 coordinate 101,472,302, forward strand.
TCCTGGAGTCGTTAGGCAGCAAACACCACATTGACCTTTCCTCTGCCCTTTCTGAAGCCACTGGCTCTTGGGTAGATGACTATTTTCCAGGCTTAGGATCAGCCTATAAAGGAGAACTCTGGCAAGAATCTTGAGACCAATGACCAAGAGAGAGACACCCCCCCACCCCAACCCTGTGATTGTCAAAGGACAACCTATTTCCTTTATATAGATGGGCAATGGAGGCATCCTTGAATTCCTGGGGGATAACAGCCTCTTGCCATATAACCTGGACAATTTCAGTCAGCTTTTGCATGACCAGTGGACCTCCTGCCTTCTAAATCCCAGCTAGAATAGAATAAGCACCAGGAGCTTTGCCACATGAGAGGAGACTAATAACATTCAAAACCTCTTCTTCAATTAGAAATTTGGCTAGAGGAGGATTGACTTCAACCTGAGGTAAATGGTCAATGGCTTCAACATTGATTAATGATGGTCTGTTGAGAACACTTTAGATGTGTTCAGCCCATCTCTCCTGGATCATATCCTTATCACTAATCAACATGGCTCCATCAGTACTGAGTAGTTGAGACACACCATGGGTCTCTGGCCCATAAATAGCCTTCAAGGCATCATAAAAGTGCTTTCAGTTGTTACTCTTGGCATAAAACTAATTTTCATCTGCCTTCTTACTGAGCCAAGAATACTCCATCTTTCTAAGCTTTGCTTGCACATTCCTTTTGATAGAGTTAAATGCTGTTTTCTTAGAGACAGATGAACTATCCTGCTGGTAAACCCTGTGGAATTCTCATTTTTCATTTAGCAGCTCCTGAATTTCTCCATCATTGCTGTCAAACCAATCTTGACATTTATGAGGGTGCTGGACTAAATGAGTAAATGCAGTGCTGTACGCAAAATTGCTAAAAGCTCCCCATGCCTTTTGTGCTCCACTGTTGCCAACTGTGTTGGCTCCAATTTCCCTCCAAGTTAGTGAAAAACTGTTCTTCTTCAGAGAAGTGCTATAATCTGTTAACATTGTGTCTTCTGGTAGTGGTCTTGCCTTGGGGCTGCCACTTTTGTTGATAGTATATATTTAGTTTGTAGAGGATAAGTCTATGATCAGTCCAGTACTCTGTGCCAACATACGAGGACATAGTCTTTCAAATACCAATGTTTGCTGCAAGTTTGCTTCCACAAAGTTTTGTTGTGTTTAGGAAAACAGAAGACAGTGTTTGTAATGAGAAGGCAATGAGATTCATTAGTCTTCAATAGTAAGTGATCATTGCTGTTGCTTTTTTTCCCAACTGCATTCCTCCCAAGGACACCCTGCCACATCTGGCTTACTCTTGCTTTAAAGTCATCCAGAATAATAAACTTGTCCTCTTTCAGCACATTGATGATGAGGGTCTCCAAGTCTTCATAAACATTTTCTTTGACCTCATCAGGGTTCTTCATGGTTGGAGAATGCACACTGATAATGATGGCATGGTACTTTCCTACAAGGAACCATTGCGTTGTCATTCACTCCTTTTGGTAGGCATAGAAGCTTGTTTATAAGATTAGTTTTGATTTCAAAACCTACACCAGCTTCACAGAGTTCCCATTCACTGTGGCCACACCAGAAAAATGGGTATCCAGCTCCATCTTCTGTACGCTACCTTCATTTGCCAGCCTTGTATCACTCAGGGCTGCTATTTGGATGTAATACCTGCTAAATTCTCTTGCGACAAGAGCTATTCATCTTTCAGGTCTACTGGATTTCATGTTGTCGATTAAGTGTGTGCACATTCTATGTACTCATGGTGAGTAGAATTATCCTTGCAAAAGATTTTGTACATTTTTTTTTGTGTTTCGATCACAGGGTAGGATCCTTATCTAAAGCAGGAAGCAGGCCAGGGTTGGGTGAAGCAGACAATTTCTATGGCACCTTTTCTAGCTCTTACCTCACATCAGGAGCATTGTGGTCCTTTAAAAAGGCTGCTCAGACACCCAGGTTTCTGCTGAATCCCACTGTTGCTTCAGTCCAGCGTGAAGACGACTCTATGACCTGAGTTGCCTGTGTGCAGGATTGTGACTACAGCTCCCAGGTGCTCTCAATACCTGCTGCTTCATCACTTCCTTCCTCTACCTTCCCCAACTAAAATTCAGACTACAGATGACATTTACAGTTCAAGATACACCCCTCCCCAATATTGTTTGTTTTGATTGGGTATTTTTTGGAATACCAAAGATTTTTCATAAAGCTTAGACTTCTTGAGAAAGAAGAATCAACCTTGGCTAGTGGATGATTGTGGCAAAGAATTGCACCTGTTGATAAGGATTTGTGGAGAGAATTTTAAAGAAAGAGGGGCTGCTGAGTGATGATGATAAAGGCACAGTCTAGTAGAGGGAATGAGAAGTGGTGAGTAGGCTTACCTTTCCTCCTGGCCCAGTGCTTTCGTAGATACAACAGGAGCATACAGTACTAGAGAGGATGGCTAGAGATTGAAGTTTATATTAGCACAAGAAGATGGAAACTGTTTCAAATGAAGAAAGTCAGACCGGAGAGGAAATCTGTTAACAAGAGAACTGGATTCCCAATGGTACAATGGAATAGGATGTTATGGACTGTGAGGTAGAAAGGAAAAAGAAGAGAGACTGTGTGTGTGTGTGTGTGTGTGTGAAAGACTTTCACTTTAGAAGGTATCAACTCTGAATCAGAGAGTTCAGGAGCTGTGAGCTTGCTTGCTTGATGCTTGGTTGCTGATCTTTGTTCTTGAAGAGGACCAAAATGACATCATTATGTTGGAGTCAAGGTACAGAGTGTCCAACTGTGGTTGATCAGACCAGTGTGAGCTTAGAAGGCTTTACCGCAGGTCAGGCACAAATAGTTCACATAGGCATTTGGAATGGAGATGTCTTTAAATTTGCACATCTGACATTTCTTTTGAGCTACTGCAATTCTACTTTGCTCATAGAGCACCTTCTTTTTGATGCTGGCATGCCATGCTGGGCAATCCTTTGCCAGTGCCTTCCAGGCGATGTAATCAATTCCAAAGTTCTTCAGAGAGACCTTGAAAGTGTTTTTGTATCTCTTCTTCTGACTTCCATGTGAGTGCTTGCCTTGTGTGAGTTCTCCGTAAAATGATCTTCTAGGCGCGTATATGTTTGGCATTCAAACAAAGTGGCCAGCCCATCAGAATTGTGCTCTCTTCAGTACATTTGTAATGCTTGGCAGTTTAGCTTGAGAAAGGACCTGCCTGCTATGGTAGAGAGGAAGAATGAGTTGATTGGGATCCCCATGTTATAGAGACATGTTATGAGTAAACATATAGTGTAAGATGGTAGTGTCAAGTTCCATGGCTGGCTACTGTGAGACCTCTTGAGGACAAATCCTCTACTAACACGGTCATAATAATGGGCAATACAAAGGTAATATTTACCACAGCACTGTATCAAGTCACCACAGATTAAATCTGAATTATTGAAGTTTTACATAATTGCCAAAAATACAGATAAAAAGTTCCATTAATTATTCCAGTAGGCAAGGATTTGCATTTTCTAATGTAGTACATATAGGCTCTGGATTTACTCCCCTAACTACAAATAGCCCTGCCAGGTTGGGTCCCCAGAGCTCTATAACTTCTCCCAGTGTTTATCAGTTGATGTCAATCAACCAGCCAGACTGAATTTAGCTTTTACAAATGGGTTATTTACTAACAAGCAAAGTACAAAAACTTTTGAAACTGAGAGCCCACTCATCTACCATCTCTCCCTGAGGAGAAAAAGCTTATTCTTAAAGTGGCACCCTCTTTAAATAGAGGCTCAGGGAGGATCTCTCCACTCTCCAATCACAGGGAGGTCTCCAGGGGAAAAGTTCCAAGGCTGAAGTGATCTTTCAGGAAAAAGAGATTCCTAGGGCATAATGTAGGAGCGCAGAGGACTATGCCAGTGGGAAATGAAGGTTGCTCCTCAGAGCTGGCTTGGCTAGTATATCTGGACTCCCATTGCTGGACCTCTTAGGACTTTTTCCAACATTTCAAAACTCACAAGGTCAAACTTTCTCAGATACTCATTTGCCTAAAATCTGTGCAGAATGAATACAACAGAAACAGAAGGAAAAAAAGTTCCATGTTTTTGAGTCTACATGGCAACCAGATCAGGAAGGGTCTCTCACAACTAAAGTCTTACAGTATTTTTTGTTCCTTCTACAATGGAGAGATTTCATCTTTTCATGCCTTTTGTGTGTCCCCTTAGTTCTGGCTCAGCAGCCAATTATAAGGCTTTTCATCAGGATTCATTCACTGGAAAGGAAGCAGTCACAGAAGACCTGACCAATATATAAATCGGGGGCAGGGTCTGTCCCTTATGTCATCAGTACACATATCCAGAAAAGACTTACCAAGTCTTCCATAGGCTAATACTAAGCAGAGCACCCCATCCATGCTCCAAAGACCAGGCTCCTATTGGCCAGCTTTCCCTTAACTGCCTTTCCCCCACACCCCAGTTAAATTCAATCTAAATCTGATATTTACAGTTCAGGATGCCCTCTCCCCCTCCAAAAAACCTGTTTATTTTGGTTAGGTATTTTCTGGAATACCAAAGATTTTCCATGAAGGTCCGTAAAGGTTAGACCACTATCAAAGAAATAGAATAGTTTAAATGCATCTTTACTGCTTATTATACAATGGGGTTTAAAATGGAGAAATAGGCAGAAAAAAGGGGGAGGAGAGGAAAGAAAGACACTTGTCTTATATTCTTTGGTCCTGAGAAGTCTGGGGAATGAAACCATTATAGAAATTGATAAATTTTTCATCAACTTAAATTGTTCCTAATTATGAGCTAAAGATTTTTTCATTGATTTTTTTTCTCTTCCAAATGGTTATAATCAGGAGATGAAGTTTTGAAGAACTACTTGAAATGGGCTTTGCATGGTGTATTTCTTAGAACCGTTAGTGCATATCATGCCCTTGTTTTTTTTACTATATTTGTAGAAATTTGGGGCCATCATCAAACTCAGCATTGGCTTTTTTTTTTGCTTTGTCTATATGGATAAATAGAAGTTGGACATTGGAAAAATAATTGCTAACATTAATATTTGCCTTAAAGGTTGCAAAGTGCTCAGTGAACATCATATTATTTGGTCCTCACAACAACCCTGTGCAATAGATGCTATTATTATCCTCATTTTAGAGACAAGGAAACTGGACTAGCTACTTGTCCAGGGATTCACAGCCAGTAAGTACCTAAGGCAGAATTCAAACCCAGGCCTTTCAGAGATAGTGTTATATATTATTATATATCACATAATTATATATTATATATGTTGTATATGTTATATAATTATATATTATATAAATACACAACCACTTGGGGGCATGGAGCCCACAATGCTTCTGGGTATAGCCTGAATCAAATTAAAATGTAATTGGGAAATATTTAACAAAATAAAATACAATAAAACATAGAGAATATTAATAAGAGGTTTTCTAAGTCAATGTATGGCCCACAGAATCCCATATATAATCTAATGTTCCTCATTTCTATTTGAGTTTGACACTATATAGTAGATAGGACACTGATCCTTGGATCAGGAAAATCTGGATTTAACTCCTGCCTTAGACATGTGGTAAGTGAATGTGAATAGTAACTGCTTTTCTTTTAGCCAGCAAACCCTGAGTGTCTTCCTCTCCCAGTTTGATTTTTTTTCTTTAACGAAAGGGGCCGTCCCTTGACTCACTCCTTAAAGAGGTCTATTCACAGAATGGGTGTTGCCTCACTCAAAGTGAGAACTTGAAAAGACCTTAGCTTAAAAAGGCCAAGGTCTCCCACTGTATCCTGGGCCAGTCATCCTGATGAATATCTGGACACTGCACCCAAATGTCTCTGGTGACTTTGCACAGCCCTCCCTCACTCAGATTAAATTCAATTGCAAGCCATGCCCTCATCTCCCTGATGTCATGGTCCTCTTCGAGAATGAAGGACAAACCACACACAATCACACACATATACACACACACAAGCTGTAGGACCTCATGGGCAAGTGACTGAACCTCTCTGGGACCTCTGGGACTCAGTTTCTCCATGTATAAAAGGAGGACATTAAACTCAGTTTACTTCAAGGTTCCCTCCAGACCTAAATCTGTAATCCTATGGTAGTGTGAACACTCTGGTTTACTCTCTCAAGGGCAGCCTGGCTACATCTCTCCTCGAAGTTCCAGGGTACACTGAGGGATTTGGGGAGGCTCTTTCTTTTCTTTCACTAGCTTGAATCCCCATTATGTATATTCCCCTATTATTAGGGGACCAGTAACTAGCACCCTGTTCATTTTAATTACTTAACATTGATTAGCTTTTATAAAAGGATATTTACTTCAAAGACGTAGCCAGACTTAATATGTAAACATTTTCCCCAACATCTCCAGGACATTACTTTGCCCTATACCACCTCAGTCCCTGGTAGGGAGTAGCTCAGTTCCCATATAGCATTAGTCCCACCAAGGTCATATCCAAAAGTGGGGATGAGTCTCAGCTTCTACTGGGAATGATCCAGAAGGTCTTCCCAAAGATCACTCCTTGTACCCCAGGGTACTGATACTTCATTGGCTGAGAAAACTGGGCTGAAAACAGATTCCTAGATTTGTGTGGCCTATTCTTCATATGAGCCTCTCTGGGCCATCATATATATATATATATGTATGTGTATATATATGTGTATATATGTATATACACATATATATATACACATACACATAATACATATATATGTATATATATGGTATATATATGTAAATATATTATTCGACTCTGGAACCCCTTGTTGCTCTAGGCTCAGGGTGGGATATTTTGGCTAACCACAATCATGCAAATACAGCCCAAATTCCCATCTAGTTCATTCTCTATCAGTAGCCCTATAAGCAATTATAAATCAAATAATGAGGCATCTAAGTGGGACACAATGGCAAAGTAAGTAACAGGGAAGATCAAATATTTTCAATGCTGATCCTTGCCTCCCCATCTACAAACACACCAAGTGGGTATAATCTCCCACGAACTGGGGAAAGGGCAAACTCCCCCAGAAAATTCTAAGAGGTACAGTGTTCATAACAATGCAGGCTGGAGTCAGGAAGACCTGAGTTCAAATGTGACCTCAGACACTTACCAGCTGTGTGACCCTGGGCAAAGCGCTTAGCCTCTCTTCACTTAGCCTCTCTTTGCCTCAGTTTCCTTAACCATAAAATAATAGCATCTACTTCTGAGGGTCGTCGTGAGGATCAAATGAGATAATATTTGTATAGCACTTTGCTGATGTGTAGTAGGTACTATGTAAATGCTTATATCTCCTCCCACCGTGCTCCCTACCCCCAGTCATGGCTCTAATACACCTTTGCTTGGTCTGCTTCAGGGCAAGCATCTCTGCCTTACTGCTTCCCAGCTCCTGTAGCTCTTCCCCATTCATACAGTTCTGGAAATAGCCCTTGTTGGTATTGCTCCACTCTGTCACCTTTGAGGCTATACTTGGTGGAGACATTCTCTGCCCTTACTCTCCCTACCCCCAACCCCTGCTGCTATCAAAGCTGCCTAATATTAGCCTGAGTGTTAAAACCCCTTTTTCGGTGACCAAAAGCTAATCAAGAAATTTTGAATTTTTTTGTCAGAACTAAAAAGAATGTAGACACACAAACTCTGATGGCTGTCAAGACCTTGGTTATTTATTTTTCCCTCACAAGAAAGTCCCTAGTACTTCAGTCTTCTACAGGAAGCCTTTCCTAATCGTTCTTAATCCTTGTGCCTTCTCCCTTTTAATCATTTCAATTATTTTCTATTTATCCTGTATATGGCATATAAACATTTATTTGCTCATTGTTTCCCCCATTAGATTGTGAGCTACTTGAGAACAAGGATTGTCTTTTGCCTCTTTTTTTATCGCCACTGCTTAGCACATAGCGGGCATTTAAGAAATGTTTATTGATTGACCAACTGACAGACTATTCCTAGCTGAGTCAGGGTGAGTAAATTCTCTCCCCAACCACAGGGTATAGGTTTTATCTTTCTTTCTTTGTTGTCTTTCACCCCATATGGTCTGCACCTTCCACTCAATCTTTCTGAGGTAAGGGTTAAATATATTTATTTGCCTTTTCAACTTCTGCCATGTCCCTGGTAGCTAGCTCCTTGACTACTTCAATTACCTTTAACATTTGACAGTCATCAAGGAGGGGCAGAAATGGGGTTGGTGATCTTTATTTGCTCTTCATTCCTGCTGTCACAGCAAAATGTCCCCATCCCCTTTTCACTTATAAACACGTGTGCCTATTTTAATTAGCCTTTATTTTACAGAATACCTGTTTCAATAATTCTCCACAGAGAGAAGTACTCTGTACTCAGTTCCCTTCATCTAAGATTCTCAAAGCGTTGTCTTATTAATCTTGGTACAATGCTTTAGATGTAGGTGACAACATGATTATCCTTATTTTATAAATTCCATGCCACAGATAGGATAAGTGCTTTTCTCAACTTTGTAAAAAAGCAGCAAAAATAATATTGAAAACCTCACAAGGTGCTGTCCTCTGATCTAATACTTTTGGCAATTTTCTTTCCCTTCTTCTACAAGCAAAGATTGAATAAGATTCTTCCCTCCCCCATAGTGCACTCTATTTTTCCATGGTTTTAAGCTCTAAGTAGCTAATTTTTTTATACCATAGCAACGAGCTTAATTTCAATATGCATTTTAAAAGTTATTTGGGGGGTATTTATGCCTCTGATTGGAGAAACTCTGAAGAGAATTTAAAAGAACAAGACTCTGGTTTATAGGAGTATAGGTCCAGAGCTGGAAAGTAATTTGTTGTGATTGTTCAGCTGTTTAGTTGTGTCTGACTCTTCGTGGACTATACCATGCCAGACCCTTCTATCCTCTACTATCTCTTAAAATCTATCCAAGCTCATGTTCATTGCTTCCATGACACTATCTATCCATCTCATCCTCAATGATCCCCCTTTCTTTTGCCTTCAATCTTTCCAACATCAGGGTCTTTACCAATGAGTCTTGTCTTCTCATTATGTGTTCTAAGTATTTAAGCTTCAGGTTTGGTATTTGACCTTCCAGTGAAAAGTTTGATTTAATTTCTTAGGTACACTTTTAGGCTTAAAAATCTTCTAATCTAACCTCCTCATTTTACGGATGAGGAAACTGAGACCTACAGAGGTTAAATGATTCGTCGTAGGTCACACAGGCAGAGGAGGGATTCAGACCCAAGTTCTCTTACTCCAAACTCAGCCATCTTTCCACTATACCAAACAGTGCATTTTTATCTATTAAATTCTCTTAACTCTTGTCCTGGAAGCAAGGCCTAATGCCAAGGGTTAGAGAAGTGACCAATCTCTTCCACACATTCTCAAACATTTAGCAGCAAATACCTACTAAATGGAGAGTTATATGGTAAATATTATCACTATATCTCACTACTAAAAGCAAAGGCAAAGGCCAGTGTACAACTCATATATTCCATCAGGGTTTATTGAAGAATATAATAACTCTTGGTCAGGTCCTGGATGGATAGTGAGTACAGGGATGCTAAGGCTTACCTTCTCAGATTCTTCCAGGTGAGAATCCCTGATCTTGAACCAGTCATTGGCGAGAATGCGAGCATCAGCAACCATTAGAGAGTGATAGGACAAATCTTTTGCAGCAATATAATTTAAGTGGTTGATGTATTTCCTATATATAGAAAAACCCAGTTTCTCATACAGTTAATCAGGTCTTGCTTCATGTTTTGGCTTTGAAACTTTGGGAGTACTGGTTGGCCAAGATATATGTAGCTGAGATCATGAACAGTTTTTTTTTGTTTTGAATTCATTATTGGTCCTTTAGGCAAGTTGCCTTTGGCACACATTTAATCTCTAAGAGCCTCAGACACAGGTGGCAGTTGGATAGCAAGCCCTATTTTGAACAGTTTCTTATAATCTGCCTAAGGATGACATAAATTCAATGACCTTGGGAGCTGGCTATTATCTCTGGGATTGCAATTTGCCAATTTCAGGTACTAACAAATATCCTGAGAGGAGAAAGAAAAAAAAATTTGTTGAATTTTTAGCATGTAAGTTATGAGTTTACAGGTGGCTATTCTTCAAATAAAACTACAAACTCACTGTATAAGCAAAAAGGTACTTAAATACAAATGTTTCTCTTACTTAGAAACAGTTTCCCAAAATGAAGCTTGCTCTTGCAGTTTAGATATAAAATTAGGAGTAAATGGATCCAGTCTTACGCAGACTTATCACATCACCTAACATCATTTCTATAGGTAGAAATTCACGCATTGGTAGTACCTCAAGCCATGTAGTGGGTTGTAGCAGTCAAATAAGGCACTGTATAATGGAATGGACAAGGTTGCCCAACATGAAATACATAGCCTAAGAACCTAAAACATTCTAGTATTGTTCTCGAGCACTACATAAACGTTATTGGCCATAGCTATATGTTTACAAAATCTGAATTTCTCTTTCTAAAGGAATCCTGCTTTAGTTCATATTGCTGGGTGGGGAATTTAGATAATTGGGATTTTTTCTTAGGCCTGTCACTGATATTAGTTTGCAATGTGGTTAAGACTTATCCATTAATTTAACTTGACTATTTCATATTTTGTGACTTGGGATGTGTAATGGGGTGGGGCATCTAGCATCTCTTTATTTCTCTAGTGCTCTGTTTGTTTTCTCGAAATCATTTAAATTTCCTGAGTCATTGTTTTCACACCAGAGGAACCTAATGAAAATTAGGGAGATAACTAATTTTAAAATATTAGGGTTCCTAAAAAAGAATATATATATACGTATACATATATACACACATACACACACACACACACACACACACACAGGAGAGGGACATGCATACACCCACAAAAGTTAGGCAGGTCTAGCTATATAATTTTCAGTTCACAATTTTATTGAAAGATTGTGTGTGTGTGTGTGTGTGTGTGTGCACGTGCATGTGTTCTATCATTGTACCTCTGCTAGCATCAAGTGTGTTAAAAATTGGCCAGTGTGCCAAAATACAGTTTTGCCCCACTCATAGAAAATAAAAATGATGCAGAAAACACTATTTCACAGTTTATCATGGAAAATTAAGCGTTCCTTAAAGAATGGAAAATTAGTTTTACAAGCAAAAAAGGGAAAAAAAATCTGAAGATTTTGAGGAGAATCTTAATCAGTGTCAGGAATTTAAATAATATGACAGTAAGGAAGGAAAGAAGGCCCACTTACCATTATAGCTGTGCATGGAGCTGGATCTACTGAGGAATAAATAGCTTCTCATGCTGTGAAGAATGGAGATGAGGAACCACAGAGGCCACCAAGACAGAGGACATCCTGCAGTGGAAGAAGAGATAATCATGTCAGGTGATTTCTGGCTGAACAGAACCAGAAATGCAGAATCTCTCCATCTCAGTTGAAAGTGACTTCAGAGACTATCTAGCCAAACCCATATCTAAATATTAATCGCCTCTATGAAATCTTGACAATAATTTCATGAGAACACAAAGACTTCTGGTGAATATTCACTAACTTCAGAATCAGAACATTCTACTCTCAGGCAGCTCTAATTTTTAGGAATGTCTGTTATTATCAAATCAAAATTTACCACATTGCAACTTCCACCCATTGCTTCTTTGGCAGTTCATTTACTGGGTCAAAGCAGAACAAAAATCAAATCTCATTTCCACATAGCAGTCATTTAAACTGACTTTTTTCTTTTTTAAAAAATTATACTTCATTTATTTTAACATTTATTTCAAAAATTTTGAGTTTTCAATTCTCTTTATCCCTCCAGCTCCTCCACAACCCATTGAGAAGGCAGGCAGTATAATAGAGAATGATACATATGAAGTGGTGCAAAACATATTTCCATATTAGCCATGTGCAAAAAAAGCAAGAAAAAGGTATATTTTAATCTATACTCAGAGTTCATCAATTCTTTTTCTCTGGATATAGAAAGCATATTTCTTCATGACTCTCTTGGAACTGTCTTGGATCATTATATGGATTAGAGTAGCTAAATCATAGTTGTTCATTGTTGCAATATTACCATTACTACATACAACATGCTCTTGGTTCTGGTCAATTCACTTTGCATAAGTTCATATAAGTCATCCTATGTTTTTAGGAGACCAACCCTCTTATCATTTCTTAAACCACCATGATATTCCACTATATTCATATACTACAACTTGTTCAGCCATTCCCAAATTGATGGGCATCCTCTCAATTTCCAATTCTTTGCCACCACAAAAGAGCTGCTATTGATATTTTTATATCTATCGGTCCTTTTTCTTTTTATTTGATTCCTCTGAGATACGGTCCTAGTAGTGCTATTGCTGGGTTAGAGGATATGGAAAGTTTTATAGTCCTTTTGACATAATTCCAAATTGTTCTCCAGGATGGCTGGACCAGTTCACAACTCAACCAACAGTAATTAGTGTCCCTATTTTCTCATATCTCTATCAGCATTTGCCATTTTCCTTCTTCGTCATGTTAGCCCAGCTGATACCTATGACTTGTTTTAATTTGCATTTATTTAATCAGTAGTGATTTAGAGCACTTGTAATGTGACTATTGAAAGCTTTGATTTCTTCTGAAAGCTGCCTATTTATGTCCTTTGACCATTTATCAACTGGGGAATGACTTTTATTTTTATAAATTTTGGTCAATTCCCTATATATTTGTAAAATGAGGCTTTTATCAGAGAAATTTGCCATAATTTTTTCCCTTCAGTTTTCTGCTTTCCTTATAATTTTGGCTACATTGGTTCTGTTTATGCAAAAAAATTTTAATTTCATATAATCAAAGTATCCATTTTACTTCCTGTGATCCTCTCTAACTGATTTTTGGTCATAAATTCTTCCCTTATCCATAGATCTGACAGGTAAAACTCTCTATGCTCCCCTAATTTGCTTACATCACCCTTTATGTCTAAATTATGTACCCATTTTGATCTAATTTTTGTATATGGTGTGAGATGTTGGTCTATGCCTAGTTTCTGTCAAACTGCTTTCCAGTTTTTCCATCAATTTTTGTCAGATAGTGAGTTCCTGCCAACAAAGCTTGAATCTTTCAGTTTATCAAACCCTAGATTACTAGGTCATTTGCTACTGTGTATTGTGTACCTAAGATATTCCACTGATCCATCACTCTATTTCTTTTTTATATATATATACATTAATTAATTTATTTTTTGTTTTCAACATTCACTTCCATAAGTTTTAAATTTTCTCTGCCTCTCTCTCCAGCCCCCTCCCCAAGATGGTGTGCAATCCAATATAGGCTCTACATATACATTCTTATTAAACATATTTTCACATTAGTCATGTTGTATAGAAGAATTAGAATGGATGGGAGGAACCACAAGAAAGAAAAACAAAACTAAACAAAAAAAGAGAGCTTTAATCTCCTTTAATCTGCATATTTCTTTCTGTGGATGTGGATGGTATTTTTCATCATGAGCTTTTTGGAGTTGTTTTAGGTCCTTACATTGTTAAGAAGAACTAAGTCTATCAAAGTCAGTTATTGCACAATGTGGCTGTTTCTGTATACAATGTTCTCCTGGTTCTGCTCACTTCACTCAGCATCAGTTCACAGAAGTCTTTCCAGGTTTTGCTGAAGTCTGCCTGCTCATCATTTCTTATAGCACAACAGTACTCCATTATATTCATATACCACAACTTGCTCATCCATTCCCCAATTGATGGGTATCCCCTCAATTTCCAGTTCTTGGCTACTACAAAAAGAGCTGCTATAAATATTTTTGTATGTCTGGGTCCTTTTCCCATTTTTATGATCTCTTTGGGATACAGCCCTAGAAGTGGTATTGCTGGGTCAATATATGTAGACACATTTTTATAGCCCTTTGGGCATAGTTCCAAATTGCTCTCCAGAATGGTTGGATCAGTTCACAACTCCACCAACAATGAATTAGTGTTCCAATTTTCCCACATCTCCAGCATTTATAATTTTCCTGTTTTGTCATGTTAGACAATCTGATAGGTGTGATGTGGTACCTCACAGTGGTTTTGATTTGCATTTCTCTAATCAATAGTGATTTAGAGCATTTTTTTCATATGACTATAGATAGCTTTAATTTCTTCCTCTGTAAATTGCATGTTCCTGTCTTTTGGCTATTTATCAATTGGGGAGTGACTTGTATTCTTATAAATCTGACTCAGTTCTCTACATATTTGAGAAATGAGGCCTTTATCAGAGACACTGGTTGTAAAAATCATCCCTCTATTTTTTTAACCTGTACTAGATTGTTTTGATGATTACTGCTTTGTAAAATAAATTGAAATCTGGTACTGCTAGACCACCTCCTTTTCACATTTTTTTCATAAATTCCTTTGATATTCTTGACCTTTTATTCCTCTAGATGAATTATGTTATTATTTTTCCTAGCTCTATAAATTCATTGGTAGTTTGATTGGTATGGCACTGAATAAATAAACTTGGGTAGAATCGTTATCTTTATTACATTGTCTCAGCTTACGCATGAGTAATTAATATTCTTCTCATCATTTAAATCTGTCTTTGTGTGAAAAGGTTTTGTATTTACATTCATGTAGTTCTTAGATTTGTCTTGGCAGGTAGACTCCCGAATATTTTATATTGTCTACAGCTATTTTAAATGGAATTTCTCTTTCTATCTCTTCCTCTCGGGTTTTGTTGGTAATGTATAGAAATACTTATGATTTATATGTGTTTATTTTATATTCTGCAACTGCTAAAGTCGTTAAATGTTTCAAATAGTTTTTTAGGTTATTCTCCAGGGTTCTTTGAGTATATCATCATATTGTCTACAAAGAACGATAGTTTTGTTTCTTCATTACCTATTCTTATTCTTTCTATTTCTTCTCTTACTGCTCTTGCTAGGATTTCTGGAATAATATTAAATAATAGTAATGATAATGGATATCCTTCTTCACCTTGATATTACTGGGAAGAATTCTAGTTCATCCCCATTACAGATAATCATTACTCTTGGTTTTAGATAGATATTACTTATCATTTAAAGAAAAGATCCATTTATTCCTATGGTTTCTAGTATTTTTAATGGGAATGGGTGTTGTAATTTGTTACATCTTTTTCTGCATCTACTAATATAATCATATGATTTTTGCTGGTTTTGTTATTGAGATGGTCATTTATACTAATAGTTTTCCTGATATTAAATGAGCTCTGCATTCCTGGTGTAAATCTCACCTGGTTGTAGTATATGATCTTTGTAATCTCCTGCTGTAATCTTATTACTAGTGTATTATTTTTAAAATTTTGCATCAATACTCATTAAAGAAATTGGTCTATAGTTTTCTTTCTCTGTTTTTCCTCTCCCTGGTATAGTTGTCAAAATCATATTTATATCATAGAAGGAACATGGTAGGACTCCTTCCACTCCTATTTTTCCAAACAGTTTGTATAGTATTTGAATTAATTGATTTTTAAATGTCTGGTAGAATTCACTCGCAAATCTATCTGGTGCTGGTGATTTCTTTCTTAGGGAGTTAATTTATGGCTTGTTTGATTTCTTTTACTGATAGAGTTATTTGCATACTCCATTTCCTCTTCTGTTAATCTAGGCAATTTATGTTTTTATAAGCATCCATTTCACTTCAATTGTCAGTTTTATCAGCATATCATGTAGCAAGATACATACTAATAACTGCTTTGATCTCACCTTCTTTGGTTGTACATTTATGCTTTTCATTTTTGATATTGGTAAAGTAGTTTTCTTTCTTTTTTAAAAAATCAAATTAACCAATGGTTTATTTATTTTATTGTTTTTTCTTATAAAACCAGCTCCTACTATTATTTAGTAGTTCAATTTTTTTAACTTGAAATTTTATTAATGTCTCTTGTTTTTTAGGATTTCTATTTTAGGTTCTAATTGGAGATTTTTAATTTGTTAATTTTTAGTTCTTTTTTTTAAATTTGGAGCCCAATTAACTGATCTACTCTTTCTTTTTTTTGTTTATACAAGTTTTTAGACATATCAAATTTTACCTAAATTTTGCTTTCCCATAAGTTCTACATCCCACAAATTTTAGTACATTGTCTAATTGTTGTCATTATTTTAATGATATTATTCTTGTTTCTATGATTTGTTCTTTAACCAATTCATTCTTTAGAATTAGATTAGTCTACAATTAATTTTTAATTTGAGTTTCCAAGACTTTCTTATTTAATGTAATTTTATGCATCATGGTCTAAAACTTATGCATTTAATTATTCTACTTTGGTTTGTGAGATTTTTATAACCTAATATATATATATGTATATATATATACATATATATATGTATATATATATATATATACATATATATATATGTATATATATATATATACAGTTAATTTTTTCAAAGGTGCCGTGCACAGCTGAGAAAAAGATATACTCCTTTCTATTCCCATTCACTATTCCCCACAGGTCTATCATGTTTAACTTTTCTAAAATTCTATCCATCTCCTTAACTTCTTGCTTATCCATTTTATAATTAGATTTGTTTAGTTCTGGGATGGGAAAGTTGAGGCCTACCACTAGTACAGTTTTATTGTCTATTTCCTCCTATAACTCATTGAACTTTTTCTTTGGGAATTTGAATACTACGCCATTTGGTTCATATTGATATTTACATTATTTTCTATGTTACCTTTTAGCAAGATGTAGTTTCCCTGATTATCTCTTTTAATTATGTCTATTTTTACTTTTGCCTTGTTTGAGATCATGATTACTACCCCTGTCTTTTTTACTTTAGCTGAAGCAAATAATAGATTCTGCTCCAGTACCTTATTTTAACTCTGTGTGTCTTTCTGTTTCAAGTGTGTCTCTTATAAAAAAGCGTATTATTGGATTCTGGTTTCCTCTCTCTCTTTTTTTAATCTGTCCTTCTTCAAAAGTCTGTTCTGCTTCCGATTGCTGTCTTCCTTAATCTATCCTGCTTTTTTTTTTTATCACCTCCACCATTTTCTCTTATCACTTTCCCCTCTTATTTACCTGTTGGGTAAGATGGGTTTGCATGTGTGTAGTGAGATTTAAGCATTGCCCATCATACCACCATTTTCTCTTTTACTATAAAAGTTCTTTGCACACTTCTTTTGTATTTCCCTCATCCTTCCTCTTCTTTTCCCCATCTCCAAATGCACCCTTTTTTCACTCCATTTTTTTAGATTATCCCAACACAATGGATGCATGTACTTTATCTATGTAGAATCCTTCTAACCACCCTAATAATGACAAAGTTCTTTGAAGTCACATATATCACCTTCCCATATAGGAATCTAAACATTTTAACCTTATGGAGTCTCTTATGATTTCTCTTTAATATTTGCCTTTTATACTTCCCTTGAGTCTTATGTTTGAATGTGAAATTTTCTATTCATCTCTGGTCTTTTCATCAGGAATGCATGAAAGCCCTCTATTTCATTAAATATTCTTTTTTCCCCTGAAGGAATATACTGTTTTGCTTAGTAGTTTATTCTTGATTATAGTATTACCTCCTTTGCCTTTTGGAATATCATATTCCAAGTCCTCTGCTCCTTTAACATAGTACTTGCTAAATCTTGTGTGATCCTGAATGTAGCTTCATGATACTTTAATTATCTCTTTCTGGTTGCTTCACTATTCTCTCTTTGATGTCGGATGTCTGGAATTTGGCTATGATATGCCCGGGAGTTTTTATTTCAGGATCCCATTCATGAGATGATCCAATTTTTATTTTACCCCTCAGATTGAAAATATTGGGGCAGTTTTTCTTTATAATTTCTTGATAAATGATGTCTAGGCTCTTTATTTGATCATGGCTTTTGTATAGTCCAATAATTCTTAAACTATCTATATTTGATCTTTTTTCAGGTTAGTTGTTTTTACAATGAGATATTTCACATTTTATTTTTATTGGTTTTATTTTGTTTTATTATTTCTTGATGGCTTATGAAGTACTTAGCTTAATTCGGATTTTTAAGGAATTATTTTCTCCAATGAACTTTTGTACTTCTTTTCCCATTTGACTCAGTCTGCTTTTTAAGGAATTATTTTCATCAGTGAAGGATTTTCCCTCTTAATCAAGTGAGCTTCAATCAGTGAGCTTTTGTACTTCTTTTACCGTTTGGCCAATTCTGGTTTTTAAGGTATTATTTTCTTTAGTATTTTTTGTGCATCTTTTCCCAAGCTGTTCATTCTTTTTTCATATTTTTCTTCCATTGCTCTCATTTCTTTTCCCAGCTTTTCCTCTACCACTCTTACTTCTGACTTTAACTCTTCTAGGAATTCTTGCTAAGGTTGTTTTCAATCTGCATTTTTCTTTGAATGTTTTGCTTACAGCTGTTTTCATGTAATTGTCTTCTGAGTTTGTGTCTTGATCTTCCTTGTCACTATAGTAGCTTTTTACGGCCAGATTCTTTTTTTTTATTTTGTTTGCTCATTTTTCTAGTCTATTTCTTGTCTTTGAAATTTATGTTGGAATCTGCTCACTTTCGGGTGATGTACTATCCCCAGCTTCAGGCTTTTTCTTGCTGCTGTTTTCAGAGCTAGTTATGAACTTATGTTCATAGCCTAGGCTTCTAAGTTTCCCATGTTTCCAAGGTGGTGTAGTCCAGGGAGAAGTGTGGTTACTGCTCTCCTGGTGTTCACTCTGGGCCCTCCCAGGAAGGGTGCTCTGTTCCTGTGTAGCTGCAAGCACTATTGTTCCTCATGGCTTCTTCACCTTTTGCAACCACAATTGCCAGAGTTTCTTTCCAGCTGGAAATATGACCTGGTAGTAGGTATGGACAATGGAGTGGCCAAACGATGCCTCATGATGCAACCAGTGCTGGCACAGTGATCTCCTGTAATTTTTTTCTGGACTGGTTGTCTAATCTGCGGCAGGTTCTTTTACAGCCACCTCCAAGGCTGCAGTTGCAACCATGTTTGCTCCAGACCAGCCCCCACCTAATGTTAAAGACCTCTCCTTCCTACAATCTGAGTTGCCTTGAACTAGGAAAATATCTCACAATACTTTGGCAGTCTAGAATTTATTATGAGGTGTTATTTGAAAATTATTTGGAAGAAAAAGTTGGGAGATCTGTGCTGTAGTGCTTCCTCTGTTCTGCGATTTTGGCTCTGTCTCTCAATCTCCAAACTGTCTTTTAAAAAATACTTATTTTTAACATTCTTTTCTTTCTAAAATTTGAGTTCCAGATTCTCCCCTTATTCCCTCCCCCATTTCTCTGAGAACCACTGAGAACCACTGACAACCACTGAGAAGGCAACAAAATTATATCAGTTATACATGTGACATCGTGCAAAACATTTCCATATTAGCCATATCACTAAAAAAGCAAGAATAAATAAATAAAGCAAGAACGTTATACTTCAATTTGTACTCAGAGTTATTCAATTCTCCCTCTGGAGGTGGATAGCATTTTTCATCATGAGTCTTTTGGAATTGTTCAAATTGACTTTTAATGCTTAAAAAGGAAACCAAAGATGACAAAGTACAATACAGGCTTCAGAGCAGCTTTTTAAAATATATAGGACCTGACAATTAATATAGGGGAGACAAGGATAAACTAGATGCCTTACACATACCACCTTTTAATAATTGTTTGAAAAGAGGGGAGTAACCCCTATGCATAGAGCTACCACTTCCCAAAACACTTGGACTATCAGGGGATTAATGCCTCTTTTAGAGATGGAGAAGTCTTGGTCAATAAGAAATCAGAGGGGTCATGGAAGAGGCAGAGCATTTTGAGATTTTTCTTCTTTCACAGAGTATTATTAATAATTTTTGGCCTCTCATACCAACCTGTGAAGGAAGGAGGGATGGATTAGAAAAAATACATTTATAAATGTAGAGTTTATGTAAAGTCATTTGAAGACTACTTTCAAACCGAAAGACCCTTACTTTTTGACTTGTCTATCCAATTTTCTCTATGCTAGACCATGGGACTCATGGACAGTGTTAGATCTAGCATACCTGAGCTTTGCTAGAACATCACTATAACAATATTTTCTATAGGGTAAAACTTGCTGCAAGGTAGCACTGTCTTGGACCCATTCGAGGAGGTTGAGTTACCAGTGACACCAAACTAATTGTCCTTGGTTCAGCGAACTAATTTCAGAAACTAGAGATCAATCTATCCTCATCCCTCAATATTTGCCAGCAAATATTTTTTGGATAGAAAGTTATCTAGTAAGTATGACTACTGTGCCATCAGAAAGGAAAAACCCCATACATGAATTATTTATTCAGGTGAGCTTTATTAAAAGATATAGTACAGTTATCTTAGTCCTGAGGTGATGGAGAAGGGTGCTGGAATGTGACTGTCTTCAGTGTTCCTGCTAGACCTGTAATACATTTTCATGGTGATCTCCTGCCTCTATGGAGGGCAAGCAGCAATAAATATTTAGTAGTAGAGAGATTGAAGGTTAAATTGTTCTTACTCACATAAACCATTCAGAAATAAGCCTTTTTATTCATCCTTAAAGGCTCTCTTTTAATCTGGCCTTGAAAGACTTAGGAGCACTTACTGAATAGGAGTATAGGTGACTGAGCATATGGGTTGTCTTTCTGAGTTCATAGTTGGTCTTTTGGGAAATTCTGCCTTGGCATTAAGCAACCTTTGGAGGCAGCTGTTTTCTTAGACAGGTGGCCTACATAGTACAGGTTAAAATAATTATCTTGAGAACGTTCTTGAAGAAGCTATTGTTACTTTAGAGTGTGTGTATATGGCCAGGGAAGTATGGAGAGTTGAAAATCTTGCATAGTAAGGCTTTGCACCAAAGTTACAGAAGTAACACATACACACCACATAACCAAATCTGTTGAAATTTAAAAGGAAAGCTAGGAGGTTTTAAGCACTTGGGTCATAATAATGACACCGAAAATGATAATGATAAATTTAAAATGATTTATATGTGTTATCATCTGATTCTCAAAACAGCCCTGTAGGGTAAGTACTTGGAGAAGAACATGGCAAACCATTCCAATATCTTTGCCAAGAAAACCTCAAATGAAGAGCTGGATATGACTGAAAGAACTGAACAACAAAAAGATAAGTACTATTATAATCCTCATTTCAAAGAAGAGGAAACTTGGGCATAGAAAGGTTATGTGACTTACTCATGAATGTTCCAGATCTTCCTGACCCCAAGTCTAACACGCCACTCATTACACCATCTAGCTTCACCTCTACTTCATTGAAAACTCTTAACTCTAGACATACAAGCAGAAAGCATTACAGTATAACACTCAACAGAAATGTTAATCCTACTTAAGAAAGCAATGTCCCCAAATAAGGGTTATGCTTGTGGTTCCATTATTCGATAAATAATAAAGATTTGAAGAAAGCTGGGAATTCTAAGGGGCCATAATGATGAGATTAAAGATTAATTAAGGTCTTGGAGTAACTCTCTTGCTGTTTCTACAAGTTCTTTCTTGTATCTTGCCGATGACCAGGCATAACACTTTATCCTGAAAATTCTCAGCAAAATGTTTTGGCACGCTGCAGGTGCTAAGCAAATGCAGTTCAGTTAATTTGTCCTTGCATGTATCAGATGTTGCAAAGCTTTTATAAAGTCAAATGTTAAATAAAAATTAAAAAGTCTATGGAGAGGAGATAAAAAGGACATAAGAAAGAGTAGTCCTTGAATTGTTGCTGATGTTGTTCAGTCCTACCTGACTCTTCATGATACCATTTGGAGTTTTCTTGGCAAAGATACTGGAGTGGTTTGCTATTTCCTTCTCCAACTCACTTTACAGATGAAGAAACAGAGGCAAACAAGGTTAAGTGACTTGCCCAGGGTCACACTACAATAATCTAGAGAGTGTCTGAGGCTGGATTTGACTTTAGATCCTCCCGACTCTGGGGTCTGTTCCCCCAGGGCCTCCTGACTCCGTCCACTGCTGCCACCTACCTGCCCTTGAATGCCCGGGACCAAACCACAGACAATGGGCTGACAACAAGATGTTTAACTAGGAAAAGATTGAGTGATGATGAAGTGTGAATACCTTTCTCAGATGCAATTAAAGGCAGTCTGGTCATTGAAGGAGAAGAAAACTGTCCCCTGTGGCTCCTAGGCCATTAAAAGGCTTGAGTTGCTGACTCTGTTGTAGGTCCAGTTTGGGAGTCAGTAGTAGAAGAAGTTCCCAGCTTCTGTAGAAATGTATAGGAGACCTATGGAGCATTTACAAAGAGATATTGACTTTGAAAACTGAGCAAGAACAAAAGTACAAACATTTTTCCACCATTGCCTCTTAGGCATTATCCTATCTTGGTCTCAGGCAAAGTGAGCTCTAACTTAATTCCTACTATTGATCCCATCAAGTTCTTATCTAGATGTAGTCTGATTTTCAGATGAGCCCTCTCCTCAGCTACCAATGATATTCAGAGACCTCTAAAAGTCACTCTCAATGGTCACTCCTTCTTCCTCAGGATTTTAATGCTGGTCTGGTTGAAAAAAACCGGCCATAAACACTAATTACCAGACTCCTTCAGGCCAGCTCTCCTGACCTTTTGAAACTGGCAAGGTTAGACCCTTCGGGTTAATCTCTTTTTACCTAAAATAGAATGAAAAATGCTGAAGCCAAAGGAACAAGCCTCATCCTCAGGGGACCCCATGTCATCCTCTGAAGGAAGAAAGGTCAACGCCTCTCCACTCATAGCACTACTTCTTGCCAGATAGCATCAGCAAAGAAATCTAAACTCCAGAGAGCAGGTAAAAACAATAAGCTTGAGGTAAATTAAGGTCTTTTTGAAAGTGTCCCCAGTTCTGGTTTTTCCACTTCACCCAATCAAAGACCCTGCTGTCGCTCACATTTTTAGCTGACCAGACCCAGTTACAGAATGTCTAAGCATGCTCCTTGGCAGCATACTTCCATGGCATGTCAATGTGACTCTCCCCCAAAAGCAGGCTTCCCAGAAGGATAGTTTGGCTATATTGAGATTGCATTGCACAGAAGAGATCAATTTGAAATAAGTTCAGACAGGTCAAGTGGTGGTAGCCCTTCAAGTGAAGGGCTTTCATACCAAGCTCAGGTGCTGGACCTTTTAACTAGAGGCAGTAGTGAGCCTCTGAAGATTGTCTGAGCAGGGGAGTGACATTGGTTGAGCTTTCATTATTATTTTAGCAGCTGGATATAGGGCTGTTTGGAGAAGGGAGACACTGAAATCAAGGTCACCAATTAGGAGACCATTGCAGAAGCAACCAGGTGGTACCACAGAACAGACAGAACAATGGGCTTAGAATCAGGAAGGGTGAGTTCCAAACCTACCTCAGATACTTACTGATTGTATGGGCCTAAACAAGTCCCTTAATTGCCCTAAGCTTCTGCTTCCTCATCCATAGAATGAGAACAATAACATCACATGTTTCATAGAGTTGCTGTGGGAATTGAATGAGATAACATATGTAAAATGCTTTGTAAAACTCAAAGTGTGGGGGGTGGAGCCAAGATGGAGGCTGGGAAGCAGTGACTGGCGTGAGCTCCCCACCTAGTCCCTCCAAAAACCTATAAAACAATGGCTCTGAACCAATTCTAGAGCTGCGGAACCCACAAAGTGGCAGAGGGAAGCAGGGCCCCAGCCCAG
>CM053623.1:101496362-101525534 GCA_028646595.1 Phalanger gymnotis
GGGAGGAAATGGGGAGAAAATTTGTAATTCAAACGCCTGTGAAAATCAAGGCTGAAAACCAAACATGTCAAAAATAAATTAAAAAAAAAAGAAAAAAAATAATCATCAGTCCTCTGGAACCTTGGTTGGTCATTAAATTTATAAGAATCAAAAAAAAAAAAAAAGAAAATACTGCCTTAAAAAATCAGAATGGAGCAAGTGGAAGCTAGTGACTTTCTGAGAAATCAAAAAATTATAAAACAGAACTAAAAGAATGAAGAAATGGAAGACAATGTAAAGTATCTCACTGGAAAAACCACTGACCTGGAGAATAGGTCCAGGAGAATTTTAAAATTATTGGACTACCTGAAAACCATGATCAAAAAAAAGAGATTATAAAAAAAAGATATGAATCAAGAAATTATAAAGGAAAGCTGCCCTGATATTCTAGAACCAGAGGGTAAAATAGAAATTGAAAGAATCCACTGATCACCTCTTGAAAAAGATCCCCAAAAGAAAACTCTTAGGAATATTGTAGTCAAATTCCAGTGTTCCCAGGTCAAGGAGAAAATATTGCAAGCAGCCAGAAAGAAACAACTGGAGTGTCATGGAAACACAATCAGGATAACACAAGATCTAGCAGCTTCTACATTAAAGGTTTGAAGGGCTTGGAATATGATATTCTGGAAGCCAAAGGAGCTAGGACTAAAACCAAGAATCACCTAGGCAGCAAAACTGAGTATAATGCTCCAGGGCAAAATATGGATTTTTGATAAAATAGAAGACTATCAAGCCCTTCTCTATGAAAAGACCAGAGCTGAATAGAAAATTTCACTTTCAAATACAAGAATCAAGAGAAACATGAAAAAGTAAACAGGAAAGAGAAATCATAAGGGACTTAGTAAAATGGAACTGTTTTGTTTACATTCTTACATGGAAAAATGATACTTGTAACTCAGGAGACCTTTCTCAGTGTTAGGGTAGTTGAAGGGAATATACATATACATAGACAGAGGGCACAGGGTGAGTTGAATACAAAGGGATGATGTCTAAAAAAAAAAATTTAGGGGTGAAAGAGGAATATATTGGGAGAAGGAGAAAGGGAAAGATAGAATGGGGTAAATTATCTCACATAAAAGTGGCAAGACAAAGCCGTTGTAATGGAAGAGAAGAGGGGGTGGGTGAAAGGGAATGAGTCAATCTTGCTCTCATTGGATTTGTCTTAAGGAAGGAATAACATAGACACTCAATTGGGTATCTTACCCCATAGGAAAGTAGGGGGGAAAGAGATAAGAGAGGGGCATGATAGAAGGAAGGGCAGATTGGGAGAAAAGGCGGTCAAAAGCAAACAATTTTGAAAAGGGACAGGGTCAAGGGAGAAAAGTGAATAAAAGGGAACAGGATAGGATGGAGGGAAATATAGTTAGTCTTTCACAATATGACTATTATGGAAGTGTTTTGCATAATGATACATATGTAACCTATGTTGAATTTCTTGCCTTCTTAAGAAGGGTGTGTGGAGAGAGAAAAAGAGAGAGAATTTGGAACTCAAAGTTCTAAAAACAAATGTTTAAAAAAAGTTGCTTTTACACGCAACTGGGAAATAAGATATACAGGCAATGGGGTATAGAAATCTATCTTGCCCTACAAGAAAGTAAAGGGAAAGGGGATAAGGGGGGAGTGGAGTGATAGAAGGGAAGGCAGACTAGGGAAAGGGGCAATCAGAATTTATGCCATCTTGCGGTGGGGGGTAGAGATGGGGAGAAAATTCGTAACTCAAAATCTTGTGGAAATCAATGCTGAAAACGAAAAATATTATATCAAAATAAATAAATAGAAAAAAAGAAAAAAAGAATTAAAAAAAAGAAATTCAGGGGATGCCTATCAATTAGGGAATGGCTAAACAAGTTGTGGCATATGATTGTGACAGACTATTATTCTTGTTAAAATTAATTAGCTGAAATAAAAAGAAACTGAGGTACAAAGCTACCAAGAATTTATGATTTAATTTGCAAAGCTAGCATTTGCATATCAAGCCAGATCATCTGAGTTCTCAGATGTCAGAGACAAGGAGTAATTTCCAGAGCTGATTTTTATAACAGAAGAGAGGAATAAAAAAAAAAAATTACAGAAACTTGGTTTAAACATAATTTAATTGGACAAGGCAGGTCATCTAACTAGTTATCTTCTCCTAAGCTTTCTTCACCCAAACTCCTACTTTTGGCAACATCTAGCTGTCTTTGTCTTACAGGTGATGTCTTTTCTAACCAGAAAGCTCACTTTAAAGGGGAACTTGTGGTTTGCAATAAGCACTCACCCTTTCCTCTGCCCCCCACCCCCATTTTCCAGTTGCTAAGATTACATTACTCAACTTAGATTCTCTAGCTTATGGACTGGAAAGAGGAACTTAACTTTTAGTCAGCCTCCCCATCTCCAGGTGCCAGAAAGGGCAACTTAGCTTTTAGTCAACCCCCCTTCCTCCAGCTGCTAGAAAGGGAAAGGTAGCCTTTAAAAAGAGGCTTATAATCCAGTAATTATTGCATTTCTATAAAGATCTACATCTTACTCTAAATCATCTGCTACTAAATAATAGAATCTTATCAATCTATCTTTTCACTAAATCTGTAGGTTACATCAACATAAGAGACTATGTTAGTCTGGCTTAGCTGTCAGGGCTAACTTTTCCTAAAGTGAAGGAAATGGCCACTCACTGGGTATGTGGCAGAAAGAATTCTTTTTCAGGTGAGAGATGGACTAGGTGGCCCTGGACTACACAGGTCCTTTTTTCTGAAACTGTGTGTGACTGCTAGACTTTTTTTTAATTTAAAGTGGAACAATGAATAGAGTGCTGGACTTTGAATTAGGAAAACCTGAGTTTACATCTAGACTCAGAAACTTGATGCTGTGTGACCTTGGGCAAGTCATTTAACCTATCTTCATCAGTTTCTTCACATTAAAAATGGGGAAAATAATAGCAATCACTTCCTCTGGTTATTGTGGGAATCAAATAAAATAATTTTAAAGAGTTTTGCAAACAATAAAGTACTATGTTTTTTTGGTTCTTATGTCATTAGTGTGAGGAACACTGTGTAAAAATTCCCTATCATTGAATCAGTACCTTGTCTATAACTTAAAGTCTAGAAGTATGTTTAGCATTAGAAGGACCAGGCAAATCAATTGATGCAATTTTTAAAATACTATTTTACTAAAATTTATCATATTTGTATAAATACACTTTAAAAACAAATAATTATAAACTGGTGTTGTGATTTTACTTTGAAATAAAAATTATCATACTATTTCTATTTTCTTTACTTTATGGATTAAAAAAATGCACCTCAGCTTGGTCCTTCTAAGAAGTTTTCTTAAATTCTGGCTTTTCTAGTGTCATGATACTGAGAGGTTAAATGATTCATGCAGCCAGTTTGTGTCTGGGGCAGAACTCAAACCCAGGTCTTTCTGACACTAGGGCTGGTTCTTTATCCTCTAACCAGTGGTAATAAACTAAAATAGAGGGGAAGCTCAAATGGCGAAATACAGGCCAGAACCCAGATGAACTTTCCCAACAACTTTAAGATAATGCCTTGAATCAAATTTTGGAGTGGCAGAACCCACAAAAGGTTACAAGGAAATGTTTTTCCAGCCTACTTAGGAGGTCTACAGAAGAGATCTGTAACATTGGGAGGTCACAGGTCCCAAGTGTGCAAAAGCACTAGCAGTAGGCCTTGAAGGTGGCCACAACAGTAGCAGTAGCTTTAGGAGCTCTCACGCAAAACTGGTAAGGGGATTGGACAACTGGTCAGAAAGAAATTACAGCAGACTCTTTGCTGGTACTGGATGCAGTTGGCACTGATTGGCAACTCTATTGCCCATAAGCATTTCTAGATTGCAGTTTCACATCAGAGAGAAGTGCTTGAGATCAGTCACAAGGGAGCAGAGGCCCTGGTTACAGTTCCAAAGCAAACAGGAGCACTAGTACTTGTGGCTGCAGGGGAGCATGGCCCTTCCTCGGTAAAAATCAGACCAGGAAATCATTGACCACACCTCTCGGGGGATAACATAACATTGGAAACACCAAAAACATGTAGACACCCAGAACTAAGTACATCATAAAATAGTAGCATGAAAAAGCCTGAAGTTTGTGATAGTGCCTCCATATTCCCAGGTGAACAGACGCAAACTTCAACATAAAATACATAGTGAAGAAATGGGTTGGAAAAATGAACCAACAAGTACAAAAAAGGAGCTTCTATGGTGGCAGGGAAGACCAAGACATAAACTTAGAAGAAGATAACAGCATGAAAATAGCTACAAAAAATGCTTCAAAGAAAAATGCAAATTGGACCCAAAGCCAGCAAGAATTCTTAGGAGAGTTTAAGAAAGAAATAAGAGTGGCACAGGAAAAAAAATGGGAAAAGAAATGAGAGTGATGCAAGAAAATTATTAAAGGAAAATTGACAGCTTGACAAAAGGTCTGAGGAAACACAACACCTTAAAAAATATAATTGGCCAAATGGCAAAAGAGGCGCAAAAATTTACTGAAGAAAAGAACTCCTTAAATAGCAAAACTGACCAAATGAAAAAAGAGGTACAAAATCTCACTGAAGAACATGATTCCTTAAAAGTTAGAATTGGACAAGTGGAAACTGACGACTCCATGAGATTTCAAGAAACAAAAAAAAAGTCAATAGCGTGAAAAAAACAGAAGAAAATGTGAGATATCTCACTGGGAAAAAACTGACCTGGAAAATCGACCAAGGAGAGGTAATTTAAGAATTACTGGACTACCTGAAAGCTGATCAAATAAAGAACCTAGACATCATATTTCAAGAAATTATCAAAGAAAACTGTCCTTGTATCTTGGAACTGGAAAGTAAATTAAAAATTGAAAGAACCCACTGATCACCTCCTGAAAGAGATCCCAAAATAAAAATTTCCAGGAATATTAAAACCAAATTCCAGAGCTCCCAGGTCAAGAAGAAAAGATTGCAAGCTTCTATAAATAAACCATTCAAATATCATGGAACCATGATTAGGATCACATATGACTTAGGAGCATCCACTAAAGGAGTGGAGGGCTTGGAATATGATATTTTAGAGGGCAACGGAAGTAGGTTAACAACCAAGAATCACCTGCCCAGCAAAACTGAACATAATCCTTCAGGGAAAAACATGAATATTTAGTGAAATAGAGGACTTAAAAGCATTCCTGATGAAAAAAAATAGAGCTGAGGAGAAAATTTAACATTCAACCACAAAAAATCAAGAGAAACATAAAAAAGTAAGCATGAATCATGAGGGATTCAATGGTGTTTATATTCCTAAATGAGAAGATGATGCATGTAAATCCCTAAGAACTTTATTATGATTAGGGCAGTTAGAAAGAGTCTACA
Organism: Phalanger gymnotis; assembly: GCA_028646595.1. Taxonomy (NCBI): domain Eukaryota; kingdom Metazoa; phylum Chordata; class Mammalia; order Diprotodontia; family Phalangeridae; genus Phalanger; species Phalanger gymnotis. The sequence goes on from CM053623.1 coordinate 101,501,735, forward strand.
TAGGCAGAGGGCATGAGTGTGCATTGATTATGTTGGGATGGTCTACAAAAGAAAGAATATAGGGGTGAGAAAGAGAGATGCATTTCGGAGAAGTGGCAAGGATAGTGAGAATGGGAAAAATTTCTCAAATAAAAGAGATGTGCAAGGAAGAATTTTTATAGTGGAGAGGGAAATGGTGGGGAGGGCAATGTTTAACCTCATTCTCATCAGCATTGATTCAAAGAAGGAAATATATACATATATATATATATACACACACACAGACACACAGACACACACTCAGTTTGGTATAGAAATTTATTTTACCCAAGAGAGAGATAGGAGGAGAAGAGAATAGGATATATTGGGCAGGGGGAGGTGATAAAGGAGAAGAAGGAGGATTGGGGGAGAAAGTGGTTGGAAACAAAACAAACATTTGAGGAAGGTCAGGGGAAAGAGAGAGAGAGAGAGAGAGAGAAGAGAGAGAGAGAGAGAGAGAGAGAGAGAGAGAGAGAGAGAGAGAGAGAGAGAGAGAGAGAGAGAATAAATAGAGTAAAATAGGATAGAGAAAAATGTACAGTTTATAACTGTGAATGGAATGAGTCAACCCAAAGAATAGAAGTAGATAGCAGAATGGATTGGAAACCCAAATCCAACAGTACGTTGTGTACAAGAGACACACTTGAGTCAGAAAGACACACATACAATTGAAATGGAGTGCTGGAGCAGAGTCAATTATACTTTGACTGAACTGAAGAGGGCAAGGGTGGTAATCATGATCTCAAACAAAGAAAAAGCAAAAAGACCTAATTAAAAGAAATTAGGAAAATTACATTTTGCTAAAAGTACTATGGACAATGAAGTAATATGAAAGATTTTTATAGCAAATTTCTCTGATAAAGGGCTCATTTCTCAAATATATAGGGAAATAAGCCAAATTTATCAAAAGAAGAGCCATTCCCCAATTGATAAATGGTCAAATGATATGAACAAGCAGTTTTCAGAAAAAGAAATCAAAGCTCTCTATGGACATATGAAAAAATGCTCTAAATCAGTATTTATTAGAGAAAGGAAAATTAAAACATCTCTGAGGTACCACCTCACACCTATCAAAAAAGACAAATGCTGTAGGGGATGAGGGAAAATAGTTAGGTTGATGAACTATTAGTGGAATAGTGAACTGGTCCAGCTCTTCCAGGGACAGTCTAGAACTATGCCCAGGGGGCTATAGAGCTGTGCATGTCCTCACATCCAGAAGCGCCAATGCTAAGTCTGTACCCTAAGAAGATCAAAGTGAGGGGAAAGGGACCTGTATGCATAGAGATATTTCTGGCAGCTCTTTAGTAGTGGCAAGGAACTGGAAATCGAGGGGATGATCATCAACTAGGGAATGACCAGACACATTGTGGCATATGTTGTGATGGAGGGCTGTTGTACGGTAAGAAATGATGAGGGGTGTGGTTTCAGAAGCAACAGGTGGTTTCAGAAGCAACATGGCAGCACCTATATGGACTGATGCAGAGTGAAGTGAAAAGAACCAGGAGATCATTGTGTACAGTAACAGCAATTTTGTAATCCAAAGGATTAATGATGAAAGACTGCTATCCACCTCCAGAGAGAGAACTGATAAACTCTGAGTACAAACTGAAGTACAATTTTCTTACTTTTTTGCAATATGGCTAATATATTTTGCATGATTTTACATGTATAATTGATAACATTATTTGCCTTCTCAAGAATGGTAGTAAGGGTGGAAGGAAACCTGGAATGCAAAATTTAAAAAGAAAAGAATGTTATAAATAAATAAAATTTTTTATAAAGAAACAAAAAACTTAAACAGAAACAAAAGTCACTAAGTGGAACATGTGATCGGCATATTTACTTAGAAAATGACATGTTAACCTTATCTATGTTTTATTGTATTTTTATTTTTTTTTTGTTAAATGTTTCCAATTACATTTTAATCTTGTTTCAGCCACTATCAGGTGTGTTGTGGACAGCCTGTTGTATATCTCTGCTCTATCCCCCAATCGAACATTAGAAAAAAAATGTCATACCTATGCATAAGCATCCACTGGTTTTATATACAAGAGATCAAAAACAGTAATAATGTGCAGTTCACACACATTGTTCCCCAAAGTAACTCAATAGGCAATAATAGGACATTTCTTCTATCCAACAGGGTATGAAAGAAAACAAATAGTAAGATAACATTTTATTTTTCATGAGTTATTTATATCTGCAATATTAATTCAATGACATATTTGTTCATATTTCTCAAATAAGGCATTTTGAATACATGTTTAATGACACTGACTTTGGTGCACATGTGTGTGCATTATAAAATCCTAAACTTACATATTTTGAGTTACAGTATAACCACTAAACTGGCTTCTTTTTCTCACCTCATCTTTGGGATAAATTGGCTACATTTTAGTAAAGATTATTTGCTTATTGCTTATTAATTTTATTTCTAATTTATGGAATAAAGTGATTCTTTAAAGAATTAATTGAAATTAATAAGACCAGCATTTACTTTTACAAATGTAAAAAACATCTACAGCGATTATCACTAGAAATTATCACTAGACCATTGACATTGTAGCTGATCATTGTATCCCTTTTTAGAGTCTGAAAGCTGTCTTTATTAAGAAATCTGGGTAACTCTCCCTATTCACTTTTTTCCCCTTTCCAATGAATTCAATCCCACATTCTAGGAATTTGATCAGAAATTAAATAATTTTTGTTCAAAACAGCTATAGTGCCTGATGGTATGATTTTGGTTTGAAAAGGCATAGAGACAGTAAAGTTTTTTAAAGAGTCTAGATAGCCATTTTTTGTGCCTGGCTGTGTACTGAAGTTTAATTCTTTGAGGAATTTTGGGGCTATGACAATTCTTTAGAGAAAATTGTGATGGTTTCATTGGAAAAGTTTTCACATTATTCAGGATATGACTTCTTTATTTTCTGAAGGTTTTTTTACATTAACTCTTTTCTTAGATAAAGAATTTTTCAATTTTCTTCTTCAAGTTGGAAACTAACCCATTTTTTCTCTCTAGAACTTATATTTTTGGTGCTTTGTACAATGTCTTTCCTATCCCAAATTATTTTTAATGTAAGAAGCTACAGTTCATACGTAGGGCAAGAGATGCACAAATTGTTTTTTTCTCTCTCCGTTACATCTATTTTATAGAGGGTTCCAAAGGGAAATATATACATATATGCATTCATACATAAATAGGTTAAATTTATATATATGTAATTAAATAACAAATTATTTTTAAATGTCTATTTTTCAATGATAAAATTTAAAGGTAGCTGCATGGTCAATAATTGTAATTACTATTACATGTTCAAAATATAATTAATCCTTTTTATATCCTACATTGTGTTGATCAGCCTATTTATAAGCATCATTCAAAGAAAATTAAAAAAAAACTTTCGTGATTAAAAAGGCTGTCTAATAAAATTATAAACATGCATTGTAACTCCCTGTTTAGGCGAGCTGTATCTTTGAATTTACATCCACAAGGACTGGTTGAAATGACTGCTGAATTGGTACTCTGCATGCCATTTTGCAAGAGCAGTGTATATTCTTTCCACAAAATATATCAATCCAACAGAAAGTTGGAACTACAGTACCAGGGAAGAAAAAAATAATGCTCACTCTTTCCTTTGACAGATTTTGTTCATAGATTTACTTCAATTTGTTTTCTCTAAAATTCAACTATTGTCTCCAGAGCTAACCATGTGTCCAAAGTTTCTCTTTAAAGACAAAGCTCACAGACTTGCCTTCTAGAAGCATGGTAGAAAAAGGATGATTTTGTACAATCAATAAGGGAAGACCTTTATCTAAGAATGAGAAAGGGTTCTTAAATGAATCATGGGATCATAGATAAAAAGCTGAGAGGTATTTCAGAGCCCATCTAATCTAACCCCTTCATTTTATAGATGAAGAAAGTGAGACATAGAGAGGTTAAGAGACTTTCGCAAGGTTATATAAATACTGGAGGATTATGAACCCTGGACTTTTCACTCTTTGTACTATACTATATAACTTCTTAAGACATGGCTCAGATACCACCGTACTTCTAGTTTTAAAGATTTTAAGAAGGCTTTCTCTGGTCCAGAGAATGGTTTTGCCAATACAATGCCAGGCTCAAAGTCAGGAAGACGGGTTCAAATCCCACTTTTGACAAATCTTGGCTGTGTGACTCTAGGCAAGGCACTTATGCTCTCGATATTCTAGGCAACTAAGATTATACTTTGTGAAGAAGATGATAACATGCATTGGTAGAGGTAATTTTCCCACCTGAGAGGTCCCCATAACAATGAAATTACAAGTCCACTCTCTCTCTATCCTTTTCCTATCTGTTCCTATTGACATGTTGGGACCAAGAAGAGGAGTCATACTTTAAAATTCTACACTATGTTAAATTTGGGAAGGACTTAGTGCTGGAACTCCCAATAATATCATCTATCAGTAAGAAGTATCCTCCAGGTCACAGTGGTACTTGGTACTGTTTGGGGGTACTGACAGAGTTGGAGTAGACATAGCTAGAGTAGGTCTTAACAAAGCTAAGAAGAGCCAGATGCTACCTTGAGAATAGCTCTCCTTAATTCTGGGCAGAAGCCAAACCCAATACCTGCCTCTTCATTACAGGGTGCCCCAATCATCCAATAGCAGAGGCATGTCTTTTCCTAGGCTGCTTCTTTGGGTTCTGGTTTGGGGAGATGGGTCTAGTGGGTTATATCCTTGAAGGAATAGAAGTTCTTTGCAGATTTATGATGATCTCTGTGTACCAAGAATATAGAAGTATGTTCAAATGTGGTAGGTTTGCTAGGAGGCAGTAGTTGCTAATTAATGAGAGCTGATGTCAGCTTCCTCCATAGGCTTATGAATTAAACCTGTGATCTGCGGCTGCTCCTGTGCTTTCTATCCTAGAAAAAAAAATGACATCTACACAACTAAGTGCTTAGTCTCTCTACACTTAAATCGTTGTCAGACTTTTGGCAACATGAACTATTTGGAACATAGTAAAAAGCCTAGAAGTAATCAAAAGAAAATGGATAGGGACCACATATCAGAGTTAACAGGTAAGATATAAGTCTTCAGATCCAAGCATATTGAGGTAATAATATTTTTAAAAATTAAACCTGCTTGCTCTTCCAGATGAATTTTGTTATTATTTTATCCAGCTCTGAAAAATAATTTTTGGTAGTTCAATTGGTCACTGAATAGATAAATTAATTTAGGTAAAACTGTCATTTTTATTATATTAGCTTGGCCTAACCATGAGCAACTATTTATTTAGATCTGACTTTTATTCATGTGAAAAGTGTTTCACAATCATATTCATATAGGCCCCGGGTTTGTCTTGGCAGATAGACTCCCAAATATTTTATAGTGTCTGCAGTAACTTTGAATGGAATTTCTCTTTCTATCTCTTGCTGTTGGGCTTTGCTAGTAATGTATAAGAATGCTGAGGATTTATGTGGATTTATTTTATATCCTGCAACTTTGCTAAAGTTGTTAATTATTTCGAGTAATCTTTTACTTGATTCTATAAAATTGTCTAAGGAAATCATTATATCATCTGCAAAAAGTGATCATTTAGTTTCTTCTTTGCCTATTCTAATTCCTTCAATTTCTTTTTCTTCTCTTATCACTACAGCTAACATGTCTAGTAGTACCAAATTGAATAGTAGGGGTGATAATGGACATCCTTGTTTCACCCCTGATCTTACTGGGAATGCATCTAGCTTATCCCCATTACAAATAATGCTTGTTGATGGTTTAAGATAGATGCTGTTTATAATTTTAAGGAAGTCTCCACTTATTCCTCTGCTTTCTAGTGTTTTTAATAGGAATGGGTGTTGTATTTTGTCAAAGGCTTTTTCTGCATCTATTGAGATGATCATATGGTTTCTGATAGTTTTGTTGTTGATATGATCAATTATGCTGATAGTTTTCCTAATATTGAACCAGCCTTGCATTCCCGGAATAAATCCTACCTGGTTGTAGTGTATTATTCTCGTGATAAGTTGCTGCAATCTTTTTGCTAATATTATATTTAAAAGTTTTGAATCAATATTCATTAGGGAAATTGGTCTATAATTTTCTTTTTCTGTTTTGACTCTTCCTGGTTTGGGTATTAGTACCATATTTGTGTCATAAAAAGCATTTGGTAGGACTCTTTCTTCACCTATTTTCCCAAATAGTCTATAAAGTATAGGAATTAATTGTTCTTCAAATGTTTGATAAAATTCACATGTGAAACCATCTGGCCCTGGAGATTTTTTCCTAGGGAGTTCATTGATGCCTTGCTCAATTTCTTTTTCTGAGATAGGGTTACTTAGGAATTATACTTCCTCTTCTGTTAACCTGGGCAATTTATATTTTTGTAGATATTCATCCATATCCCTAAGGTTGTCAAATTTAAGGGCATACAATTGGGCAAAATAATTCCTAATTATTGTTTTAATTTCCTCTTCATTGGAGGTGAATTCACCCTTTTCATTTTTGATACTGGTAATTTGATTTTTTCTTTCCTTTTTTTTAATCAAATTGACCAAAGGTTTATTAATTTTATTGTTTTTTTCATAAAACCAGCTCTTGGTTTTATTTATTAATTCAATAGTTTTCTTGATTTCAATTTTATTAATCTCTCCTTTGATTTTCAGTATTTCTAATTTGGTATTTAATTGGGTATTTTCAATTTGTTCTGAAGAACAAAAGGTCTAGAATATCTAGCGAATTAATGAAAAGAAATGCTAGGGAAGGTGGCCTAGCCATACCAGATATTAAACTGTACTATAAAGCAGCAGTCATATAAACTACCTGGTACTGGCCAAGAAACAGAGTCATGGATCAGTGGAATAGGATAGGTAAACAAGATGCAGAAGTCAACAACTATAGCAATCCACTCTTTGATAAACCCAAAGAATCCAGCTTCTAGGCCAAGAATTCACTATTTTGCAAAAAATGCTGGGAAAATTGGAAAACGGTAGGGCAGAAACTGGCCATAGACCAATATCTTACACCTTATACCAAAATAAAGTCAAAATGGGTTCATGATTTAGGAATAAAGGCTGATACTATAAGCAATTTGGGAGAGCAAGGAATAGTTTACCTATCAGATTTATGGAAAAAGAAAAGAATTCATGACACAACAAGAGACAGAGAGCATTACAAAATGAAAAATGGATAATTTTCATTATGTTAAATTGAAATGTTTTTGTACAAAAAAAGCCAATGCAACAAAGATTAGGAGGCAAGCAGAAAATTGGGACAAAATCTTTACAACTAGTGTCTCTGATGAAGGCCTCACCTCTAAAATATACAGGGAACTGAGAGAAATATATAGGAATACAAGTCATTCCCCAATTGAGAAATGGTCAAAGGATATGAACAGGCAGTTTTCAGAGGAAGAAATTAAAGAATCTATAGGTATATGAAAAAATGCTTGAAATCACTACTGATTAGAGAAACACAAATCAAAACAGCTCTTAGGTACCACATCTCTCCTGTCAGATTGGCTAAAATGACAAAATAGGAAAATGATAAATGCTGGAGAGGATGTGGGAAAACTGGAACACTGTTATATTGCTGTTGGAGTTGTGAACTGATCCAGTCATTCTGAGGAGCAATTTGGAACTATGCCTAAAGGGCTATAAAAACGTTCATACCCTTTGACCCAGCAATACCACTTCTAGGGTGGTATCCCAAAGAGATCACACAAGTGGGAAAGGGGGCCATATGTACGAAAATATTTATAGCGGCTCTTTTTGTAGTAGCAAGGAATTGGAAATCAAGGGAATGCCCATCAACTAGGGAATGGCTGAACAAATTGTGGTATTTGAATGTAATGGAATACTATTGTGCTGTGAGAAATGGGGATGATATGGACTTCGTGATGACTTGGAAAAACCTACTTGATATAATGCTGAGTGAGTGGAGAAGAACCAGGAGAACATGATACACAACCACAGATGTATGGATTCTGTGATGACTAACCCTGATAGACTTCGCTCAGCTCAGAAATACAGGGTGCAAAGACAATGCCAAGGGACTCATGATGGAGAGAGCTATCTACATCCAGAGAAAGAACTGTGGAGTCTGAATGCAGATTGAGGCACACTCTATGCTCACCTTTTTTTCCCCCTTTTTTCTCTCTTGTTTTTGGTTTTTTGGTTTTTTGTTTTTGTTTCTTCTTTCTCATGATTCATTCCATTGGCCATAATTCTTCTTTGCAACTTGACTACTGTGTAAATGAGTTCAGGGTGAAGTTATATGTAGAAGATATATAGGATTCCATGCTGTCTTGGGGAGGGAGGTGGAGAAGAAAATCTGGAACTCAAAATTATGTGGAACTGAGTGTGGTAAACTAAAAATAAAAAACCTTAATTATAAAAAAATTAAACCTGCTTATTTAATAGGGTTGTTTATCTGGTTTCTTCTGTAACTCTTATAGTTTCTAAATTACAAAAGCTATTATATTGAGGTGATGGACCAAAAGACATAACATTTGACAGAAAGGAAGGAGAAAGCAGGATACACTATTACTGTATTTAGCACAATTATGATTTTTAACTTAATAATTATAACCTTTAATCAATAATTAAAAAGTTTTTTCAGCATGCTCTGTTTAAGAAATAGGGAAACATGCAATCAATTGAAGAATTATTTCCATTAAAATGATTACAATTTTTCTTAAAAGTTTCAGTAATTAAAGGAGGAGGTAAGTTTCATTTATTAAAAAATATCATTTATTTGGAACAGCTCTTTCCCAGAAAATGCCAGATAAATGTAGTTTCATATTGTATTTTACAATCAGATAGGATGTATTACTCTAGACCAGATGTACTAATTTGATTTGCTTACTGAAATCCCTTCTTTTTGTTAACTTTCTAGCAGTGGACACCATCCCAATCAATTTTAGCTACCAGCTCCGATAGACTTCTGAAACATGCATGCTGACTCCTTAATTAAAAGCCTATGCCAGGAAGCAACTGTCATCTCAAGCATTCCCTCCTACTGTTGGATATCTGTCAATTCAAGGTTGGGGTTTTTTATTCGAAGAAATGTCAGTTGGTTGCTGTCTCAAAGCAATTTTTTATGGTTTAAGCAAACATGGATTATCTGATAGTTAAATAAAGAAAACATAGCATTATTTAAGAAGAAATGACTTTCTCACAATTTCAGTATGCATCATGAATGCTATATTCTCATTGCATAGATAAAGAAATAGAAGCTCCAGAATGACCTAATGGGAGATCCAAGAAAGAACTCTCAAATTCTCCAAGTCCTATGTTGTGCATGTCAAGTACTCAAACATCCTCAGTAGGAAAGCTCCCTCTGTACAACCTGTAATACGAGTACTGAAATGAGGTTTCCCATTGTGTACTTGAACACCTGATGGAACTACAGTATGGCTGTATATGCACAGTGCCAAAAAAAGCTTGTTGAAAAATTCATTTAAAGAACTTAAACAAAACCATGCAAATATATACACACATACATGCATATAGAGATATGATGGTTTTCTTGAATTCAAATTATGTTTGTTACTTTTCTAAATCCAATCAAGCCAATTTATGTGTATACATAGCACAATCTCATGCATTAATTTGGTGATCAATGAGCACTTATTTAACATGAGAGATGTAAACACATTGTGGCATTTGGTGTCATTACCACCTTTGGGATTGTTCAGAGCCCAACTAGAAGTTCTTTCTCCCACCTTCTGGTTATTTTTTTCCCTTTATGCTTCCTAAATATTCCTAGGGCTCCATTAATACCAAATGTCTGTATATGGCTCTATTAAGCACCTACTATATCTCTAAGTTAAGTAAACATCTGTGTATGATGAAGAGTTCCTGAGAGGGAAAATGTTAGTCAATTAATCAACAAGCATTTATTAAACACCAATTGTGTGGTAGGCACTGAGCTAGACACTGGCAAAGAATGAAACAACCCTTACTCTCCCAGAGTTTATATTCTAAATGGAAGCTTATATTCACAATATGGCAGGGAGAACATTTATATTTCTCAACTAGATCAGAAGTAGATGTATGTGCATGGGTGCATGGGTGTGTATAGATATGTGTACGTGTATGTCTATGAGAGATTACACTCAATACCTAGTTTTATGTTTTGACTTTAGATTACTTTCATTAGAAGGCATAACAGCAGGAATTCCATCTTTACTTTACAGGTTTATGATCACATCTAGAGTCCTCAGTGAAGAGTTCACTCAATAAATCCAGGTAATAGTTACTAACTCTCTCCAAGATCACTTACCTGTTAAGAAATAAGATAATACATGCTGCGTTTTTATTTGCAGACTTCCAAATAAATTATTATCCAATTCAGATATTAATCAATCCCCAAATGTGTCTGTCATCATAAGGAGAACTGGGAAATACTAACAAGAAGCTTAACTCCATCACTTACTTCTTTTCACTTTAATCAATAAATATTTCTTGAAGCCCTTCTATGTAAGACACTCTGCCAGGTGCTATAGGGTGACATAGAGGACACAATCACTATTCTTAGAATGTTTACAGTAGACTTTGGCAGACAAAATAAACACACTCTAAAGAACTCACAAAATATTCTATTTTTTAAGAGCAAACTGAATGGAACAGATGACAAATTCTATAGGAATTAAGGTGTGTGTGTGTGTGTGTGTGTGTGTGTGTGTGTGTGTGTGTCTGTGTATGTGCGCCTGCCTTTTCCAACACACAGATCCCAGGTCTGAAATGGATCATAGTTAAATCATCATGGGACTTAAGCTTTTTCCAAAGGCTCTCTGCACAGTCTGGCTAGAGATTCAATGTTTTATCACTAAAAGAAATGTATTATTTCTAATTTTAAAACAAAATAATTTTATAGTGCTTCTTACTTAGTCTTCCTCAGTGATATAACTATCAACTGACTTCATAACTTCCCAGCTTCTAGCCAGGTTCATTTTCTCCAATTCAGCTCTAGCCAGAATAATTAATTGATCTTGGGAAAGTATACATCAACATGTTATGTGATAGGATCGAAGAAAGTTTTTTTTCCTAGTGTTAATGGCTGATTCCAAACTGACCCGTTCCTTGGAAATGGAGGCACTTTACTTTACAGAGTTGGGATGTAGAAGGAATGATGAGGCTCTCAACCTTCAACGGGTGAGTCAGGCTATAGAGACTCCAGCACAAAAGGTCACTACAAATGATTAGACAAGAGTGATGGTAGTGGGCAAGGCTTTAAGTCACACAATCCTTCTAACTGTTCTTTCTTTTTTTTCCTGGCAAGAAGAGAAGTACCTTTCCCCATTTTTCTTCCTCTCCATCTCCCTCCCTCCCTCTACACTTTTGGTTTGGAGCTGCAATTCTGCATGACCTCAGGTCCAGATAGACCCACTGTGGTCCAGAAGAGGCAATCTAATTTCATCTTTCTTGAAGAAACACTTATCTGTCTTATTTCTTTAGGGTTAATATTGACAATTAGATTCTTGATTTACAAAAGTCATTTTGATTGATTTGTGTGTTTGTACTAAGCCAGAAATTATTTCCAACATCTATGTGCTAATCCTCATTAAGTTTCTTCCTCTTTTCTCAGACAAAACTGTCTCTTTTTCTTCAGTTGAGGTTCAGACAATTTTCCAACTGCCCATTGTCTAAGAGATTCCAAGTTATTGACTCAGGAGAGAAGAGGTCAATTGTATTCCAAGAGCTGTTTTTGAGGAGTGATGGTTTTAACAAATATGGCAGAGAATGCAGATCTAGAGATTTGAGGTCAGAAGTGCTCTAAACAGCACTCACAATATCCTTGTTAAGTATGTCTTTATGAAATAAAAGAGCTAGTAATTCAAGGATTTTTGGCACTGTTTTAAAGACACAATTGAACAGTGAATCCATGCAATTTGCTTTTTCTCTAACATCTTGTCTGATATTTCTGCTATATGCATGGTTCCCCTGTACTTTGGTGTTTGACACATACCAACATATTGATTGTTGTAGCAATTACATAATTACATACAACATGTGATGGAAGGGAGGAAAGCAACTTAGTCCCCTTTAGTTAAAAGAAAAAAAAACAAGTTAAAATTGCAAGAAGTATTATGTCACTCGTGTTTTTATCCCTTACAGTGAGTCTAGGATAGATCTACTCTTTAGAGCTAGAATTCCCATTAGTATAAGCAAACTGTCCATGAGATACCAAGTCTAACTGTAGAAGCCTTAAAACCCAGCCTACCAAAGGGTATGGCAAAGGGAAAATAAAGGAAAATAATTTTTTTCTAGCAAGAACCAAATGACACGATGCTATATATTTTAAGGCCCCTTTATACTGAAGGTGGTAGAACCAATCTTGAACCATTCCAAACATATCATTTAGTCAGACTGCTTGGCCATAAGAGTGTTATAAATCAATGAAGTTTAATTATCAGAGGGATGGAATTAATGGAATTCAGGAACTGTTGGTTAAAGATAACAATCCAAGTTATATTCCTGGTTAGTGTGTCTCTAAGATTTTCCCCAAGGTGTCAGACAATCAATCACTCAATTAGTGACTCTAAGTATTTCTGTAACAATGCTTTAGCAAGTCACTAACATGAATAAAGGAAACATGAAGTATACAATTTCATTAAATGATGGTTTGGTTGGCTTGCTAGTGACACAATGGAATATTATAAGTTTGACGGTTTCCTATGGTGCAGTTTTGGAAGCTCACTATTCAGACATGCTTCATTAGAGATAATTTGATCTTACCATAGGTCATTCTGTACTGGTATGTGCTGCATAGTGGTATAGTGAGTATCAGTCCTTCCCTAGATGGAATGTTGGGCCTAGAGTCAGGAAGACTCATTTTCCTGAGTTCAAATCTGGCCTCAGACATTTACTAGTTGTGTGACCCTGGGCAAGTCACTTAACCCTCAGTTTCCTTTTTTCTAAAATGAGCTGGAGAAGAAAATGTCAAACCACTCCAGTATCTTTGCCAAGAAAACCCTGAATAGGGTTGCAAAGAGTAGGACATAACTGGAAGACTGAACAACATAAAAATACATACATACATGTAATATATATATATATATATATATATATATATATATATATATTTCCAAAATGGACAATGATTATGTGTGTGTGACCATATAGACATTAATATTTCTAAAGAGTAAAATAAATTGCTACAATTTCTTCCCTTTTACAAATAGTAAAAATAACAGAAAAAGAATATACACGTTACTCAGTTTTTGATTGTGAGTGGCACTTTGAAGCCTCAGAGGCCTAGTTTTTAGTCAGGCTGCTCTCTCTCTCTAAATAGCTTAATATGTGTAATAGCATGATATAGTAGAACTGCACCGAATGCACTGAGAGTCAAGACATCTGGGTGCCAGTATCACTTGGACCATTAACTCATCACATGGCTTTTATCATATTACTTCCCCTCCCTAAGTCTCATTTTTCTCATCTATAAAATGAAGGTATTATACTAGATAATGTCTGACTCTTTCCAACTCTAACAGGTTTTCATTCTGCTTCTATTCTTAAGTATGCCATTAGGTAATAGGATCTAAGAAGAAAATTGGGGTACATACTCTCAGGGGCTTGGAATACTGTGGTGCCAAGAAAGGACAAGGTTTACAGGTGTATCCCATCACAAAAGATTCATCCCTGTTTCTTGCCCCATGTAATGTGGCTTAAAGTGAAAGGAAGCATCAAAAAATTTGTGAAGAGGGTAAGGTATATATTTAGGAGATTAAAGAGGGGACCTCTGGGCAAGTGTATGTATATTGGTGTTTTGGGAGCTTTCTAGGGGGCAACTGGGTGGCTCAGTGAAGAGAGTACTGGGCCTGGAGTCAGAAAGACCTCAGTTCAAATCTGGCCTCAGACACTTTCTAGCTGTGTCACTCTGGGCAAGTCACTTAACCCTGTTTGCCCCAGTTTCTTCATCTGTAAAATGAGATAGGGAAGGAAATGGCAAACCACTCCAGTATCCTTATCAAGAAAACTCCATGGACAGTATTGGCATGATACGGTCCACAGGATCATGAAGAGTCAGATATGAATGAACAATAGATAATCTGAGAATGAAAGGAGAATTCTTCCAGTGAGAGTGGAAATAGTGATTGTACATTTGGTATTACTACAAAGCAAGATAGTCGGTGCGTGGTAGAGTTTTGATTCTGTGGCAGTGCATTTGGGACTTGGTGTAAGAACAGTAGAAGTTGCCTATGAATTTAAAATTGTGACCTGAGGCAGGACTGAGACTCACTATACCATCATGCAGCACGTACCAGTACAGAATGACCTATGGTAAGATCAAATTATGTCTAATGCAGCATATCAGAATAGTTAACTTCCAAAGTCCTCCAGGCTTCTTTTTCAGAAGATTCCCTGGGCATGAGAATAGGTAGAAAGAAGAGAGGAGTGCTTTAACTATGATCTGGGACCCCAGATATGATGATATAAATCTTTACAGGATATTTGATTTTGTCAATGTGGATCTTCCCTATTTAGATGTAACTGGCAATTCCTTTTTGCCTTAGATTAGAAGATCATTTTCATTAAGTGCTATTGCCTAAAAAAGTTAATTGCCTGCTGACCAGCCTTCTTGTGATGACCTTTTCTGCAGGGGTAGGTTGGTCTTTAAATCTCTCTCTCTCTGTCTCTCTTTCTCTCTGTCTCTCTCTCTGTCTCTCTCTGTCTCTGTCTCTGTCTCTGTCTCTCTCTCTCTCTCTCACACACACACACACACACACACACACACACAATTTTTCATGAGGCCTATACTTGAAGTCTTTGCAATATGGTGGAAAGTCTTTCCAACATGGTGCCAGACTTAAGGGATAGCTTTCAACAACTCAGGGTCGCTTCCATTATACAATGAAGAGACTTTATACACCATAATCATGAACTACTTGCAAAGAATTTGTGAAAAGTATTTAACTCACAACATTGGTCTTGGACCACTCTTATAAATGTCTTTATTAGTTTCTTTTAGCCATTTCCTTTCTGGTCATTAGATTATACACATTTATCTACAGAGCCAACGCATTGTGAGTACTGCACAAATATGACCTATGACACTAAGAATGGAAAAGAGGCTGTGTGATAACCCTAAATGCCTCCTCTCAAGCCTGCTATCTGGTTTCCATTTGGTTCACTTGTATGGATTTATGTTCTTATTGACGGCTAGACAGTACAATGGATAGAGTGCTAGACTTGGATTTAAGAATATTGAGTTAGAATTCTGCAGCAGACATTTAGCTGTGTGACTCGGATCCTATCTATCCTTTCACTCATTTTCTCCCATAAATTCACCACAGACAGTTCACTGGACATATTGAAGGTCTTCCTTGTAATTTCTTGACACTGCAAATATACTGACAGAATGCATAAGCAGCCCATCAGTTACTTCTCACTACTGGACCAAACTCTCTTCTTTGATGGTCACATATTTCTTTTATGACATCGTTTATATGGCTGCTCTTATATAATTCCTTATTTATATTGTCTTGCAACCTGCTCACACTTGCCATGCACCTCTCCATCCTTTGGGTGAACCTCAACTTCAATACATGTTGTCAACATTTAATTGGCCTTTCATTCTCAGCATTGTGCTATGCTTTCAAGAATATGTGCTGCTTTGCATGTTGTGCATTTTTTTGTCTTTATAATTGTTTTCCATTTAATGATGTGATAGCAACTCTAAATTTCTTTGGGAAATAACTTGAGCTACTTTGCAAAACCTTAATTTCAGTCCAACATAAGAATTACTACAAAATGAGGAACTCAACCCTAAGACTTACTATTGTTACAAGTTGTATGTTTCAGTCAAAATGCAACTATGGCACATTTTTATTCTTGTATACTTGCCAAATTCTCAGTCTCAGTTATGGATTCACATCTGAGTGCAATGGGCCACTCAGATTTTGAGAGTTTGGATGAACAATTTTGTTAGTTAAAAAAAAAAAATAGAACCACCCAGATAAATGTGATTCTCAAGGGAGTGAAAAGCAGTCCATAGGAAAGTAAAAGCAGTTAAAAACTTCCATCCATGAGATTAAATGCCATTAGTAAGGAAGTTCTCTGGGATCTCAGGAGCTCTCCAAAATCCTAAATCTGTGTTTTTTAAATATTCATTTTGCCCAGAAGGTCCAAAAGGATTGCACATCACTCCATCTCTGAGCAAAGTTAACTTCAGTTGCCCTAGGTATAATCTGCTTATGGCAGTACTATTTGGTGTTGTGATTAATTCAAATGTTCCCAGTTCTACTACAGTCCTGGCCCATAAAACCAGATCTGGTCAGAATCCCTTATTGAAGGCCAAAAGAGGAAGTGAGGCATAGAAAGTTCCAGGAATAGTATTATGATAAGCATTATAAAGCATTATAGTAAAACCCTGAGGGGTGGGAGGTGGCAGGTGCAACACCAGCACAAGAAAGGACAGGGATGTTTTTCTTCATGGGTTGGTTGGAATTAGCCAGTGTTTATAAATCTCAAGGTACCTGAGGTCTTTGTTGGATCAAGGTTCTCAGAAGGATCAGCTTGGGGAGTGGAGTGGAACAAGGCCATGGTGGTTTGGGTCCACAGGCACTTTCCCTTGTATGTGGTCCTTTCTGATCTGCTTGGATGCTTTTCCTTTAGGAAGGGAAACCAGCAGGACATGTGTTACATGTGTTCTTTTGGGTACATCTGGTTCATTTGTGCCATTTAGGTTGTTGATTTTCTAATTCTCCAGACTCAACTATGCTACATGCTTAAGCCAGAATTTCTGAGACTGCTCCTTTCCCATACCTATGACAGAGGTCAGGAGGACTTGGTGAGTGAGACAGACAGACAGACAGAGAGAGAGAGCTTTTTGTTTCTAGAAAACATAAATTATTTAAAAAATACTTTTTGATACCTCTGAATTTTTTACACCCCCCACTAAGTATTCCTATTTCCTTGCTATGAAATTCTGCTTCTCTACTCTTAGTGATAGCTTGTTAGCCTTACAACTCAAGCCTCCTAGTCTGCTATTTACTCAGGAATATTCACTGGCTCTTGGCAGAATTTGCCCCTAAGCTGCATTTCCTTTTCTGCATTTCCCTGTAGGAATTCCTTGCTTAAGCATCTGCACATTACATAAACAGATCAACACCTGACATTTTCTCCTTCGATAACACTATAAAAGAGTAGCATTTGGAGCTCCTACCCTATACTATCACTTTCTTTAGTTTTCTTTCTATGACTTGTACATTTTCTTTCCAATTACCATTCCATTTATCTTTTAAATTAATAACTGACTGAAAAATTTAAGTGCCATGACAATGTTATGAAAACAATCCCACACAAAATCTTTCATAATTTTTACTTTTCTACCTCTTTAGTGATAGTTAATTTCATTCTTTGTTGAAAGGCAAAGTCCTCAACCCATTGAAATTGCAGCCATTAGTCAAAGACTGGAACCATTTCTCACATTTGTTTTGTCTGTTGGGCATTAGGCAGCTGAACATACCAGGTTTCCACAGACTATTTGGTGCCTGCCGGTTCTCCATTCTAAACCTCTCTGCCATACAGTTCCCTTGAGTTTTCTGTGTTCCTTGTAAAATGACAACTGTAGATTCAATGGAAAATATCCTTGGCAGCTCAGGTAGCTATTCTGAACTCATTTTTGCTTTCTTTGGCAAAACTCTCATCATCTTTTTTTTTAGTTCAGCTGTTCCCACAGACTTATATTTCCTTCTCCTATTTCAGACAGCCAGGAAAGACAGGGCACATCTCTCACATTCATTCTCCAACTTTCAGTCCTTCACAAAAAAAGCAAAGAGAAAAATGCCTGAAGTTAATGGAAGGCAATTTTTCCCTCACCTACCGGGGAAATTGAAAATATGACCTTTCCAAGAGGCATATTGAAAGACAGCTTAAAGGCTGTCTGTGTCAAATTAAATGATCTCTTCATCCCCCACCCCAATGCTCATCAAGCCAGTTATTCTGCTAAATCAGAATTATTCAGCTGCATTTACAAATATTCTCTCTCCTTCCCTGCCCCAAGAATTAGCTCTTGGTTTAAGCCCCATTATTTACTCTGTCAATTTTCAGCCTTCACTTATTTGCTGATCAAATTACACATCAGATACCAATAACCTGGAACACCAATTTCAAGCTCAGTAAGTTGAAGCTCATAGTAGGGTCTCTTTGGCACTAACAGAACTTGTTTATTTTAGAACTGAGAAGGACTTGCCTTCTTAGTTCAGTTACTGAATATAACTTGAAAATTGCCTAGCCTTTTTGGATCTCAGTATCTTTTCCTGTAAAATAGGAATAATTATCCTTTACAGAGGGTGGAGTTGGAACCCATCAAGATTTAGAAAAATTAAGCTATAAATTGAGTCTATAGTTTTTGGTTGACATTATGGTGGAGTTCCTTTTCTTTCCTATGTGAAATAGTTGGATTCTAACAGAGGAATCCAAGATCCCTAGAATTTTATGAGTTCTTACAAGTAATTTTAGTTAAGACTAATGTGAGAATTCTTTTTACGACATCTCTGATAAATAGACATTGAGACTCTACTTAAGCATTTCCAATGAAAAGGATCTCAGTCTTTCAAGAGGCAGTCCATCTTGTTGTTGGACATCTACACTTAGACAAAGTTACTTTATTTTTTAACTTTAAAAAATTATATATCTATTCTTTATGTTGGACCCTCCCTGAATCATAAAATCTCACAGTTCGACTAGACCTCAGAGGTTATCTAGTCTAACATAAACTTGAAGTATAGAATATCCCCTAGAACATCTTTAAGAAGTAAGCATATAGTCTCCTTTGGAAGAGCATTAATGATAAGAAACTCATTTTCTCTCACAGAACTTTTGTATAGCTAATGCTATTAAGATATTCTTCCTTATGTTGAGCCAAAAGCTGCTTCTTGGGCCAAACAAAGCAAGTATATTCCTTCTTCCACATGACTCTCCTTCAAATGTTTGAAGACAGCAATCACGTCTGTGCCCCTGCCTCTCACCCCTACCCCAGATACATCTTCTCTTTTGAGGCTTAACATATTTCATTTTTTCTTTTCACCATCCTGGTTACCCTTCTCCTTCCTAAAAAGTGGCATTTAAAACTGAAAGCAAATATGCCAAAGATGGTATCACCAGAGCAAAAACTGTGGAAGGCCTTATTTTGGACCTACTTTTGGACCCTACTTGGACCCTACTTTTGTGAATACATCATAAGTTGATATTAGCTTTTTTGACTTGCTGAATTGTTGATTCATATTGAGTTTATTCATTATATTATAAGGATTACATACCTTTGCCCCATCTAATGAACATGGGTCTTTTGTTTTAGGTTGACCCCACTCACAAAGTGGAAGAGCTAAGCAGAACCAATGGACTATTGGGAAAAGGGGGGTAATGATGAGAGGTTTGGGCCAAAACAGATTTTGAAAGTGTGCTATGAGCCTTGAAGACTGTAGTACGCTGGGAAGAGTGGGAGTTCAAGGTGAAGAGTGAGGAACAGTAGTTAGAAGATTCTTCTTCTACCCATGACCTGTACTTTACTGGCCTCTACTATGCTATTATGGATGAACAGGCCCCACAGTCCTGTAGAATCCATCTGAGAAGAGGCCATGCTAAGAAGTCATCAGAGAACAGGATCAGAAGTTGATAGCAATTACAGAATTCTAAGAGGAAAAATGACACACTGACAGCCATGGAGGTTGTGATTAGATTAGAATTAGGGAGAATGCTTACTTGCTCTTTATAGGATTGATAAACATGAGGATTCTCATGGTTCTAGACACTTGAACTCACTTTGGGAGATGCCTAGGAAATGGTGAAGAACAACATAGTTTTTGGAAGTGCTGTGCATAGCCACATGGAAGTTGGTTTATTTCCTTTCATTGATTTATTGATAATTGACAATTAAAGACAGTATACAAAATTAGAATGGTTATCTGGTCACTCATATAGCTAGCTCCATTTTATTATGTTAATATGATTAAGATACATTAAAATTTGGATCAAAGGAAGACAATGAAATTTTTTCCAGTGAGATGTAAAGTCAAGAATCGTTCTCATTGGATAAATCATCTTAGCAGCCATAGCCCCTAGATTAAGCCCCTACAAGAAGATGGGGCAGGATGATAGAGAAGGCAGATCACTTAAACACAGAAAGCTTAGTGGCTTTCCCCAAGTGCCCTCTGGCTTTTGGATAGATGGCTGCCAGGGTGGACATCCAATGCCCCAATACCTTGTTCTTACTGTGTGTCATGACAATGACAAATGCCACCCCCAGGTCTAAATAGGATTAAATAGGACTTTTGTATTCTACAGGGTTGTGAATCAATTCAATAAGAAGCTTGTTGTAATATTGCTCAATCCTGTCACCTCAGTGATAACCCATCATGGTCAATCCCTGTATTTCTCTCTTCTTCTGATTCAATTTTTGAAGTGTCTGCCTTATGATAGAGGTATTAATTTGGGAACTGCCATCAAAAGCTTGAATTCCTAATCCAAACATCCTTTAGTTAATTTCCTATATTACACTAAGGGCAGTACTACCAAGTAAGCTTATAATGGTTTCCATTCTCTTTCCTCTCTGCTTAGAGTTACTATGTCTATAGTGTTTTAAGGTTTACAAAACTTTTTTCATGTTATCTCATTTGATCCTCAAAATAATATTGTGAAATGGGTGTTATTACTATCTGCATTTTACAAATGAATAAAGTGAATCTGAGAGAGACATGAGGTTTTCCAGTTTAACACAGCTATCGAGTTTAGGATGCAGGGTTTGAGCTGAGGTCTTCCTGAGTCCAAAACTGCCAACCTTTCTGCCATGGCACCTGGCTGCCTATACAAATTCTACACATTTTTCAACATTCAGCTCAAGTCCCTTCTCTACAATGTCACATCTGACAATTCCAGCCCTTACTGCTCCCCCTGTTTCCTGATCTCCCACAGTTTCTGCTTTCTTCACCATATATTTTGGTATATAATTATATTCTATCTCATAATTTTCTAGAATTATTTAATGTATAGTATGTAAGTCTTGTCTCTCTAGTGAGACTAAGATATTTAATGGTAGAAACATGCCATATATAGTAAAATTTCAGCTATCTTGCACTTCTTTATAGCTAGATTTTCCAGATAGTGGTGGTTTAATCCCTTTAAGCACTAATTTTATTTTATTTTTTTAGTTGTATGATCTTTCTAAAATGGAACATATATTTCTCTGCCTTCTTAAATAGAGCATATGTGGGTTAATTTAACTCTATTCATGGCCCTTATTATGAATACTAATTATTACATTACATATAAGGTGATCCCCTCAGGTCTACTGAGCTGTGTAACAAGTGCTGTTCACTCTAGTATTAATGAACCCACGGGGGGGGGGTGGCAGGGGGAGAGAAAGAGAGAGAGAGAGAGAGAGAGAGAGAGAGAGAGAGAGAGAGAGAGAGACAGAGAGAATGAGAGCATTTAGGGACATTTTTTAGTTTGCTTTTCATTATTTTTTCTCCTTTCTTTCTGTTAGCTATCACTTTTCTCTGCTAACAGTGTATTTTGCTGACAACGTGCCTCTCTTGACTTCTGATGTGTTGCTTCTGATCTGTGGCAGGCTTGGAAAACAGTTAACCAAGACTATAAGAACTGCATATTAAATACAAATTACTCCAAGTGAATACCTGAAGGGCATTCCCAAGAATATAGTTTTAAGAGCATGAGTGCCTAAATTTTGAGACCTATTTAGACAGTTTATAATATTTTTTTAAACTAGTTCCGCTGTATACTGCACAAGTGAGTTCGCTGGATAACAGGGTTCCTAATAAGTGACCAGTCACGGTTTTCTTTTGTTTTTCCCCCAGTGCCTAGTATTCTGGCCATGTAGCTGATGTTCAATAACTTGCTGATTGAATGAAAGTAATTTAAATTTAATTCTTAACCTGACATTCAAGGACTTCTATAACATGACTCCAATCTACTTGTTACCATCTTTTTCGTATTAATTGCTCTTTGCATATTAATTATTGAAAACAAAACAGGCTATTTGGTGTCTTCCCCACACCCTCTTGCCAAATACTAAATCACCTACATTTTTGCTTCCTCTACAACTTTTCTCAGGCTGTTTGTAATTCTGGAATGTTGCTCTCACCTTTTGAAACTGTACTTATCATTCGAAGGCCAGCTAGAATGTTACTTCTTCTATGAAGCCTTCCCAGATACCTTTTCCTGCAAATGATCCCTTTCTTCCCTCCAGATTCTTAGAGTACTTTGTACTTTTATACATTTACCAGAGTATATCATATATTCCATTTTTTGTGTGTCTCCTTTATTCTACTGTAAGCTACTTGAGAGCAATTACTATGTATTATTTGTCCCTTCAGGCCCAAGCCCAATGCCTTGTACATAGTATGTATTCATTTTATCATCATCTGAAAAATGAATTAAATTAAATTACTGTTATGCCTTATGGCAGCAGTTCTTGACTTTTCTTGTGTTGTAGATCCCTTTGGCAGTCGGTGTAAAACCTATGGACTCCTTCTCAAAACAATGTTTTTAAACAGATAAAATAAATATAATATTACAAAGAAAACCAATTCTATTAAAATATGGTTATTGATATTTAAAAAAAAAATTTCGGCCTTAGGTTAAGAATCCCTGCCTGAGGGGTGGGGCCAAGATGGCAGCTGGAAAGCAGGGACTTGCTTAAGCTCTCCCCCAAATTCCTCCAAACACCTGTAAACAATGTCTCTGAACAAATTCTAGAGCTGTGGAACTCACAAAATACCAGAGGGAAACAGGTCTCCATCCTAGGAGAGCCTAGATGGTCACTGGGAAGGATCTATCGCACAGTGCTGGGAGCGGAGCACAGCCCAGTGTGGGCTGTGCCAGGACAGATCAGATCCAGAGTCAGCCAGCTGAAACAGGCTTTATAGCAATGAATCATTGAGCTCTGGCAGTACCAACTTCTCAACCCACAAACCTCAAGGAGCAGGTTAGTGGGAAACTGCAGAATCGAGTTCAGAGAGGTCTGATCACCAGCCCTGGTGAGGGGGTGGGGGGGCGTGATGGCAGTGGCAGCAGCAGGAAGCTCCTGAGGCTGCTCCAGAACTCCAGTGTCAGGTGCTTCCCGAGTCCCTGGCTCACATGGTGGGAGGAATCTAGCAGCAG
The DNA here is from genome assembly GCA_028646595.1 of Phalanger gymnotis. Taxonomy (NCBI): domain Eukaryota; kingdom Metazoa; phylum Chordata; class Mammalia; order Diprotodontia; family Phalangeridae; genus Phalanger; species Phalanger gymnotis. Next base: position 101,524,861 of record CM053623.1, read on the forward strand.
ATAAGAGCGGGAGTGCAAGGAGTACTTTGTGGGCACAAAGGCAGGTTCTCTAGCTGGGCCCTGCTTGGATCTGCATCACGGTCCTGGTTGGTGGTTCTTGGGGGAGGAAGAGCACTACTGTGACAGAGCCTGGGCTGACAGTGGAGTAGAAGTAGCTCTGAAAACAAACAGCAGTGCTTGGACCCTAAAGCTTGGGACAAAGTACTCTCTACTCTACAAGAAGTCATACAGTGACAAAAAACTCAAGGGTCAAGTAGTTGGCTGGGAACATGAACAGGCAGCGAAAATTAACTCAGACTCAAACTCAAACTCTAGATGCCTTTTCAGGCAACAAAGAAGATCAAAACATACAGCCAGGAGAAGTCAACAAAGTCAAAGAGCCTACATCAAAAGCCTCCAAGAAAAACATGAACTGGTCTCAGGCCATGGAAGAGCTCAAAAAGGATTTGGAAAAGCAGGTAAGAGAAGTAGAGGAAAAACTGGGATGAGAAATGAGAGTGATGCAAGAAAATCATGAAAAACAAGTCAATGACTTGCTAAAGGAGACTCAAAAAGATACTGAAGAAAATAACACCTTAAAGAATAGACTAACCCAAAGGTGAAAAGAGCTCCAAAAAGCCGATGAGGAGAAGAATGCCTTGAAAGGCAGAATTAGCCAAATGGAAATGGAGGTC
>CM053623.1:101526034-101541636 GCA_028646595.1 Phalanger gymnotis
AAGCCATGATCAAAAAAAGAGCCTAGACATCATCTTTCAAGAAATTATCAAGAAAAACTGCCCTGATATTCTAGAACCAGAAGGTAAAATAGAAATTGAAAGAATCTACTGATTGCCTCTTGAAAAAGATTCCAAAAAGAAAACTCCCAAATTCCAGAATTTCCAGATCAAGGAGAAAATATTGCAAGCATCCAGAAAGAAAAATTTGAATATTGTGGAAACACAATCAGAATAACACAAGATCTAGCACCTTCTACATTAAGGGATCAAAGGGCTTGGAATATGATATTCTGGAGCTCAAAGGAGCTAGCATTAAAATCAAGAATCACCTACCCAGCAAAACTGAGTATAATGCTCAAAGGCAAAATATGGATTTTCAATAAAATAGAGGACTTTCAAGCTTTCTCAATGAAAAGACCAGAGCTGAGTATAAAATTTGACTTTCAAATACAAGAATCAAGAGAAGCATGAAAAGGTAAACAACAAAGAGAATTCATAAGGGACTTACTAAAGTTGAACTGTTTTGTTTACATTCCTACATGGAAAGATGATGTATGTAATTCATGACATCTTTCTCAGTATTAGGGTAGTTGAAGGCAATATACGTAATATATAGACAGAGGGCACAGGGTGAGTTGAATATAAAGGGATCATATCTAAAAAAATGAAATTAATTTAAGGAGTGAGAGAGGAATATATCAAGAGAGGGAGAAATGGAGAGATAGAATGGGATAAATTATCTCACATAATAGTGGCAAGAAAAAGCAGTTTTATTGGAAGGAAAGAGGGGGCAGGTGAGGGGGAATGAGTGACTCTTACTCTGAGTGGATTCAACCTGAGGAGGGAATAACATACACACTCAAATGGGTATCTTACTCCATAGGAATGTAAGGGGAAGGGGATAAAAAAGGGGTATGATAGAAGGGAGGGCAGGTGGGGGAGGAGGTAATCAAAAGCAAACACCTTTGAAAAAGGACAGGGTCAAGGGAGAAAATTGAATAAAGGGGGACAGGATAGGATAGAAGGAAATATCGTTAGCCTTTCACAACATGAGTATTGTGGAAGTGTTTTACATAATGATACAGGTGTGATATATGTTGAATTGCTTGCCTTCCTAGGGAGGGTAGGTGGGAAGGGAAGAGGGGAGAGTATTTGGAACTCAAAGTCTTAAAAGCAGATGCTCAAGAAAAGTTGTTTTTTGCATGCAGCTGGGAAACAAGATATATAGGGAAGGGGGCATAGAAACCTATTCTGCCCTACAAGAAAGTAATGGGGAAAGGGAGTGTGATGACAGAAGGGAAGGCTGACTGAGGAATGAGGCAATCAAAATACATGCCATCTTGGAATGGAGGGAGGGTAGAAATGGGGAGAAAATTTGTAACTCAAAATCTTGTAGAAATCAATGTTGAAAACTAAAATATTAAATACAAATGATAAAATTAAAAAAAAAAGAATCCCTGCCTGTATTGTGGCATCTCCACTGTTGGTTTCAGTATTAAACTCTTCCAAATCACCTCCTGCCCTTCCCCTTGTCAATCACGTGAGTTTGTGGGATTGTGGTTTTCTAGCATGAATACAAGGTTTGTTTTTCTTGTTCCTCCTCATTTGACACCAGCTCTCATATTGGATTAGTGAAGTGTTGGCATACATGTTTCCTTAGTCGCTACAAATGTTCAATATTTCACTACTTGTTTGGTCTTTAAAAGGTTTATAAAATGTGCATCTGGGTATTTTCAGTAGTTTATTTCCCCCTCTTTCCCAAACAGCATTTATTACTAAACAAAAACAGATCTGAAGTTTTGAAGTAGCCTTGGCCTATTATGTTTCCATGGTTACAAGTCTGTGTTCTTCTCATTAAGAATACAGTCTCTCTGACTTCCCCTGACTTTCTCTGCCTCTAAAATCCATGTTTATCAAATCCTGATTACTTGGTTCCATGTATATTGGCCTCTTACATACTGCAATCATGTCTAAAGTAGGAATTTTTTCCTTTATATTAGAATCATCAAAACACAAAATAATATTTTTCAATATTCTTCATCTCCCAATTGACAAAGTCCTTTCCAAAATACTTATTCCCATTTTGAGGTATATTTTTGCAGAGATCAACTTTTTCTTTCATTTTAACCTTTATTAATAATATCATTAGTTTGCCTCTACACATTTTCCAATGAAAAATGACTAGGATGCATCCCTTTCCCCCCGGTCCCATTTGCTAGATCCAACAGTAGGTGGTCAGGGGACTTTAAAGGAATAATAACTTATGCTTATATATTACCTGCCAAATACCTCCTCACAAGAACCTTGTGAGGTAGGTAATGCAGAAATTACCATCCCCGTTTTTTCAGATAAGGAGAACGAGGCTTAGAGAGGGTCAGTCATCTGCTGAAAGTCACACAATTCTTTAAGTGGCAGAATTGTAAAGTAAGCCTGATTCCTCAGGTTACAAACACTATACCACCTTGATTCTCCAACATAAGAGGTTATAGACAGACACTGACTGATAAGTAGAGGATCAATGTAATTCAGCAATAGGAATAATAATCATAGCTAGCATTTATATAGCATGTCATAAGGCCTGCAAATGGTCATACACATACTATCGTATTTGACAATTAGCAGAAACAAGTCTGGAAATGAAAAGGTAGGCATATGATTCATCCATATGCCTCTTGCCTTTATAAGTGGAAGCTGGACAATCTTAACTAAGTATCTGAAAGAACAGAGATAAAACGACCACTGGATAAAGTCAATCAAAAGATGTCCAGAAAATTATGATGAATTTGAACAAAAGCAATTTCAGGTCCAGTCTGTAGTAACTGATCTTGCCTAGATCCCTCAATACCTACCAATAGGATCACTTATTAGAGCCAGTATGGCTTCATCAAAAACATCATGCTAGACCAACCTTATTTCCTTTTTGTTTTCTGACAGGGTTACTAAACCGGTAGATAAAGAGACTGCTGTAGATATGGCTTAACTAGATTTTAGCAAAGCTTAGAGTCAGTGTGGCATAATGAATAGAGAACCAACCTCAAAGCCAGGAAGGCTGGGTTTGAATCTCATTTCTGTCACATCCTGGCTATGTGACCCTGGGGAAGTCATTTAACTGTTCAATGCCTTAAGCAACTCTCTAACATAATAAATTTGCAGAGAAGGTGCTGACCTGCTTTAGATGAGTGAGTTTCCTTATATGAATGTTCCCTCTAAAAAAATCATAAATCCGGTCACTATCCCTATTATATACTATTCTTGTGGAAATGATTAGAAAGAGATTAGATAGTAATATAATTAGATGGATTCAGAATGAGTTGGATTGTCAGATAAGTCAATGTGACAGGTGATGCAGGGATTTGTGTTTAGTCCTGTGCTATTTAAAATGTTTTATTAGTGACTTTTAAAAAAAGACCTAGGGCATGCACTTATCAAATCTGTAGAAGACCCAAACCTGGTTGTGTTATCTCACTCCTGGATAATGGTCAGGAACCAAAAATCTTTTTTTTTTTCGGAGGGGGAGGGCAGGGCAATTGGGGTTAAGTGACTTGCCCAAGGTCACACAGCTAGTAAGTGTATCAAGTGTCTGAAGCCGGATTTAAACTCAGGTCCTCCTGACTCCAAGGCCGGTGCTCTACTCACTTCACTACCTAGATGCCTGCCCCCAATCTTTTTACAGGCTAAAGCATTGAGTTGAATCTATTATGATGAAATTCAACAGAGATGAATGTAAAGTCTTACATTTGGGTACAAAAAAAATCAACTTCACAAGTATGAGATGGGAGAATCATGGTTAGACAGCAGTTTGTTTGTAAAAAGATCTGGGAGTTTTTGGAGTTTGCAAGCTTAATATGAATCAGTTAGAGAAACTGAGTCATCAGGCAAGGAAAGGAAGAAAAGATCTCAAGCATGGAAGAACAAGAAAAGGGTCCAAAGGGTCCAAGGGATGTTCCAGCCTAAAAAGCTAATGTAATTTGGAGTATGACTGAGAGAAACACAGCTTCCAGGAACAAAGACATGATGGTTATTTTCTATACTCTGCCTTGGTCATATCTCTACTGGAATATTATTTTCATTTCACCCCCATAGTTTGAGAAGGACCTTGATAAACTAGAGAATACACAGAAAAGGACAACCAGGATAACAAAGTCCATCATATATGAAGATTGGTTGAAGAAACTGGGTTTTTTAGGCTTTAGGAGAGATGACTTGGGAGAGGGGGAATAATAGCTGTCTTCAAGTATATGAAGAGCTGTCATATGGAAGAGGAACTAGCCTTTTTCTGGCCCCAAAGGGTCAGAGACAGGAATAAGGAATGAAAATTGCTAAGAGTTGAATTTAGGCTTGATAGGCTTATTAGGAAAAACTCTTTAACAACTGAAATTTTCCATCACTAGAAAGATTTGCCTCAAGAGGTGGTGGATTTCTTCCTCCTAGGAAATACTTAAACAGAAGCTGGATGACCACATGTTACTGTATAGTGGGTACTCTTTTTGGGTATGCATTAGACTAGACGACCAAGAAAGCTCCTACCAATTCTCGAATTTGGTGATATTTAACCCCTCATCAAAAGGCTTACACTTTGCCCCAACTCAGCCTGCATGCTGGGGCACACGGGTTCCCAAATCCAGATTTCAGTAGGTCTGCGTCAAATCGGCTAGTTCTAAAAACTGGGCTTTTGCCTTCTTTTCTGTCATCGTGTACCTGATCAGTCCTAGTAATTGGACCCTTTTCTTGTTCTTCCATGCTTGAGATCTTTTCTTCCTTTCCTTGCCTGATGACTCAGTTTCTCTAAAGTTGAACTTCTGCTCTACTCAGTCCTTCTTTGTTCTTTGCTATGTTCTTGAAATGCCGTCTTTATGACTAGGATTCTGCTATGAGCCACCAGACCTTGGTGAATACGTCTGCTTCTGGACTTTTTTGCTGCTACGTTCCGTCCGCCAGTCAAGACAACAATCTGTTTGCTGCTGCTGAACTGCCTTGTTGTAAGTGCTGCCTACTGTTGGAACATTGCTCTCCCATTATCCCTGAAACAACAGCTTTATTAGTGAGTTTACATCATTCCTGGCCTGGCCTGTCTCATTGCAAACTGAACCTCAATATATGAAAGATATCCTACTATAACAAATACATCTCCTAAATCCCAGCTTAAACATAATTATTTCTAAAACCCATCCAATGACCCAAGTTTCTCAAGCAATATTGAATGAATCAAACCTTAGTGTAATAGTAATTGGTAGACTCCTCAGAACAGTGATCTATAAATGTTGTTATCATACGTCCTATGTAATTTTTTTACCTGGTGAGTATCCTGGGGAGAAGAAGGGAGGTGTTTTTTCCCAATCCCATCTGTGTAGCTATTTCTGTGTTTGCCTCTGGGTTCAGGATTAGTTTATAATTGCCCCTCAGAAGAAGAAAGGTAGGGAGTTTGGGGTAGGGAATAAGAAGGTTGGAATGAGGGAGAATAGGGCTCTGAAATGGATAAAATGTAGGTATGGCTGGGTTGAAGACACAGGGAGACTGAGAAGGTAGGATGTAACCCATCTTTCTAGCCACCAACTGGCTGACTATACGTTGCTTGGGGTCAAGTCATGGTCTCCTTAGTGTCATGCCATGATCCTCTAGGGAACCTCATTCTCCACTTTAGAGACAATTAAAAGTAGGATTTGACTAAAAAAATATTACAAGTGATAGTAACAAGACTAAAGTTGTGGCAAGAAAAAGGGTATGTGGTTTTTTTTGTAGAAAGGAAAAGAAATTCTATGAGGTATTTGATTAGATCTCCTAAATTAAATTATTATGGATTCTAGCACTCTGCAACTTCAAAATAAAGGTTTGATATAAAAGTAGGAGAAGATGGCAAAAATAAATGTTGAAAAATTTGATTTCAGGAAAAAGGCTAAAGTCTTTCAAATCATACAGAAGGCACATATATCAACATCATGAATAATGCAAGAAAAAAGGCAGTGTGGCAAGGACCAAATAACAGAACAAAAATTGATTAAATTTCACTAGACAGAAAATTATTGGTTACTGAAGTGAGAACCATTACCGAATCAACTGTCTACAGTATGTTCACTAAGAAAGATCATTGACTTCTTAAAGCAAAAATCAAAATCAGTATTAAATTAGGAGGGAAAATAAGCCAAAATATTTAAGGCTGCACTTTTTTGTTGTAGCAAAGAGCTGGAAACCAAATTAGGTGCCCATTGATTGGGAAATGTCTAAACAAATAGCAATACAGGAATTTATTGGAATTTCACTGTTATAACAAGTAAAAACATAAAGGATACACGAAATCATGGAAATACTTATTTGAAATGACAAAAATTGAGTAAGAATTGTCAAGGCAATAATCTACACAAAGACCACTACAACATAAGGCATCTAGATGGTACAGTAATGTTGTACATGGAATCAGTAAGAGTTAAGTTCTAATTTGGTCTCATACACTTACTAGTTGTATGATCCTGGGGAGTCATTTAAGCCTTTTGAGCCTCATTTTCCTCATCTGTTAAATGGGGATAATAATAGCACCTACCCTGAAGTGTTATTGTGAGGATCAAATTAGATAATATATAGCACCTTGCAAACCTTAAAACACTAAATGCTAGCTACTGGTATTATGTAAATGAAAAGAACAATGACAAAACAGTAAAAAAAGAAATGAATGTTCAGAAATTCTAAAGGGCAAGCTTGGTTGCAAAGAAGAAATATGAGAAAATATCTCATATCCACCACTTTGCAGATGACAAGGCTGTCCATCCCAGTAGAAAACACTGTATATAACATCAGGTATTTTTGTTAATGTCTTGATAAGTTTTGCCGAATATTTTCTTCTCTTCCTCCTCTTTTTCTTTCCTCTTTTTTTTAGCCTTTGATATAAGAGATGGCATTTTGAAAGCAAAATAGAGAGGGAAATGGGAAACTCTAAGTGATGTAAAACCAAAAAATACCAATAAAAACTATGTTTCAAAAAAAGAAATACCCTTTTCATATTCTTTTGACCATTTATTAATTGGAGAAAGGATTAAATACTGTATTTCCTTTTATGTTAATCTGGGCAATTTGTATTTTTGTAAATATTCATCCATTTCATTCAGATTGTCTGTTTTACTGGGATATAATTGGGAAAGATACCATGTAATAATTGTTTTGATTTCATCTTCCTTAGTGGTGCATTTACCCTTTTTATTTTTGACCCTGGTAATTTGGTTTTCTTCCTTCCTTTTTAAATCAAATCAATCAATCTTTTATTTTTTTCATAAAACTAGCTTCTAGTTTTTAGTTTCAATTGTTTAATCTCTCCTTTGATTTTCAGGATTTCTATTTTGATGTTTAATTGAGAATGTTAAATTTGTTCTTTTTTTAGTTGCATGACAATTCATTGATCTACTCTCTCTTTTTTTTATTGATGTAACAATTTAAGCATCTATATTTTCTCCCCAAGTACTGCTTTGGTTGCATCCCACAAATTTTGGGATGTTGTTTTATCGTTATTATCTTTAATGAAATTATTGATTGTTTCTATAATTTGTTCTTTGATCTCCTCATTCTTTAGGATTTGCTTATTTAGTTTCCAATTCCAAGGCCCTTTGTTGAATGTAATTTTTACTGCATTATGGTCCAGAAAAGTTGCATTTGATATTTCTACTTTTCTGCGTTTCTTTGTAAAGTTTATATGCCCTAATAAATGGTCATTTTTTTTTGTATGAAAGTGCTGCCTACAGCTGAGAAAAAGGTATACTCCTTTCTATTCCCATTCACTTTTTTCCATAGGTCTACTAACTTTTCTAAAATTCTATTCATCTCCTTTCTTATTTTATGGTTAAATTTATCTAGTTCTGATAATGGTAAGTTAAGGTCCTCCACTAGAATAGTTTTATTGTATTTTTTCCTTTGACTTTTTTAACTTTTCCTTTAAGAATTTGGATGCTATGCCATTTGGTACACTTTAGAGTGATATGATTTCATTGTCTATGATACCTTTTACCAAGATGTAGTTTCCCTGATTATTCTTTTAATAAGGTCTATTTTTGCTTTTGCTTGGTCTGAGATTGCTACCCCAAGTCATATCTGTTTGACCTCTACAACACAGCTCAAATGTCATCATTCAAGGTCTCATTGCCTTTTCCTTTGACTATTTTAGTAACCTCCAATTCAGAGATTCTTAGCTTTTTTCAGTATTTCATGGACCCCTTTGGCAGTCTGGTGAAGCCTATGGACCTTTCTCAGAATAATGTTTTTAAATCAATAGAGGAAATACTTAATTTCAGTTAGGGGTTAGTGAAAATAAAGATATAATTTTGCCTCCAACAGAGTACATGGATTCCCTAAAATCTATCCATGTGCACTTGGGGTCATTTCATGTAATCCAAGTTAAGAACCCCTGCTGTAATCTGTCTCCATTCCTTCAGTGTCTCTCCATTCTGTACTTAGCTCTTATGTGAAACTCCTAAAGCACCCCTCATGCCACTAGGAGAGAATAGAAATGCCTTTGTTTGGCATTTAGAGCTTTTTAGAATCTGGATTCAATCTATATTTCCAGTTTGTTTTCATATTCTACACTCTACATACTAGTCATGGCTTGCTTGTCCTTTATATGTGACACTCCATCTCTAGCTTCTATGTCTTTGTGCACCCTCTTTTGGGCTTAGGGTTCAGATCCGCTCATATACTTGTCCCCTTTTACCATAGGTCAGAAGGTCAGGATTCTTTCTGGGATAGGGTAGTTCTTTCTTTAGCTCTGTGTATTAAACAATTCTTCTTTTAGTTATCATTTCTGTTCCAAAAAAATCCCCTCAAACCCTCTACTCTTTACCTACAGTCTTTTTACTGTTCTCTTTTCTAATAGTAGAAGCTATGTCTCTGAAGACCTCTCATGAAGTTTCTAGGCGTCTGATCCTTCTCAAAGTAGCTTTTTACAGACCCTAGTTTTGCCAAGGACAGTGAATTTACATTTCCAAAACCAGCCAGTCACAACATCAGTATTCAATGACAATCAAAATTGTTTATTCCTATGGCAAGGGCTTCAAATTATTAGATATTTTGATGATTAAATAATGGCATTGAAAGCAATGTACTCTGAGAACCAAATTAAAATGTAATTCTCAAACCTATCCTTAATTCTGCCATTGACTTATATGACCTGAAGCAACTGATTTTCTTTTCTGACTCCCACCTCATGTGTTAAAAGGGTAGATCATAGCATTAATTTGTTTAGTTTCCAATTTATAGAATATGCACATTACAGTAAACCCTGGGAGCATGTATATCGTCATCTGACAAATTATAATTATAGAAAATACCAGGACTATAATTTAATAATAGATTGTAGGCCAACACACAAGCTTAAGGCAAAATTTCAACTAAAAGGAGCTTTAGAAGAAAAGCTCAGTCAGTGTCTATCTACTGAAAAATATGAGAAAGAAAATTTCAGGACTGAGGTCTCACTATGGATAATCTCCTGCTTCTCTTTTGGGGTACTATAATTCTTCCTTCTACATCTTACGGAAGTAAAACATGCATGCATTTTATTACAAATTTATAAAATCAGACCAAAAAGAGACCCTGAGAGATTACCTGGCCTGGTCCTATGCCTTAGAATTCTAGGATTTAAAAAAAATAGATCTTAAAGATCATTTAGTCTAACCCTCTCATTTTATAGATGATGAAATTGAGTCAAGAGCTATGAAGTGACTCACCCCAGGTCATGCAGCTAGAAAGTACCGGATTTTAGCAGATGTTTTCTGAGTCCAAATCTATTACTCTTTATATTGTATGACATCTCCTCAGGCTTCTGATAGGAGTTTGCCCTACTAGGAAGTCTGCAACTTGCTTTTCAAATTTTTTTAGCCCTAAGAATCTCTAGCAGGTAAAAACAACGAGTAACAGTATCACTGGGCACTATTGGTAAACCTAAGACAGAGGAGAGAGAATCTTTGCAGATTAGAATTATGAACTGAATCTAGTAAGAAGGAATCTGATAGAAATAAATATAAAATTTTAGAATGGAATCTTAAAAAATAAATATCACAATATAGGATATGGAAGTGCAGCTAGATATCAATATGTACTAAAAATCTGGGGGCTTTAGTAGAGTATAAACTCATTTGGAGTAAAATGGACTCCAAATAAATTGTTACTATCTAGGCTATACATGAAAAGCGGGTAGTGAGTTCTAGCTCCATTGCATTATACACTGAGTACTATATTCTCTTCTGGGCATAGACAGAAAGACATATTCCAGAGGAGCATAAACAGAATGTTGAAAGGACTGGAGACCATATCATAAAGGGACTGGTTGAAGGAACTAGGAATGTTTACCCTAAAAATGAAGTGGTGCAGAGGATAGAGTGCACGGCCTGGAGTTGGGAAGATCTGAGTTCAAATTTGACCTCAAACATTTACTAATTACAATCCTGGGCAAGTGTAGCAACAGTCTGCTAGCAGCTGCTGTAGGGGTGTAAAACCCACCAACCACCAGCACACAGAAGGCTGCCAACACAGGTTCTTTGATCCACTTTTCTAAGGAAAGCAACGTTAAGGGGGTTAACAATCTTATTTCAATCCAACATACAAATATCATTCACTTAGTTCAGGGGAAAAAGCCAGCACCCTGAACATCAGAGCAAATAACAAACAAATTACAAACATCAACAGACAGACGTTGTCTGACTCAAATCTCAATGCTTAGTTACCATGGTTTCACAAAGTCCCAACATCCGGGTTTACAAGCTGGAGGGCTCTTAACTACAGCTGCCCAGAGTCTCCACATCAACACGCCTCAAAGAGTGAGAGCCCTGGGGCAGCTAGGTGGCACAATGTGTAGAACACCAGCCCTGGAGTCAGAAGGACCTGAGTTCAAATTTGGCCTCAGACACTGGGCACATGTACTAGCTGTGTGACCTTGGGCAAGTCACTTAACCCCAATTGCCCTGCACCCCTCCCCCCAAAAAAGAGTGAGAGCCCCAAACAAATAGCTCTGTTCTCTCTTTTTATATACTCTTTAGCCACCATCAAACGTTATCTGAGTGACCAGAACTTAGGCTCCTACTATTCACTCTAGTCTTAGCAACTCCCCTTAGAACCCTGAGGGCTTCATGCCCACATAGGCTTAGCACCTAGTAGATACGGGTTTGGGGCTGGGGTTTAGCACCTAGTAAGACTCAATCGAAGACATCCAACTTAATTGATATTACAGCAAGTCACTAAACTTCAGGTCTATCATTTACAAAGTGGGGATAATAATTACTCCTACCTCCCACGGTTGTTATAAGGATCAAATGAGGCAAAAATTATAAAGCAGCCACTTGGCGCAGTGCCTGGCATATAGTAGGCACTATATAAAGTAAGCTAATATTATTAATTATTGTCATTTAGAGGAGACATTTTAGTAGACTTAGAGTATGGGGATTATTCGTCTGTTTTGCTTGACCTTAGGGACAGAATTAGAAATAATGGCAGAAGTAAAAAGAAGAAAATTTCAACTTGAGGACGTGAAAAAACTTCTTAATAATTAGAGCTGTCCTAAAGTGGAATGAAATGTCTTCAGAAGAGGTGAGTTCTCCCTCACTGTAGTTTTCAAGCTGAGGCAAGGTGAGCTCTTGTTAATGGTGTTCGGATATTCAACAGATTAAATAGCTTCCAAGGTCCTTTCCAATAAAATTTGAAGACTTCATGTGAATTCTATAAAACCAGAATTCTAAACTTGAAGATATAAAGAGAGATAAGTCTTCCCCAAAGCATCACAAAAATGTAACAATTCAGGAAATAGTAGAGAATAATTACCAAGAAATGTTGAAATCAGAAAGGAAAGTTCTAGAGAATCCACATAACATGAACAAAACTTCAAGTTTAATCTGCCAAGAAAATGCAAAGTTCATAATTTTATTGTCAGAGAGTAGTTTACAGGCACAAATTAAATTATCCTTCACATTAAAAGGAGAACTAATCATATTTGTGCAGAACCACTCCATGCTTACAGGAAATCGAAGGAAAAAATGTAATATATTCTGAAGAGCAAAGATTAGTTTGTACCCTAGAATCACATACTACAATGCTGAACCTAAGAAGAAAAAACCATAATAATAATAATAGTAATAATAATAACTGGATATTTAGAAAAAATAGATCATTTCTTCAAAAGAACCCAGAGGTTAGGAGACAGTCAAATTACAAACTGACCAAAGAGAAGAAAGTTAAATGAAGTTCACTGTTGGAAGGACATTGAGAGTGCAAAGATATAATTAATAAAGAATCAAATGAACAATAGGTATGACATGAAAAATCACAAAGAGAGCAGGTGGAAGAAGTGAATTGTTATCTTGGCAGGGGTGAATTTCATCCCTTAATTAGCAAATCAATATTATAGGGTAGGATAGTGGCGAGTAACTTCTTTCAGATGAGAAGAAGAAAGGTTGGGGCAAAAAGATCGGATAAAAACTGGTCATGTCAAAAATAGGTTGGTTAAGGGGATATCTGTGTGGCCCTGAATGAGGTCCAGGGTGTGGGGTGGATGGTGAGACAAAGGTCAGACACTGAAGTCTGATGGAGGCAGGGGGAGTGGGGTGGTATTGGACACTTTGGGAGATCAGCTTTTAAAAGACTAAGTTACATTTCTAGGCATTAACTCCCACAGGGAATAGAGAATGTTTGGGAATACAGAAAGATACAGGAGAGAGAGGCTTAAAGAGGAAGTCACAGGTTTAAAGGAAAGATGCTATGATGTCCAGATGGATAACTGATATAGGATATGACAAAGAATGAAACAAAGTCCCGGGGATGAGGCTTATAGAACTGTTCCTCTTTTACACAGATGACGCTACTGACACTTGAGATTTCCAGGAACAGATACTAGAATAGCTTAAAAAGATGAAAGGAGTGGAAAGGGATGGAACACTTCTTGACAAGGGGCTTTACAAATTAAGGTAACTGAAACAAAAGAATAAATGAGACAGATTAAGTGCCACAGTACAATTCAAACAGGCAAATGAAAGAGTAAAATGAAGCCAACAGAGTAACAACAAAATAAAATCAAAGAACTTGGGATAGGAGGGAGGGTGTAATGAGGGGTTGGGGGAGTGGAGGAAGGAATCTAGGCTCATATTAATATAAACCAAAAAAAAATGCAGTGTTAAAGGAGTGACTTAAAACAAGAGAAAAATTTGTGTTACAATCATAACAATCGTAACACTAAATGTGAATGATTTAATTACCCAAAAAAGGAGAATGGAAGAATAAATGTTAATAGAAACAATCTTGTTACATGCAAGAAACACATTTAAAACCTAAAGAATGAGAATGAGAAAATGGGTGAAAATCTCTTATGTTTCAGGCACTCTGAAAAAGCAGGAACTGCAAAGGTGGCCTCAGATAAGGCAACAAGAAAAATTAATAATGGCAAGCTTAGAGGCAAGTAGAGAAACTACATTATGCTTAAAGTCACCAGTAACATAATAGATAATATTATATGTATATATGTCAAATTCTATTCACATACCTAAAAGAAAAACTAGATAGATTTCAGAAAACATGCTGTTACAATACTAACAAGAGACTTTAATATAACTGTCAGAGCTAAATTAATTCAATAAAAAGATAAGAAAAAATACAGAGAGGAACAACTTATTGGAAGAATTAATTTTGACTGATATACCTCTGAATGTGAATATTAAAAATATGTTCTTAGCCATCTCATGTATATATATATAAATGTAAGTGTTGTAAGAGTTTAAAATAACAAATGCATCCTCTGTAGATTATAATACGATGTAATTGTAATGAGTAAAGGGAATATGAAGAAAAGATAGAACCCTAAATGATGACTAAGAAATGACATGTTGAAATGAGTGTGTTGAAGAACAAAATACAAACAATAAAAACAATTTTGGTAAAATTAATGATAATAAGACAGTAAACCAAAACTTATAGGATGTAGCTAAAACAATCTTCAGAGGAAAATCTGAAAAATTATATTGTTATTATACTATGTTAAATATTAAATATATTCAAACAACTCTGAAACATATTAACAAAGATAGAAAAAAAGGCCCAATGGAAAATGCACTTAAATGTTGTAAAATGAATTAGCAACTCTAAAAGAAGTACAAAAGAAGAAATCTTAAAATTTGAAGCAAGAAAAGAAATTTGAAAATAAAAAGACTCTCAAATTGACATTGCTAATAGTTGCTTTTAAAGTCTTATAAGAGAAGAAAATCATATTACTAAAAAAAAAAAAAATAGAGAGAGCTAAGGAATGGACCTGTGTTTTCACTGGTATGGAGACTTCCTGAGTGAAGGAATCCTACCTATTTAGGTCAGCACCTTCTCTGAAGCTTTCTTATTGGATTGCCTAGAGCACTGAAAGGCTTAAATGACTGCCCATGGTCACAGAGCAATTATGTGTCAGAAGAAGGTCTTGAACTTAAATCTCCCTGACTTTGAGGTGAACTCCCTAACCCCTCTGCCAATCTGCTTGTCAAGAAGAGAGGGAGATCACAATACCAAAAAAAAAGGTGAATTCACAACAGAGGAAATAAAGAGAATTATTTCAAAAATTATGACATGCTAATTGTATGGCAACGAAGAGAAAACTCAAAGAAAATTGGCAAATATTTATAAATACATATGATATTCTAACAAAACAAGAAAGTGCTGTTTAATAAACAATCTCAGAAAAAGGCCACCAAGCAAGACATAATTGAAGGGTCAAAATGGGGATGAGAGAGAGTGGGAAGAGGAAACACTAGTCAAAACTGATTTGTAAGTGAACTCTGATCAAGCATTTAAAGAGCAATTGGCATCTATATTGCAAATAATTTTTCTCAAAAATTAAGGCAGAAGCAGAGCCAAGATGGCAGCTGGAAAGCAGGGACTAGCGTGAGCTCCCCGCCAAGTCCCTCCAAAAACCTATAAAAAATGGCTCTGAAACAATTCTAGAACTGCAGAATCCAGAAAATAGCGGAGAAGCAGGGCTCTAGCCAAGGACAGCCTGGATGGTCTCTGGGTAAGCTCTATCCCACATGGAGCTGAAAGCAGAGTGGAGCCCAGTGTGGGTGGTGTGGACCAACCAGACCAGGAGCCAGGCAGAGTGTGCTCTAGTGCCCTGAATCAGTGAGCTGCAGCACTTACCAGACTTCTCAACCCACAAACACCAAAGACAAAGAGAAGGTTAGTGGGAAAAGCTGCAGGGAGTGCAAGGAGTTCACAGTTCAGCCACCACCCCAGGGGCAGCGGAGGTGAGGCAGCTACAGAACTACAGCTGCAGTTGCTTCTGGTCCCAGGCCCACCTGGTGGGAGGAATTAAGTGGCAGATGAGAGCAGGAGTGAAGAGCCTGCTGAAGATCTAAGTCCAGTCAGGGTTGGGGGTTCTTGGGGAAGGAGGAGTGCTGGTGTGGCAGAGCTGGCACATCCCCCTCAAGCTTGGAACATAGTTCTCTTTACAAGCAGTCATACCCTGTGAAAAAACTCAAGGGTCAAGTAAGTTGGCTGGGAACATGGCCAGGCAGTGAAAACGCACCCAGATTCAGTCTCAGACTTTGGAATCTTTCTTTGGTAACAAAGAAGACCAAAACATAGAGCCAGAAGAAGTCAACAAAGTCAAAGAG
>CM053623.1:101542136-101608112 GCA_028646595.1 Phalanger gymnotis
CTACCAGAAATCCATGGTGAAAAAAAGAGCCTTGACAGTATCCTCGAAGAAATTATCAAAGACAATCGCCCAGAGGTCCTAGAACCAGAGGGCAAAATAGTCATTGAAAGAATTCACCAATCACCCCCTGAAAGAGATCCCAAACTGAAAACTCCAAGAAATATTATAGCCAAATTTCAGAATTACAAAATTAAGGAGAAAATACTGCAAGCAGCCAAAAAGAAACAATTCAAATATCGTGGAACTACAGTCAGGATCATACGAGATCTCTCAGCTTCCACATTAAAAGACAGGAGAAATTGGAATATGATATTCCGAAGGGCAAAGGAGCTGCGACTACAACCAAGGATCAACTACCCAGCAAAATCGAGCATAATTTTTCAAGGAAGGAGATGGACATTCAATGAAATAAGGGAATTCCAGACCTTCCTGATAAAAAGGCCAGAACTAAATGGAAAATTTGATTTCCAAATATAAGAATTATTTAAACTGCTAGAAAACTTTTTTGCAGAAACTAAGTTTAGACTAACATCCTACAACACACTACTTTAAGCTGCCTTAGTCCTTTGCTCAGACTTTCAACTTCTGAAATGGAACTCAAGCTCCCACCATGGGATCCTCCTTCACAGGAGAGAGATGTGTACTAGGTTACAATATCTGACATGGTCAGTGAATCATTGTATTTGCTTAATTTTTTTTTCTTGTTAAAAAGGAGATTTTAGAGGGTTGGGGAATACATGTGGAGGTCAGAGTTGTGTCTGGTCTGAGAGGGCAGAAGACCAAGACCACCTGAAGGAGACATGGCTACTAAACTGTTTGAAGTTGTTGGCAAGTTTGGACTGGGCTTAGCTATTATACAAAGAGTTGTTAACTCTGCCTTATATAATGTGGATGTTGGCTATGGAGCTGTCATCTTTGGTAGGTTTAGTGGAGTCTAAGACATTGTTGTAGGAGAAGAGAATCATTTTCTCATCCCATGGGTACAGAAACCAATTAATTTTGACTGCCATTGCAGGCCATGGAAAGTCTCTGTAATCACTGGTGGTAAGGATTTAGAGAATGTCAATATCACTCTTCATATTCTCTTCCAACCTGTTGCCAATCAGCTGCCCCGAATCTTCACCAGCATTGGTGAGGACTACAACGAGGGGTGGGGGGGGGGTTGCCATCCATAACCACTGAGATCCTCAAGTCAGTGAGAGCTTGATTTGATGTTGGAGAATGTATCACCCAGGGAGAACTAGTCTCCAGGCAAGTGAGTGATGACCTCAGAGAGAACTGCAACCTTTGGGCTCATCCTAGATGACGTTTCATTGACACATCTGACCTTTGGGAAGGAGTTCATGGAGGCAGTAGAAGCCAAACAGGTGGCTCAGCAGGAAGCAGAGAGGGCCAAATTTGTAGTGGAAAAGGCTGAGCAACAGAAGAAAGCTGCCATCATCTCGGCAGAGGGTGATTCCAAAGCAGCCGAGATGATTGCTAATTTGCTGGCCACTGCAGGAAATGACCTAATAGAGCTTCCTAAGCTGGAAGCCACAGAGGACATCACATATCAGCTTTCTCTACCTCAGAATATCACCTACCTGCCCGCTGGACAGTTGGTGCTCCTCCAACTTCCCCAGTGAGGCATGTGGCTCCACTGATTCTATTCCACTCAGCCATGATCTAATCCACAACTTTTTCCCTGTCCCTCCACCCAAAACAACTATGAGATTTGCAAAGGAAATAAAATTAAAGATATTTTGTGATTTTGAAAAAAATTAAAAAGGAGATTTTAAACAGAAATGGGAAAAGGGCCCTTCACATCTCCAGAAATGACTATGATATAAAAACAAAAGGCATCAATAAAGCAGGCTTCAACCTTTGCCTCCATTTCACCAACAAGAAAAGCAAAAGACAGAACAAAACATAAAACCATAGTAAAATGAATATTTTTAAAGCCTAGTTTTTTTTTTCTTGGAAAAGAAGTAATCACACTATACAAATTACAATAATGCAGTACTATAATGGCAAGCAAAGTGGGACTTTTTGTGGTCTTTTGTATTGGAATGCTTCTCCGCACTAGGGCAATCAAGTGCCTTTGATTGAGTCTTGCCTTTGTAGAAAGGCCCACGCCCTTTTGCTAATTAGGTCACGAGAGGTGTGAAGCCCTTGGGCCCTGAAAAAGGGTATAGATAGATAGATAGATAGATAGATAGATAGATAGATAGATAGATAGATAGATAGATACACTCAGAGCTTAGCATTTTGCTTAGGGCTCACTCATTGGAAGAGTGTTCTTGTGGATACTCTGGGTAGCCATTAAGGACTCCCCCCTCCTGCTTTGAAAACCCAGATGTTGGTGCTTCTCTCTCTGATAACTATGTATGTATTGATATGAGACAGACAGAAGCCTCATCTGCTGATTTGTGTTATTTGCTCTGCTTATATTTTCTTTGTTTGTAGTTTCTGTTGGTATTTGCTCTGAAGTTCAAGGTGCTAACTTTTTCCCCTGAACTAAGTGAATGATATATGTATGTTTAATTAAGGTGACATTGTAAACCCCTTAAAGTTTCTTTCCTTAGAAAAGCAGATCAAAGAACCTGTGCTAATAACCCCCCTGTGTGCTGATATTTTTGGCCTTACACAGCCACAGTAGCAGCAAGTAATACTGTTGTTACAAGCATTTATCTGAATGTTTTCTCCTAAGTTGCTGACATTAGCCAATGGAATGGCCAACTTAACTGGCCTTTAGATCTTAGAAGTGAGTAGCTAGATGGCTCAGTGGATAAGGTACCTGGCCCGGAGTCAGGAAGACTCATCTTTCTGAGTTCAAATCTGGCTTCAAATACTTCCTAGCTGACCCTAAGCAAGTCACTTAACCCTGTTTGCCTCAGTTTCCTTGTCTGTAAAATGAGCTGGAGAAGGAAATGGCAAGCCACTCCAGTATCTTTGCCAAAAATCTCCCAAATTGGGGTTACAGAGATTCAGACATGACTAAAAAATGGCTGTTCAACAATAGGCCTTAGGTACAGTGCATATAGCAGGATTGTAGGAGACCAACCATTATACTCACTTTTTGGTCATTCTTAGCTTGTTACTTTACTTGTTCCCACATTTTATCATCCTAAGTTCTAGGGCAATCTAGGGGGATGTTGTATAGTTTCTCATGAATAAAATTTCAATTTATCTTTCAATTAGTCAATTAAGCTCAGAGCTCCTACTCTAGCTCATCAAATAACATTTATTTAATAAACTGAAAAAGTAGCAGTTACTCATCTCAGTAGAATATGTGTAGTTATTTTCCTTAGTAGTTACTTATAATGCCATTAAATACCTTCATCTCCTAGAATTAAAAATGTTAAACTTAGTAAGTAAAACATTCATTAAAATGAAATCAACAATAAATCAAAGACAAATAGTGATTTCTAATATTTAATTTGTCAAAAAAAGCATATCTAAATCCACCTTCACTGCAAATGCACATAATTTCTCCTTCTGGAAACATAGTTGCACCATTCAGTTCACTAAATACCAAATAAAGTCTCTTCTCAAGAGTCCAATTCATTCTCTTACAAGATGAAGGTTAGAATAGTTTCATTAATATAGAAGCCTCTTCGTATTTCCCTCTGTTTTCTCTCAGACTCAAGATATAAAGAAAACTTCTACTTTGCTTCCCAGATGACAGATAACTCTTCATCTCTTTACAAATAATTAAAACTAAATCTCTTTACAACCAGCAATTCAAACTCTCCATTGTCTTACAAACACATCATAGATCTTCATAAGTCAAATTTAGATTCACACTTTCTACTGATTCCACTGAGAAAAGCACCCAGTTACAACCATTACTTGCTCTTAAAAAAATATAATAATTTCCATAGCTTATGTAGGAGAAGGTTCTAAAATTGGGGTGATGTGTTTGTATGTTCTTCCCAAAGGATAAGGTTACCATATCTCTGTTTTATTTTCCAAAATAATGTTGATTCTACAAATATAGTAGAATAGATTTTTTTTTCCGTTACAACTTTGATACTTTATTGTTCATTCGTTCATTTGTGTCTAACTCTTTGTTACCCCATGGACACCAGGCCCCTCTATTTTCTACTATCTCTCAAAGTCAGCCCAAGCTCATGTTCATTGCTTCCATGATATTATCTATTCATCTCATCTTCTGCTGTCCCCTTTTCCTTTTGCCTTCAATATTTCCCAGCATCAGGGTCTTTTCCAATGTGTATGTACATATACACATATGCATATACATATACATGTGTATATATATATGTGTGTATATATGTGTGTGTGTGTATATATATATATATATATATATATATATATATATATGTTCAGTTTGATGAGCAGAGTTAATTTCTTTAGATGTTGATTTATTTAATGATTTCCTTCCTGTCCAAGAAACTCTCAAAAGTCTTCTCCAGCACTTCAATTCAAAGGCATTGATTCTGTGGCACTCAGCTTTTCTTATAGTACAATGCTCACAGTCATACATTATTACTGGAAAAACCATAGCTCTGACTGTAAGGACCTTTGTTGGCAAGGTAATGGCTCTGTTTTTTAGTATGCTTTCCAGATTTGCCATGGCTTTCCTTCCAAGGAGCAAGCTCATTTGCAGTCATTGTCTACAGTGATCTTTGAGTCCAAGAATATAAAACCTGACACTGCTTCAATTTCTTTTTCTCTTTGCCAGGAAGTAATGGGACCAGATGCCATGATCTCAGTGTTTGTTTTTTTTTTTTTAATGTTAAGCTTCAAGCCAGCTTTTTTATTCTCCTTTTTCAGCCTCATCAAGAGGTTTCTTAATTCTTCACTTTCTGGCCTCAGAGGATCATATGAATATCAAGAATTGTTGATATTTCTCCCAGAAACTTTAATTCTAGCTTTTGATTTGTCCAGGCTGGCATTTCACATGATGTACTCTGCATCTAAGTTAAATAAAACCTTTGATACTACTCTGATGTATTTTTGGTTCTCTTTTTTCTTTTTAGATTTTTCATTTTAATTTCCATTTACTTAAACTGACCTTCCAGTTATCGTTTGCATAAGTTTGATATTCTGACATATATGTTTTAATATTTGTTGAATGAGCTGTGATCCAAGTGTTAATAACATTGACCTTACCTTTAATGATTATGTTTATTGTGTCTGCATCTCAGTCAGCACAGAGTAGAATAAAGGTGAGTGACTAAGTGCTCCTAGGTTTTGGAGAGATATCCTATGTTCTGTGAAGTCAGACCTCTCATTAAATAAGAAATCATATTCAAGTGCTTAAAACAGTTTCTGAGTTTTCCTTGGTTCAAACCTCTACACACTTGTGACCTCTTCAAGAAATGCTTACCTTAAATTAAGCCTTTTCTTAATAGAGAATGACAAGCATGGGGCTTCAAAAATGTCCAGTTTTGTGTGAAAAGATTGCCCTGATTATATCTTCCCTCTCTTTAGTAGCAGTAATGTGGGCCACTGTGTTCCTAATAGTAGGCATGGCCACAATATTTTCAAAACACAGAAATTTGAGTCTATGCACAGAGTTATTTTTAAACTTGTATCTAAAAAGGATCAGATCTGGTACTTCAGAACTGAGCATAATCCTTGAGGGGAAAATGGATATTTAATGATATTGAGGACTTTTGAGCATTCCTGATGGAAAGACCAGAGATAAATAGAAAATCTTACATTCGAACACAAGATTCAAGAGAAGCATAAACACAAACAGTAAGGGAAATCAAAAAAGATTCAGGAAGGTTAAGCAGTTTATATCCTACATGGGAAGATAATACCTGTAACTCCCAGGAACTTTCTATTTATTAGGAGAGTTAGAATATACATAGACAGAGGGCACAGGTATGAGTTGACTGATAGAATGATATCCCCCCCCCAAAAAAAAAAAACGAGGAGTGAGTACAAGGGCTGCATTGGAGAAGGGGGAAGGGAGAGGTAGAGGTAGAATGAAGTAAATTATCTCTCATGAAAGAGACACAAAAGAGCTTTTGCAGTGGAGGGAGAAATGGGGGGGGCAGGCAACAAATGAACCTTACTCTCATTGGAATTGGCTCAAAGAAGAAATAACATACACATTCAATTTGGTATATAAATCAATCTTACCTTACAGGGAAGTAGGAGGGAAGGAGTATAAGAGAAGACAGGGTACTGATAGAAGGGAGGGCAGATTGACGGAGGTGGTGGTCAGAAGCAAAACACTTTTGAGGAGGCATATGGCAAAAAGAAAGAAAGAGATGAATAAACAGTGGGAAAAAGCAGGATGGAGGGAAACAAACAGTTAGTAATCATAACTGTGAGTGTGAATGGGATGAACTCATCCCCAAAATGGAAGCAGATAGCAGAGTGGATTAAAAACCAGAATCCTACAATATTTTGTTTACAAGAAACACACCTGAAGCAGAGGGACACGTGCAAAATAAAAGTAAAGGGCTGGAGGAAATTCTATTGTACTTTAATGGAAGTAAAAAGAAAAAAAAAAAGAAAGCGGGGTAGCAATCATGCTCTTAGACGAAGCAAAAGAAAAAATACATATAAAAAAAGAGATAAGAAGGGAAACTACATCTTGCTAAAAATGTACCACTGACCATGGAGTACCAGCAATACTAAAAATATATGCACCAAATGGCATAGTATCCAGATTCTTAGAAGAGAAGTTAGGTGAGTTACAAGAGTAAATAGGCAATAAAACCATACTAGTAGGGGACCTCAACTTGCTACTTTTGGAACTAGATAAATCTAACCAAAAAAAAAAAAAACCAAGAAAGATGTTAAGGAGGTAAAGAAAATTTTAGAAAAGATATAGACTTCTAGAGAAAACTGAGTAGGGATAGAAAGAAATATAACTTTTTCTCAGCAGTACATGACACCTACACAAAAACTGACCATGTATTAGGGCATAAAAACCTCACAACCAAATGCAGAAAAGCAAAAATATTATTAAATACATCCTTTTCAGATCATAAGGAAATAAAATTTCTATTTAATGAAGGGCCTTGGAAACAGATTAAATATTAACAATCAATAATTTCATTAATAGAATCACCACAATGAGAGAACATACCAAAATGTATGGGATGTAGCCAAAGCAGTACTTAGGGGGGAAATCTATATGTTTAAATGCTTACATCAATAAACTAGAGAAAAAGGAGATCAATGAATTGGGCAAGTAACTTAAAAAACTAGAAACAGAACAATCCCCAGTTAACCACCAAATTAGAAATCTTGAAAATCAAAGGAGAGACTTATAAAATTGAAAGTAATAAAATTATTGAACTAATAAATAAAACTAGGAGCTGGTTTTATGAAAAAACAATAAAGTAGAAATTCCATTGGTTAATTTGATTTTTAGAAGAAAGAAGATTGAAAGTGAAAAGGGTGAATAAACCACCAATGAAATTAAAGGAATTATTAGGAGTTATTTTGCTTAACTATATGCCAGTAAAACTGACAATATAAGTTAAATGGATAAATGTTTATAAAAAAAAATTGAACTGACCAGATTAACATAAGAGGAAGTAGACTACTTAAGTGACCCTGTCTTAGAAAAAGAAATTGAACAAGCTCCCTAAGGAGAAATCCCCAGGGCCTGATGGATTCACAAGCAAATTCTACCAAACATCTAAATAACAATCAATTCTAATACTATTTGAACCATTTGGAAAAAAATAGGCAAAGAAAATACCCTTCTAAAATTGCCTTTATATCAATATAGCGTTGATATCTAAACCAGGAAGAACAAAATCAGAGAAAGAAAACTATAAACCAATTTCCCTAACAAATATTGATGCAAAAATTTTAAATAAAATACTAGTATAGATATTACAGCAATATATCATAACAATTATACTCTATGACCAGGTGGAATTTATACCAGGAATGCAAGGCTGGTTCAATATTAGGAAAACTGTTAGCATAATTGACCACGTCAATAACAAAACTAATAGAAATCATGTGATTATCTCCACAGATGCAGAAAAAGCTTTTGATGAAATACAACATTCATTCCTGATAAAAACACTAGAAAGCATAGGAATGGAGCTTTCCTTAAAATGATAGGACATATCCAACTAAAACCAAAAGCAAGTATTATCTTTAATGAGCATAAGCTACTAGCTTCCCAATAAACCCAGTGGTAAAGAAAGGATGACCATTATCATCACTATTATTCAATATTGTACTAGAAATGCTAGCTATAGCAACAAGAGGGAAAAAAAAGAAATTAAGGGAATTAGAGTAATTAACAAGGAAGCAAAACTATCACTTTTTTCAGATGACATAATAGTATACTTAGAGAACTCTAGAGAATCAACTAAAAAACTACTTGAAACAATGAACAACTTTAGCAAACTTTCAGGATATAAAATGAGCCCACATAAATCAGCATTTCTATATATTACCAACAAAGCCAAGTAGCAAGAGACAGAAACAGAAATTACATTTAAAATGTAAAATAAAAATGTATATAAAAATATAAATATAAAATATAAGATACTAGGAAGTCTCCCTGCCAAAGAAAACTCAGAAACTATATCAGGCCTGCACAACATATCCTGTGTAGGCTACTTTGGTGGGTCACAAGTGGCCTGCAGGCCATATACTGTGCAAGCCCGAACTCTATGAAAACAATTATAAAATACTTTTCACAAAAAGCCTGATCTGAACAATTGGAAAAATATTAATTGCTCATAGAAAGGCTGAGCCAATATAATGAACATGGCAATTCTACCAAAATTAATCTATTTATTCAGTGCCATACCAATCAAACTACTAATAATTATTTCACAGACCTAGAAGAAACGATAACAAAATTCATCTGGAAGAACAAAAGGTCAAGAATATCAAAGGAATCAGTGAAAAAAAAATGTGAAGGAAAGTGGTGTAGTCCTAGCAGATCTCAAACTATTTTTTTGGGGGGAGGGGAATTTCACAATATTTTTATTGATTCCCACACTGTTCTTTTGTGAAAAGAGTGCAAGTTGCATGTTATTATCTCTGAAATATTAAAAGAAAAAACAAAGAAGCCCTCCAGTATGTAGAGCAGATATTCTTCCTATAGAGAAGGTTTATAAGAAAATAAGGACAAGAACAGCCCAATATGGGAAGCCAAGAAGAGGCAATAGTTTAGAGTAGAAAAAGGAGCACGTGCGCGAGTGCGCGCACACACACAGACTCAGACACACACAAAGAGAAATTCCAGATCTTTCCATGTATCAAAATATACTATATATCTACATTATGGTCATGAGAAATTTTAACATGTCAGTTTTTATCTTCCTCTCTTCTTTTTTAAGGTGCAAGCTGTTATCTCTGGTATGATTAATCAGCACAAGTTTCTCCTTTGCTCCAGGGGGGTACTAGAGCTGCTTTTATTGTGGGTGCTGAGAATTAAGAAGTCTAACATTGTTTGATTCATAAAATAGTCAATTGGCTAGAAGTGAAAATTTCTGGATTGAACCACTATTCTTTCAGGAATTAAGCATGGTAAAACATGTATTTAATGAGTGATGAGGCCATGCTTTTTTAATTTCTGACTGTTCGGCTTTCCTTCCCCTGCTTCCTAGCTTCCATTTACAAGCTCTCTTTCTCCATTCAAATATAAGATCTCTGAGGGTAGTAACTATTTTATTTGCTTGTATATATTTCCCTAGTGTTTAGCACAGTGTCTGGCACATAGTAGCATTTAGTAAATGTTCCATCTTTCTTTCTTTTCCTTCCTTCCTTGTTTCCTTCCTTCCTTCCTTCCTTCCTTCCTTCCTTCCTTCCTTCCTTCCTTCCTTCCTTCCTTCCTTCCTTCCTTCCTTCCTTCCTTTCTTTCTTTCTTTCTTTCTTTCTTTCTTTCTTTCTTTCTTTCTTTCTTTCTTTCTTTCTGTCCATCCATCCATCCATCCAGGCCAATGTGGCATAATAAATAAAAGGAGTCAGGTAAATGTAGGTTCAAGTCTCACTTCTGACATATGTTGGTCACTTAAGTGACCCAGAGCAAATCACTTCTCAGTGGCCCAGGCAATTCTCTAAAGTTATAAGTTACAGAGAAGATATGCATCTGCATTTGTAAAGAGGGTTTTTCTTTGGATGATCCATATGTCAATGAAGTTACAGGTAAAATTTTTAAAAGGTATACAGAAGGACATAGGGAAATGATCATTCTAGGAAACAGTGAAGGAGCGAGGTTTCTAGCTTTCATTCTTTCTCATGCCATACCATTTTTAGGATCTTCCCAAGAGGTAAATATAGCTGCACAAGCAGAAGGAAGGAAGGAAGGAAGGAAGGAAGGAAGGAAGGAAGGAAGGAAGGAAGGAAGGAAGGAAGGAAGGAAGGAAGGAAGGAAGGAAGGAAGGAAGGAAGGAAGGAAGGAAAAGAGGGAAAGAAGGAGACAGGGAACAAAACAAGAAAGGGAGGGAGGGAAGAAGGAAGGAAAGAAAGAAAGCAGGCAGGAAGAAAGGAAGAAATGAAGGGAGAAGGAAGAAGGGAAAGAAAGAGGGAGAGAAAAGGAAGCAAAGGAGGGAGGAAGAGAGAGACAGAGAGAGGAAGGAAGGAGGGAAGAAGGAATGGAATGAAGCAGGGAAAGGAGGAAGGAGGGAAGGAAGCATTTATTAAGCACCTAATTATTATATGCCAGGCACTGTGCTAAGCACTTCATAATTATTATTTCATTTGATCCTCACAACAATCCCATGATGTAGGTGTTATTATTATCCTCATTTTACAAGTGCAGAAACTGAGGCAGACAGTGATAATGACTTATCTGGAATTACACAAAGATTGTATTCAAACTCAAGTCTTCTTGACTCCAGGTCCAATGCTCTATATACAAAACACTGTCTAACTGTAATGTCAAAGAATAACGGCTGGAAATTTGTAGCTGTGATTGTCATGCACTGGCCAATTTTATGTTTTGTGAATTCATTAATTACACATATTTAAGGCTACCTACTTCAGCAGTTCAGATTACCATGCTGATGAGCTAAAGGTTGTAGATTCAGTGGATAAGCCACCTTATTTTACTTCATTACAAAGGCTCATCCTGTACTGCTTTTGCAAATATGAATCCTGGGTCACAAGGAGGACCATATGAGAGAGTGTGGGTGGCTCCATGCAAATCTATTTCTACTCTTGGAGAGAAAAAATAAAATAGCTCAAAATTCATGGCCTCCTGATGCCAGGACAGTATTGATATCTTTGTATGTAACCTATTACTATTGTTATTGTGCATCCTATTAATAATGCTTTATAATTTCCATAGGCATCAGTTTTATTTTTATTTACCGTGTATTCTTTTGACTTTTTTTTTCATAGAAAGATGATTTCTCCATGCATTCTTTTGGGGAAAAAAATCAGGTTTTCTTTCTAGCCGCATTTTCATTTCACATCCATCTTAACTATTTCATTCATGAAAGCTATACTTAAGATGAGGGCAACTGAGCAAATAAGTATCATGGAAGTAAGAAAGTTATGAGGAGAAAGGAGCACTTGAGAAAACCATCAGTAGTGAGTATCATAATGTGATTATGAAATATGATAATAAACAATATGCTACAATTTCTCCTTATTGTAATGAATATTCTCAAAGACTGGATCTGAACAGGATGTTCTTCCTTTCCCTTTCTGTTGTTCTATGCTAAAATAGCACATTTCTCAAATTGTCTAGGAGCAACAATGGCCTGAGCTAGACAATGTCATGAGCAGAAAACTTTCCACAGTATCTTTCCCAATCATGCCCCCTCTACCATATGTACCAAACTTTCTATCCAATGAAGATATCTTCATTGAGATCCCCAATAATGAGATCCCTCCCACTACATTGACTCTATTATTCTTTCCTTGCTATTATAGACTGCCACCTAGGGTCAAATGCAGGAGGAAACCAAAATGAAAATAACTGGGGGAATCGGGTCAGGCTCTCTAGTTGAGTGTTAGACAATTACAAATAGTGCAATGACCCCAAATGCTGCAGGGTAGTTATGGTTCTTTTCTCTCTCCAATAATTGCACTGTTGCCCTTTCCAAAACTCTGGGATTTCTTATCATTACTTTCTCTTCCCAGTCAAGGTGATTGTTATAATCAGTATTAAGCACAACCTGATGGTCTGGTCTTACCACTTTTACCATTTTGCCCTTGAGGCTATTTACCTTCCCCCAACCCCAGGCATCCTAATATAAGGAAATAGAAAGTACTTCAGTGCTCTCTCAGAAAAGACCCAATTCATCATCTTTGTCTAGAGTCAGCTCCCTAATTCCCCTCAGCTGTTGGCTCTAAAGCTACCATTCTCTTAATTCAGGTTTCCAGAAAATGAGGCCTTCCCAATTCACTGAGCATTTAACAAAGGAGATTTACTTTGTCCTTACACAGAAGGATATGCAATAAGGATATAGCAGTACTTAGCTTCTCTGCATGAGACCCTCCCCACTCCCCACCCATCTCCCTTTGGAAATGTATCTGATCAGTCAATCATTAGGATATGGCAAGTCATATGGCCTCAGGCACCCATTAAGTTTGAGAGGTGTGATTAGGCAGGGCTATGACCCTTTATGCCCCTAAACAAGAAAACTGTATCAGCGAAGCTGGAAGGCAATTTGGTTGCACAGGGTAAGGAAAAAGTCTTCAGGAAGCCAGGGAAGCTGCCTCAAAAAATCAATGGTTCTATCATACCCTAGTTCTTCCCTATTACTATTTGAGGGCACCATGGTCCAATATGATCACAATTTTCATCTAATCCTTACACTCACCCCACATGTCAAATCTTATTTCTATATTCATATCATTCCTCTTACATGTCAACAGACAGGCAAAAAAAAAATCTAATTGTTCTTCTATAGGATATCCCTTCAAATACATGGTGGTTTTCATTTTCATTATCTACTCTAAATCTTCTGTTCTTTATGTTAAACATCACCACTTCCTTCAAATAATCCCTGTATGGCAAGATCTTGAAACTCTTTATGATCTCATTCATTCTCCTCTAAATATTCTCCAGTGTATATATGTTCTCACTGAAATGTGGTGTTCAGAATTAGACATAATACCTCAGATGTTAAATTTCCAGAGCAAAGTATGACTGATCTATCACCTACCTAGTTCTGGACACTTTACCTTTATTCATTCAGCCTAAGATCACTTTAGCATTCTTGGCTGCCATATTTAACTCATGATAAACTTGCAGTCTCCTAAAATACCCAGATCTCATTCAGAGAAATTTTTGACTTGCCAAGCCTCCCCATTTGTATTTGTGCATTGATTTGTTTAAATTCAAGTATAGGATTTACATTAATACCTGTTGAATTCCTTCTAGTTGGATTTACAACACTCTAGCATGCCAAGTGTTTTTCAGATACTGATTGTAATTTACCTTCTTTTCTATCCTTCATAACATTGTGTCATTTGCAATTTTTTAAACTCTCTATGACTTTGTCAATGATAAAAAATTGTATGGTATGCAAATCAATAGTACACCTTACTTGAGAATTCCCTTTAACTTGACACTGAAATAGTAATGACAGGAAGATAGCAATACTTTATTAAGAACATACTATGCTTTATGGACTGAGCAAACAACTGAGTTATATGATGATGAAAAATCATGATTCCCAGTAGTCACATGTATCATCTTCTTACAAAGAAAGGCAGGAACATTGTGCCTACTTTAAAGGAGTCTACATTCTAATGGCAGAGAATATATGCAAATAACTATGAACATACAAGATATTTATGGTAAAAAATGAAGGTATGAACAATGTAAATGTAAGTTGAACTAAGATAGCCCTAGTAGTTGGAGAAACCAGAAAAATAATCCTGCAGAAGGTGGTATCTGAATTGAATCTTTTTTTAACATTATTTTTATTTATTTCAGTAAGAATTTCCCAATTACATGTAAAACAATTTTTAGCAATCATTTAAAAAAAATAAATTCCAAATTCTTTCCTTCCATCCTGTTTTCCCCCTCTTTGAGAAGGCAACAAGTTGATATCAATCATAAATGTACAGTCATGCAAAACATATTTCCATATTAGCCATGTTACAAAAGAAAACAGACAAAAACAAAGCAAGAAAAAATTTAAAAGTATGTTTCTATATGCATTCAGAGTTCAACAATTCTCTTTCTCTCTCTGGATGTAGATACCATTTTTCACTGTGGTCCTTCATTGTTTTCATCAGAGTAGCTAAGTCTCTCACAAGTTATCATCCTTACAATATTGCTGTTACTGTGTACAATATGCTCCTGGTACTGCTCATTCCACTTCTAATGAGTCTTCCCAGGTTTTTCTAAACCATCCTGCTCATCACTTCTTATAGCACAATAGCATTCCATCAAATCATACACCTTGTTCAGTCATTCTTAAATTGATGACCATCCCCTCAATTTCCAATTCTTTGCCACTACAAAAGGAGTTGCCATAAATATTTTTGTACAAGTAGGTACTTTTCCTTTTTTTCGATCCTTTTGGGATATATACCTAGTAGTGGTATTGCTGAGTCAAAGAGTAAACCTAGTTTTATAGCTCTTTGAATAGAGTTCCAGATTGTTTTCCAGAATGAACTAGTTCATAACTCCAACAGCAGTGTATGTGTCCCAATTTTCCACATCCTCTCTAGTAGTTCTCGTTTTGCTTTTCTGTCATGTTAGCCAATCTGATAGTTGTAAAGTGGTACCTCAGAGTTGTTTTAATTTGCATTTCTCTAATCAGTAGTGATTTGGAGCATTTTTATGTGACTTTATGTGATTTTTTATGTGACAGCTTTAATTTCTTCTTCTGAAAATTGTCTGTTCATATTCTTTGACCATTTATCAACTGGGGAACGGCTCTTATTTTTATAATTTTCCTGTAAAGATTTCCCCCTCAGTTTCCTGTTTTCCTTCTAATTTTGGCTATATTAGTTTTGTTTGTGCAAAAGCTTTGTCATTTCACACCATCAAAACTACCTATTTTACTTCCCATGATCCTTTCTATCTCTTACTTGGTCATAAACTCTCTCCTTATCCATAGATCTGCCTTCTTTTGTCTGTCTTGCCTTTTGGCATACTCCTTTTCTCTTAATCCCTTCATTTCTCACTTCCCTGTTGGGTAAGCCAGATTTCTATTACCAGTTGAATCATTGTGTGCATGTGTGTGCATACACACGTGTGTGCATGTGTATTTTCCCTCTTTGAACTAATTTACATGTGAGTGAGGTTCAAGTGTTGCCTCCCTCCCATTTTCCCCTCCACTGTAGAAGTTCTTTGTTGTGCTTCTCTTTTACTTGAGATAATTTTCCCCATTTTGCTTCTCCTTTGTCCTCTCTTCCAGGGCATCTCTCTTTCTCACTTAGTCCATTTTTTCTTACATAATACCAATTAATTAACTCACTGCTGCTCCCTCTTTCTTTGTAGAATCTTTCTAACTGCCCTAATAATGATAAAATTCCTAGTAGTTATGTATATCATCTTCTTACATAGAAAGGAAAAGTTTAACCTTATTGAGTCCCTTATTTCTCTTTCTTGTTTACCTTTTTGTTTCTTTGAGTCTTGTATCTGAAAGTCAATTTTTCTATTCTGCTCTTGTCTTTTCATCAGGAATGCTTGAAAGTTCTCTATTTCATTAAATATTCATTTTTTGCCTTGAAGAATCCTTCAATATTCACTTTTCCTGTGTACATTATTCTTGATTACAATCTTAGTACTTTTACCTTCTGGAAAACAATATTCCAAGCCCTCTGCTCTGTCAACATGATAGTTGCAAATCTTGTGTGATCTCAACTGTCCCCCCATAGTATTTGAATGGTTTCTTTTTAGCTGCTTGTAGTATTTTCTCTTTGACCTGGGGGCTCTGGAATTCATTATTAATATTCCTAGGAGTTTTCATTTTGGAATCTCTTTCAGGTGGTCATTGGTGGATCCTTTAACTTTTTAATTTACCCTCTAGTTCTAGGTTATCAGGGCAGTTTTCCTTGATAATTTCTTGAAATCTGATGCGTAGGCTCTTTTTATTAATGTTGACTTTCAGGTATACCAATCATTAAATTATCTCTCTTCATTCTAGGTTTCAAGTCAGTTGTTTTTCTGGTGAGATATTTCATGGTTTCTTCAATTTTTCACTCTTTTGACATTGTTTTATTGTTTCTTGATGTCCCATGGAGGCATTAACTTCCACTTGCCTAATCCTAATTTTTAATTAATTATTTTCTTCATTGAGCTTTTGTACTTCTCTTTCCATTTGACCAATTCTTTTTAAGGAGTTATTTTTATCAGTGAATTTTTTACCTCTTTTTTACATTTTGCCAATTCTTTTTTTAAGCTGTTATTTTCTTCAGTATTTTTGTGCCTCTTTTACCAAGCTGTTAATTTTCTTTTCGTAATTTTATTCCTTTCCTCTCATTTCTTTACCTACTTTTTTTTTCAACCACTCTTATTTGATTTTGAAATTTTTTTTTGCTCTTTCAGGAATTGTTGTTGGGTTTATGTTGAATTCACATTTTTCATTGAAAACTTTGCTTTTAGCTGTTTTGACTTCACTGTTTTCCTCTGAGTTTCCATGTTGATCTTCCCTGTCACCATAGTAGCATTTTATACTCAGGTTCTTTTTGTTGGTGTTGTTTACTCATTCTTCCACTCTATTTCTTGATTTTGAACTTTATGTTAAAGTGGGGCTCTGTTCTTGGTTTGTGTTGGTGGCAGGGGTAGGGGTACTGTCTCAAGCTTTAGGCTGTTTTCAGAGATAATCCTCTGGTTTTGAAAGTTTTGGGTGCTTCCAAGGTAGTGTGATCTGGGTAGAGGTGTGATTATTCTTCTCCTGTTTTGCACTCTGTTCCTTTCCCAGGAAGGGCCCCTGATCCCTTGGGATTATAATTGATACTGCTTCTCAGGTCCTCTGCTTCCCTGGATCAGAAGGATAATATTCCTCAAGAGTCCCTGATTCCTTGTGACCAAAAGCTATATTGCCCCTCTGGGCTTCTACTCCCTCTTGACAGAAAGTGCTCCTCTCTCACCTTGAACTATGACCCAGAAGTGGGTTTAGGAATGGAGTTGCCAGAATGTGATTTTGTGTCCAGTACTAGAACTAGGATTCTGTAATCTCTTTATGACAAGTTGCCTAGTCCCCTTACTGTGTCAGGCTTGAGAGCCCCTAAAGCTTCTACTGCTGCTTTTGTGGCTCCTGCTACTGGTGTTTCATTCATGTGGACTCTGTACCAGCTTCCATGCCCATGTTACAGATCTCTCTTTCCAATTTCCTAAGTTTTGGGGGGTCTCGCTCTGACCTTTTGTTGATTCTGCCACTCTAGAATTCAGTTTGAGGCATGATTTTAAATTTGTTTGGAAAGGAATGTTGGGAGAGCTTAGCTCAGTGCTTTGTCTACTCTACCATTTGGCTCTGCCCCCAGAAGTTTATCCAAATTGAATTTTGAAGGAAGGTAAGAGGGAGAGATGGGAAAGGAGTACTTTGTATGCATGAGATGGCTGGCTAATGAAAATGCAATCAGAGAATGGGGCATTATGTGTGAGGAACAGCAATTTGGCCAGGGTAGTTGGATTACAGAGTACATGAAGTAAAATTTAAGTAGTAAATTTAAATTTGAGTAAAATTCAAGAAAATTGGAAAGGGAGGAAGGGACAAGGTTGTGAAGGGCTTTAAATGCCATACAGAGAAGTTTATATTTGATCCCAAACATAGCAGAGTTTGTTGACTAGGGGAATGGCACAATATTATTTACATCTTAGGAAAATCACTTCAGCAGCTGATTGGATGATGGATTGGAATGGAGAGAGACTTGAGACAGGGAGACCAATTAGAAGGCTATTGTAATAGTTCAGGTGAGTGGTGATGGATGTCTGTACTGGGGTGGTATATGATTGGAAAGAAGAGGATGTGTACAACAGATATTGTGAAGGTAGAAACAAGATGTGACAACAGGTAGGATATGTGGGAAGAAAGAAAATGAAAATTCAAGGATGACACAAAGATTTTAAACCTAATGATGGGAAGACTTGTGGTACCCCCAACAGTAATAGGAAAGTTGGGAGGTGAACAGAATTCAGGAGAAATATAGCAAACTCTGCTTGTACATACTGAATTTGTGATGCCTATGAGACATATTTTATATCATGGAAGAATGACACTACTAAAACAGAAAGCTATGGGGATCCCTCTGCCCAGGTCCTTTGAGGAGAAAATCTTAGCTCTAATTCCTTAGGAAGTTATCCAAGAGAAATCCTGGCTGGAAACTGTGCAAGGAAGCTTTCTGCCTGAGACTGTCCTAATGGATCTCGTTGTCCTATAAAAAGGATCATGCTCAGGGGTGTGCTAGAGTTAACTTTAATCTTGCAGATTCAACTGTGAAATTTTCAGTGTGAGCATTTGTACTTCAAATATCTGCAATCACCACAAACCAGGGTTTAATTTACTGTTTTGTTGACTGTCTAGGTTTAATATGATGTTAATAATGCAAAATAAATTTTAAAAGTGTGTGTGTCTACTTTTTTTTTTTCTGGAGAGCCTTGTGATTAAAGTTTTACCAGCACATGCCTATATTTCTCTATAAACCTTGCCTGAGCTCAGCAGACATGTAATAGAGGGTTCAAGGAATTAAGTTATTACCAGATTGGAGCCCTGGTGACTGAAGGCTGATGGTGATGATGATGAAGATAATGATAATATATTAATATGACGTAATATATTATTATTACCTTTATTATTTCAATTGCTATTTATATAGTGCTTTAAGGTTTGCCAAGTGCTTTATATCCCTCATTTCATTTGAGTGTCACAATATACCTGGTTTTACTACTGTAGTGGGTTTTCAGGGAGACCTCCTCAGGCAGAGAGAAATGTTTGGAGACTACAGGGGTTCCTTAGAAATGCAGTTTGAAGGAAACAGTGTTGCCTTCTTTCCTCTTTGGAAGGGACTCTGGGACTATCAGGGGGCTGATGCTCAGTGACAGATTTTGAACTGTGCAGTTCAGCAACTCCACTTGGATTGGATGTGGCAGCTGGGTGGTACCATGGTACACAGAGCACCGAACCTAGAGTCAAGTCTGCCCTCAGACATTTACTACCTTGGTGACCCTGGACAAGTTACTTAAACTGTCTGCCTTAATTCCTCAAACTGCAAAATGGTCGTGATAATAGTACTTACCTTCACAGGGTTGTGAAGATCAAATGATATTTGTATAACTTTTAATGTAGTGCCTGATAAAAAAAAAATAGGTTCTTAATAAATACTTATTTCTTCCTCCCTCCCTCCCTGTGGTATTGTCAAGAACAGCTGAATGAGAAGTGAATTCCACAGAGGATAGAGAGACTCTAGTAGAGAGAGGTTGAGAGGACATTGATCAGTCAGGCAACTAGCAGTTATTAAGCCCTCACTATGTGCTAAGGACCATGCTAACCACTGGAAATATAAGAAGTAGAAAGTCCCTGCCCTCAAGGAGCTTACCCTCCAATCGGGGAAGACAACACATAAAAAGAAACTAAAAGGGGGACAGGGTACAAGCTAAAAGGGAGACAGGGTACAGTAGAGTGAAGCTGGCAGAAAAATGAGACATAGTCTGGCTCTCTCCTCAAATGGAGGTTCTGGGAGGATCCAACCAATCAAAGGGAAGGCAAGAGGAGTGGAAAATATTTTCAATGGGTGGATTCTAGGGAAAGAGTGAGGCTTCAGGATGAAGATCTAGGGCATAGTCTGGAAGACTGGAGAATAGTGATGATATGGGAGGTGAGAGACCAGTCTCTATTGGAACAAGTTGGTGCTAATGTCCACCAATGTAGATGGAATGGCTGTAACAAAAGCCTCAGTGATATCTGCTGTTTTCTCCCCTTCCCACTCTCTTTTTTTCTTTCCAAGAGGACAGGTGTTTAAATTGAAAATTTTCTGTCCCATAAAGTTCTTTAATTGGGACTCAATGACTATCAAAGTAGGCCTATTTTATGTAAAGGATAGATTTTAATTGCTTTTGAGTTTTGTTTTTCCTTATTTGTATACAGAATGGATACAACAGAGAGGAATAGTGTTTGATATTAGTACAGAAATACAGAAAGTACCAAAGTTCCAGATCTGATCCAAAAATTCCAGCCTTTCTCCTGGCTGGGAGCCGACCCAACTCAAGAGACAATCTTATGGTTTTGACTATTACTAATTTAGAATAAAATTCCCAGAAGATAGCTATCTGGGACAAGACTAGGCTGTTGAATCATGTTTCTTCCTTCACTCCTTTCTCTTTCCCATCATGTGCAAAATACACACACACACACACACACACACACACACACACAGACACGCACACACATACACACAGAGACATATATACACACACAGAGACATATATGTGTATATACATATGCATATATTTGTATATATGTGTATATATACATATACTTTCTGCAGGAATAGGGTTGAGAGCAGTGACCTACCCAAAGAAAAGAGAAAATGTCTGACTGGTAACACCTACTTTCCAAAAATGGGAGCCAGAGAAGGGAATAATCTCTTCACTTCCTACTGCCAAACCTATACACAGACAGGCACAGGAGGTTACATGACCATCAAAGTCAATTGGCCTAATTGAATAATGTATTTGCCTAATATATTTATGTAATATTATGTATCATAGCCACAAAGCTCCCCAGCAGATTATAGCCTCCTTGATGGTAAGAACTATATCTAATCTAAACTCCCTGTTTTCCCAAATCTCTGACACAGTGCCAGTACACTGTAGTAGGGCCTAATCATTTATTCTTGACTGGATACTTTCCTGGAATGCTGTGCAACAATCTTCAATTTTTATCAGTTCCAAGGAGAAAGGGTAAGAAAGTGAGGCAATTCTGAGACTGTCTGGCAACTTCACATTATGACACTTTGCCTGGCTTGTTCCTCAGTGTTCATCTGACCTAGCTTGGGTCAGGAAGGGAAATCTGAATTTGGACATATAATAATCATCTCAAAAATTTGACTGAAATCTTTATGGCTATATAAAAATTATCATAAAAGCTTCCCAGGTAGCAATGAGAAATTTTAATGTTGTTATTTTTAGTATAATTGTGAGACAGAACAAAAAGGAGAATTTTGTGTAAAATAACTTGAAAACAAAGAAGAGATGCTGCTTTGAGGATACTGTCCTTAAATTTCATAATCCTTCCTCTTAAGTAGTTAATGTTTTACACATGAATGACACCCTTATGAGAGGTATTAAGGTACCATTTTTCCTAAGTACTATAGCTTTAGATAAATGCCGAAACTGAAGAAATAGAGAAATTAAGAAATTTGGTCAGTCAAAACCAGTAAGGAAATGAAATTGCTAGAAATGAGACCTCAGTTGATGAAATTAAACTATTTTTATTCAGTCCAAAGCCTTTTCAAAATGTTTCATTAATTTTGTGATATGTCACTTTTGTAAGTTCTGAGCTATGCATTGCTTCTGCCTCACTCAACCCCCACCCCACTTCGACTTGTATAACCAAGAAAAACAAAGGCTATACCCCAACAGATATGCATAATAACATATGGAGCTGGAAAGACTAGGTCAAAGGAATGATGGAATGAGTCAGTGGGGTAAAGAAATGCCAATGGTGAGAGAGAGAGAGAAGGCAAGGAGATATCAATTCAACAAGTATTTATTTACTGAGCACCAACTATGAGCAAAGTGCTATCCTAGAAGCTAGGGAGGTAAAGAAAAAGTAAAGAAAGTAAAAGTTGGAGGGTAAGAGAAAATGATTGAGAAATATTCCTTTGCCCTTCTCTTATTCTCGTCATTGAACACTACTGAGTCTGGACAAAGTAGATAGCCTCGACTACGGCATAATATGGAGTTGTAAAGATCAGCAGGAAGTTGGAGAGGCAGAGAGGAGAAGAGGGAGGAATACTCTAACACCCAACAATGTACAGCAGGGAACAGTGAGTAGGAGAGGAAGAACAAAAATAGCTAGTAACCCAAAAGGAAATGAAGAGCTACATGGTGGGTATAAATAACCTATAGCATATTACCAGTGGCAACCTGAAACACACTAAAAGCATGTGTGTATCACTGAATCTGCCATATAATGAGTGAAAGATCAAAGACAGCAAATCCAAATGTACCATTATCTTAAAATATGGAGCACAAAGGCTAAAAGAAAGAGAACATATGCAATTGATACTCTGTGGAAAATGTATGAAAAGACATAGGTAAGAATCTCACCAGATAAGAAGGTAGGGATTGGCTGCAATTTATACCAATGAAGGAGAAGAATTACATTAAATAGTGTTTTTTTAATATATCAAAGTATTAGGGTTATTCAAGGGGATAAAATGGGAATTTGACCTGAGATACCTTGTCTATACAATAACATTTCCTAAAAGAAGGTGAAGGTGCCAGCAGAAACAGAATATGGTATACAGGATTCTTTTAACCCTGTTTTTCCTCATGAATGATACTCAAATTAATCAGTGACATTTTTTGTCCACTTATGTACTCATTAAATGCTTCCCTAACTCCTCCAAATCACACTCTATGTGTTCTGTTGATTAAATTTTGACACAATTTTAAATCTTATTTATTGATCTTTTGTTTTAATATCATTTTCATTTCCCTCTGTGTGTAACATATGATACTTATGTCATATATATGTATATGTATGTGTATGTGTATACAAGGTACAGATGACCATTTCTGTTGTTTCCATTTGACAATGGTAGTTATTATGCACATTTCTTTCCTGGTTCTGCTTAATCAACTTAGCATCAGTTCATATGCATTTTCTCACGTTTTGGAAATGAATATGTCCTTTCTGTCCTCCCTTTCTTTGAGCCAAACTTTATGTCCACCATGTTATGGTGCCTTCTTATTGGGTTTTAAAAATTCATGTGTCTATTT
The DNA here is from genome assembly GCA_028646595.1 of Phalanger gymnotis. NCBI lineage: Eukaryota > Metazoa > Chordata > Mammalia > Diprotodontia > Phalangeridae > Phalanger > Phalanger gymnotis. The sequence continues at coordinate 101,564,944 of CM053623.1, forward strand.
TTCTATCTATGTTCTCTGTCTCTGTCTCTCTCTCCGTCTCTCTGTTTCTGTCTCTGTGACAGTCTCCTCATCTTACAGCCTCCTCCCATCTTACTGTCTCCTCCCAGCCCTCACCCCGGCCGGCCCTCCCTTCTCTCTATATCTCTCCCCCTCCTCCCCCAGGATGTCCCCATAGTATCAGTGTATTTTTAAGCTCTTAAAACTTAAAATTATACTAAGATTTTTGGAACACCAAATATATATTTTAACACTGGATCTCCCTAACTTTCCCAGGTAAGACGTTCAAGATCCCACTTTGATTGTCAGGGGAGCTCTGACCTGCTTAATTTCCAACCCGAGCTGGTTCATCTCTCCTTAGTCAACCTTATGGCTTCTTCCTCCCAGGTGTATATTATAGTAATCCTGAACTTAGTACTGACACTTGATTGTAGGTCCACTGCAGCTAAGAACTCCCCAGCTCAAGTGATCCACCAGCCTCAGCCTCCCTAATAGCTGTTGTGTACCACAACACTTAGATCTTTTTTCTTATTTCTTACAATGCGATAATATTTCATTATAGTCATATTTGTTTAGCCATTACGCAGTTGATAATATCTATTTTGCTTTCAGTACTTTGTTACCATAATTAGCCAATCAATAAACATTTATTAAACACCTACTGTGTGCCAAGCCCTAAGCTAAGCACTAGGGATACAAGAAGAGGCAAAAGATAGTCTCTGCTCTCAAGGAGTTTGCAATCTGATAGGAGAGACAACAGGCAAACAAATAAATACAAAGCAAGCTATATACAGGATAAATAGGAAATAATTTGGAGCAGGAAAGCACTAGAATTAAGAGGGTTTGGGGACTACTTCCTATAGAAGGTGGGATTTTAGTTGGGACTTAAAGGAAGTTAGGGAGGTTCGTCCAGGGAGGAAGAAGAGTGTTCCAAACACAGGGGACAGTCAGAGAAAATACTTAGAGCCAAGAGATGGAATATCTTGTTTGTGGAACAGCCAGAATACCAGTCAGCATAAGAAGACTGGAAAGGCAGGAGGTAGCTAGGTTATGAAGGAGTTTGAATGCCAAATAGCATTTTATATTTCCTGGTGGAGATAATATGAAGCCACTGGAGTTTATTGGGTAAGGGGTTGACATAATTAGACCTATGCTTTAGGAAAGTCTCTTTAGTGGTTGAATGGAGGATGAATTAGAGTGGAGAGGGACTTGGGGCAGGCACACCCACCAGCAAGCTATTGCAATAATCCTGGTGTAAGGTGATGAAGGCCTGCACTAGAGTGGTGCCAGTGTCAGAAGAGAATATTCAAGAGATATTGCAAAGGTAAAATTGATAGGCTTGGGCAATAGATTGCATATGAGGAGAAGGGAGGAAAAGAGATAGTGAAGAATTCAAGATGACTCCTAGGTTGGTAGCCTGAGGGACTGGAAGGATGATGTTACCTTCTACAGTAACAGGGAAAATAGAAAGGAAGGGGAGGGGGAGGATTTGGGAGGAAAGATAATGAGTTCTATTTTGGACATATTGAGTTTAAGATGTCTTCAAGGCATCAGGTTTGAGATGTCTGAAAGTTAATTGGAGATAGGAGCTTGGAGATCAGCAAGGAGTTTGGGGCAGGATAGGTAGATTTGAGAATCCTCAGTGTATAGGTGGTAAATCCATAAAAGCTGATGAGATGACCAAAAGAAATAGTATAGAGGGAAAAGAGAAGGCCCAGGACATAACCCAGAGATACACCTATGGTTAGAGGATGTGATCTGGAAGAAGATCTAGCAAAGGAAACAGAGAAGGAGTGTGGTCAGATAGGTAGGAGGAAAATGAGGAGAGAGTAGGGTCTGGAAAACCTAGAGAGAAGAAAATACTAAGGAGGAGAAAGTGATCAATGGTGTCAAAGACCACAGAGAGAGTAAAGGGAATGAGAATTGAGAAAAGGCCATTGGATTCCACAACTAAAAGATTATCGGTAACTTTGGAGAGAGCAATTTTGGTGGAATGATAAGGTCAGAAGCTGAAATGTAGGAGGTTAAGGAGAGTGAGAGAAGATGAATTGGAGGCACCTATTGTAGATAGTTTTTTAGTGGAGTTTAGATACAAAGAGCAGAAGAGATACAGGACAATAGTGCTCTATAAATCATCATGTATATGGGTGCTTTCTTTTACTTCCTTTTGTATATGCCTAGAAATAGGAATCTCTGAATCAAAGAGTATGGACATTTTAGTCACCTTTTTAAATTAGGCATAATTTTAAATTGCTTTCCAGAATGGCTGGGCAAATTCACCGTTCTATCAACAGTGTATTCACATTCTTATATTAATATATCTTTCAAAATTATTTAAATATTTTGTCATTTTTCTAAATTTCTAGGTATGAACTGAAATATCATTTATTTTTGATTTTGATTTTTTCTTCATAGTAACAATTTGAAATAATCTTTTACATAGTTATTGATCGTTTAAAATTCTTTTGCAAATGGTTAGTTCATGTCCTTTGATCTTTTATTATTTGAAGACTGGCTCTTGTTTTGACATATTCGTGTTAATTTCCTATATAGTTTGAATACCAGACCCTTATGAGAGATATTTAATGAACATTTTTTTTCACCAATTGATGCTTTCCCTTATTATCTTGGCTGAATTGATTTTGTTCATGCAAAGGCTTTTCAGTTTCAAAAAATCAAAATTATTATATCTTCCATGTTTGTTTATAGATCTTTTGTGATTAAGAATTTTCTCTTTAGCCACAGCAGCAAATGACACATTGATCTGGTTCTTTTCTATTTTTTTCTCCTTGATCTCATATTCAGGTCACATATCTACTTTGTGCTTACTGTGGTTTATAGCATAATTGTTTATCTAAACCTGACTTCTGCCAAACCACCTTTCAATTTTCCCAAAAGTTCTCATCAAATAAGGAGTTCCCCCCCCCAAGTAATAAATGTTTTCTGTTATATCAAATACAGAGTTATTAAGTTGAACTTTTGAAGTCTTTTTCAATGATCTATTTATCTATTTCTTTATTTTTATTTTTACATTTAATTTTATCTATTAATACCAATTGATTTGAGATTACTTCTTTATTATATGAAGTCTTAAAGGATGCCCCTTTCATAACTACATTTTTTTTCTTCCTGATTTCGTGGAGATTCTATGTTTTTCCCATGAATACAGTTCATTTGTTTTGTCTAGCTCTATAATGTATCCCCTAGATAGGGGACAGTAGTATACCACCAAATCCCTAAATTAATGTAGGTAATATACATATGTATATATACATATATATATATGTATATATGTCTATGTGTATATCATACACACATATATCTATGTATTACTCATAGTTGGTATGTACCCCTCTCTGTGCATGTGTATGCACATACACATATGTACATACATATACATACATATACAGAAAGAGAAACAGAGAGAGGCAGCTAGGTAGCTCAGTGGATAGAGGGCTGGGCCTGGAGTCAGGAAAACCTGAGTTCAAATCCAGGCTCAGGCACTCACTAGTTGTGACTCTGGTCAAGTTCCTTAACCTCTATTTGCCTAATCCACTGGAGAAGGTAATAGCAAAGCACTCCAGTATTGTTGCCAAGAAAATCCCATACTTGGTCACAAAGAGTCAGCCATGACTGAAAAGCAATATGTGTGTGTGTGTGTGTGTGTATAAAATCTCCAAGCATTTGTAATCTTATACTTCTTTAAAGAGTGTTTTGTAATTACATTTATATAAAACTTGAACATGCCTTGGTAGACTAATGCTTATATCTTTTAAAGCCCAACTCAAATGCTATCTCCTCCATGAAGATGCCCCAGTTGCTTTAGTGAATAGCATTATTTCTCCCCTTAAACCTCACACAATATGTTTCTTTGGTACTTTTCACATTATTTTGTATCATAGTCTTATTGCGACTTATTTCTTTCCTAAAGTAAGTCCTGCAAACAGAAGAACTGTATCTTATCTAAACCCTATGTATCACCTTCCTTTGCCCCCATCCCCAACCCCAGTGCTTAGGACATGGCTCTGCATACATTAAGTACTAAGTAATGTTTTGATCTTGCTGTTGATTTTATATTTATTTTTCAATAACATTGCCATAGGAAGGAATAGGATGATAAAAGAAAACAAAATTTTAGAGGAAGAGAATGTTAGAATAGATTGGAGAAGAAAATAGTATTTTTCCTGGGTCTACCTGGGAATAGAAATAAGGAATCAGGCCAGTCAGAGGCCGTGACCAAGATTTGTCCAATGAAGGGTGAAGAACAAGAATGATATGTAGTAGTGTACTAGTTTCTTTAAAAACTGGAGTGCTCTCTGTGAAAAAAGTCAGTAAATGCTGAAAGAGTAGGCCTTTATTAGGCATATATTAACTCACACAAGGAGGGCTGAGGGACTGAACTGTGACATCCAGGACAGAGCAAAGAACCTATCTGTTTCAACAATTCGGCTAGCAGCTACTGTGGCTGTGTAAAACCAACAACAACCAGCACACAGAACGCTGCAAGCCCAGGTCCTTTTGATCTGCTTTACTAAGGAAAGCAACGTTAAGGGGTTAGCAATCTTACTTTTATCCAACATACAAATATCATTCACTCAGCTCAGGAGGAAAAGCCAGCACCCTGAATTTCAGAGCAAATACAAACAAATTATAAACATACATTTATGAACAGACCAAATACAATTCATAGTTACCAAGGAACCATCAACATCTGAGTTCAGCCGGGAGCTCAACAAAGGCTGGCCCAGAGTCACGGACGCCACTCCTGCTGTGGCTCAGAGCTCAGAAAAAAGAAAGCCAACCCCTGGTTTTATACATCTTGTTCAAGGTCAAAGGTGAGTCACACATGCAACTCACCCATGTGACCTAAAATCGTCACAAAAATGGGACTTAAACCTATGTGGTCTAAAAGCCTCTGATGTCACAAATGTCACTCAAACCCATGTAAACTAGGCTTTCCCTTGAGGCAAGGAGGTCATCAAAGACTCCTAATTTTATCACGGAAACAAAGGCCAAACTCTTCAAGGGCACTTAGTTGAATAAGTGGTAAGAGCCCATCTTGATTCCCAATACACTATCCAATGGGGCTAGGGGGTTGTGAAGTCTCAAGTCTGATAGGTTTTAGGACATAGCAGAAAGAGACAGAAACACAAAGCATTTCCAATTATTATAAGTAACACTCAGTAATTTGGGACCATTTAGGTCCAACAAGTAGAGTAGGTATAACCTGGGCCTTTAAGACACAGCTTTAGGGAAATGGAACCTAATCTCAAATAAGCAACCTAAGCCATATTTTAATACTTGTATTATCAGAGACTCACCCTTCCAATGAACAGACCTCCAACTCTGGAAGGGCACTCATGTGGATGACAAGTTGTGACCCATTTTCTCACTCTTCATTTGGCCGATCATATACCTCTTGGGGACAGGGCAAGGCCTCCATATTTGTGATGACTACATCATGATACCCCTTTCTTTCTAGTAATATTAATGAAAGAAATAGAATAAAGAAAAACATAAAGACATTAAATTTACCTTGCAATAAATTTTAATGAGCAGTTGGCAGCACACTATTTTCTTTCACCTGGAATAGCTGAGAATTATTTTTGCCTGAAAGCTTGTATAAAATTATTCAAGAACAAGAACTGACCTTTTCAAACAGATTACTTCAATGCATGTAAAAATTATAGGAGAATGAATGTCAAAATTTATTCATGAATAAAGAACCAAAGGGAAGTATTCAGGACCAGTGCCTGTCCGAGATGGTCTCCAAACTGCTGGGATTACAAGCAAAAATAGAATTCAGTTTGAATCTCCTTGAGAGATTTTAAGTGCTAGACAGTGGTGAAGATGATAGCTCCTCTTTGGACTGATTGTCAGGAGACTGCTGTTAGGCTTTCTTTATTCCTCATATCCCTTGATAATTCAGAAGCAGCACTTCAGGTGTGTTGAAAGCAGGACGGATGACATGCTAGCTTTATTTTTTTTAAGAAGCTCTTTAATTTCATTCAGTTTCTGAGGCCACTAAAAACTCTCCAGAACTCTTCATAGTTCCTCCTACACTCTCCCTTTTATCAAGCAATGAATCCATAATAAGCATTTATTAAGTTCCTACTATTTGTAGTGTTCCTTTGAGAAACCCAGGAGGACCAGAAATCTAAGAGCTGGACAAAGCATCAGTATGTCAATTGGAGTGTCTTAGGGTTTTGCTTAATTTGGAAAAGAGTGATAGGGTCCCTCATGCCCAGAAATGTTCTGGTAAATGTTTGACAACCAGCCCTCTGGGGGGAGGAAATGTACATATGCCACATCTTTAAGTTTAATTGTATTCTCAACATTTTCTCCATCACTTTTTACAAGTCTACACAATTAACAAAACAACAAATCAAGCTCTTATTTGCAGCATTTGCCAATGTCCCAAGTTGTAAAGATAATTTAAAAATTGGTTCCTGACAGCCTCATGGGCTGGTTCCATCTGGTACTCCCCTACCAAAAACCCTTATGGAGGAGGAATTTTGACCTTGACTCTCAAATCCTTAATGGTATCTGAGAGAAGGAATGTGTATGTGTCAGACCCTATGCTAAGATCTAGGAATACAAATGAAAAAGAAACAGTCCCTGTTCTCAAGGAGATTACTTTCCACAGGGAGAGACAATGTGTACATGTAACATATATAAAATAAATACAAAGTACTTTATTGGGGGAGTACATTAGCAGTCCTGGGGAGAAGGATCAGTAAAGACCTTTCTGAACCGATCACTGAAGATAAATAAAGACTCTGGGAGTTGCAGCTAGAGAGGGAATACATTCTAGGCAGAGTGCACAGTTTATGGAAAAATACAGAGAAAAGGTATGTAAGAAACAGTTTACCTACTAACTTGAAGGCTTTTCCCTTCATCTTCAACTGCCAGAAGTGAGGAACCTTACAGTAAGCAATTATGTGGTAGTGGAGAGGAGGAGAATCTCCTTCCAATTTCCTCTTTCACCAATCTTCTTTCTTCATAAGAAATTTGACCAAAGTGTGTTAGCTAGCATTTGGGTTCTAGTTATGGAGATAATCTCCAACACAGACTAATGGCAGCACTTGGATAGTTTGTGGCTACCATTCTTAAGCTTCTCTACTTATCTATTCCCAATAGTCTAAAGAAAAGTTAAGAGGACAAGCTATTGGTACCACATATGGCTCCCATTGCCTAATGAGAAGCAGGCAGAAAGGGGAGAAAAGGACTTTGGATGATTGAGCTTCCTCAAATAATGACAACAGTCTTAGCAGCAACTTCTGTTGCTATTGTTTAGACAGCTTATTTTCTCCTCAATTATTCCTAACAAGTCATATCCATTTTCCTTACTAAAGAGTAATTAGGAAGTATTTGGGGGATGGTGTAGCAATTGTAGAGGAGGTAGGTGGCACAATGGATGGAGTACCAAGCCTGAAGTCAAGAAGAGATCTTCCTGAGTTTAAATCTAGCTCTGTGATCATGGGCAAGTCACTTAATCCTGTTTGCCTCAGTTCTTTATCTGTAAAATGAGCTGGAGTAGGAAATGGCAAACCATTCCAATGTCTTTGCCAAGAAAACCCCAAATGGTGTCATGAAGAATTAGAAATGACTGAACCAAATGAATAATTGCAACAGCAGCAATTGTAAAAGTGTCATCTTCTTGTGTGTATGTGGCATGAAAAGCAATTTGCCCTTTTATGACAGGTTTTAGTACAGGATTCCTTGACCATTTATAGACCTTGGAAGTCTGATGAACCTATGGACCTTTCCTTAGGATGTTTTAAATGTATAAAATAAAATACATAGGTTGACAAAAGAAATCAATTATCCTGAAGCAGTTATTGAAATATTTTTTAAAATCACAGATCCTAGGTTAAAAACTCCTGTTTTAGGGAGTCTATTCCCATAGCAACACTAAATGTGCTCTTTTGAAGAAAAAACAGTCTCAATATAGCATATCTGGCAGAAAATGTTTCGACAACTCCATTATTACTACTGTCTTTCTAGGAAATTCTTGTGGGGATGTAAAAATCATAATGCTAAGAGAATCTTACCTGCTTCCCTTTGAGAACTTTCACATTGGAATTAAAAATAAGCTGGAACTCTGAGCAACACCTTATAGGAACAAATAAAATTCACATACAATTACAGTGCATTAGGAAAACGCATGTGTAGAAAAAATAGCTTCAGTTGTAATTTCACCAACTAGTCAGCAGTAATAATACAAAACTGTTCAGAAAATAATAATCAAACTGAGGTGATCTTACTCATTCTCACTCACAACAATTTGATAAATGCACAGAGCTAAAAGCATGAATTGATACTCTAAACACTTGAGTCCTGTCAAATCTGATGCATTCAGTAATTCTTCATGAAAATGGTTTTACTGAAGTAGATTTCTTTATTATTTAATTTTTTTTATTTGTACTCAGAAGAGAGTCTGTGGCAGATGTAAGGGGAAACAGCTTCCCATTTGCCTCACCAAATGAGCAACTACTCTACCTAGCTCCAAATTGCCCCTTAAGACTCAGTTCTTCACCGCTATTGTAGGGTATGAAATGAAGAAAGGAATGGTTTTGGAGAAACCTGGGAAGACTTGTATACACTGATGGAGAGTAGTGTGAGCAAAAGCAGGGAAAAAATCTATATGATAACAATATTGCAAAGACAACATTGAAAGACACAGGAACTCTAACCCACACAATGACCAAATACAATTCCAGAGGATCGATGATGAAATATATTACTCACCTCCTCATAGAGAGGCAATGGACTCAGAGTGAAAAATGAGACATTGTTTTGAGACATGGCCAATGTGGGAATTTGTTTTTACTTGACTATAGATGTTTATAATGGGTTTTGTTTTTCTTGCTTTCCTGTGGGGTGGAGGGGATGAGTGAGGAGGTGGAAGAGAGAGTGTGGAACTTTGTGAAAATAAAATACAATTGAATTTCAAAAAGGGCTCAGTTCTTCACATTAATGCCTCAAGGAACAAGGAGAGACCTTTAAGACACAGCTCAGCAATAGTTGAGACAAGGACCTATCCACAAGTAGTGCTGCATTTCAGTGTGAAATTAGTAGGACCAATGCTGGATAGAAGCTTGGTCTAAGTTCACTCTCCCTAGACATCAGGATGGAAGCAGAAAGAAGGTGCCCCTGTAGCGTTTGGGGGAAAATGTTTGTACTTTTTTTATCTTATCTTTTTATGTCTGAGATGCAAATATTCCTTTGTAAAACCTGGTGGGTGGGAGGTGGTACTCAATTCTTTTAAGGCATATCCAGAAATTTCATGTTTATGAAAAAACTAGTTAGAAAGCAATCAGTGACCCACAAATTCCCCTACCTTGAGCTTTTACCTGGTGGTTGAACTATAAGCCCTGATTATAGTATGCACTGGGATGCACAACCCATAGAACTTGTCCATCAGTATACATTTATATTGAGTACAGACAGTATAAACGGACAAGTTGGGCTCAGAATTAAATAATAAGAGGAGAATAAGCTGGATTTCCTTCCAGAAATTGCACATCCCTTTTAATGACTCCTAATTTGCCCTAGAAACAAAGGTCCATTTTTTTAAGATCAATGTTATACCAGAGTTGTTGTAGAGTTACAAGACATGGAATGTAATAGTTGCTGAAGAACTAAAAAATGAGTAGCACACAGAGGGCAATGGAGAGCTGCATGGTTTCCTGAGCATCCTTCAAAGTATAGCAAATAAAGAAGTTCAAAAATGTACAGGTGTAAAGGATGTCATCAGGGAAATGTGTGATTGCAAAAGAAGACGGGCTGGTCTTGTAGCAAGGGTGAGGAATAATAAGTGGACAGCCTGTCTTTTCCAATGGTATCCTAGCCACACCATGAGAAACCAGGGAAGTTCTCTAGCATGTTGGGTGAAACCCCTCCCCCATGGTGAATTAAAGGGAAGACATAGACAAGAGACAAGCCAGGATGGGCCAAAATCTTTTCTCAATTTCTCAATTTCCATTCTTCTCAACTTCTCTGCAATATTTGAAAGTGTGAATCATCCTTGCATGGATTTTCATGACACTTCACTCTGTCTCTGTCTCTCTGTATCTCTCTGTCTCCATCTCTCTGTTTCTGTCTCTGTCTCTCTTAGTTTTCCTTCATGTCTTATTTCCTCTTCTCTGTCTCCTCTGTTGGATGATCATCCATGGAGTTTTCCCTAAATGCAGCTGTTTCTTTCCCAATCCCCACCAGGCCTTCCTCTCTTTCTTTCCCATGGTGACGCATGAGCTCCAATGACTTTAATTATCATCTCTATAAAGATGATTCAGAGGTCTATGTATCCCTTCCTAATCTCTCTTGAATCTAATCCCACATCACTATATTCCTATACATATCCCATTGGTTGTATCCTGCTATTTATCTTTGCTCTTACATTTAATTAAATTCCTTTGTTTGAATTAATCTGAACTCTGGTTTGGTCTGGTTAAAAATTATATGGGGATTCATGAGCTATAGTTATGAATAGATGTGAATATACAAGTTATGAATTAGGCAGCTGGTATTTCAGTGGGTAGAGTATTGGACCTGGAGGCAAGAGGACCGAAGGTCAAATCCAGCCTCAGACACTTTCTGTGTGACCTTGGGTAAGTCACTTAACCTCTTTTGTCTTGGTTTCCTCAACTGTAAGATAAGGATAATAATAGCACCTACTCTGAAAGGTTACTGTGAGGATCAAATGAGATAATATTTGTAAAAGCATTTAGCACAGTGCCTGGCATATAATAAGTCCTTAAATAAATGTTTGTTTCTTTCCTTCTTCTCCTTCCTGATTCCAAGTCTAACACTTGGCTTCAGTGTCTATTACATATAAGTATTTCAGGGAAGGATTACAGTTTTCCTCACTTAGTTTAATAGCACTACTCACAGTCTTACTACTCACTTCCCTTTCCATATTCACATTCATGTAAAAAGGGAAGGTTTACCAAATTTTATTCCTACAAGTTTCAAATAGAAAATTATTTTGGTCATACAGCCAATATTGGACAATATATGCTAATAGTAAGGAGAAAGCAGTTTTCACACTCCAGTCCCTGAATGCTGCCCATATTGGACCAGAACCGTAGCATTATCTCTCTTCTCTTTCACACAAAAAGTGATAGTTTTCCTTCGAGGTAATCAAGGTGTGTTTCAACTGCCCTCTTTGCGGTGCTTTTTACACGACACTGGAAGAGCATGGCAAAAAAAGAGCACAGAAAAAAAAAACACGGCCTGGAGAAGTTAATCAGTATTGTATGACAGTTCCATGACAGCATGCTTGCTTACACAGGTTCTGGATAACGGACAATGCTCTTGTACATTCCAGGTCACCAATGGAGGGAAGCATGGCTGTGTGTTTGCTCTCATTCTTTATAGCATGATGTTTTTACCAATATTGTAAGGTCCTTCAATGAAGACAAAAATAGCATCAAGGTCAGCTACCACACTGATAGTGAATCATTTAACTTAAAAAGGCTACGAGCCAAGACTAAAATGGAGAGAGAATTGGTATACAGCTTTTTGTTCATAGATGATTGTGCACTCAATGCAGCCTCTGAGGCTGAGATACAACAAGCATGTGGATTGACTAGTTGTTGCTTGTGCTAATTTTGGCCTGACAATTAACAACAAGAAAACACAGATTCTCTACCAGCCAGCACTGCACTATCCATATGTGGAACCATTGGTTACAGCAAGTGGAGAAATTTTGAATGCTGTGGATAAGTTGACTTACCTTGGCAGTATGCTTTCTAGGGATGTACACGTAGATGATGAGGTTGACACGTGCATTGCTAGAGCTAGCTCAGTGTTTGAGAGGCTGCAAAGGAAAGTGTAGGAGGGAAGAGATATTAGGCTGCCTACCAAACCAAAGGTCTATAGAGCCATTGTGCTGACCTCATTTTTGTATGCATGTGAAACCTGGACAGTCTAGCAGCAACATGCCAAGCAACTGAATCACTTCCATTTGAATTGTCTTGGGAAGATTTTGAAGATGACCCAGCCAGACAAGGTACCAGACACTGAGGTCCTTTCATGAGCTGAACTGCCAAGCATTCAAACTCGACTGCAAAGAGCATAACTCTGATGGACTGGCCATATTATTCAAATGCCAAACAAATGTTTGCCTAAAAGACTATTCTACAGAGAACTCACACAAGGTAAGCACTCACACAGAGGTCAGAAGAAGCAATACAAGGACACTCTCAAGGTTGCTCTGAAGAACTTTGGTATCAATTGAGTGAGACATGGGAAATACTCGCACAGGACTGCTCAGCATAGCATGCTCATATGTTCTGTGAGCAAAGCAGAATTGCAGTAACTCAAAAGAAATTTGATATGAGCAAATTTAGAGACATCTCCACTCCAGATGTTTATATGGACTGTTTGTGCCAGACCTGTGGTAGAACCCTCTGAGCTGGTATTCGTCAGATCAACCATGGTCAGACACAAAGTACCTTGATGTTTATATGGACTCTTTGTGCCTGACCTACGGTAGAGACTTCAGAGTTGGTACTGGTTAGACCAACCATGGTGGACACAAACCACCCTGACTCTGACCTAGTCATGTAATTTTGGTCCTTTTTGAGCACGAAGGACACTAACGTGAAATTATATTCTCTACCTCCATGCTTTCACAGAAATGCTTCTCCATGTCTAGAAACCTTCGCTTCCTAACTTCGACCTCTGGCATGGGGCCTTTCTTGAGCTGTTCTAGTTATTAGCACTCTCCCTCTTGAAATTAATTTGTATATCTGCATAGACTTTGTATAATGAACTGTATGCATGTTGGGTCATGCTAAACAAACATAAGCAACTTAAAGTTAAGAACTGTTTTATTTCTGTCATTGTATCCCAGGGGACTTCTATATAGCAAGCACTTAATAAATGTTTGTTGAATTCAGCCAAGGAACTTGTTCCTTCTGACATATGGTTCAGTTCCAAGGCACTCTCATAGCCCATATATGCTACTTCTCCCTAGCATCCTTCCAGTTAGTGCCACCTATCTTGGACTGCACATGCTGGTACTCTCCAACTCTCTATCCTGTTTCCTGTCCTTGTTTTAATGAGTAATGACTGCAATTATTCCAAATCCTCTTGTTCATCTCATCTTAGGTTAGCTTCTAAGTTTGAATCTATAGTTCTTTCCCTTTTTTTAAAGCTTCTAAGAATTTTTTTTAAAAAAAATTCTTTACAGGACCTCTCAAAAGCCCCCTTGCTTTTTCTAAACTGTTTTATCTAACATAGGTTCTATCTACCCATTAATGAGTCTTTCCCTTCTGAGTTCACATCTGCCAAAAAAGAAAGAAAGAAAGAAAAAGATAAGCTTATTAAACCTTGGTTCAGCATAGCTGCACTGAGCTCTAGTTCCAACACTGGCATGTCTGATCACCCCTACTGCTTCGGACACTTGGGAAAAGGGGATATTTTCATCAAAGACTATGCTGAAGTTGGCACCTTTATTGACAGAAATCTCATTTGTCTCTGGCTTTTAGATCCCTCATGATTGAGTAAGAATGTTATCAATACCAGGCAGTGGGCTACTGAAGACTGTTCCCTCTGGAATGGCAAGCTTGGATACTCCAAGTTGTTTCCCAGGTTACATCTTGAGCAGCAGAGAAAATACAATCTCTGGAAATTGGAGGGGTCTGGCTGAGCAGTTCCATTCACAAGTGGAGATGAAATATCAGAGAAGAGGCCCCTATTTGACTTTACCATTCCTCTTGGAAAAATGAACAATTTTGCTAAATTGTGGCAGAGGTACAATTTTAAACTAAAATATATTTTAAACATTTTCTGTATAAAGGTTCAGATTACTTCATACTTTGACATTTAAATTTTTCATTCTAGCTATAATTTGCCTGTGTAAAATGAAGCTGGTAACATTATAAAATGATAGTTGTTCCTTATACACTTTCCAACATCCCACCCAAACTGTCATATTTATTTATCTCCTTAAATGCTCACTCTAGATGGCAGTATTTTTAGCAGCAAATTCAGTGGAAGAGAGTGGTTAAAGAGCTAAACTAGAAGTCAAGAAGACTTGGGTTCAAATGCTGCCTCTGACACATTAGTTATGTGATCAAGGGCCAGTCACTCAAACTTCAGGACCTCAACCAGCTTCCTAAGGATATAACGTAAACCATTACGTTATATTACGTTATATTATACATAGTGCTATTAGACATAGTGCTAATTTGTGTTGGTAGAGATAGTTTCCACCCAGGGAGTTCTGTGACAAAATTAGTATTTTAGCCATGTTCCCATATCACTTTAGTGACCACTTTAGTTGGACAGAAGACCCCACATACAGGGGATGAGGTGGGAAGGATAATTATGGGAAGCACAGAAAAACATTTTACGGCAGATATAAAAAAAAAACTAATAGAGCTGTAATTACACATTTTTGGCACCCAGGACAAGCAAAATGAAATCATCCTTCACATTGTGAAAGTAATCTTCAATATTAAGCAGGGTCCTTTACACTTTTTTTTTTGAGACTGAAAGTATAGCTATCCCACCACTGGTGGACAGAAAAGAAACTTTGACCAGTTTTAGTCCAATTTGCCCCTCTTTAGGCAGACCAGTAGCCCTTTGATCCCATTTGATTAACATTGAACTTAGTTTGGACACTCTTTTGTTAAACAACTGAAGCTCAAAACTCCTGAGCTCAAGCAATCCAGCATCCTCAGTCTCCCCAGTGGGAGAGATTACATTGTATGTTCCAAAGCCTGGCTCTGGTTTTTTTTTTTTTTCAAAGCTATAAGCCTACGACAGAAATATCTAATACATTTCTTTTTTCTCTTTCTTTCCTCCTTTCTTTCTTCAGTTTTTTTTAAAGAATTTGTTACTTTGAACAGGTTGGGAACATAAATTTACATATATGCACTTATATTTACTTATGTAAACATAATCGAAAAAAAGCCATGATAGCCACAAAAGCTCAATATAATTTAAAAGTAATTGTGTTTATTGTGGCCACATCAAGAGTCGAATGCAAACATTTTCTACATAGAGGAATATTTTCAAGGTGACTTGGTGAAATACAATGTATCCTATGTATGTCTTGTTTGTACATAGTAGCTTGCATGTTGGCCCTCTCCCACCCCACCCCCATCCCTACCTCCAACAGATTGCATATTCTTTGAGGGCGGAGATTTTTGTTTGTTTCTATTTTTTGGTATCCTCAGCACTTAGCTCAGTGACTAGCACCTAGTAAGAGCTTAATAAATCATTGTTGACTTGAGTTGATATCATGGGCATATTTTGGTGGAGAGGATTTTGTTGTTTTTTAGTTTATTTAAGCAAATTTTCTTTTCTAAATGAGGAAATAAAATTCAGGAAAATTTAACTTTTTGATTTAAAAAAAACTTTAAAAGTGGACTGGTATTTGTTAAATAAGGGGAAAAAAGGAGCAAACTGTATATTGAAATATGTAAAACAAGCTTAGGTAAGCAGAAGGGAAGGCTGTAGAGCACAGGACTGTATGGTAAGAGCTCCTAGAATACAAGGCCTGATAGGACATGAAGCTCTGAAACATCAGAAGGCCCCAGTTAACGGGAAATCAGGGAAGGGCAAGGCCCAAATAGGTGCTCCCCTGGTATGTAGCCATGGAGGGCAGGGGAACAACAGAGAAGAATTTGATAGCAAGTGTACCATTTAGTAGTATTATCCTGATGAATTATTTTTGTTAACTAGATGCTAAGTTTTTTTGTTTCTATACTACTGATTAAGTGCTGTCAAAAACAAATGAAGACATTTTAAAATTGCTGAATGTTTTGAAATTGTTATTTTAGAATTTTTATGCTCTAGATTTTGATGTCCTACAACAAAGTTCCTAGTCACCATACCCTAGTTATAGCTCTGGGAACTATTATTTGAGTTTTAGTCCCTTTTATAACTATTAATTAACTGTGTAACCTCTTTCACCTTCAGTTTCAACTCCCAAACAAAAGAGATATGGTTTGAGTAATATCACAACTAATTTTCAGTTCCAAAATTCCATTATTTTAGATTCATGATATTCTATTAGTACAATGAAGAGGGATTGGGGATGTCCCAGAAAGTAATAACTTTACCTGCACTCTAATAAATACTGTTCTCATGACTGTTGACTGATTGTTGTAAATTTCAGGAAGAATTTTAGAAACATAACAACTCAGCCAAAAGACCACAGGTGGCAAATATCTAGTCAGGTTGCAAAGGATAATCTTATTGTCTTTCTCATAAAGCCATGCCCTATGGCAAACCTCAATTTGTGATAAGAACATTCAAACCATATAATTATGAGTAAAAAAATTTCTAAAAGCAAAATTGTTCAGTACAACAATATGCCACCAAAGTATAAACTATCAGACACTATCAGAAAGAATATTTATGTGATGTTCAAATTATGCCAGGGCCATATTCATACACAAATATTACATATTCATTCATGTAAACTAAGTATGTGCTAAACACTACAAGAAATAATACTTATGATGTGATATTCAAATTACACCAGGGGTTTTATTCATGCAGAAACCTTTAATTTGAAATTTCAATCAAGACATTGGTTTGCATTACATTTGGTATTATTCTAGATTTCAAAATATAATCCTTGGAGTCATTTCTAAACGTGTATAGACATATTGTCTTGTCATTTTGAGAAATCAGTTGAACTGGAAATATATTCATTTACTGTTAAAGGATATCTTTCAAAATATGTTCAGAACTGAAATAATTTTGAAGGATAAAATTTCTGATTTTTTCTGATCTTTTCATTAAATCTTGGAACTTAAAAACTAGCCAAACAAACAAAGCACTCCACAAGTCTTATAATGTGATGCCTTGTTGTGGCATACAGATGACCCTGGGTTTTTCATGGCTCTGCCAGCAGAAGGAAAGCTTTGGCAAGTTCTACCAAGCTGTAAAAGGACTAAGGATAGTCTTGGCTGCTTTTGAGAAAGTAGATTTTAAAAAGGAGATAATGAAGGAAAGAAGGTATATGAGGTAGGGAAAGAAAGATGGAGGATGCTAAGGGCAGACCATTGTTGACATCTTTGTCATGAAGATATTAATGGTGACTCATACGGCTTTGTTATGAGATCCTTAATCCCCTCTTCCCTTTGTGATCACATGGGACGGGAAAGGTCCAGCACAGATAAATACAGACAGGCTCATCACCAATATGCTGACCATTTGGTGATGAATTCTTTGTCTATAAACCTATAAAATAGAAAAATACAAAATGTCCTTTAGCCTTCCCTTTAATTTCTATTGTTATGATGCTAAAGTGACAAAAAGGTACAGCTAAGCATCACAAAGTTATTATATATCTAATAAACATTAACCTAACTACTTGTACTCTAAATGTAAGCTTCTTAACCAGTGGTCAATGTGTGGACATACTAGTAATGCAAAGGCAACTTTTTGTGTGTCATGCATCCCTCTGGGAACCTGGTGATAACTATGAACATTCTTCAGAATAATCATTTTAAAAGAATAAAATAAGGTAAAATACATGAGATCACAATAGAAGCCAATTATATTGAAATAACGATGTATTTTTCCCATCAAGTTAAAAGACTCCCTGAAATCTATATCCTTGGGGGTCCATGGATAGTAGGCTAAGAACCTTTATACTATGACAACTAAATAGTAGTAATAATAATAATAATATTGATGTTTTTGTTATTAAAGAAGCAAGAAAAATGAAATCATAGCTAAATGCAATAATCCTTTATAGTTTCTCTTTAGAAAGATAACTAAAGTTGTTGGTAGAACTGGTTTCATCACAAGTCCAAAGCAACAAAAACATAATTTCATGAGATATTTAATCATCTCATTGTGCTACTAATTGACAAAAATCTGCCAAAAAGACCACCAGGAAGATAATTGCAGCTTTTGTAACATCTGTTGCAAAAGATGACGCAGCAAAATTGTATAGAAAACTCAATAAGATCCTCTAAATTTAATCAGTATATTTTAATACCTAATGATTTCTTTACAAGGTTAGGTATAGTGTAGAATAGCAATAACTATGTTTGGAAAACATGACACAGGAGTAATAAACAAAAAGTCTAAATCTTGTAGACTTCAGCATATAGAAGCATCGTACTTACATATAACAATCACTTTCTTCAAGAAGAAAGTCATGAAGTGTTAGTCATGGTGAACACCACACATAATGGATATTTAATTTCATCAAAAATGAAACTGATTATATTTGAATGGACAAAAAATAGGAGTCATTTTTGAATTATCTGTCTGTGCTCACCTTCCACTTTGGAGGGAATAGAGGTTCTGGTGAGGATAAAGTATGATCAGGGGAGTTGGACAGAGGGAGAGATGAAAAGACAGGAGATTCTGATCTGATAGAATAATTTAAGAATTTAGGATCATGAAAATGTCATGGTATAGAATCATGTTAAGAGTCATGTCAAGTCAAGGTTATACAGGCTATGACCTGTGAGGCCATGGTGTTTAATGGGATATTAAATCATACTGAAGATCCAAAGGTATGAAAACAGGGTTGTATGGACAGAAAGAAAACCTGTAAGGCAGGCACTGAGCTCCTTGAGATGAGGAGAATGGCCTAAAGGTAGGAACATCACAACAACAAGGATGTAGATAGAATGATACAGATAAATGAAATAAACCTGAAAGGAGAAGCAGTTGCAAAACCTGAGAGTGTCAGTGGGGAGGAAAGAGCACTCAAACTTCTCTGGTGTGTCAAGGGTCATAAGAAAAGGGCCAATCGGTACTAGAAAAGGTGGCCTCTTCTTCTGTGGAGCCAAGTTCCATTAGTAGAAGAGGAGGGCAAGACAATCAAAAAAGATTTAAGATGAAGGAGAGTTTGTTCATCAAAGAGTCATTCCTGTGACAAAAGTAGAATTGGTTAGGGGGACGGGGACATCAGTATTTAAGGTATGTTCTTTCTCCAAACATGAGACATCTAGGATAGACATGGTTGAAAGTTTTGATTGATTGTCTGATATAGGAAGTTCTAGTTAATTATGTTCCCAAGGGACTAGAAAGAGCTTACATGCTGGACCAACCTTGCAGTTTTCATAGTCATGTCTGGAGGCAGAGAAGCAGCAGAGTTTCTGAAGATATTAATACTCACATAGCTTCATTATGAGGTGCTCAATCTCAGGAAAAAGTGTCTTAATGCTATTTTTTTCTCCAAAAGAGCTAGCTCTTCCCTTTTCGATCACATGGGAAGGGAAAACAGCAGTGTCAGAGTCTACAAAGACATTAATGGTGATCATAGTGATGTGTGATGACTTGGTCCTAGGCAACATTCTTTGGTTACTCTTTAATTTATACAGTGGTAGGTAGCCTCCACATTCATGATCTGTGAGAAGTGGAGGTGGAGAAGTATGTGGAATAGCTACAAATTTTCCAAAGATGTCAATGGTGGGCCACCCTTAGCATCATCCATCTTTCTTTCCCTACCTTATATACCTTCTTTCCTTCATTATCTCCTTTTAAAAAATCTACTTTTTCAAAATTTCAGGCCATTAGAAAGAGCATTACATCTAAAGATCTCAAACCACCAATGAAGTTTATTGGAGCAAAGACAGAGGTAACTCTAGGATGTCTCAGACCAGAAGACTGATCTTCAGGCCTTGGTGAGATATCATACATAGCCACAATTCACTATATGTTCAGGCAGAGAGAAAATCCAGATCTCAATCTGTAGGCCTTGACCATCTTCCCAAGGGATGATATCCTGGGGTGATACTCTGATGACTACATTAAGGGAGTTTCTCAAACATCTCAATAGTATCAACCTTCCGTATTAGAACCCTGGAGGCATACTTGGGTCTGAATTGTTTTCTAAAGACACCCAAAACTACTATAAAACTCCACTATTTCAGCCAGTCTATGATTATCAATAGTGAGGTTCACTCTTCCCTAAATCCTCCACCTGATACATAATACCACCTAATATCATAACCATAAAACTAAGCTCTTCTGCCCACAGTTTGGTGTTGTTGCTTTCACTAAGTGCTAATTCAGCTTGTACGGGTCTCGGTCTCCCTGATGCCATGGGCCAAGATATTGACATAAAGCTTGTGGGGTAACAACCCACTTCTGCCCCGACCAAGTTATCTCTCAAAGTGGAAAAAAAGATCCTTTCTCTGCCCTCAATTCCCAGTTGCTTTCAAGCTTGAAGGGCTGGTCTCAAGCCAAGCAATGGGAAAACAGCTGGAAAAACTGAAAGGAGAACATTTTCACAGAAAAGCTCTATGAAAACTAAAATTTAAGGTAGAAGGATACTGAGATAAGTAAGGGGCAGATAAAATAAAGGTTTAAAGTTGCAAGTAACAAGTTAGATATCCATTTGAAATGCTCTTAACATGCCCATTACATATGTCTGCATGTAGTTCAAATAAAAACACTTAAATTTGGGGGGGGAGGTGAAGAGGTTTTAAAGAGTAGCAACTATACAAACTTAAAAGCTTTAACAGTTTAGTCTCACATAGCCATGAATGTAGATTAATGGCCTTAGAAGAAACACTCTAAATAACGTAAGGAATCTTTATGTCAGATAGCTGGCAATTGAATAGTAAGATATGTTCAAATTGGATTATTCTTGTAATATGTTCTTTGTGCAAATGGGTTAAAATTCTGAAATTTTATGTAAATGTGAAATTTTGCAATCAATTATCACTCAGAGTGAAAAGAGAGACTAATGCACGAGGGAACATAGTACAGTGGAAAAGAACCCTGAAATTGGGGTCAGAAGACTTGGGTACAAATCTCATCTTGGACAAGCTACTTAAACCCCTCTGGGTCTCAATTTTCTCATCTATGAAATGAGGTGATTGGACTAAGGTCCCTCCTAGCTTCCAATCTGTTGACACTATGATATTTACTTGTAGAAAGGCAACGGGGTATGATGAAAATAACACAAAGTTTGGCATCACAAAATCTGAGTTTGAATCTCCACTCTGACATTGAGCATAGCAAATTTCTATAGAGAAAGAGCCTTAGGCTAACCTTCCTCGTACCATTTTACATGTGGGGACGTGGCAAGTCAGAGACACTAAGTGATTTGCCCTGGTTGAGGCAGTTTCATGGCAGTAGAGGGAGCACTAGAATTAGACTCAGGAAAATGAGTTCAAATCCAACTTCAGATGCTTGTCTGGCTGTGTGACCCTGAGCAAGTCACTTAACCGCCGTCCGCTTCTGTTTCCTCCTATGTAGAATGAAGATAAGAACAGCACCCACCTTGTAGGGTTGTTGTGAGGATAAGATGAGCCAGCGTCTGTAGCGCATTTTGTAAACCTACAAGTGCTGTGTAAGTGCTAGTTATTATTATTAGTTCACACGGATTCTGAAAGGTAACAGAGCCAGAATTCAAAGCCAGTCATCTGATTCTAAACCTCATACTCCTGCCCCAGTGCCACAATGGGCAAGTCGTTTAAACCTTTCCAATCCTCAATTTTCTTCTCTGTAAAACAGGGATCATGTCCATCAAGGGGGCAGCCAGGTGGCACCTGGAATTGGGAAGACCTAAATTTGAATCTGGCCTCAGGTTCCAGCTGTGTGACCCTGGGTAAATCAGGTAACTCTGTATGCCTCAGTTTCCTCATCTGTAAAATGACCCATAGAAGGAAATGGCAAACCACTGTAGTATCTTTGCCAAGAAAACCCCAAATAGGGTCACGAGGAATCAGACACAACTGAAAATGACTAAAGAACAACAAGAAAATTTCCAAGCGATTTGTAAACCATAAATCACTTTAGCACATGTGGGCTGTTTATTTCTAATGAGATAGGTTATCTATGCAGCAACAATTCATGTTTTATTGTTGTAATGATTTTACCCTGTCACATGCCTGATTCTTATAAGTAAAGTTGCCATATCAAGACAGAGGAAGACTCAGGAAGACCTGGGTTCAAATCCAGCTTCAGATGCTTATTATCTGTCATTTAACCTATTTCCTTCAGTTTCCTCATCTATACATAGGAATAATAATAGCTCCTACTTTTCAGAGTTGTTGTGAAGATAAACTGAGGTATCGATGCTAGCTATTATTATAATTATTATATATAATTATTATTATAAGTGCCTGAGATAATATTTGGACCCAGGCTCTGTGACTCCAATGCCAGTATCCTTCCCACTGTACTGCATATCTACCAAGGATCCCATGATCTCAGAAGAATGAAAATTGGAATTGCAGGGCAATGAAAAGTCACATGGTGGGAATAAGGACATTGCTTCACAATATCTAAGATGACTTGAATGTAAGTGGCATAGAAGCTGCAACCAAGCACCTGGATTACTTGGAGAAGAGGGAGGCTAATTATGGAGTATCAATGAGGCACAAAAGATGGAGAGCCCAAGAGTTAGTTACAGTGATAGCCCCGAGAGAGTAAAAGAACCACAGGCACTGTAAGGCCCATAGCATATGGTGGATGATGGTGGTGGTGGAATCTTCTGTGTTTGACCAATGAAAAGATATGGCCGAGGCTCATATAGGATGAGAAGGCTCAGGAGATACAGCAGAAAAAAGCACTGTCTGGAGCTGGAGGACCTGTCTCTGAAACTTACTACTCCAATGATCTCAGGCACATCACTTACCCTCCCTGGGTCTCAGTTTCCTCATCTGTAAAATGAGATCGGATCGCATGGTTTCTGATGACCTTGACAGCTCCATATCTATGATCTGAGCAAGAATGTAGAAATGTGCATGTTTCCAAGGTCACAGATCCTTCTGACCAGCTAAGCATGTCTTCCATAGCATGTATCCCATTGAGATTGCTCTGTAAGCATATTTGTATGTTTTTCGATTGTTTAATTTTTGTATTTTAGTAAAACCCAATCTTGAGTCTCAAGGGATAACTGATTATTTTCCTTGGGCACAAGGCCTGAGGAAACTTATAGGTTGGAGATTTTACTCTGACCCTTACTAGAAATGTTTTCTTTGACTGTATCATTCCTGAGTACGAGTAACTATGACATTAAGCAAATTTAGGATATAGTATCTTAGCTGTACAGAATTGATAAAACAGGGCTCAACTTCATTTTATATAACCTAAGGCTTTCAACTTAAGGCATTTTTCAGACTAGAGTACATTATATTTTAGGTGACATTACTTATAGTAAGTTGTTATTTAGGTGTAATACTAATTAGACATTACCAAAACCTGCTCTGAATCAAGAAAAGGATAAAGGGAAGGAAAAAAGAAGGAAGAAAGAAGGAGGAGAAGGAGGAGGAGGAGGAGAAAGAGGAGGAGGGGGAGGGGGAGGGAGAAGGGGAAGGAAGAGAAGGAGAAAGGGGGAGGGGGAAGGGGAAGGAAAATGGGAAGAGGAGAAGTGCGTGCGTGTGTGTGTGTGTGTGTGTGTGTATGTATGTACTTACATATGATGGTTCATTGCATTTACATATTGATGGAACAATGTGAATCAATTGTACAAAAGCCATTGAATTAGATGGTAGCATACTGAAAATCAATATAAAACTCCAAAATCACCTTGACCAACTAGAAAAATGCTTGAAATCAGAAAATGGATAAAGTCCAACAGGCTCACATCACTTAGGAATAAGAGCATCATATAAATGTAATTTAGAGTACAGTATATGCTGTTGTTGTTTGTCCTTCTTTCTCAAAGAGGACCATGACATCAGGAAGGTGATGCCATGACATGCAAGAGAACTGGATTTAAGTGAGGTAGGGCTTTGCAGAGTCACCAGCCTCATTTTCTCCTCCAGAGACATCTGGGTCCAGTGGCTAGATATGGATCAGGATGCCTGGAAATGACCTTGGATGCAGTGGGAGACCTCAGTCATACTGAGACTTGTTAAAGGTATGTAAATGTAGATTTAAAATATAGCAATTAGGAAGCACGGTGAATAGGACACTAGACCTGGAGTCAGGAAGAGATGAATTCAAATCCTGCCTCAGAAACTTACTAGTTGCATGACCCCATGCAAGTCATTCAACTTTTGGCTGCCTCCATTGTAATCCCATTATGTAAAATGGGAATGATAGCACTTATCTCTCCAGGTTATTGTGAGGATAACATAAGACAATGTTTATAAAGTGCTTTGCTAACCTGAAGGCACTGTATAAACTACAGCTATTATTATTAAAACAGTTGGATCAAAAAATTAGAGGCCAAATGCCTGAATGTCACAAACATTTTATGATGATGATGATCATATGCATATAGTATATAAATGTTATGCATATTTATATCTATATTCAAAATTCAAAGGTGGGGAAAGATTAAATGGGAACAAATACTATTTTGAAGTCAGAGTTAACCAGAAGCTAAGTATGAGCCATAATATAGTTATGATCAAAAAAAAATAAAACAAAAATGAACACGGTCCAGATGATCCAGCTATGTCTTAATAAGAGTGGGACATGTAAAGCCTAGAAAGTTACCTTCCCTGCTATTCTGTATTTCCCTTCCTGGTGAGCACATTCAGGAGAAAGGAGGAAATAGAGCCAGGAGGTGAGAGAGTGCAGGTTGAATGTGTTGTACTGGTTGGAGATTGCCCTAGAAATTTCCACTGTGTCAAAGCAAGTGGGAGCAGCTGGGGCAATCAATGTTGCTTAATTGCATCTGAGACACAGAGAGAGAAACTTGTTAAGGCTTGTCAGGGTAGCAGAAGCTGGATAGTGAGTGACCTGAGTCCTGTCTGTTCTTCACACGTGGATACCTATGCTCCCCGATTGTATTCCTAGGGAAGAAGGAGGAACAAGGGAGAGGAGAAACATGAAAACAGTTTCCTTATTTTATCAAATGTAGTCTCAGTTTGCCAGGCAACTTGAGTTATCGTTGAGATTCAGGATGTTGACTGAGGAGGAACCTAGAGCCACTGATTAGACTTTGACCCAGTGCTCACAGAAACACCTGGCTCTTGGCACAGAGAGTCCTGGGAAGAGGAGAAAGCCATCAATGCGAATTCCATTTTGCAGATCCATATGGAAACATAAGACTGAGTTGGGGTAATATTAGAGGGATGTCCTTCCATACCACCACCTCTCCCATTACCATCATGGCCCCAATGAAACAGGCCTCTTGCAAATCTCCTTGAAGACAATGTTAAACAGGAGCTACCAACAACAGCAGTAGCAGCAGCAAGCAGTGTTGGGATGGTCTAGTGAGCCTCACACACGCTGACTTCTCCCTGTTCCTGGCTTGAGAGTGACCCTCTGTTAACTGTTCCGACTATCGACTTCTGCTTCTCCCTTCCCAAAGAAGGTAAAGGGTTAAAAGCAAATGAGCTATTCTAGCCCTCCCTCCCGGGCTGCCAACCAAAAGTAGCCAGGGCTTCAATTCCACTTGTTAGATTGTCGGACTTTTGTGAAGGAATACAAGTATTACATCTCAATCAGGCTTAGTTAAATACCTAGCGAGCCAGAAGGAATTTATTAATCACCTACTAGGTACCAGGCATTGTAATAAAAAGACAAACATGAAATAGTCTCTGCACTTCAGGAGGTGACACTCCTTTGGGGGAAATGACAGGTACACCTCTAAGTACACCCAAAAGATATTCAAATTAAATACAATATGATATGGGGGAGGGGAGACATAAGGAAAGAAGCTACCTAGGGATTGGAGTCAGGAAGTCTAGAGTTCAAATCCAGCCTCCAATAAGTAAAGCTGTGTGACCCGAGGCAAGTCCGCCGGGGATAATAAAAGCATCTACCCCCAGGATGGTTGTGAGAATGAAATGAGATAATATTTGTAAAGGGCTTAGACAGTGCCTGGCACATGATTAGGACTATGATATTATTGCTGTTATCATTATCATGATTGATGTTGTTGATTCAAAGAAGCTAACTATTCTAAGATACAGGGGTAAGGAAGAGTGCAGTCCAGGCATTGGGGGTAGCCTGGGTATAGGACCAAAGGAGATGAAATATCATGTGTAAAGAACAACAAAAAGGTTGGGTTACAGAGTGAATGAAAGGGAATAATGTGTAATAAAGGCTGAAAAGGTAGGTTGGAGCCAATTTGTGAAGGGCTTTAAATGCCCAACAGAAAAGTCTGCAAGAAGAGGAGAGATAAGGAGCCACTAGAACTTTTCGAGCAGGTCAGAACTGTGCTTTAGAACGCTGAGCAGCTGGGTGGAGGATGGGCTGGAAAGGGCACACAAAAGGGGTCAGCATACTATGAGGAGGTTATCACAATAGCCAAGTAGAGACCAATTCATAGGTTTTCCATTCCTCTTCTTACTACCTGACTAGAAAATCTACTCTTCTCATCATATATCTCTCTGATAATATCCTTTATGTCACTTTTATGGAATAATAATCAATAATAATAATAATCATTTCTTTTATTGGTTACATATACATATGCCTAACATTACTAGTTTATTATCAACTCCTCAAAGGCAGTATCAATGTTCCAGAGACAAGGACTCTCACCAAACCTTGGGGTCAACCTGCATTGGTTCAAGGTATTCCTCACTTAGGAATTGTCTATATCATTGAAGTGACAAGTTTTGTCTTTATCCCTTTTCCTCTCACTCAGTCCCCATTTTGAACAATTTCACTCAATTGGTGGAAGTTAGTGGTATAATCCAGATCTATAGACATAATTAAATATAGTTGGCTCGCATAGGAGCCGAATCCATGACTTAATATAGATCTAACTAACTGAACTAAATAGTCATAAATTGACTGCTCTGTGAGCACTGTCTTGATTACACAGGGCTGTCCAAAATGCAGCTCAGGGTGGGATTTATGCAGCCCACCTACAAGCATAGAAATTTACATAAATGCTTTAGTAAACAAAGCCGAGCTACCATAGAGCTCTCACAAGTGGCAAATCAAAATATATCGTCTATTGTTTCAATAAAAACCTAAGGTTGGACAGCCCTGATTTAGGAGATGAAATATTATAATGGATTAACAATGAGAGAAATTGTGGAATGTCTGTGCTTTGCAGATTTTTAAGAGAAAATAGAAACTTCTGTCGTTTCATAGTTTCAGTTTTACTAAAATTGAACTAAATGCTAATAACTACTACTAACTGTAGGTTAAGGTCTAAACTTATTGATTTCTCAAGGTATCTTTCAGTTTTAAGATTCTATGATTGTCTTATAGTGTTCACAGAAGTGTTTTTTTAAGGAAAATATGAGAGTGATATCCTCTTAGTATGGGCTAATTAGATTATATTTCCATCTGAGCACCCAAAGGCACTGTGGTGTAATTCAAAGTGATTTGGACTCCCTCACTACTTGTCCCCTGTATTTGAATACATGAGCTAATTAATTAGTTTCCTAAAAAGCATTTATCAAGCACTTACTGTGAGCCAAGTATTGCACTGAGTTTTGAAAAGTGAGATAGTTCCTACTAGTTCACAGTCTAATTGTAGGAGATAAGACAACCAGGAGAGAATATAGCTACATGGTAGGTGATAAGGCCCAGAATTCCTCAGCATGATAGAGTAAGGTCCAGAGGTCCTTACTCATTGTTAACTATTTGTCACCACATTTCTCTGGGTCTCAGTTACTTCATCTGTAAAATAAGTGAGGCGAGTGGCTGATATCCCCAACTGTTATATGTGAAGAAAATACGTGCTGCTTTCATTTCTGTCAGTCTTTGAGAAGAATACCAAGTCAGGGAAGTATTTATATTAATATATTTGAGGGGGGGAGGGAGAACAATGCTACAATCACAAGTGCTCATAGATTTCCATAATTTCCTTCATAATTGTAGATGATGTCTGGACTCAAAGTTCTTTAAAGCCTTTTCCATCTCTAAAATTCTGTGATACCATATTATCTTTGGTCCAAATACCCTCAAGCTATTAATGAAATCAATAAAGCATGGAGATTCCATGAGACTATATAACAAAAAATGTTATTGTTGTACAGATGCAAAAGGATTTTGTGAAGGAATTGAAGAAAGAGAGATTTGTGTCATGGGTACTCTAAAATCAAGAGACCAACTGAGAATCTTAAAAAAAATAAAATTACACTTTTCTGGTAGGCTCTCTTGGTCATATAAGTACAGAACTTCAGATTATAATCAATGCAAATTCTTGTGAATACTGAAAATGTTTTTCTAAGAAAGAACATTAATCTGGAGGTTTTGGAAAACTATGCTAAAGTTCCTGTTAATGAGAGCTGCCCACAAAATGAAATGATTTCTTGACGACCCAGTGCATCAGAAAGGCACTGCTGGGAAGCTCATGTAACACCTGCCTACACTGTGACTATTATTATAGTTAGTACTATTAGGCCTGTACTTCCGTGGGCAGCACATTCACTCCCTGCTCCAACATAAAAGCATCATTTGTGTTCTCACGGTTTCCAAACAAGAATTACTCAAAGGTTTGGATGCATAACATTGTACTCAGAAACCATTCTAATTAAACAAATCTATATTTACTTGCAAAATGATCCTCCCTTTCTCCATCTTATTTCTTCATCCTGCTGATTATTTTTATATTCATGGTTAAATGTTGGAGTTTACTGGTTCCCATCTGAGTTCAGTTAAGTTTTATAAGATGGCAGAGTCTTGATTCAAGGTACTTCTGGTTGTTATTTAAAGCCCAGATGTAAAGAGGGTATGAAATAGCAGCTGGTACAGTAGTGATAATGTTCTCTACCCCTCATCTAGGTTCCAGGTTCTGTAGACAGTGTATAACAGACAGGAAGGTGCCACAGGATGGTCCCTATAGGTCCTTTACTCCAGATCCCCATCATTCTGACTAGCTCACCACCATTTTTTCTGGGAGAAAAAAAAATAAGTGCTTATCTCTATATGCTAAATCTGTGATTGCCATTACTATAAATGGAATCTAGATCTAGCAGCAATACCATCAAAGGCAGTTTAAAAAATACAAATATAGTCTTTGTAGGAAGCTGCATGGTACTGTTGAATTTACTTCAGTAAAATCTTGACACTCAAATAAGATGAGGATTTAAATGTTAAAGTATATGCATGACCTAATATGATAAATTAACTGACAAACTAATGCCTAGAAATGTATTATTATAATTTTAGCTCTGCTAAATGGCTCAGCAGGTCACAAAAGATAAACTTGAGACCCCCCCCCCCCGGAAGAGTGTGACACTGAGAAATGAAAATGGAACTAAACAGAGTCATTATAAAAATCCCTCTGGTAAACTTAGAGCAGAAATAAAGTTGAAACCAGATGCTTCTGTTATCAAGCTCATTCAATTTAGAGAGTCTACCAATGAAAGGGAAAAAAAGTTCTATGCAGAAATCTCATGGCAACTGCCCAGAAACTGATGTAGTGACAGGACACTTGATTAACATGAATGTCTTAGAACATTTTGTATAAGACTACCCAAAATCATTTCAACCACAATTCAAGAAGTCTCTGAAATCTGTCTTGTTATTAGGATGATATTACTATTAATAATAGCTTCAGAACTTTCAGGATCCTGGGAATTCTGTGACTCAGGGTGATTGGTAGGCCTAATAACGTCCTGAGATAGTAAGTAGGGAACCTCTAAACACAGGAATAAAAAAGGGTTCATGATGAAAATAACAGGGTAGTACCATAATAGGACACCATAATGCAACAAACAGAAAATAAAATTCAATGTTAAGGTGATAAGAGAGAACTCATTCTTGAAAAGAGACAATCTAATGTAAATTTTATTTTCTATTTTTCAGAAAATTGAAAAGCCCATACGAAACTGATCCCACATACATAAAATACTTAGTGTGATACTGTATTGGGAAGGCAAATCAAGGCCCCAAAGCTCCATGTCTTGGAAGGTTTGA
Source organism: Phalanger gymnotis (assembly GCA_028646595.1). Lineage (NCBI taxonomy): Eukaryota > Metazoa > Chordata > Mammalia > Diprotodontia > Phalangeridae > Phalanger > Phalanger gymnotis. The sequence continues at coordinate 101,594,674 of CM053623.1, forward strand.
ATATTTACTTGTATGTGGAGGTAACTACCCTGTTCAATAACCGTAACTCCTATCCCTTTTGCATCACTCTCAGCACTTGTATATATAAACATTTCATGCTACCTTGCAATTTTAGAAAGCTTTACTCTATCTGATAGCATCACAAAGACAAAATTCCCATTTGGGAAATTACTCCATAACATTCGCTAAACAAAATATTGTGCATACCCTTGTAAAGCTTTCACTTCCTTGGCAATGTTCCTGCCATATTCCCAAGACTCATCCTATCTATTTCAACATACTTTGCCAGAGCAATGCAAATCTAAACTACATGCAAAGGGAAAACTCATAGGTAAAGTCATGACCAACTAAAAAGCCCCAGAAGTTCAAAGTGGAAATGGAGAAGGGTGGGGGGCGGGGCAAACTAGAACTGTAGGTTGCAGTAGAAAATTAGAGATAAGAAGAATGGATGTTTCATTTTTTGTCTCAGCATAGGATGATAGCGGTTTGGGATGGTGCCCCATGGGGAGCCCAAATAAGCCCTCATGGCAGGGAGGTGAAAACAGACAGTCTCAGTCAATCTCCCCTTATCAGATAGGGCATATGTATCCCTGTGGGTATTGCAGAATGAAAGTAAATTAAATGTGCGCACTTGAATGTATACTCTGTTATTTCCATGTTAACAGGAGTACTGTATCTCTCTATGGTTCATATTTCAAAATAGAAGAGATACTGATCGTACCACTAACTTTGACAAAATTGGACATAATGCTTGCCCATAACCCAGGAGCTAGGAAGTACATTCTCACCACAGCTGAAACATGCTGAACGTAGGAAAGGTTAGACTAACTGGTATCATGGCTGGTACTGGGTAAAATTGCAAAATTGGCAAAATTCTTCTTTCTCCTAACTTCATCTTTCTGCAGCTTCTCCTTAATTGTTCAGATCAAGTCTAGTCACGTGCTAACTAGGACCAAGCTAAAGGAACTTTTAACTAGCTTACCTTGGTAGGTCCTAGGCTAAGCCCCTGGTGGCTTAGGGGAAACTCTAAAAACTCAAAGCTGATGCAACAGCTAACAAAAGGTTTATTTAGTCATAGCATAGAAAAGATATTTAACAAGGATGCAGCACTCAGCTTGGATGGATGTCCCTCCTTCTCCCTATAAAAACAAGTTTGTTTAGAGGGCTGAGTTCAGTGACTCACCTAGTCTAGGACATCCTCCAAGTCAGACTCTGCATGGTGGGGTTTTTATGTCCTTAGGTAAATAGGAAACTGTATCAATTTGACTTGTGGCCACCAAGAAGCTGCATTAAGAGCTAGGTGGCTCTAAGCCCCCTGTAGTAATCAAATTTGAAGGATAGATTCCTTGCCTTTTAGGGAAAGAACTGGCCTAACTTACATTGTTGGGGGTGGGGCACCCTGACCCCTCAGGCTTGTTCTTCAAATTTATAGCACCATCAACTGCTACTGGAATCATCCTTGTATCTATTTTACATAGTTAGATCAGTAATATTTTGTCTCTCTTAGCTATGAAACGCCTTCAAGCTAAGCTGACATAATATTCAAGGAAATTATAGGGATCAAATGAGCACAGAGAGCTGTATCATTTCTTAATAAGAAAATCTACTGGCACTATTTGGTATTACAAATATAGGAAAATAAACTTCACCCTCCCTTTAAAAACAGAGCTTGCAATTTCATCCAGCTGGCAGTAAGGGAACTCCTTCTCTAATGCAAATGTGTACCTTCTCTGCAAATTATGTTTTAGAGAGCTGTCTAGGGCGCTGAGATTGCTTTCATTGGATCACATAACCATCATATAAGAGCGAAGGGATTGGAACACAGATCATCTCGACCGAGGTCAGGTCTCTGTCCACTCTATAAAACTGCCTTGTTTTCATTAGAAAGAACTATGTCAGAAAGTACATTGTGATGAATTATGCTAAAGAACCTCCACGAAAGTCCTATACTAATTTCTAATAAGGGCAGCCAGGTGGTATTCCTTCCCTTTTCCCTATATGCAGAGGTGTATTGATAAATGTTTACCAACCAGCTCTGAAAAAAAATACAAGTGGAACATACTTTAAAATTTAATCTGCATTACTAGTATTTCTTATTATTTCTTAATATTAATTATTCTTATATCTAGAGTGACAATCAACAATAAACAAAAAAAAATTAAGCCTTGATATGCAGCATTTGCCAATTTCTGAGGTATAAATGGTCACATTGACAATATAGGAATCAGCTCTCAGGGGCCTTATGAGCTGGCTCCAGCATACTCTGCCTATATACCTCTTCATATGAAGCATTATTCTGTAAGAGCAGTGGATTGAGGGAAGTGGATATGGCCATAATTTCTGCTCTGTTACTTAATACATGTGTGACCTTAGGCAGATCACAGCCTTCCTGAGCTTTAGGAAGCCCCATCTGTAAATGGGGCTGGAGATGTGTTACATGATTTCTGAATCCTATAATCTCTAATGTCCCTTTTCAATGCTCGTGATGAACATAAAAAAGACTGGGCTAAAATTAATTGTAATTCACTATCCTTTGGGGCAGAGGGTGATGAAGTAAAGAAAATTTTTGAAAAAATTTGGGAAGATTGATACTCAGTGATTTCAGTATAAAGGTGATACTGATAATAAAGTGCTAGACCTGGAGTCAAGAAGAGCTGAATTCAAATCCAGCCTCAGGCACTTACGAGCTGTGTGACCCTAAGCAAGTCACTTCACCTGTATCTGCCTCAGTTTCTCCTATAAAACTGGGATAACCATAGCACCTACCTCCCTAAGTTGTTGTGAGGATCCTATGACATAATATTTTGTAAAATGTTTTATCAAACTTAAATAGCTATTATTATTATTATAATTAAAACTATCTTGTATCAAGCAATTAAAGAGGCCAAAAGCCTGAATGTCACAAGTGCATTTTCTCAGAAGAAAATGTACAGCCAAATATTTAATAATCACCAAAAAAAAGAAAAGGAAAGGAAAGTAACCATAACTTATTGGATAGGAAACACTTACGGAAACTGCACCATTTTACAACCAGTTGTCTATATACCTTTGATTGATTAATGTAAAGAGAAAAAGTCAACATGAAATTAGAAGAAAGATCAAAAAGGGAAAGAAAACAGTGTTAAAATTACAGTTTATTCCAAATTGATTTGTTTTAATAACCTGTTATCTCGGAAAAATGGGAAGTAGACAAGAGCAGGGTCATAGATTTAGGGGGGACCTCAGAGACCATCTAGTCTAATTCTTTCATTTTATAGATGAGGAAACCCAGGATTACAAATGATGTGATTTGCCCAAGTTTTTATAGGTGATAAGTGACAGGTGGGATTTAAATTACACATACTAACTCTTTGCCATTTCTCAGAGAATTTTAAGTAGTGCTAACAGTTAAGGCCAAAATTGCCTCAACCTGTTTCTTTTTAATATTTTCATCAAAGACACCTTTGATTTAAGTAAAGACCACTCTCATAAAATTGGTATAAAGATGAGGGACCCATAGGCCATTTCTTTCTTCTACCTTTAACACATTTCATATAACATCCTTTTAGTTGCATAACCTTTTTCCTCTCTCCTTGAATATATGCAGATATGGTTAACTATGGAAATTTTACATTAGGAGGCCCTTAGGCCTCTTCACCTCCTTACCAGATTTGTTTTCCTTTCTTCATCTGTCAATACCTTCTGTCCCAGTTGGCACTTGTCTTGGTTCATTTACTTCTTAAGTATCCTTTTGATAAAGTACTCTCACAAAGCTTCCTGTTCTTGGCCAACTATGATATACAACTTAGCTGCTGCATTTGCTGCTACATTGAAAATCTCATTTATGCCCAGTCAGTTACTATTGTCCTGGTTCCTCTGCCCTGCAAAAAAAGGACAATGAAATGGCTGTGGATTAAACAGAAAAAAAACCTCAGATTGGATTGCATTTGGGAAGTTGTGTCTTGCAAAGTGATTGCTGCCACAAAAGTCCATCTCTTCAATGTTAATATTTTCCTGGTGATACTAGATAACTATAAATCATAGAAAACCATTATCTCAGAGGAATCTAAATCACAGGTTACCCAAACAGCAATGGAAAGGTGCACGGCGGGCATAAGGACACACCACCAACAATGATGTACTGAAGGGGGGGGTCACAAGTATTATCAATAAAGACATGTTTGGTAACAAATGAAGATGGGCCAATGATATTATAAGAATAAGAGATATTGAATGGATAGACCAGAGGAAGGCTGCCAGAGCACTGAAGGGCCCCTCTATGAATATACATATGGTTGTGTATGTGTATATACACTGACACCATTGAGATCACTGATCCACAAAAGTATAAAACTATATTAAGACAGAAAAAAATGTCTCTCCACTCATTCCAATAGAATGTATGCTACTTGTAAAGAAGGGACTATTTTACTCTTTCATTTTTGTTTGTAACCCCTTGAATAAATCCCAGTACTAGGAGCACTTAGTGGGTACTTTATAAATGCTTATTCTATTATGAAAGCTTTGTGCTTTCTTGGCACACGTGCCTCACTCTCACACTCTCTAACATATTTACTAACAAAAAAAATCTAACTTGATATTGGACTTAACTTCAGCAAGCTATAGGAAATTATTATTTCCTCTATGTGTTGTGGACTTTTTTCTCCCCTTCAAAAGAAATGATCATAATTTCTTTCTGTTTATACATGTAAACATATCATCTTTGGCCTTCAGAGCTAAATTTCTAAGAACTTAATTTAAAAATGGAATAAATCACAATACTACAAAAACAACTAAACTAAAATCATTTCTAGGACTCAAACGAGCATTGCTAATCTGGCATTCAGCCACCAACAGCATTTTTATGCTGGGCCTCCATGCCCCTCCCCTGCCTTAACTCTCCCCATGTAGTGGCAAGTCAATAGCACTACTTTAGTCACAAGTGGGAGGAAGCCAGCAACTTCTCCATGTTCTTTGTAAACCAACTGTTGATCATCTTTTATATACTCAGTAGAAGTAGTGCCAAGTGGGAATCCTGCTGTCGTGAGATTAAATATGTCCTACAGACTTCCTTAAGTCCATAGGGAAAAAAAAGTATTCTCCATTATCTTTTATATCTTAGTGATAAAGAATACAATTTGAGGCTTTTTTATGTACATGTAATTGGAGAAATGATGTCATCATTGTGTTTTTTCCCTGATGATTCTGGCATTTTCAGCAGCTTAGAGGAAGTCAAATGATAAATGATTTTCCTAACATGGTATCATACCTGCATAGAAGGTTACATATTGAAGGTTACATTAGTCACTTAGAGATTTTCAGGTTTTTGTTATTATTGTTATTTTCAGTTTTGTCAGACTCTTTGTGACCCTTTTTTAAGGGTTTTCTTGGCAAATATCCTGGAGTGGTTTGCCATTTCCTTTTCCAGCTCATTTTATAATGAGAAAACTAAGGCAAACAGGGATAACTTGGCCAAGGGTCCCACAGCTAGTAAAAGTGTCTGAGTCCAGATTTGAATTTAGGCCTTCCTGACTCCAGGCCTGGAACTCTATCCACTGTACCACCTAGCTACCTTCATTTGGAGGTACATAGGGGAACCCCATCCCCACCCCAGATATAACCTTTGCTTTTAATAGGGTAGTAAAGACAGTGCAATATAAAAACAACAGTGATCCACATACATAATGCATTATATATTAGAGAATTACATGTACAAACCCATACACAAAAAAGTATAATAATTATTACTGCAATGAGAGAGAAGTAGTACTGGGGACTATATTAGTGGGTTAGGCACTGGTTAGTGGTACATAGGATCATTTCAATGGAGATGCTGTTTAAACATAGGGAGAGAGTTTTGACAAAAGGGAAGAAGGAGATTGCTGATGTGTTTAGGACAGATTTGGCAAAGAAGAAGGAAACGGAAGATTAAACATGGGGTGGGAACATTGAGCAGGAAAAAGGCAGGATTATCTAGATTAGAACAAAGGCCTGAAAAGAGAGTAGAGAAAATGGGTTTATGCTGTTAGATATCATCGAAAGCCATACTAGGAAGTTTATCTTTGGTCAGGAAGGAAAGGGAAAACAATTAGAAAGCTTCAGGTCATAAAACAACATGGTCCAGCTAGCAAATATACAAAATTGTTTTTCATTCAGGTATGCAGAACTGTTTGGAATGGACTGGGCCTGGAAAATAGGAAAGGTTAAAAATGAAGTAATTAGGACCTTGACAAGGAATTTAGCAATGAAATGGGGGAATTTAAATAATTTTTTGTAGAGAAATGGCTTCTTTGTGAAGGCAGGAGCATTGATGATTACTCTGAAGTTTCAGACTTGGAGTAAGATGACTGTGCTGGTAGTGTTTGGGTGGTAAAGACAGGAAAATCTAAAGAGCTACGCTTTTCCATACCGAATTTGAGGGCTCTCATTTTTTTTTTAATTTTAGGGGTCAAACCTATGATTTCATCATAATGGAGAATATTTGGTATGGAAGATCACTCCACTAATATAGATTATGAACTCTAAAATTTATAGTCTAAGAAAGCTAGCCAGGACCCTGAAAAGTTAATTGATATTTCCATGATCGCAGAAGCCAGTATATAACAGAGATAGAGCCTGAACTCAGGTCTTCCTTAAAGCATGGCCAGGCCCATAGATATAATATAGTATAGTCAAGTTTGAGGCAGCAGTTAGAAATCCAATGGGAAAATTAATGGAAAATTTAAAAGATGTGAATGATTAATTTAGGACTAAACAGGGAGAAAGAGATGTTGTTGCTGCTGTTGAATCATTTCAGTCATGTCCAACTCTTTGTGACACCACTTGGGTTTGTGTTTTTCTTTTTGGTGGTTTGCCATTTCCTTTGACAGCTCATAAGGAAACTGAGGGAAAGAGGGTTAAGTGACATGCCTAGGATCATACAGCTAGTAAGTGTCTGAGGCCATATTTGAACTCAGCAAGATGAGTCTCCTGACTCCAGGCTTGGCACTCTATCTACTGTACCACCTAGCTGTCAAAGAGATATTAGGGGTATAAAAGTACAATTTGGGAGGTGTCTATAAATGGATGATATAAGAAGACATGAGAGCATCCCAAGCAAGTGGGGTTATGGAAAAAATGTAATCAACCCAGCATAGACTCTTTGGGGAATATCCATTCTAAATGATGTGGAGTGAAGAATAAGCTAGAAAAAAAAAACTAGAAGAATTATGATTATGGCATTTCCCTGTTCAGAAATCTTCATTTACTGCCTCCTACTTGGGATAAATACAAATTCCTAAACCTAGCATTTAAAGCTAACCACAACATTTTTCCAGTGGATATAATAAACACTTAATAAAAGTTTGTTGACTGACTGATTAGACTTTTCTATTTTTTCTGTTATTACTCCATTTTGTGTACTTGATAGTATTCACCAACTACACGTCAGTCTTTCCTATCTGTACGCATTTGCTTACACTGTGTCTTCTGCCAGGAATGCTCTTTTCTGTCATCTCTGCCCATAGACAACCTCCAGTGTCCTTCATAGCATAACTCAAATGCTTCCTTCCCTATAATATTTTGCTTGATCACTCCAGCTGAAAATGATTTCTTCCAACTTTGAATTTTCGAAATAAATTTATACCTTCCAACTAATGCTTCTAAAATTACTCCTCCGATTAATATTGATCTGTGAAAGCAAGCTCTTGAAGGGTACCACATCTTATTCTTCTCTGTATTCCTCCTATGCTCTGTTCCACATAGCAAGTGCTCAATATTTGTGTGAAATGTGAGGAAATCCAACAAAGATAGAACAATGCCAAATAATTTAAGACCAAAGAAAGAATCCAGAAGAGATTAAGGGCAATGCCAAACACTGAAATCTAAGAAGGTGAGACTAGAGTATAGGTTCTTTGATTTAGCTGTCAATTCATCTTTAGTTACAGTGTGAAGGTGATTTTTGCTATAATGGTAAGAATGGAAACCAGAGTGGAGTGTGTGAAGAACAAATGAAGAAGGTGAAATGGAAGGAATACATGGCCTGTTTTTGACAGTTCGTTTGTTTTACAAGTGTAGAAACTCAAGAAAGATAAAATTGTGCCAAAGAATCTAAAGCCAAAGAAAATATCCAGGAAAAGAGCATGGGTAATGCCAAACACTGAAATCTAAGAAGATGAGAGTAGAGTATAGGTTCTTTGATTTAGCTGTTCATTGGTTCTTAGTTACAGTATAAAGATATTTTTGCTAGAGCAGTAAGAATGGGAAGCAGACTGGAATGTGTGAAGAACAAATGTAGAGTGGAAATAGAAAGAATAGATGGTGGATTTCACAAGTGTGGAAGTGACTGAGATTAGGAAGTACTACTAGAGTGTATAAGAATGCACCTTAGAAATATCCAAGGTTTGGGAGGAGAGAATAATAATAAGACAGACTACAGTGAACCCAGAGGAGAAAGTAGACATGAATAGAGTTAGACAAATAGCTATTCCTGTGGAGGAAAGACAGTTAGTGACTGTTACGGGGTAAAGAGAACATGGTCATAGGATTTCCAATTGGAATGAATATTAGACAATATAGAATCTAACTTCCTCATTTTAAAGATGAGACCCAAGGAGAAGCAACTTGCCCAAGGTAACAGATGATGAGAAGTTTTTTCCACTCACTACACTACATTGCTCCTTTAAACTAAAGGAGAGCAAAGAACATGTGCCATATTTAATGATATTCTAACAGTGGTCACTTCAATTTATTCAGGAAGACACTACCCCAGAGGAACAGGATTGAGTCAATACAATGCAGTTTCTTGAAGGGAGGGACAAAAATAGAGGAATCAAAGTGACTAAGAAGTCATTTCAACTTGATTTGCTTTGCCATTGTCATAAACTTTCATTTTAATTTTATCCCAACTCTGTATTACTGTAACTGATCATAGTCATAAATTTTGGATTAGTGAAGACGTGGCAAAATATTTTATGATTCCTTTGGTGCTAAATTATATTTTATACTAAATAATTTCCATTTTACAATACAATTTTCTAATACTAAAAGACAAATATATTTAATACAGCCATAGTATACATCTATCTGAAGTTAAAATATGAAAATCTTGCATACATACAAAAGGATTTAGGGAATTTCTTTTCCTCATGTCTCCATAGCATTTAGGGACAAAACAACACTTTATACATCTGATATAATTAAACATTGTCTGCGCTTTGGTTCTTATTTACATGTTCAACTTCAATTTGGCCTCAACACAGGCTGGATTTATGTTTATTTATATCTTGCAGTTATTTTTCTCGGTTTTTTTTTTTTGGTCCTTGTCTCTGAATCTGTGTCTCTATCCATCTGTTTATCTCTGTATCAGTCTGTCTCTCTCTTCTTCTTCCTTCCTCCTTCCCTCACTCTCTCATGTTTGGAGTTTACTGGCAGTATCCCCTGGGGTGCACTTACGTGAGGACATAGCCAGGTGTCACATAGGATGCACATTTCCTAGGTTTTTTTAAGGATTTAAAGAGCCAGTAAAGAAGGGAAAAGAATCTTCTAAATTCTACTTTGCTGCTTCTTCCATTAAATGCATGTTCAATTAATCTGCACTGGAACCTCATCTCCATGTGCAGCTTGTGCCCTGAAATAACTTCCTTAAAATCTTAACAGAAATTTTCAGCAGGTATGCTCAGTTTTGATTTGTAAGTATTTCTTATTTTTTGACTTTTTTTTTCTTCTTGCAGATGAGTCTCCTTGCTTTGAAGTTTTGGCATATTGGAAAACAGAAATGAACTTACCTAGATATGAAAAGCAAAACTTTCTTTATAAAATGAAAATATCCTTCTTTCCAGAACAAATGTATTCTATACATTGCTGGCACTACTTAGAATTATTAGACCACCATTGGTATTAACTGATCTTCTGTTTTTAACTTCCTAAGTGGGTGGTTGTAGAGGAACCATTAAACTAGGGAGGACAGTGGAGACTAGGGAGGCCTGTGGTCCTGAAGATGATAAAATGACGCTTGCCGTAGCTTCCCTGGGTCACCTTATGGTTCTTCTGTAATCACTGAAAACTTTCAAAAAAAATTTTAAGGGCCACTCAGTGTTTTCATGGGGTTCTTCAAAGTTAATTATTTTATCGATGAATAAGATCTCCGTGGAGTAAGTGAGAGTATTGAGACAATAAAGATCTTAATGTTTAACCTTTTTCTTCAAGGAGAGTAGTAAAGTTCTGGTTCAGGGCTGACTTAGTGAAGAGGGCCAGTGATTCACCTGCTGAATCACTACACTCATTATAGTATCTCTAGCATTGAGATGGGAGACCTGCAGGGTATACTAAAAGGGCTGACCCAGCTCCACTTGGGAAAGCTGATGATGAGATCACAAACTAAAGAGACAGACTACGGGAGAGAAAAAACATTCACACCAAAATGATAGTAGTAAATGAGTATGTTTATTGAAAGGCAGCACATTATTATTTCTATGGAACTGGTGAAAAATCAGTAAAGCCTTCTAATCTGAACTAAACCACCAGCATTAAAGCAAAAAAAAAAAAGAGTACAGGAAAATCTCTGACAACTCAGAATGTATGAACTTGTCTCTTAAATATTCAAACATCATTATTGATTCCTCCAAATGCTGCTGTTTATTAGACATTTTCATTACCTTCTGATTAAAAATCATTGCTGAAAAGTATTTTTTATCAATGACTTATATGCTGAATGTGATGAAATCAAAGTCCAGGAACAGGCTTTGAAAAATTATATTTAAAAGTTACCAGGCAAATTCTCTCTTCACTAGTAATGAGGCTTACTTTGTCAGGTACCATCAGAATAAAGCCCTCTCCCTCATGCACCTTCCCAGAAGGAATATAGTTGTTGATGTTACTTCATGCATTACGGGGAATTTTCAAAAATCTACCTTTACAGTAAAAGCACTGAATTTGTAGACAGTTTCTGGGCTCAAGTCCTGACTTTGTCATTTTGCTTGTTATGTGATCTCAGGTAAGGCAACATCTCTGAGCTTCAGTTTCCTCATTTAAAATTTGATATAGTAAGATTTCTATCACCTATTTTAAGATTGGTGTAAAGGTTAAATGAATATGTTTTACAGCTTTAACTGCTATGTAAATAAAAATAATAACTTATATGTATAGTTTAGGTTGCCTCAAGGAAATTATTATGACAAGCATAAATGTTAAGTTATATTATAGAAAAGTAGCATTAAGTCTAGAGAGGTGGTGGCAATGAGTACAAATGTGGAATTGAACTGGGTATAAGTAGGACGGAACAGGCTAAGAAGGATTAAAGCTGGGATAGGCTAAGAAATCAGGTAGTAAAGGGATATTAACAGGAGGTCTTGAATGCACTAGTTAGAAATGATAAGATCTTCCCTTTATCTAAGCCAAATTCTTTTTCTTTCCTTCAGTCAAAGCTCTTCTTTGTCCTTTGTCTTGGTTAGAAAAGAGCTTCTCTTCAATGTGTAATGATCCTTCATATTCTTGAAGATTTCATGTAATAGGAAATATCTGTGCATGTAGAGCTCTTCAAAGATCATCCTCTCTAATTTCATAAGCAATGTCAAGGGAAAACAAAGAATTTACTCCCCAAAGTAAGAATTTTGGAGAAAACCTTAAACTACAGCTTTAAGCCACAGTAGGATAAGGGGAAGAATATCCATGTCTATAAATCAGGCAAAATAGATGCTTCTTATATGCCTACCCTGATTGCTGGATCTTTTTTAAAAATTTTTTAAATTTATTTTTAGTTTTCAACTTTCATTTCCACAAGATTTTGAGTTACAAACTTTCTTCCTATCTCTACTCTTTCCCCCACCCCAAGATGGCATGTACTCTGATTACCCCTTTCCCTAGTCTACCACCCCGCTCCCCACCCCTTATCGCTTTTCCCCTTATTTTCTTGTAGGGCAAGATAGATTTCTATAACCCATTGCCTGTATATCTTATTTCCAAGTTGCATGTAAAAATAATTTTTTTAACATTTGTTTTTAGAATTTTAAGTTCCAAATTCTCTCCCTTCTTCCCTCCCCACCCACCCTCCTTGAGAAGGCAAGCAATTCAATATAGGTTATACATGCATCATTATGCAAAACACTTCCATAATAGTTATGTTGTGAAAGACTATATTTCCCTCCATCCTGTCCTGTGTCCCTTTATTCAATTTTCCCCTTTGACCCTGTCCCTTTTCAAAAGTGTTTGCTTTTGACTACCTCCTACCCCAATCTGCCCTCCCTTATATCGTCCCTCCTTTATCCTTCCCCCTTACTTTCTTATAGGGTAAGATACCCAGTTAAGTGTCTATGTTATTTCCTCCTTAAGCTAAATCTGATGAGAGCAAGATTCACTCATTCCCTTTTACCTACACCCTCTTCCCTTCCATGACAACAGCTTTTTCTTGACACTTTTATGTGAGATAATTTATCCCATTCTATCTCTCCTTTTCTCCCTCTCCCACTATATTCCTCTCTCACCCCTTAATTTTTTTTTTAGATGTCATCCCTTTATATTCAACTCACCCTGTGCCCTCTATATATATGCATATTCCCTTCAGCTACCCTAATACTGAGAAAGGTCTCATAAGTTACAAACATTTTTCCATGTAGGAATGTAAATGAAACAGTTCAACTTTAATAAGTCCCTTATGATTTCTCTTTCCTGTTTACTTTTTCATGCTTCTCTTGATTCTTATATTTGAAAGTGAAATTTTCTATTCAGCTCTGGTTTTTTGATCAAGGATGCTTGAAAGTCCTCTATTTTATTGAAAATCCATATTTTGCCCTGAAGTATTATACTCAGTTTTTCTGGGTAGGTGATTCTTAGCTCCTTTGACCTCTGGAATATCATATTCTAAGCCTTTTGACCCCTTAATGTAGAAGCTGCTAGATCTTGTGTTATCCTGATTGTGTTTCCACAATACTCAAATTATTTCTTTCTGTCTGCTTGCAGCATTTTCTCCTTGATCTGGAAACTCTGGAATTTGGCTACAATATTGCTAGGAGTTTTCTTTTTGGGATCTTTTCCAAGAGGTGATCAGTGGATTCTCTCAATTTCTATTTTACCCTCTGGTTCTAGAATATCAGGGCAGTTTTCCTTGTTAAATTTTTGAAAGATAACATCTAGGCTCTTTTTTGGATCATGGCTTTTAGGTAATCTAATAATTTTTCAATTATCTCTCCTGGATCTCTTCTCCAGGTCAGTGGTTTTTCCAATGAGATATTTCACATTGTCTTCCATTTTTTCATTCTTTTGGTTCTGTTTTACAATTTCTTGATTTCTCATAAAGTCACTAGCTTCCACTTGCTCCATTCTAATTTTTTTTCCATTTTTTTTAATTTTTAGATTGCAACATACAGTTCTACATAATTTTGGGTTCCAGATTTTCTTCCCTCCCCCCCCTCCCCAAGAAGGCATGGCGTCCCATATAACTTCCAGGTATAACTAGGCATTGAATTAATTTATAAATTTTCTCATGT
>CM053623.1:101608612-101636373 GCA_028646595.1 Phalanger gymnotis
TAATTCTGCCTTTCAAGGCATTCTTCTCCTCATTGGCTTTTTGGAGCTCTTTTGCCATTTGAGTTAGTCTAATTTTCAAGGTGTTATTTTCTTCAGTATTTTTTGGGGTCTCCTTTAGCAAGTCATTAACTTGTTTTTCATGGTTTTCTCACATCACTCTCATTTCTCTTCCCAGTTTTTCCTCTACTTCTGTTACTTGTTTTTCAAAATCCTTTTTGAGCTCTTCCATGGCCTGAGACCAGTTCATGTTTTTCTTGGAGGCTTTTGATGTAGGCTCTTTGACTTTGTTGACTTCTTCTGGCTGTATGTTTTGGTCTTCTTTATTACCAAAGAAAAATTCCAAAGTCTGAGTCTGAATCTGAGTCTGTTTTCGCTGCCTGGCCATGTTCCCAGACAGCTACTTGACCCTTGAGTTTCTCAGTGGGGTGTGACTGCTTGTAGTGTATAGAGTACTTTGTCCCAAGCTTGAGGGTCTGTGCTGTTGTTTTCAGAGCTTTTTCTACACAGCAAACTCTGCCACACCAGTGCTCCTCCTCCCCCAAGGACTCAGATATGAGTAGGCTCCGCACTCCTGCTCAGATTAGCCGCTTAATTCCTCTCACCAGGTGGGCCTGGGGCCAGAAGCAACTGCAGCTGTAGTTCTGTAGCTGCAACACCTCCATTGCCCCTGGGGTTGGTGCCTGAACAGTGAATTCCTTTCACTCTGTCCCTGCAGTTTTTTCCCACTAACCTTCTCTGTTGTCTTTGGTATTTGTGAGTTGAGAAGTCTGGTAATTGCCACAGCTCACTGATTCAGGGCACTAGGGCCTGTTCTGCCCGGTTCCTGGTCTGGTTGGTCTGGGTGCAGCCCATGTTGGGCTCTGCTCAGCTTTGCTTCCAGCTCCATGTGATAGACCTTACTCAGTCACCATCCAGGCTGTCCTGGCCTGGAGCCCTGCTTCCCTGTGCTATTTCATGGATTCTGCAGTTCTAGAATTTGTTCGGAGCCATTTTTATAGGTGTTTGGAGGGTCCTGGGGGAGAGCTTTAGGCCAGTCCCTCCTTTCCAGCTGCCATCTTGGGCATAGTCATCTTTAGGTTATTCTTTGCTCTGCCTACATGGTAGGTGTATCTCCATTTCCATTCATATATTTCTTGATGATACTCTTTACACTACCTTTCCTATACAATTTTTGTTGATAATATGTTGCAGATACTCACCTCTATCTCCATCTCCATTTAAGTGACCTGCAACTTTAGATTCTGATATTTTTTTTTAATGAATCATAGTCACATAGTATTCCTAAAACAATACTGATGTCTACAATAGATGAGTCTTTGCTTCAGAAAGAAGCATGAAAAGTATTTCAGAATTTTGCAAAAGCAAGCTAGCTCATTCTCTTTCTCTTATTTGTTTTTAAACCCTAGTTCATTGTTTACTTGCAATATATGTCATATGTGTATAAGTAATATATACATAAATATACATGTGGAAATAACGATGAACTGAATCTGTTTTCCACCAGAATTCATAACATAGCTTGTAAAATAAGCATTCTTCATCCACTAGGCCCTCAGGGAAAGCTAGTCCAGGCTATGCCATAAGGCCCTAGGAAATATTGAAATATCATTCCTACTATATTTTGTGTAAGAAGCTAAATTTTCTGTGTGTGATAGACTCCTTTGGCAGTCCAATGAAGACAATAGACCCCTTTTCAGAATAATGTTTTAAATGCATTAAGCACATAGGATTTCAAGGAAACTAATCACATTAAAATACAGTTTTCAAAAGAAAAAATGAAAACAACTTAACAGGCTCTAGGCTATGAATCTCTGCACTATGATCAGGCAGTCAACAAGCATATATTAAGCACTCACTATGTGTTGAACACCATGCTAAGCCCTGGAAACACAAGTATAAGTAGAAAGAAAGGCAGTCCCTTACCTCATGGAGCTTTTATTCTAATATGGAAACACTTCACAGGAAAGAAAGTTATAAAGTGGGGGGTGGAGTTATTTTCTATAGGAAATGATCTAAGAACTTTCCCCCCCTAAACCTAACTGCTGAATTCTTATCCTTCAAAATCTGATGCAAATGCCATCTTCCCAAAGGAACTTTACTATAACCCTCATTTGTCAATGACCTTTTGGTCTTCTTGGACTTTACATAGCACTAAAATTTATAATTATTTAATGCACTTTCAATTCTTTAATGCAGTTTTACTATCAATAAACAATGTTTATTATATTGTAGCTTTTGGGGTTGGTGTCTTATCTTCCACTAGACTAAATTATAGGTTCCCTGAGGACAGGGACTTTATATTATCTAAATTTTGTATCTTCTCCAGCATCAAAACAGTGCTCTGAACAAAGATACTTAATGAATGTTTGCTGCTTGTCATATCTCATGTGTTATATATTTTTTCTGGGTTTTATTCTTCTAGTTCCTTGTAGAAATGCTCCAGGAATACATGAGGAAACAGTAACAGAGTCTATCTCTATTTTGGTCCATTTACCATTTTTCATTGTGAACAGCTTGTTTTTACAGGCCAGGTGGGGGGCTGTTATAATTGTAGATAGTTGTATCTTTCTATTTTTTTTCTTCTAATTTGTTCTTTACTTTCCCTTTGACTCCTGCCAATGACCTGACTGAACATAAGCAATTGATTCTAAAATGACTCACATTTGCTTTTAAAAATGTGTACCATTTAACTTTTTATTCTTTTTTGGTGCTTGCCACATCCAATACTTTATGACTTTCTTCTTAAAGCCAAATCAATAAGCATTTATTAAGATGACACTACACATTAAGAATTGTGTTAAGTACTGGAGATATGAGGAAAGGCAATGTTGAAGTAAATGTCCTTGATGTTCTGTGGTTTGATTTCTAAATAGTCACCATGTTTTTGACTGCCTTCCTTTCTTCATTTTGAACTACATCCTCTAGCATAATTTTCATTATACTTTTTTATACATAATTTTTCAAGTCACATATGACAATTTAGAGCATCTTGCTATGGGTTCTCAAGAATTTTTTTAAACTTTATTCCCTGCAACAAACATTGTGTCTAAGAATCAATCTTCTTCATAGTCTCTTGGCTTCTGCTTACTGTAAGCATTACAAGGTAAGATGAGCAAGTATCCTATGAAATAATTTTCCTCTTGCCTTTGGGCACAAAACCCAACTCTGTCAGATCATTTTAAAAGGTCTATCAACTTTACTCCCTTTCTCTTGGCTTCAGCACTCTTGAGGTAGCTTTGTGATTATTGAAGGGAGTGGAGCCCATAACCTTGTGAATTCACAAGGTCCAGGTGGCTCTTTGGCATTGGTCCATGGTTTGTGTTTTCAGCTAACGGAGAATCAGTTCACTGAGGTATGGAGAGAGTTGAGCCTCCCTAGTCATCCCACCCTTTCGGAGTCTGGGTTTCATTGCCAGTTCAGCCTCAATGCCCTGAGGCACAAGGGGCAATTTCTGGGACCAGCCTTCAGGAACCCAGCACAGCAGTAACTGAGACACACACAGGCTCATCCAGCAGTAATGACATATTTAGACATGCTAAGACCATATCTGTGTAGAAACTGAACTATATTTGAGCCTAATTTAAAGACTATAATCTTCTATTTTGAATCTACAGTTATGCTTTTGATACTCAGATAGTGTAGGGTGGATTATGCCCCCAAAGTGTTAGGAGAATTGTTTGTGTGTTTGTTATTGCTATAGTTTTTGAAGTAAGTATGCCTTTGTAAAAACCAATCTGATGTCATGTGGTTAAATGAAACTGAGGTTCTAGGCATTGGTCCCCTAAAAATGGGGGGAAGGGAGAATAGGGAGAAGTTCCTTACAGCTGGTAGGAACATGAGCCAGTGAACCTCTCAAGATACCCTGGAACCCTGAAAAGGAGATGTAACTGGCCTGGCCCTGTGAAAGTGGGGCCAGAGCACATTATAAAACAAATACATTATTTACAGACCACAATGCAATAAAAATACTAATGATTGAAAGAAATATGAGCAAAGACATAGACCTAAGTGAGGACTAATTATTGAATTCCTTAATGATGAATTTTAAAAAATAATGAAACAATTTATAAGTATACTAATGACAATGATAGCAGTGAAACAACATAACAAAACTCAGGGAATACATCTAAAAGTGGTCATCAGAGAAAAATTATATTTCTTTGACAACTCTTCAAATGATTTAAACTAAAAGATCAGTGAAGTAAGCATTCAATTGCAATGGCAGTCTTAAAACATCACCACTCTATCTTAATCTTGATACTTTAACAAGTGAAAACATGCCTCAATCAAGGTATCATTCATAGGCTTTAGATTGTTTATAAAATCTTTCAAGCTGGAGTCCTGGACTGGCTTTACATATGACTCCTGTTTGGACAGCCCAAGGAAATGTGGTCACATCCTCAGGGTCATTTCTGAAGTATCCAAGAAGTAAAGAAGGAAGCCTTTCCAGAAACTGAAGCAAGTGTAGTGTTTCAGCCAACCTCCCTGAGGAGGAATTCCTTGTATGGTTCAGCAAGTAGGAGAGGCCTCAGCTTCAAACTTGGCCTCTCATCTCCCTTTGGCTAAATTTAAAGGAATTTTCTAAGGGTCTAGAGAATATTGGATTTCCCATTGTTCTCCTGTGGTCCTGGAGGCATATCCAGATTAGATGGATAGATCCAGATTGATGGCAGTGCATTAGGAATACAGGAGAGACTGGTTGAAAACTACTAGCTTTATAAGGAGCTAGTAAACAAACTGCACCATGCCATGAAGGAACTTTTTTGAACACTCTAGGAATGAGAGAAAAGGACTTTCAGAAACCAGCAGCTGTGAGTTATCCATGTGCCACGTGTGCTCTCTAAACTTGAGCACACTTCCCCTTGGGTTCTCTATGTACTTATGGCAGAGTTATGTCCCAGATTTTGGAAGGATATTTTGTACCAACTCTTACCATACTGGTTTTTAATAAATACCCATTTCTAAAAGCTATTTAAGGCTGGCTGATTAAAATCATTCTCAATTGGATCTGAGGGGAAGGAAAACCACACAGATGGGGATCAAGTTTATTTTATTAGAGAATCTGACTCCTAAGAGATACCCTTAGAACCTTGAGGGAGGTAGTCCTACGTTGGTAACAGATACTCTTCTGTGAGATCAGGAGTTGTGATAAGAATCCTCAGAAATCACATGGGCTATACAATTTAAAAGAACAGAAAAAAATCAGAATCCCCCCAAAGAACAATAGAATAATATCAGAAATGAGAGAAGAAAATGACAAAGTAGAAAATGAAGATTGTAGAACTTATAATCAAAATTGGGAACTCACTTTTTGAAACAATTAAAAAATTTGATAAACCAATCAAGAAAAAGAAAGGAGACCCTTCTGGGAACAAAGATGGAGGAGAAAGCAGTAAATCACCATAACTGTCCCATGCTCATCTCCAAACAACCATAAAGCTATTGAGAAGGAATATTCATAGACACAGGATATAGGTATAAGGTGAATTTGAGGGAATTATATTAAAAAAAAGTGATGAGAAGAGGAGTACACTGGGTGCAGAAGGAAGGGAGAGGTAAAATGGAGCAAATTATTTCACATGGAGAGGCACAAAAGACCTATTAAAATGGAGGGGAAGATGGGAGAGTAGGTGATGGGCATTGCTTGAACCTTACTCTCATCAGTATTGGCTCAAAGAGGGAATAATATAAACAATCAGTTGAATATAGTAATCTATCTTACCCAACAGGGAAGTAGGAAGGGAGGAGATAAAGTAAAGGGGAGAGTTTGGGGACTGACAGAAGAGAGGGCAGATCAGGGAAGGTGGTAGATAGAAGCAAAGCACTAGTGAGGAGGGAAAGGGTGAAAGGAGAGAGGACAAACAGGAGGAAGAAGAGAATGGATAGAAATACATAGTAATCATAACTATGAATGTGAATAGGATGAACTCTCTGATAAAATGGAAGCGGATAGCAGAGTACATCAAAAACCAGAATCCTACAATATATTGTTTACAAGAAGCACACTTGAAGCAGAGAGAGATGTACACACAGAGTAAAGGTAAGAGTTTGGAGAAGAATCTATTATGCATCAGCCGAAATTTAAAAAAAAAAGCATGGGCAGCAATCCTGATCTCAAAATAAAAACAAAAACATACCTAATTAAATGAGATAATGAAGGAAAATACATCTTGTTAATAGGTACCATATACAACAAAGCGATATCAAAACTAAACATATACACACCAAGTGGTATAGCATCCAAATATTTAAAGGAAAAATTAAGTGAGTTATAGGAAGATATAGACAGCAAAACTCTAGTGGGGGCCTCAATTGTCCCCTCACAGAACTCAATGAATCCAACCAAAAATACACAAAAAGAAAATAAGGAGGTAAATAGAATATTAGAAAATGTAGATATGATAGACCTTTGGAGAAAACTGAATGGGAACAGAAAGGAATATACATTTTCCTTAGCAAGATATGGCACCTACACAAAAACTGACCATTAACAGAGCATAAAAACCTCAAAATCAAATGTAGAAAGGCAGAAATTAGTGAATGTATTCTTTTCAGATCATAATGCTATCAAAATTACATTCTACAAAGGGTAGTAGAAAATAGGTTAAAAAATAATTGGAAACTAAATAATCTAATCCTAAAAAATAAGTTGGCCAAAGACCAAATCATAGAGTAAACCAATAATTTCATTAAAGAGAATGACAACAATGAGACAACATACCAAAATTTATGGGATGCAGCCAAAGCAGTAATTAAGGGAAAATTTCTCTAAATTCTTACATCAACAAAATGAAAAAGGAACAGGTATATAAATTGGGCATGCAACTAAAAAAAACAGAAAAAGAACATATCAAAAATTCACAAATTGTAAATCCTAAAAGTCAAAGGTGAGATTAATAAGATTGAAAGTTTTAAAAACAAACTTTGGGGCTAATAAATAAATTTAGGAACTGGTCTTATGAAAAACCCAATTAGAAACATAAGCCATTGGTTAATTTGATGAAAAAAAAAGAGAACCAAATATCCAGTATCAAAAATGAAAAGGGCAAACTCACTACCAATGCATAAGAAATTTTAAAAAATCATTAGGAAATATTTTGCCTAATTATATGCCAATAAATCTGATAATCTGAACAAAATGGATGAATATTTACTAAAATATAAATTTCCTAGATTAACAAATCAGGAAACAGAATGCCTAAATAGCCCCATCTTAGAAAAAGAAATTAAACCATTAATGAGCTCCCTAAGGATAAATCCCCAGGGCCAGATGGGTTCACAAGTGAATTCTAACAAACGTTTAAAGAACAATTAATTCCAGTACAATAACACGTGAAGAATGAGTCCTATCAAAATTCTTTTATGACACAAACGTGATGCTAGTACCTAAAACAGGAAAAGCTAAAATGGAGGAAGAAAATTATAGACCAATTTCTCTAAGGAATATAGATGCAAAAATTTTGAAGAAAATATTGAACAAAATACTAGCAAGGTGATGGCAGCAATATATCACAAGAATCATACACTACGACCAGGTGGGATTTATACCAGGAATTCAGGGTTGGTTCAATGTTAGGAAAACTCAACATAAATGACTATATCAATGACAAAATCAACAAAAATCATACAACTATCTCAATAGATGCTGAAAAAACTTTCAACAAAATACAGCACCCATTCCTATTAAAAACACTAGAGAACATAGGAAGAAAGGAACGTTACTTAAAATAGTAAGCAGGATCTATCTAAAACCATCAGCAAGCGTTATTTGTAATAGGGATGAGATAGAAGCTTCCCCAACAAGATCAGGGGGGAAACAAGAAAGCCCATTATCACCACTATTATTCAATATAGTATTAGAAATGTTAGTAATAACAATAAGAGAAGAAAAAGAAATTGAAGGAATTAGAGTAGGCAATAAGGAAACACAACTATCACTGTTTGCAGATGATATGGCATACTTAGAGAACCCTAGAGGATCAACTAAAAAACTACTTGTAATCATTGACAACTTTAGCAAAGTTGCAGGATATAAGATAAATCCATATAAATCATCGGCATGTCTTTATATGACCAACAAAGCCCAGAAGCAAGAGAGAGGAAGAGAAATTCCAGTCAAAATAAATGTAAACAACATAAAATACATGGGCATCTACCTGCCAAGACAAAGCCAGCAACTATATGAACACAATTACAAAACACTTTTCACACAAAGAAAGTCAGATCTAAAATATATGGAAAATATCAACTGCTCATGGGTAGACTGAGCCAATATAATAAAAATGACCATTCTGACTAATTCCCTTAATCAGTACCATGCCAATCAAACTACCAATTTTTTTTTATAGAGCTAGAAAACATAACAAAATTGATCTGAAAGAACAAAAGGTCAAGAATATCAAGGGAATTAATAAAAAAAATACAAAGGAAGGTGGCCTAGCAATATCAGATCTTAAACTATATTATAAAGTGGTAATCATCAAAACTATCTGGTGCTGGCTAGGAAATAGCCAGTGGATCAATGGAATAGATTAGGTACAGAAGATAGAATAGTTAATGACCATACTAACTTAGCATAAACCCAAAGATCCCAGCTTTTAGAATAAGAACTCACTATTTGACAAAAACTGCTGGGAAAACTAGAAAACAGTAGGACACAAACCAGGTGTAGACAAACATCTCACACTGTAAGATAAAGTCAAAATGAGTGCATTATTTAGACATAAATTAAGTCACCACAAGCAAATTAGAAGAGCAAGGAATAGTCTACCTATGATATCTATGGGGAGTGGAAGAATACATGACCAAATAAAGGATAGAGAGCTTGACAAAATGAAAAATAGATAATTTTGATTATATTAAATTAAAAAGCTTTTCTACAAACAATGCAATGCAATCAAGATTAGAAGGAAAGCAGAAAGCTGGGAAACAATCTTTACAGTGTCTATGATAAAGGCCTCATCTCTCAAATATATAGAGAATTGAGTCAAATTTATAAGAATACAAGCCATTCCCCATTTGATAAATTGTCAAAAGATACAAAACAAGCAGTTTTCAGATAGAGAAATGAAGGATATCTACAGGCATCTGAAGAAGCACTCTAAATCACTTTGGATTAGAAAAATGCAAATTAAAACAACTCTGAGATTCTACCTCATACCTATCAGATTGGCTAATATGACAAAAAAGGAAAATGATAAGTGTTGGAGAAGAGGTGGGAAAACTGGGACACTAATGCACTGTTGGTGAAGTTGTGAATTGATCTAAGCATTCTAGAGAGCATTTTGGAACTATACCCAAAGGACAACCAAACTGCACATGCCCTTTGATCCAGCAATGGCACTACTAGGTCTGTATCCCAAAGAGATAATAAAAAAGGGAAAAGGACCTACATGGGTAAAGATATTCATAGCAGCCCTTTTCATGGTAACAAAATCTTGGAAACTAAGGAGATGCTCATCAATGGGGAATGACTGAACAAGCTATGCTATATAAATGAAATGGAATAGTGTGCAATAAGAAATGATGAACAGGAGATTTCAGAAAAACCTGGAAAGACTTGTATGAACTGATAAAAAGTGGAATAAGCAGAATCAGGAAAATATTGTACACAGTGTCAGCAGCATCATGTGATAATCAACTATGAATGACTCAGTTCTTCTCAGCAACAAAATGATTCAAAACAAGTAAAAATGACTCATGAAGGAAAATGCTATCCAGAAAAAGAACTGGTGGACTCTGAATGAAGATTGAAGCATACTTTTTTCACTTTCTTTATTCCTTTTCTTACTTTTTTCCCCTTCTGATCTTTTTATTCTTTCACAGCTGTGACTAATATGGAAATATCTTTTACATGATAGCACATATAGCACCTATATCAAATTGCCTACCATTTTCAGAAGAGGAAAGGGGAGGAAGGCAGGGAGAAATCTTTGGAACTCAAATTCTTATAAAAATGAATGCTAAAAATTGTCTTGACATGTCACTGGGAAAAAAGTAAAATACTATTAAAATAAAGGAAAATAAAACTATTAAAATAAAAAAAATAGCTGTAAATTTGCAACAAATGGGGGGGGGGATAAAGTTGAAAACTATAGGCCACTAAGTTTGACTTTAATTCAAAACAAAACTTTGAACATATTATCTCAATTGTCTCATCTTTTTTTTCAATGGATTTGGGCTATAAATGGCCCCAGAACAAGCGATTTTATTGATATTATGATTTTATATTGTATATTTTGCAGGTGATATTACAGGAAGATAAACTGATTGTACTTGGTAATTGCATTAAAGCATTGGAATATAAGCTCATCTTCCATAGGCTCACTAAAAACATCATTGGGGCAACTGTATTAGCAGATAAGATGAGAGGAAGGCTATATGCCTTTTTGCATGTGATTTTGATTTCATCTCCTAGGTCTCTATACTTTGAAAGTTTTCCATTCCATTTTACTTTGAGATTGTGGCTATTTAATATGACAACATATATTTAAAACATTGTTCTTAAATACATATGGTCCCATGTTATGCCCAGTTGGTTGTGAGCAACAGTTTTCTCTGGGCAAACAGTCCATTTTAAGTGCAGTTTATTTGCTGAATGACCAAGGATATTTTATGCTCTAAATTTATGGTATGAAGGCTTTGTTCAGAGAAAATAAAGCGTTCAGGAACACACCTAGGTTTGAGCCTGAGGGACTGGAAGGATTGTGATATCCTCAAAAGCAGTAGGGAAGTTCAGAAAAGGGGAAGGTTTGGGGAGAAAGATGAGGAGTTCAATTTTGGACAGAGTGAATTAAAGATTTCTATGGAATATCCAGGTGGAGACGTCCAACAGCAGAGTGGAGGTCAGGAGATTGGTTAAGGCTAATTAAATAGAGTTGAAAATCATCTGCACAGGGAGAATATTAGAATCCACTGGAATTGATGAGATTACCAAAAGAAATAGTATAGAGGGAGAAAAGAGGAGTGTTTATAACTAAGTCTGGGGGAAACCTCATGGTTTCTGTGACTTGGAGGACGATCCAGGAAAGGAAATTGAGAAGGAACAATCAGACTAATCAGGAGAACCAGGGAGAGAGCAGTGTTACAAAAACCTAGGGTGGAGAAAGTATCAAGGAGAAGAGCATAATTAATAGTGTCAAAGTTTGCAAGAGGTGAAGAGGAATGAGGATTGATAAAAGGCCTTGGGATTTGGCGACTAAAAGATCATTGGTAAATCATCAGTATTTCTATATATTACCAGCAAAACCCTGCAAGAAGATATCATAAGAGATATGCTATTTAAAATAACCACATACAGCATAAAATACCTAGAAGCATATCTGCTAAGACAAGCTCAGGATCTATATGAACATAATTATAAAACACTTTTTGTACAATAAAATCAGATTTGAATAATTGGAGAAATTTTAATTGTTCATGGGTAGGCAAAGCCAATATAATAAAAATGACAATTCTACCTAATCTACTCTTTCAATGCCATGCCAATTAAATTACCAAAAAATATATTATTGAGCTAGAAAAAAATAACAAAATTCGTTTGGGAGAGGAAAAGATCAAGAATATCAAAGGAATTAATGAAAAAAATTAAGGAAGGAGTTCTAGTAGTGCCAGATCTTAAACTATACTGTTATCAAAACTATCTGGTACAGACTAAGTAACAGAAAGGTGCATCAATGGAAGAGCTGACATACAATATACAGTAGTAAATGAATATACGTAACGTTGTATATAGTAACATTGCAATTGACAAAAGTAAAAATGGAGCTTTTTTTGGATAAGAATTTACTGTTTGGTTAAAAAAAATTGTTGAGAAAACTGGAAAACAGTCTGGTAGAAACTAAGTGTAGACCCATATCTTACACCATTTACCAAGATAAGTTTAAAATGGATATGTGACCTAGATTTAAGGGAGATATCACAAGTATACCAGAAGAATATGGCATATATTGGCTATAAGACTTAGGGATAGGAAAAGGATTTATGAATAAACAAGATATAGAAAGCTTTGTAAGATGTAAAATGGATAATTTTGATTACATTAAATCAAAAAGTTTATGTACAAATAAAACCAAGATTAGAAGGAAAAAAGAAAATTGCAGAAAATTTTTATAGACAGTTTCTTGGATAAAAGACTCATATTTCAAATATATAAAGGACTGTGAAATTTATAAGAATGCGAGTCATTCTCCAATTGATTGTCAAAAGATATAAACAGGCAGTTTTTGGAGGAAGAAATTAAAGCTACACATAGACATATGAAAAAAATAATTATTTATTCCAGAAATGCAAATGAAAATAACTTTGAGGTATCATCTCATACCTATCAGATTGGTTAAAGTGACAGAAGAGGGAAAATGACAAATGTTGAAGGAGATGTGGAAAAAATTGAGATGCTAATATCCTGTTGGTAGAATTATGAACTTCCAACAATTTTGAAGAGTTGGAATTATGCCCAAAGAATTATAAAACTGTATATACTCTTTGACCCAGCAATACCCCTATTAAGTTTGTTTCCTAAGGTGATCAGAGAAAAAAGAAAAGAATCCATATGTTCTAAAATACTTGTAGCAGCTCTCTTTGCGGTAGCAAAGAACTGGAAATTGAGGGGATGCCCATAAATTGGGGAATGGCTAAAGAAATTGTAGTATATGATTGTGATAGAATACTTCTGTGCTGTAAGTAATGATGAACAGGTTAATTTTAGAAAAAAACATGGAAAGACTTGCATGAAATAATGAAGAGCGAAATAAGCACAACCAAGAGAACTTTGTATACAGCAACAGCAATATTGTTTGAAAAATAACTGTGAAGAACTAAGTTATTCTGAGTATTATAAGTATTCTAATCAACTACAAAAGACCTATGAAGGAAGAAGCTATCCATCTCCAGAGAAAGAAATGATAAATAGAAATACGCATAGCGTGGTTTTACATGTATACGCATGTATTCATTTATCTATACATATCTGTGTCAAATGGTGGCCTTCTCTACAGTGTGGTGGGGAGGGTAGGAGATAGTTCAGGACTTAAAATGTAACAAAAAATAAATTTAAAAATTGCCTATATATACACATATGTGTGTATATACATGTATAGTTTTGGTAGAACGATGAAGTTGGAAGCCAAACTTCAGAGCTTAGAAAAGAGTGAGAGTAGACACATCAATTGTAGCAAGTAGTTTAACCATAAAAGTGAGGAGAGATAAAATATGATCACTAGGGTGATGATTAGCTCATGTAAAAGTTTTTAATGTTGAGAAAGATGGGTGTGTCTGTAGCCAGCAGGTAAATATCCAGTAGAAAGGGAGAGATCAAAGGTTGGTGAGAGAGT
The DNA here is from genome assembly GCA_028646595.1 of Phalanger gymnotis. Taxonomy (NCBI): domain Eukaryota; kingdom Metazoa; phylum Chordata; class Mammalia; order Diprotodontia; family Phalangeridae; genus Phalanger; species Phalanger gymnotis. The sequence goes on from CM053623.1 coordinate 101,621,944, forward strand.
GTGGTGAAGAGAGGGGGCAATCTGCAGGAGAAAATGGAATGGGATTGGATCAAAGGTGCACGTAGAAGGGGTTGTCTTCTCAAGAAGGCCTACCTCTTTATATGAGACAGGAGTAAAGGAGGAGATAGTAGATGAAGACATCTGAGTGATATAACATGATGGGGACGAGGAGGGAGGAAGAGGGAAATCTTAACAAATGGCTTCAATTTTTTCTCAGTGAAGTATGAGGCAGAGTTCTCATCAGGGGGGCGGGGCTTGGTGGTGATTTTATGGGAGGTTTAAAGAGGGACAAAAAGGTTTGTAAAAGATTATATAGTTAATAGGATAGTGAATCAATTAATAAGGTATAAAACAATTTCATTGCCTCAACCAAGGCTCGGTTGAGACTGTTGGTGTTGTTCAGTCATTTCAATCATGTCCAATTCTTTGTGACCCCATTTGGAGTTTTCTTGTCAAAGACACTAGAGTGGTTTGCCATTTTCTTCTCCAGTTCATTTTACTTATAAGGAAGCTGAGGCAAACAGTAACTTGTCCAGGATCATACACCTAGTAAGTATTTGAGGACGGACTAGAACTCAGGAAAATGATTCTTCCTAACTACAGGCCCGGCACTTTATCTACTGTGCCACCCAGCTGCCCTTCAGTTGAGATTGTGTAGTATCTATTTGCAGTGGACCCAATCATCATGCATTTGCAGTTTCTTTCATCTTTGCTTCAGAAGCATATCAGTAAGAGTGAAGAAGAGTGAAGGTGGGCATAACCTGAGCTTGGGGCTTGGCAAGGTATAATCAGTGATAGGATAAGGGGAAAAGGGATTCAAATGCAGAGAATAGTGTGGAGTTTAACTGAGATACCAAGGTGTCAAGATAGAGAGGGGGGGAATGTGTAGCCAGTTCAGCATGATGGTAAAAGAACTGAAGGATGTAGGACCTGTTAGGACAAAGAACAGGATTAGGAATCTTGAGGCTAAGAGAAAGATGGAATGATAAGAGATTATCAGATAAAGGAATTTAAGAGTTCATGAACAACAAAATGGAACACTTGTGCGTGATGGCAAGGTCAAAATCATCTTTGTGTGTAGCTGAGATGGAAGAAAGGAATAGGTCATGGGAAAGGGGTAAATTAAGGAACTTGGAAGTTAGAGTGTTTGAGGGAGTGTCGATATGTATGTTGAAGTTCCCTAATATGAGAGTGGGAAGCCAAGAGTGTGAGCCAAGCACTATACTTATTGAGAAAGAAAAGAGAATATACTGGGGTTTTGGTAGATAAAAGCTTACCAGAAACTTGACTGCATGATAAATTTGGATGATAAGATCGATCCTCAAAGGAGGAAAGATAATAGAATGAAAGTGGTAGAAAGAGAGTCTGGAAGTAGCAGTAAGGAATAAAGAACATTTTAACTTCCCCACCATAACTACTGACTGGGGTTGTTGGGGTGGGGGTGGGGGTAATGGTTGAAAACACAGTGGGTACTGGAAAGAGTGGCCAAGGATTCTATGTCATTAGAAGGGAAGTAAGTCTCAGCAAAACAAGATTGAAGGAGTGAGAAAAGAATAAAGTTGGAGATGAAAGCAATTTTGTTAATAATGGAGCATGCATTCCAGAAAGCACAGTGGAAGGAATGGATAGATATGGATTGGATTGGGATATTGATTGGATAGTGTTGAAGGGGAATAAGGAAAAGGGTAGTGGGGAATGGAGGGATAGGGTTTCTACCATCAAGCTAAAAAATAATTTTCTTAGGATTTTATGATTCATTCTAGATCAGCACAAAGGCATCTTTTACCCTACTGCCACCTTCCCTCAAATCTATAAGTTTTAGCTACAAGTTCCAAAAAAGGAAAATTAAATTAATAGAAATCTTAAAGTTTTAATAACATTCCTCAACATCGGTCTTTTCCCCTGTTATTTTCTGTAGTAATAACTGAGGATATAACTTTTCTAACTCAGTTATAAGAAAAATTAATACCTGCACCTGGAGTAATACTGTTACATCAACAGACATGCTGTTTCCTTAGAGCAAAGTATAATGAAATAAGTTTGTAATTGCAACTAAGCCCTATTTTACAGTTGAAATGTAATTTAATCTTATCAGATCCTAGAATGCTGAAATGTTATATTCAATCAGAAATGGGATATGAGTGAAATTCACAATTAAATTGAACTCTAGCAAACAAAAGGATTCTTTGGAAGTCAGTAGTATATAGACCCCTGTGGAAAATATAGGAGAAAATTATTTTCCCATTTCATTTTAGTTTATCTGGGTCATAGTCTTACCAAGAATTTATATGATCACATTTGATTACTTCAATTCATTTCAGTGCTGAATGAACAAAAATGTAAAAACATGCTGAAATAAATTAATGTACTTATAATAATAGACTGATACATTCTAAGAACAGATGATCTTCTCAAGCCTTCCTACAGATGAAACCCTTGTTAGGGCTATTAACATGTTGGGAGATGGGAATGATAGTTTGAAAATCAGGGTTCTGTTTATAGGTATATCGTGAGAGACAATGACACGTTAGCTTAAGTAAAACCTAATGACAGACAGGGCTTTAGATGGAGGTAGCACTAAACACATAGGAACAATTGACAGCTTTTTAAGGTCTTTGCCTGAACTTGGATGGGTGTGCCTCCTCAGTCTTGATTTTCTATCCCCCTTTTCCTGTTCCCAATCTCAGCATCACCTTTATTAGTATCTGATTCCAAACTTTTGATTCTTGTTGCTACTGACTACTCAATACCTAAAATTCATTATTTCTGGTCATTATTTAGACTCATAAAATCTCTGATTCATCCCCTACCTCCCTGAACTTTTCATTCAGACAGACTTCCTGCTATAAGATATAGCCTCTAGAAATACCTAAAACCAGCCTTTGTGGCTCTACAAAGACTTGTATGACTTGCTGATCTACACAGACGTTTGATTTTTAAAAATTTTTTCATTGAACAAGAATTGCCTTCTACAATGTGCCTGCAAAGCCTTTACCTAGAAATCCTTCTACTTTTATGTTGAAGGAATGTTTCAAGGATGAAGACAGGGACTAGGTCTGTGATCTCTTTGTTTAGGGTACTCCCAAAGAGGATACCACCTCCTCCAAAGTAGGTCAGAACCTTCTCTACAAGTTATATTCCTAGAGAGATGCCTAGATCATTGAGAAGCAAAGCAACTTGCCCAGAATCACCTAGCCAGTATGCATCAGAAGTGGGGCTTGAACCTAGGTCTTCATAGTTTCAAAGCTATCTATCTATCCACTGTTACGTGCTGCCTCTCTGCTGTTTGACTTCTACTCTTTACAAAAAAGAGTGGTATCTCTAGGATCTCACATACAGTACATGTCAGAAGTAAGACTTAAATCCAAGTCTTCCAAACTCCAAGCCTAGCTCTCTATTTGCTGTGCCATGCTATCCTAATAGTATTATTATCTACTACTTTTAGGAATAGGGGATGGATCTATGATTTCACTGGAATAAGAAACTCAAAGATGAGGAAACCCCTGCCAATATAGGTGAGTGTTTTTCAAAAGCAGATGTGTCTATTCAGCCTGAGAAGTAGTTCATGTATTCATGAACCCCAACATCCAATGTGGAGGAAGGAGATAGTGAATTCTCTAGGTAGTGTAATCTTGGAATCTGGGCTATGTTAGACATTGGAATCAATGGATACTCATCAATAATCTCAACTTTGAATGTGTCTCCTTTGAAGAATTTTGTAGTTGGACTTTCTAGATATAGTCATTTCCTGATACTATGCACTCTTTCTGCAATGATGGCCTAAGTAGTCTGTGAGCAATGACCTATTTGGAGAGCAAAGCAGGTAATTATTTAGATAGTACAGATCAGATGGGAAAGAGATTTTTTTATTCAGTAGCCCCCTTTTTAAAGCAAATCTCAACCACAGAATGATACTGTGAGTCCAAAGGAGAACCTATAGGACTCTGTGTAAAAGAAGAATTTGCCAGAATGTTAGCAGGTTAACCTAATGGCAACCATAAATACCCTTCCCTTCTAAGAGGAGATGATATATGTTTCTGTACCTTTTATACACTTCTGTGACTATTAGTGTCCTATGTATTTATTGTTTCATTTTTTGACTTGTGAATTCTTTGTGCTGTCTTCACTTTCTTTGGGATTAAAAACGGCTGTCCTGTATTCGACTTTACACTTAACTGTAGACAGACATTAGACTTGACTGTAAACAAAGTCTTATCATGAGGTGAGATTTTTGTTTTGTTTTGCTTTTTGAAATCTGCATTTTTTTAAATTTCAAATATTTGAGTTGCCTGAGTTGCTGAGGACTTCCTCAGAGCCTAACTCTCTATATCTACTAACACATCTTTTCATGAGTATGTTAGAGGATTTTCCTGGAGTAACTCCACTTGGGAGCAATGAGCCAAAGAGATAAAATGAACTGTTTTGAAGTCAGAAGGTGGGTTTTGACCTAGCTCATTTGAGGCCGGTATTGGGAGCCTGTTGATTATAGATGACACATGCAAAGAGATATATGTAATAAACATGTACATTGTATATATTTTCCCATAGTTAAAATCTATATAATTCTATGTATGTGTATGAATATAAAGTTCATGTTATTAAATTTGACTCATTGTTCTAGTTCATTGATATCTTTTTGGAACCTGACTAATCCAACATGTAAGTTAACTGTCCCAACTCCACACTATTTGTGAATCTAATAAACATACTACCTATGCCCTCACACAAGTCATTAAAAATTATACGGTCTACAGGTAAGAACATGTCCCTGGGACACTCAACTAGAGACCTCCTTCCAAGGTGGCATTGATCCATTAAAGGCTCCTCTTTAGATCTTGTCATGGGATAAGTTTGGAATCCACCAAACTATACTAGTACAAAACCCACATGGCCACCTTGTACTTCTCATTGTAGTTTATAAGTTAACATTCTATTTATAAGTTGGGGTGGGTGATAAAAGAGAGGCTGTTATTCAAGGACCAGCACGGCTTTCTAGCAGGACAAAACTAAATGAATGCAGTGAGCATTTTTGAAGATCATCTGTTTCCCTGTTTTATACCTCAATTGATTTTGCTAGTCAGTGGGTCATTGAACACTCACTTCAGTAGTTGCATTTATTAACCAATCTTGAATTATTTTAGCATATGTATGAGAGACCCCTTGTTAGAGGAAAGCTTTAAAAGTTTGTTTTGCTCAACCAGAATGAATTCTTTTTTTTTTTTTTTGTAATTAACAAACCACAAAACCAGCAGAAATTTTGATTCTCTGTATCTTTCTGTTATTTTTGTTAACTGTAAAGACATGATTCACCATAGAGAATTGTTTGAGAAAGTCTGCATCTTCCTTTCTCATTTTCACCAATAATAGCCACAATATATGCACAGATTGTTCTTGTAAAGATTGCACAAAGATAAGAATACAGGAATGTCAGTTAATAGCTTTTGGGTTTTTAAATCATATTTTTAGATAATATCACTGGTGATCTTTCACGTACCCCTGGTATCTTCCCTTTCCTGAGATAGCTTGTAAAATAATTCCTCACTGCTTTAAAAGCTCTTCTTTGTGCAGTTAGCTAAGGAGCTTAACACAGGCTTGTGATTAAAACTAAGGCAATTGATTTCGGGTTCATTTTTTAACTTTGCTCTCTGGTGTGGTACACTCCTCTATAGAAAATGCTCAAAATGCAACAAAAATGAGGCAGCAAGTCAACAAGGTTTAGACAGTGTAGACAGCTCCCAAGGATATTGATACCAGTTCACTAGGCAGCCATGAGGTGAGTCCAATAACTGGACATGGGAGTGTGGAGAGCAGACAACTTCACCATGTCCTACAACTAGGAAAACAAGTACATCCAGACAAAAAGCAAATTCTCCATATGTAGAACACTCCTTAAATGGGTAGGTGATTCAGAAAAGGCTACAACTGTTCACTGTTATGTTCAGTTAGGCATAATAGTACCCTCCTTGTAATTGGCTCACTGCTCGTGTACTTATAGTCCTCTGTTCCCCTCTCTTTTTCTCTGAGAGCAAAAGTTCCCTGGTTTCCCTTGTTTCCCTGCTTCTCCTGTTCTACAGTGTTTCTACCTCCTCAGTCCCTCCTGGTAGTTGGGAGAAAAAAAAAACTTCACTTGCTATCAATTCTCTTACTTAGTCACAGATTTCCTCAACCTGTCATTGGTTTTATTTGAAGTTGAAGGATCTTAGGTTTGAATGCCAGCTCTGGTACCTATTACCCACCCCTCGGGGTCTCAGTTTCTTATTTGTAAAATGAAAAAGTTGGACTTGAAAGCCTTCAAGCCCAGTTGTAAATCTGTTGATTCAATCCTATATCTTAAAATGGTTTCCATGTTGGAATATGAGAAGATGCCTGGAAACACTTTGTGTCTGTTAGGATTACATCATTATCCTGGGACCTTTCCAGACCTTCTCACTAAATGCGTTTTGACATGTTTATCTTTCAGAACAAGGATCTCTTCAAAGGATTTCAAAGAAACATGGGAAGAATTATATAAGTAGATATAGAGTAAAAAGTCAGGAATACAATTTTACAATAAATATAATTTGGGAGACTAGAGGATATAAGGATCTATTATTTCATGTGTATAGAGAGCTGCTAGTGTAGGAATTTCCTCGACCTATGTAATTTAGTAATAGTATGCATCAGAATCAGAACTTGAACTCAGGTCTTTCTGATTCCAAGTCTAAGGCCAGCTCTCAATCCACTAAATCATGTTGCCTCTTCCATCATTTAAATGATTGGAAGCTAGTGTTGGCACTGGAGAAAATAGGAGGAAACATACCTTTTCCCTTTCAAAGAGTTGGCATATCACGGATATGGATGGAATAATGGTCATGAAGGCTCAGTCTCTGTGTGTATACACATGTACATATGTGTATATGTGTGTTTGTAGAGTATCTGTACTTGACTGTAACAAAAACAAAAGGCATCAATAAAGCATTTTTAAGGGATCTATACAAATCTAAGTTGGATGATTACTTATACTGCACTGGCTATTGTTTTTCAGATCAAATGATTTCAGCTCAACAGCAGTACAGCAAACACTGATTAAGTATATACAATTTGTCCCCCAAGTCTTATGCTTTTAAAGCTTAAAACTGTGCTAAGAATTTGAGGATACCATGTACTATGAGTAGCACACTGTTCTAATTGTTGGGGGAGCTGTTAACATTTACAGAAAATGAAGTCCCTGCCCACATGGTACATATAGTATTGGAGTGGGGCAAGACAATGTAAGACAAATGTAACGCATAATATCAATTTTATGTGCACGAGAGAGGAACAAAGTGCTAGGTAAAATCCAACAGTGAAAATAAAAGCCCAACTCTAATTCAGTAAGTGAAGTGAGGTAGAAAGGGCCACTGCAGGCACAGCAATTAATAGTGATCTGGTTTGACTAAACTATAGACTGGTTGGAGGAAAGTGATATAGAAGCTGGAAGAGAGAGTGGGGTCTGATCTTGGAAAGTCTTGAATGCCCAGCAAAGGAAAATACTTTACTCGGTAAATCTTGGGAAACTTTACAAGGCCACCCTGTCCGATCAGAGTTGGAGAATGAATCAAGAGTTTAAACTTATGTGACTTCTACCCTGAGAAACATAAAATTCATTTTGTATTCAAGATTTTTATCTTTTCTAGATTGACAGATGAGGTGATAAATTTCCTATTTGATATTTCATTTTGCCAGTGTAAGAAGCAGACTAAATGTGTTGCAAATCTAGACAGCAAGGAGTGGTTTATCTTATTCCCTCTGCTTTTATCCTGACGGGCTGCTAACAGAAACTTTATATATTCAGAATTGGCATACATAGCAAGTGAGCTGCTGAGAGAGAAGAATCAGGCAGTCAGTCTTGAGGACATTATGTTTAAAATTTTTAATAATGAACAAAAATGAAAAGATGCCTCAGCTTTAAGATATATTTTGCATAGTGCATTTCTTCCCTTTCTCCCCGACATTATAATGAATGCCCTCCAAACCCACACAGCTTTACTATTTTACTAGCTCGCTTTAAAATGTAATAAATACTAGAAGAAACAACTGTCAATGACTTTAAAAATTTTTTATTGTATCTTTTTATATCACCTTCACTTCCAAATAAACTTTACCCTTCTAGATCTACATGTTGTAACAAAGAATAAAAACGATAAAGAACACTGAGTATTCTCACATATACAATGTTTCATATATATAATCTCCTACTTCCGCAAAGATGGTATGTGTTTTCTCCTCTCTTCTTTGGGGTCAAGTTTGAATAACATAACTTCACAGCATTATATTTCTTGTTCTTGTGCTTTCCTCTTACATTGCATATATTGTCTTCCTGTTTCTACTTATTTTACTTTGCTCAAGTTCATATAAATTTTCCCATAATTTTCTGCATTCTTTATATTAATTATTTCTTATAGAGTAATACCTTACATTCGTATACCATAGTTTATTTGGTCATCAATCAATGGGAATACTTCCATTTCTTTGCTACCATTGTTGCTGATTTCCCATTGTTTATTCCATTTAGATACATTTTAACCACAAATGCATGTAAACAATCTTATTTATTTTTATTGGATTATCTTATTGGAAACTTCTTGAAGGCAGGGACCATGCCTGATTTATCATACTATTTTCCTCAGCATATTGTCCAGTGTATTCAAACTAGTAGCAGCTTAGTTTGTTGAATGGATGACTAACACATTAGGCAAAGTACTCCCTGATAATATTTTAGGAATAACATTAACACATTCAGGCTACTCTTAAAGAATTCTTTAAATGACTATTTCAGCAAATCATGTAACTTTATGTTACAAGGTGTGCAAAAAGACCACGGTCCATAGCTGAAAAATAAAACTATTATACATCATTATTTCACAGATTAGTTTTTTCTTCTCAGGTGTCTCACACAGACACACATACATACATATGTTTAGTTAGTGTGAATATGGTTCCTACTTAGAAGATAATAGGATCATCATAGATTTAGAACTAGAGGGGACTTTAAAGGCCATAAAGTTTAACTCTCAATTTATGGATGAAGAATCAAAGTTATGCAGCTAAATGGCAAGGCTAAGATTCAAACCTAGGTCCTCTAATTCTAAATTCAACATTCTTTCAACTGACCCGTGATTTTTTACTATCAGTTCATGTTGGGCTTTTCATGCTGCCTTATATCCTTTGAAGTTTTCATTTTTATTTTACCATAATACATCATTACATTAATAGGCTATAATTTATTGTCATTCTGTAATCACTCTTTTTACTTCTTCACTAATAAAAATAAAGCTGTGAATATTCTTATATGGCTAAATTCATTTTTAATAATTTAAAATTTAATAATATTTTAGATAAAGTTCCAGCAACTCAATTGCTAGGTCAAAGGGTATGGACAGTTTTATGATACATTTTATATTGCCAGGTTTGCATTAATCTATAGTCCCAAAATGCAGTAATAGTGCCTGTTTTCCTACATAACTACCAACATTGAATTTTATCATTTTTTATGGTGATAATTTTCAAACACTCTGCATTTTGTGTTCACAAAGTCCCTTACTTACCAAAATGATTAAATACTTACTGCATTGTAAATGTGAAACAAGGTTACAGTGTGATATTCTGTAGATTTAAAAAAGCTAAATGGATAAAAATTTATATCTGATGGATTAGAAAATTTTCCAGTGTCAACAACAGGCTACATGCAGAAATTTTTTTACTAAGGAAGCCCAGGAAGTACCTGCAAGCACATAAAAATGTAAATACGTTGATTGGGTTTGGGTAAGGTGGGGAGGTTTACCAAATTCCATGCTATTAGGGGGATGGTTTCCTTATTCTATAGCTATTAATGCATCTCATTTAAAGTCCCAAAATAGACAGATTCTCCCAGAGTTCTACAGAATCATGCTTTGGTCCATAGTGTTTTTACTTAAAGTGTTGGTCCTTCATAGTATGTTAAGGTATAATTTAATTTTTTTAAATTACATTATTTGAGAAGAAAGAATTGTTCTATTAAAACTTCCTTAAGGCTGAGCAGAATTCCAGGAGAGTTAAAAACTAAAGGGAGACTATTTCTTTGTAACAATTTTTTTTTGTAAATGTCATAGGTGAAATAGCAGAGAACCAGTGTGACAGTGAACAGAGAGCTGACTTCAGAGTCATGAAGACTTGATTTCAAGTTCCACTTCTCACATAAATTGGTTATGTGACCCTGGTCATGTTACTTAACCTCTTGGATCTCTAAGCAGCTCTCTGGGACTATAAGTTGCAGAGGTTTTTCCTGAGTTGGTTAAGGTAATTTTATTACCTAGGAGTCACATTTTCCAATAAAATCACAGGTCCAGATCCTATCCCATAGGCTAAAAAAAGTGAAAATAAAGATATACTTAATCTAGAGTGTGTTGGTTGTGATGGAAAAGCAATTAGAAATCAGCAATGATCTCCTTAGAGATACAGGAAATTGGGTATGATTTCATGAGCATCTGTAAGCACGTATATCTTGTTATGACCTTGAGAGTACTTTCCCTGAATTTGTAGACTGTGTATAAAGTGTTTAATTCATTTTTTGTCAGCAGTTTCAATTGCTGTAATGGGATTATCTGTACTGTCTCTAGTATTTTTAACACCTTAAAATTCTTGCTCATTTAAAAAAAATCAAAGGATTTCTATAGTCTGGTGTGGATAAAGGAGACTGTGAGAGAAGAAGGGAAAGGGAGCTGGGGAAAAGAAGAAGACTCAAAAGAGGAATAAGGGTTCTAAATTCTTAGAGGGGGGAAATGGAAAACTATTATTGTATTTGATTCTGTGACTCTTAAAATCTTATTTTATATCTTCTTATATTTGCCAGCATTTAAAGTCTAGCTTTAGAAGTTTAATTATCCTACTTTCATTTTGCAGTAAGTTCCCCATTGTACCAGCAGGTACTTATCCAACACTAAAAATTTTGAGGAAAGCCTATACCTTTTGTACTTACTAAGTATAGGAATAGACAAAGCCCAAGGCCTGGTGCTGGACTTCACTCCTTAATTTGCCCCTTAGCAATGGCACACTAGACATTACCAGGTCCTGTAAACCTTGTTTCCAGAAGATCTACTTAAAGAATACTGTACCTCAAAAGGTCAAGTTGTGTCAATTGACATTAGTTTTCCTAAGGCAAAGAAAACAGAGACAGTAGGATGAAAACTTATTTGAAAATAATCATAATATCTGCTTATAGTTATTTGTATTTAAAACACATCCTTCACAGTTAGGAGAAGTTAACCAATCCCAGGGCACACTGAAATGCTTCTGGAAGCAGGCTCAGACAACCACTTCAATAATCGAGATTTACAACACAGGTGATGTCATTTACTCAGCATTGTCTCAACCCTCAGTTGAGTTACCCTATCTCTGACCAGTTGATTTCACTTATTATACATTATTTCCCTTCCTGAATTCTATGCTCCAATAAAACCAATCTTTCTTCTGTTCTTCATATAACACTCCATTTTGCACCTCCATATCTTAGTATTACCTATCTCCTATGCCTAGAATGTATATAACATGAATAAAGTATTTATTAAGTACTTACTACACACAAGGTGAGGAAAGGAGAAGAGAGGAGAGATCTATTTTTGCTTTTGCTTTGCTGAGATCACTATTGCTACCCCTGCTTTTTTCTTTTTAAACTTCAGCTGAAGCATACTTTCTGCTTTTACTTTTACTTTATGTATGTCTCTCTCTGCTTCAAATGTGTTTCTTGTAAACAACATATTTTAGGATTCTGGCTTTTAATCTACTCTGCTATTCTCTTCCATTTTATGGGTGAATTCATCCCATTTGCAGTTACAATTACTAATTGTATAGTTCCCTTAATCCTGTTTTCCCTGTTTATGCTTTCTCCTTTCACCTTGTCCCTCCTCACCAGTGTTTTGTTTCTGACCACCACCTCTCTCAATCTACCTTCCCTACTTTCAGCCCTCCCCGCTTTTTCCTTGTCCCCTCCCCTCCTACTTTCCCATAGGGTAAGATAGATTTTTATACCCAACTGAGTGTGTATGTTATTTCCTCTTTGAACCAAATCCAATGACAATAAAGTTCAAGCAATGGTCAACCGCCCCATCCTTCTTTCCCTCCCCTGTAATAGGTCTTTGATGCTTCTTTACATGATATAATTTATCCCATTCTGCTTCTCCCTTTCTTTTCTCCCAATGCTATCCTCTTTCTTACCCCTTAATTTTTTTAATATCATCTTATCAAAATCCAGTTATATCCACACTCTGTCTATACTGTATATTCCTTCTAACTGCCCTAATGGAGATACAGTTTTTTAGTTATCAACTGGTTGAATGGGAGGAGGAAATGGGAAACTTTCTACCAAGAGGACCCAGGGGTTCCTGAAGAAACCCTTCAGGAGGAAGAAGTGTACAGCACAGAGCAGGACGACTGACTGTGGAATCTAGGCTGTGGAAACCAGAATTTTGCCTGGAGGACAGAGTACAATCAGTGTAAGAATCCTAAGCTGGAAGTATATCTCCCACCACCTTTTCCACCTACAGGCAGTGACCATGGCAGAGGTGGCCCTGGTGGCAGAGGTGGCCTCGTGGACTATGGAGGGCCTGGTGGCATGTCCAGAGGAGGCTGAGGCAGAGACAGAGGCATCTTCTGGAGAGGCTGAGGAATGGACTGAGGAGGCTCTAGTGGCAGAAGAAGAGAAGGACCTGGAGGTCCTCCCAGCCTTTCATGGAGCAGATGGGAAGCAGAAGAGGTGGTCATGGAGGATACAGAAAAATGGATAAAGGTGAGAACTGTCAGGAGCACATAGACTGGCCCTACTAGGCACAGAAACTCTACAAGCTGCAATTAATACCAGATTTATTCATTTTTTAATTCTATACTTTATTATTTAATATTTTTTAGTTTTAATTATTGATTTTCACAAGATTTTGAGTTACAAATTTTCTCCCCATTTCTACCCTCTCTCCCACTCCAAGATGGCATATATTCTGATTGCCCCATTCCCCAGTCAGCCTTCTATCTGTCCCACTCCTCTCCACCCCACCCCCATCCCTTTTCCCCTTTCTTTCTTGTAGGGCAAGATAGATTTCTATGCCCCATTCCCTGTATATCTTATTTCCCAGTTGCATGTTAAAAACAACTTTTTTTTGAGCATTTGTTTTTAAAACTTCGAGTTCCAAATTTTCTCCCCTCTTCCCTTCCCACCCACTCTCCCTAAGAAGGCAAGCAATTCAACATAGGCCACACATGCATCATTATGCAAAACACTCCCATAGATAGTGATGTTGTGAAAGACTAACTATATTTCCCTCCATCCTATGTTGTCCCCTTTATTCAATTTTCTCCCTTCACTCTGTCCCTTTTCGAAAATGTTTGCTTTTGATTACTTCTTCCCCCATCTGTCCTCCCTTCTATTGTCTTCTTATCCCCTTCCCCCTACTTTCACGTGGGGTAAGATACCCAACTCAGTGTGTGTTATTCCCTCAAGTCACATCCGACGAGAGCAAGATTCACTCATTCCCCGTTCCTGCCCCCTCTTCCCTTCCAATGAACTTCTTTTTCTTGCCACTTTCATGTGAGAAAATTTACCCCCTTCTATCTCTCTCTTTCTCCCTCTCTCAATATATTCCACTCTCATCCCTTAATTTTATTTTTTTAGATATCCCTTCATATTCAACTCACCCTGTGCCCTCTGTCTATATATATGTATATTCCCTTCAACTACCCTAATACTGAGGAAAGTCTCATGAATTATGCATATCATCCTTCCATGAAGGAATGTAAGCAAAACAGTTGAAATTTAGTAAGTCCCTTATGATTTCTCTTTCTTGTTTACCTTTTCATGCTTCTCTTGATTCCTGTGTTTGAAAGTCAAATTTACTATTCAGCTCTGGTCTTTTCACTGAGAAAGCTTGAAAGTCCTCTATTGAAAATCCATATTTTGCCATGGAGCATTATACTCAGTTTTGCTGGGTAGGTGATTCTTAGTTTTGATCTTAACTCCTTTGACCTCTGGAATATCATATTCCAAGACTTTTGATCCCTTAATGTGGAAGCTGCTAGATCTTGGGTTATTCTGATTGTGTTTCCACAATACTCAAATTGTTTCTTTCTGGCTACTTGCAGTATTTTCTCCTTGACCTGGGAGTTCTGGAATTTGGTGACAATATTCCTAGGAGTTTTCTTTTTGGGATCTTTTTCAAGGTGGCAACTGGTGGATTCTTTCAATTTCTATTTTACCCTCTGGCTCTAGAATACCAGGGCAATTTTCCTTGATAATTTCTTGAAAGATGATGTCTAGGCTCTTTTTTTTGATCATGACTTTCAGGTAGCCCAATAATTACCTCTCCTGGATCTATTTTCCAGGTCAGTGGTTTTTCCAATGAGATATTTCACATTGTCTTCCATTTTTTCATTCTTTTGGTTCTGTTT
>CM053623.1:101636873-101670763 GCA_028646595.1 Phalanger gymnotis
GTTCTAAAGCTCCCCCACCTCCGCTGCCCCAGGGGTGGAGGCCGAACCGCAAACTCAGTCACGCAGCTTTTCCCACTAACCTTCTCTGTTGTCTTTGCTCTTTGTGGGTTGAGAGGTCTGGTAGATACCACAGCTCAGTAATTCAGGATGCTAGGGCACTCTCCGCTCGTCTCCTGGTCTGGTAGGTCCGCGTCTGGTCTGTTGGCGCTATGCGCACTGGGCTCAGCTCTGCTCCCCTCAGCTGGGAGCTGGGAGCTCAGTGAGGGACAGACCTTACCCAGAGACCATCCAGGCTGTCCTGGGCTGGAGCCCTGCTTCCCTCTGCCACTTTGTGGGTTCTGCAGCTCTAGAATTGGTTCAGAGCCATTTTTAATAGGTTTTTGGAGGGACTTGGTGGGGAGCTCATGCCAGTCACTGCTTCCTAGCCACCATCTTGGCTCGGCCCCCTGTTTACCCTTTGGTCTAGTCTGTTTTTAAGGTGTTATTTACTTCAGTATTTTTTTGGGTCTCCTTTAGCAAGTCATTGACTTGTTTTTCATGATTTTCTTGCATTACTCTCATTTCTCTTCCCAATTTTTCCTCTACTTCTCTTACTTGCTTTTTCAAAATCTTTTTGAGCTCTTCCATGGCCTCAGACCAATTCATATTTTTCTTGGAGGCTTTTCATGTAGGTTCTTTGACTTTGCTGACTTCTTCTGGCTGTATGTTTGGATCTTCTTCGTCACCAAAAATAGATTCCAGTCTCTGAGTCTGAATCTGAATCCATTTTTGCTGTCTGTTCATGTTCCCAGCCAACTACTTGACCCTTGAGCTTTTTGTCAGGTTATGACTGCTTGTAGAGAGTACTTTGTCCCAAGCTTTAGGGGCTGCACTGCTCTTTTCAGAGCTACTTCTACACAGCAAACTCTCCCACACCACTGCTCCTCCTTCCCCAAGCACCGCCAACCTGGACCATGACCCAAATCCAAGCAGGCTCTGCACTCCTGCTCTGATCTGCCGCTTTATTCCTCCCATAGGGTGGGCCTGGGGCAGAAAGCAACTGCAGTTGGAGCTCTGGAAGCAGCCCCAGAGCTGTACCACTTCTGGGCCACTGGCGCTACAGCCAACTGCACACTCCTTTCACTCCAATTTAAGCAGTTTTTCCACTAACCTTCTCTGTTGTCTTTGGTGTTTGTGGGTTGAGAAGTCTGGTAAGTGCCACAGCTTAATGATTCAGGGTCCTACTTCCTGTTCTTCCTGGCTCCTGGTCTGGCTGGTCCTGGCACGGCCCATTCTGGGCTGTGCTATGCTCTGCTCCCAGCTCTGTGTGATAGACCCTTCCCAGCAACCATCCAGGTGTTCCTGGGCTGGAGCCCTGTTTCCCTCTGCTATTTTGTGGGTTCTGTAGCTCTGGAATTTGTTCAGAGCCATTTTTTACAGGTGTTTGGTGGGACCTGGGGGAGAGCTTAAGCAAGTCCCTGCTTTCCAGCTGCCATCTTGGCTCTGCCCCTAGATTTATTTTTTAAACCAGAAAATGTTTTGAATTTATAATTCCATATTTATAATATTGGCCACAACATTATTATCATTCCTTGTCTGTACTTTAGTGTTTTTCACCATTTGCAGAGACATATTAAAACAAGTTAAATCGCAGTGCCCTGAGTTTCTTTTTCTTCTATTAAAATGGTTGTTTAACAAAAACTAATAAACCAGTGAGAAACCATTGTTGTCAGCATACTCAAATATCACCATGTGGAGATCCAGGAGGAGAACCAACTGTATCAATTTTAATGGTTGCGATTTTTTAAAAAATAAAATTCCAAATATTAAAAAGTTAACAGTTATTACTTTCCCACGTAGGGATGTAAACAGTTCAACCTTACTGAATACCATGTTTAGTTTGTTTTTTTTTTCCTTTCCCACCTATTCTTATGCTTCTGTTTAGCTCTAGTCTTTTTAACAGGAATATTTGAAAGTCCCCTATTTCACTGAATGTCCATTTTCTCTCCTGAAATATTATGCTCAGTTTTCCTATGCAGTCAATTCTTGATTATAATCCAAACTTCTTTGCCCTCTGGAATATCACACTCCAAATTCCTCCCATCCTAAGTCCTGTGTAAACCTGACTGTGACTCCTCAGTATTTGAATTGTTTCTTTCTGGCTGCTTGTGTTATTTTCTTCTTGACCTGAGAGTTCTAGAATTTAGCTGTAATATTCTTGGGAGTTTTCATTTTGGGGTCTCTTTTAAGAGGTGATTGGAGGATTCTTTCAATTACTACTTTATTCTCTGGCTCTAGGATAACAGGGAAGTTTTCCTGACAATTTCTTGAAAGGCTCTTTTTTTGATCATGGCTTTTAGGTAGTTCAATAATCCTTAAAATATCCCTCTTGGATCAGTTTTTCAGGTCAGTTGTTTTTCCAATGAGGTATTTTATATTTTCTTCTATTTTTCCATTCTTTTGATTTTGTTTGATTAATTCTTGATGTCTTATGAAATCATCCGCTTCTACTCATGTAATTTTAATGTTTAAGGAATTATTTTCTTCAGTTAGCTTTTGTACCTGTTTTTTGCCTTTGGCCAATTCTGTTTCTCTAAGGAGTTGTTTTCTTCAGTGGATTTTTGCATCTCCTTTTCCATTTGGCTAATTCTACTTTTTAAGGCATTATTTCATTCAGTGAATTTTTATGTATCTTTTTCCATTTTTCTGTACTTCCTTTACCAAGCTGTTGACTATTTTTTTCATGATTCTCTTGCATAACTCTCATTTCTTTTCTATATTTTTCTTCTATATCTTTTATTTGATTTTTAAAAGCCTTTTTGAGCTCTTCCATAAGGACTTTCTGGGCCTGAGACCAATTCATATTTCTCTTTGAGGCTTTCATGTAGGCGCTTTGACAGTGTTGTCCTCTTTTGATTTTTAGTTTTTATTTCATATTTTATTTTTCTCCAGTTACATGTAAAAACAATTTTTGACATTCATTTTTAAAACTTTGAATTCCAAATTATCTCCTTCCCTCCCCATTTCCACCCCCTCACTGAGAAGCAAGCAAGCAAGCATTTCAATATGTTATACATGTGTAGTCATGCAAAACATGTCCATGATGGTGATATTATGAAAGAAAACAGAGAAAAACTCAAGAAAAATAAAGTTAAAAAAGTATGTTTCAATCTGTATTCGGACACCATCAATTCTTTATCTGGGAATGGAGAGCATTTTTCATCAAAAGTCCTTCAGAGTTGTCTTGGATTGTTGTATTGCTGAGAATAGCTGTCATTCGCAGCTTATTATCTTACAATACTATTGTTACTTTGTGCACAGTATATTCCACTTTATATTAGCTCTTGTAAGTCCAGGTTTTTCTGAGAGCATACTGATCATCATTTCTTATAGTACAATAGTATTCTATCACAATTATATGCCACAACTTGTTCAGTCATTCCCCAATTGATGAGTATTACCTCAATTTCCAATTTTTGCCCCCAAAAATGAGCTGCTATCAATAATTTTGCATATATAGGTCCTTTTCTTTTTTTAATTCTCTTTTGGGATACAGACCTAGTAATGGTATTGCTAGGTCAAAGAATATGCATTTTATTGCCCTTTGGGAATAGTTCCAAATTGTTCCACAGAATAGCTGAATTAGTTCACAGCTCCACCAACTATGCATTAAAATTTCATTTTTCCACATCCCCTCCAACATTTGTCTTTCACCTTTTCTGTCCAATTAGCCTATCTAATGGGTATGGGGTAGTACCTCTGAATTAATTTGATTTTGTATTTAATTTGCATTTTTCCAATTGTGAGTTAGAATATTTTTTATATGGCTATAGATAACCTTGATTGCTTCATCTGAAAATTGATCATATATCTTCATCATTTATCAATTGGGAAATGGCTCTTATTTTTATAGCTCTGACTCAGTTCTCTGTAAGCTTGAGAAATAAGGCCTTTATCAGAGAAAATAGCTTCAAGTTTTTTTTCACAATTACTATTTCTAACTGCATTTCCCTTCACCCTATGCCCCCTTCCATTTATTTCTCTCTCTCCTATCACCCTGTCCCTCCTCAAATGCTTTGCTTCTACCCCCTCCCCCAATCTGCCCTCCCTTCTCTTATCCCCTTCCCTTCCTACTTTCCTGTAGGGTAAAATAGATTTGTATGCCCAACTGAATGTGTATGTTATTCTCTCTTTGAGCCAATATTGATGAAATTAAGGTTCGCTCACTCTTCCTCACCTCTCCCCTCTTCCTCTCCATTGTAAAGATTTTTCTCACCTCTTTTATGAGATAATTTACCCCATTCTACATGTCCCTTTCTCTTTGTCCCAGTAAATTCCTCTCTCACCCCTTAATTTTATCATTTTAGATATCATCCCTTCATATTTAACTCACACCTGTGTTCTCTGTCTATATATATTCTTTCTAATTACCCTAATAACGGGAAAGGTTTTAAGAATAACAAATCATATCTTCCCATGGAGGAATGCAAATGGTTTCACCTTATTATATCCCTTATTATTTCCCCTTCTGGTCTACCTTTTTTATGCTTTTCTTGAGTCTTGTATGTGAAAGCAAAATTTTCTATTCAGCTCTGGCCTTTTCATCAAGAGTGCTTGAAAGTCCTCTATCTCATTGAATATCTGTTTTTCCCTCTGAAGGATTATACTCACTTTTGCTGGGAAGATGATTCTTGGTTGTAATCCTAGCTCCTTTGCCTTCCAGATATCATATTCCAAGCCTTTCAATTCTGTAATATAGAAGCTGATAAATCTTGTATTATCCTGATTGTGGGTCCATGATACTAGAATTGTTTCTTTCTGGCTGCTTGCAATATTTTCTCCTTGACATGGGAACTCTGAAATTTGGCCATAATATTCTTGGGTGTTTTCATTTTGGGATCTCTTTGAGGAGGTCATTGGTGGATTCTTTCAATTTCTATTTACCCTCTGGTACTAGAATATCAGGGCAGTTTTCCTTGATAATTTTTTTTGAAAGATGATGTCTAGGCTCTTTTTTTGATCATGGCTTTCAGGAAGTCCAATAGTTTTTAAAGTATCTCTCCTGGATCTATTTTACAGGTCAATTATTTCACTAGTGAGATATTTCACATTTTCTTCTATTTCTTCATTCTTTTGGTTTTGTTTTATTGTTTCTTGATTTCTCATTGTCTTTAACTTTAATTTGCTCCATTCTAATTTTTAAGGAGTTATTTTCTTCAATGACCTTTTGGACCTCCTTTTCCATTTGGCTAATTCTACTTTTTAAAGCATTCTTCTCTTCATTGGCTTGTTGGACTTCTTTTACCCTTTGGTATAGTCTGTTTTTAAGGTGTTATTTTCTTCAGTATTTTTTATATCTCCTTTACCAAGCTATTGACTTGTTCTTCATGATTTTCTTGTATCACTCTCATGTCTCTTCCCAATTCTTCCTCCATCTCTTTTACTTGATTTTCAAAATCCTTTTTGAGCTCTTCTAAGGCCTGAGACCAATTCATATTTTTCTTGGAGGCTTTGGATGTTCTTCTGAGTGTGTGTTTTGATCTTCCTTGTCACCATAGTAACTTTCAATAGTCAGAGTTTTTCTGTTGTTTGCTCATTTTCCCAGCTCTTTGTTAACATAGTGCTCTGCTTCCAGGGTGGAGGGCACACTGTTGAAAGCTTCAGGAGTTTTATGCAGCTGTTTTCAGACATACCTCTAGGGACCCGTAAGTTTTTGGTTCTTCCAGGTTGGTAACGATCAAAGGAGGCATGTTTACTCCACTCCTGGATTAGGCTCTGGCCTGTGAGTGACCACAAGCACTCTTTTCTGCCCTGGAACTGTGAGAAGGCACAATGGCCACAAGTGATCCTCTTTGCCCTCAGAGTGCCACCCAGGACTGTGACCCAGATCTGAATATGGGCAAAAGAGTTCTGCCTCAGTGGTAGTAAAGAGACCCCTATAATCTCCTTCTGATGAGTTGTTTAAATCCTTTATCATCTGTGGGCCAAGGTCTGGAAGCAGCAGCAGCAGCTGCTGCTGCTGCTGCTGCTGATTCAGTCACTACACCAAGGCCTGTTCTTGGTGTTCCAGGCCTGTAGCTGTGCTGTTATGGCCTGGGCTGGACTGTGCTCCACTCTAACCCGGGTATGATAGATCTTTCCTGCTGACCTTCTAAGTTGTCTTCGACTTCTGTGGACTGAGAGGTCTGGAAACTGCCACTGCTGCCAGCGATTCAGTGGCCTTGAAGATTGCTCCAGGTTTGCTGGGGCCCCGTCTGTGCTGGACTGTGCTCCTCTCTCACCTTGGTGCAACACACCTTTCCTGCCAACCTCAAAAGTTGTTTGGGGTTGGAAATTTGTTTCACCCCATCTTTGTGTGGGTTCTGATGCTCTAGAATTTGTTTATAGTCATTTTTAAAGGCATTTGGAGGAGTTTGTGGGAGAGATCAGGCAAGTCCTTACCTTTACTCCACCATCTTGACTTCTTGGCCTCTTTTGAGTTTATGTTTTGATCTTCCCTGTCATCATAGTCGCTTTCTATGGTCAGGGCTCTTTGTTCTTTGTTTTTTTTTTGTTTTCTGCTCATTTTCCAGCCTATTTTTATGACTTTTAAAGTTGAGCTCTGCTGCTAAGATACAGCAGGCACTGTTCCAAGCTTCTTGCACCAGGGGCCCAGGTACCCCATCACTGGCTTGCTGTGTCAGACCCTCTGGACCTGCCAGGCTTGACCACTAGACTTTTGTTAGAACTGGAGGCCTTACTACTGGCCCTCTATGCTATTGGCCAGCTGTGCTGGTCCACCAAGCTGTGGTTGCTGATTTGTGTTCAGGTGGGGGCCTCCTCCTGGCTTGCCTAGATACTGCCTGCACTGGGGTCCCCTCCTCTTTGACCCAGGTGAGACAGACCTTTCCTGTAGTCCTAACTTATCTAGGGCTGGAAAATTGTTTTACTCCATCCTTTTGTGGGTTCTATCACTCTAGAATTTGTTTTGAGGTGTGATTTAAAGTTGTTTCAAGTGAAACTGAGGAGAGCACAGGCAACTTCCTGCTTTTTCTCAGCTATCCTGGCTCTGCCCAACCCCCCATTTTTTACATCTCCAACATGTCCTGGAAAGTCTTAAAGCATTTTAAGCTTTAATAGCTTATATTCCTCAGATATGTACAAGTTGTCTTGCTCATATAATATAATCTCCTTGAAAGCAGGCACTGTTTTGTCTCTGTGCTCTAGGCACCTCGCTCAGGGCTTGAGAAGTAGTGGGCACTTAATAAATACTTGTCGATTGATTGGCTGACTCTTGTATCTTGCCCCCCTCACCTCCTTTTCAGAATATTCTTCTGACATCTGGTCTGCTCTGTTTGGTCTTTCTGGCTGACTGCATTTACTCTGATTCTTCATTTCCATGTCTACCCTGCTGACAGCCGCATCACTAAAACTGGGAGTGACTTCATTTACTTTAGCCAGTGACCCTAGTCACCTATCTTTTAGTGATGCTAACAAATGTAGGGCTGGTTCCAAGGATCTTGGGCCAAGCTCCCTGCCTCTACTTCACTGAGTAGTTAGTATAAAAACAAGTATGAAAAGTCTGAACATGTAGAAAGTGCATTGGGAATGAAAGGCAGTGGTGGTTTTATATTTGTCTGTTTAGGTTAGTCTGATTCTAGATGACACATTCCTAACTGTTCTATGCTCCAGCAGAAACTGCACCTCAGAGGAGAGCAATTCATTTCTATTTTAGGCCACGCTGAAGAAAGATCAAAGACTTTACTTCCAGTTAGGAATGAGAGGTTATATCAGGGTATAAGCAGACCACCTTCCCTAACCTTACCCAACTTGATTCAACATGATGCAAATTCTAATGCTGACTTCATGGTCTCAAATTTATTTCATGAGCATTTTTATCAGAAGTCTGTTCAGTAGTTTGTAACCATTTGAACAGACTGTTTGTACTACAGGGCATTTTTTAAAAAGTCTTTGAGATTTATTCTTTAAATGTATTGATAACTCAAACACCCCACCGAATTAGAGCTTATCTGGGCCTGACAATAAAATGACTTTTCCATCAAGAAATTTTCCAGACACCTTCCCCCCCTTCTCAGTTTACTCAAACGTGCTTTTTAAAAGATGAGCCTTGCCCTGAATTTAAATGAACCCAGTGCCTTTGATGTATAAAGAAATATGGTTTATGAAAAATAAGCCAGCATGTGAGGTGTGCTGAATGCCAAATTATAAGATGAGAAGGATACTAAATATTTGGAAAGGGTTAGGAGGTAGAGCGAATCCAAATAGTGAAGCAAAACATTGTCATATTTTTACACCTTGATGTCACATACAAATTAACTTTTTGTTTCCATTAGTTTCACTCAATTGGAGTTAGGTGGCATAGTGGATAGGACACCTGGGCCTGGAGTCAAGAGGACATGAGTTCAAATCCTGCCTCAGATACTAGCTATATAATCCTGGGCAAGTCAATTGCCCTGTCTGCCTTAGTTTCCTCAAGGTTTTTAAAACAGGGATGGCAACAGCAGCTCACTCCTATAATTGTTATGACAATTAAATGAAATAATAGTTTAAAGTGCTTAGCAAAGTGCCTGACACATAGTTGCCTTAATAAATGCTTGTTTCCTTTCCTTTTTTTAACCTCCACCTTCCTCCCATTGAAATAGACCATTCTCTTAAGGCTTCAGTTCTAGTTGTTTTTCCCCCCCATCATATTTCTTTATGACAATCTTACTTCTTTCCAAGTGATAACTCTCCGTGGAGACTGAAATTCAAATAGTAATAAAGTATACACTATTTATTCTAGCCCATATTTTAGCTTATGATTGGTTCCCTTTGTCTCTGATAGCCTAGTTCATACTTCCTTGAGAAATTATTGGGACGGCAAAGCTGCAGTATAGTTACTTCAGCCTAAAATTTAGCTGCTATACAACCAACCTGGAGCATTTTGACGCTATTGCATCACCAATAATAAATTGGCAAAATATCTGGAAGCAATAGTTTCTACTTCATCAGCTTTTATGATAGTTCTTCACATAGCTAAATTTTTTTTGATAAATATTCCATATCAAAGGCTCCAGGTGAAGCTTCCCACACCACAGCTGGCAGAAAAGTAATCTCCAGTTCTACCCTATTTCTGTCTTCATGATTAGGCTCTAGTCTAGCTTGTCTCTGCAAAGTTTCTTTCCCCCCTCTTCATATTACCCTCCTCTCTCATACGGTGTCCATTCTAATGAAACTTGTTTATTTATTGTTCCTGTGTAAGACATTCCATCTAATAACTCTGTGCTTTGGCATTCAGACCATCCTCTATGCATGAACTGTCCTCCATCCTGACACTGTTCTCTTAGAATTGCTGCTCTCATCAAGGCTCAGGGCCACCTCCTATCTGAGGTTAGCATTCTCTGCCCTACCCTCCAAAATTATCTTGTATTTACTCTTTGTATACATGTTTTGTTTTTTTTTTCCCTTCTAAAGTGAATAGAGCCACCTTGAAGGGTAGGGGCAACTATTGGTTTTGGTCTTTTTATTTTTGTTTTGTTTTTAGAGGGGGGAAGGCAGGGCAATTGGGACTAAGTGACTTGCCTAAGGTCACACATCTACTAAGTATGAAGTGTCTGAGGCCACATTTGAACTCAGGTCCTCTTGACTCCAAGGCCAGTGCTCTACTCACTGCACCACCTAGCTGTCCAGGTTTTTGTCATTTTATTAAGCATATGTTAGGTGCTTAACATAGAACTGGCAAACTCAGTTAACTTGTAATTTTAACAATGAAACAATATAATTTAATCTATTATCAATGGCATTTGATAATGAAAATAAAGATACAGAAACATTTTTTTAGCAGATTTAATTTTAAATCATGAGTTTTTAACCTGGGGTCCCTGAAATTATTTATGCATTTATGGATTTGTATGTTATGTGTGAATATATTTATTTATTGTAATATAGGAGTCTGCTAGGTGATACCATAGTGCATAAAGCATTGGGCTTAGAGTCAGAAAGACCTGAGTTTCAAATATGATTTAAGGTACTTACCATCTGGATGACCCTGGGCAAGTTACTTCACCTCATCTGCCTCAGTTTCCTCAACTGTAAAACAGAATAACTGTACCTACTTCAGGTTGTTCTGAAGATCAAATAAGATAATATTTGTAAAACACTTAGCACAGTGCCTGGCAAGTGGTAGACAGTATGTGAATACTTATTTCCCCTTTCTCCCTATTTGGATCACAATTTCAATAAAATCGGTTTCCTTGGTAATCCTACATATTTTATTCTATGCATTTAAAAATATTACTCTGAGAAAGGGTCCGTTGGTCTCATCAGACTACTAAAGGGCTTTGTGATACCAAAAAATTAAGAAACCCCAGTCTAAATGGTGCTATCAGTCTCTGCCATTAATCTTCACAGGTCACAGGTTTGAGACTCTGGACTTGGAAATTCCATAGGGAAAATAAAGAGCCGTACTATAGAACCAAAAGAACACCATCTATTCTCTGACAGAGGATTCAAGGAGTCCCAGGTAGTTTGTGCTTAACCTCCAACGGGTGGCTAATTTCGGGCCTGTCTTCTCTATTGGAAATGAAAGAATCAGGCAGATCCAGGAAGAGCATGATTGATTCCCACAGCAGGGAGTTCCTAAGGCTTCTTTTGAAGGGGAAAAAAGGAAGAAGTTGCTAAAAGGGACTTTTGTATAAAGAAATTATGTAGACACAAATATTATATTGAACTCAGAAAATAACAAAGACAAAAAAGTTCTAAGCTAAAACAAAAATTCTAGGACCTAGGGACCCTCATAATTAAAATCCTATATCCTTCTGCCTACTTAATATTCTCTCACAATCCTCCTGCAAATACCAGATGCTCTATTATACTAACTTACTTTTTGCCCTCACTAGCCTCATAGTCTGTCCACATAGATGGAGACTCTTATCTGCTCTTTGCTTCCTTCTGCAGCAACTGAGAGGGGATTATTTTTCCAGCAAACATAATGGGCTTATTTTCAACATGAATTTGTCTCCTTACCCCCAAACCCAGTCCCCCAATATTGTAAGGACATTATGTGAAATTTTCATCCTTTTGGTATCTTTAACTTCCATCAGTTCACGGTTTATTAGTATATTTAATTTTAAATGATCATTCAACTTAATGTATTACAGAATGTAGTCCCTAAGAAGGCCATGTTAAATGCAAATATTTTGTTGAATATCACAATATATTCAACTCTAATAAGATGGCACTGAAAGTAATCTGTAGATGGGGTCAGCAGAATACTTTATTGAAAATGACTACTGAGCAACAGAAACCTTTATGTAAGTTTTTTTCATCTTAATGTTTCATTCCAAGCTGAAATGCAATTACTTTTGGAGTAACACCTAACTTTTTGAAAGACCAGACAGCTAACTCCATGGTAAACAGCAGCATTTCATAACCTCATCTGGTATGCTTTATTTTCTGGGTATGAGTAAAAATAGCATGAAATATGAAAGACCTAAGATATTAAAAATAACTGACATGATTTATGATAGAAAAAAGAAAGGAAACAATCTGTACCACATTTTTCTGGGAATAATATTTTATAGTTTCTTAGGAATAATAAATTCTAAGGGATATTTTCTGATGAAACTTGAATTTTAAAATTGGACTCAGAGTTTTTCTACCTTTCAATAAAATATTATATGAATGCCTCAGTTTGCCAATATTACATACTTATATAGGCCCATTAAAAAACTTTCATTTTCCTAGAGCATTATAACAGCACAGAGAATACCCAGAGTCAATGTCTGATAATGCTTCTGTCATCTCAATGAGATGTAATGATGGTTTTATTCAGAAGATGGCACTGTTCAAAGAGAGAAGG
Organism: Phalanger gymnotis; assembly: GCA_028646595.1. Lineage (NCBI taxonomy): Eukaryota > Metazoa > Chordata > Mammalia > Diprotodontia > Phalangeridae > Phalanger > Phalanger gymnotis. The sequence goes on from CM053623.1 coordinate 101,648,692, forward strand.
ATTTCAGAGAAAATCTAATAGCATTTGCAGGATTCATATTTGCCCTTAAATTGTGACAAAGGATTCAATGCTGGCATCCTATGGGCATTTATTTCTTGGACTTCTGACACTTTTACAGCTGTATAGACTGATGAACACTCTTGGTTACAGGGGTTTTCCTTCATGGATATATTTTCCCGAGCCAACCTCGTTATCTCCATGACCATGACTTTTAATGCCTTTTCTAAGAGAGTAGTTTTAGCTGACAAAATAGGGTCATATGGCCAGTTTGGGCTCTAAATGATGAGATAAATGATTACTTCTTTCACAAGTAAAAGTAAAAATGAAATAAAAGAAATCTTACAGCTAAGATCTGGCTGCAACCCTCACTCTGTAAGAAATGAGTTCAGAAATGAGCACAGCTAAAACAATTCTTCTCCCACTGCCCAAATAATTTTTACTGGGTCTGAGAAATCACCAAATTAATTTTTCAGCTATCTCTTCTGCATTTGAAATGAACTGACTTGCATGCAATGTCATGTCTAATTTTCATCAAATTGGATTTTTTGAAGGACTTTTAAGACTATCATTGATATAGAAAACTGATACAGTGTAGAGTTCAACAACTTCATTTACGTAACACTGGCTGTTTAAAACAGCTGTCCTTCAGGAAACGTCCATTGAAATGAGTATCTCAATGACACATTTCCACCTATACCTGGCAATTAACCATAAGCAAAGATACTCTAGCAACTGTATATTCTTTGAGAAATAAAAGTATAGGACGATTCTGATTAGACTTCCAACTGTATTGTATGAGCTTTACCAAGGATTAAACTCTAACCCATGCTTGTAACTATATCTGCTGCTTATATACTTATCAATTCAAGGAAATGAGTAAATTAAATTAAAGATACAGCACCATCTTATGGATATTTATGTATTTGTAAAGTGAGAGAATACAAAATCTATGTAGGCTTGAGAATATGGGAATATTTTGTAAATCAAAGGACATATATTAGTGAGTTATAAATTATCAGGAATGAAATGACGTATGACTACAGAATTAGGAACTCTTTAGACTTAGAACTTTGGAGTGAACGTAGTCTGAGAAATACATCCTTTGCTATCATAAATAGAAATGGAAACTTTGATTTTGTTTTCTTTTAAAATTAATAAAGTCCTGCAGATAAATGTAGTACCATTTGCTATTCCAATGGAAGTCCTATGTTTGTGGAACCTTGCTGCCAGCTTTTATAAGGTCCCGAGGAAAATTGTAATTTGTCATCTTAAAAAGATCATTGTCAAGTGAAAAAAAAACATGAAGGCACATTAAGTCCATTCTGAAAGAGGCACTGACAAGTAAAAGAGTTTTTACTATCTCAGAACTTTTAGGGCATGATCAAGAAATTTGGATCCATTAATGAGTCCTAGTAAACTGCCTAGCAAGTGCACATGGCAAATATATCCATTATTATTATTGTTGTTGTTAGCTTTCAGAGTTGGAAGATAGCTTAGATATTATCTAATGCAATCCTTTAATTTTGCATTTGAGTACATTGCAGAAAAGAGATTAAGTGACTTTTTCAAGGTCAAAAAATGGTCATTGAACATTCACATGGTGTTTGTAAAAGTACAATTCCTTACAACTTACAACATAAATATAGCATATCTGTAAATTAAGTATATATACAAGTCCAAGGAAGATTTAGATAAGTTGATAGAGGATAAATGGAAGTTGGGGGTGATAACCTTCTACTCGCAAAATGTTTTGATTCTGTGAATTTATTTAAGAGTAATATCAAAGAAAACAAAAAGGCCTATATGAAATTTGTCCTCATATTCACCCCCATTTTATAGATGTGGGAACAAGACCTTTATAACCTATTGATGATCTATGGATTTAAATAACTTGTTCAAGGTTTCAATGACTTCCCATGACGTAAGGAAAAGAGAACTGATTTGGATTAGAAAAACCTAGGTTGTAGTCTTCTGGGTTATTAACAGTTTGTCTGAACTTGAAACTCTTCCCCTGTAAAATGATATAGTAATATTAGCATCACCATTTACTTTTGGGATTACTTTGGGATTACTCTGATGAATGTGCACTATAAACTGTAAAATGTTATACAGATGGGAGCTATAATACTTCTGACAGATCTTTAAGCTGTAATGCCCTTTACTTGGGCACTTTCCACTTTGGTCTTCTCTGTGATAGCAGTCAGGACCAATAAGTGAGAAGTAATGATCTTCAGTTAGCAGAGGGGATCTGGCAGGAAAGATAATATATGTATTCTTTAGTGGATTTCTGCTATTGTTTTCCATTGTCTGTGTTCTATATTTTTGGAGGTGGCTGTCTCACATCCCTCATCAGAGAATGATATTCTTTAGGACACTAATACTCTTTATCATCTATCAATGACTACTTTTGCAATCCTGTAATATAAAGCATGATTTACAACTCTCTCATAGATTTTGACTGATGGCGAAAATAAGATCTTCCTATATATTTATTTTAGTCTGTCCTTCGTTTTTAATAATATAACATAAATTACTTATAAGGAGCAACCTAAATAGGCTTCATAATAGTAAAAGCTGCATAATGTCTTCAAGATGAAACAACAAAAATGATTTTGATTAAACCCACTGAAAAGAAATATTATGGGCTTTGTGATTTTATCATCAGAAGCTAAACATTTGAAGGCCTCAAAACTACTATGATTCTGACATTAAGAAATCTTATAACCAACTTTAAATTGACTAACAAATATACATTTGGTACTGATTTTACAATAAAGTAGTTGATTTTATTCATATACATATATATATATATATACATACACATATATGATTTTTTTCAAATCAAGCCAGTGACATTTTTCATTTCTCATGAAAGTAGGACCACACATTTTAGGTTTAAAGATAATTCAATTTTGTTTTGAGTGCACATCCATACTTGAGAAGCAGTGAGGTATAGTGGAAAGACTAGTAGATTTGGACTCTGTGGACCTAGCCTGGAATACTGGCTTGGAATATTTGCTATCTATGCTACCATGGGCAAACTAATTAACCTTTATGAGTTTCCATTTCCTTATCTGTAAAATGTAGATGACTTTTAAGGTCCTTTCTAGCTCTAAAATCAATGATCCTTTGAAATTTGACTGATTTTTCATTAATTCAGAAATACAGAGGCAATTTAAAAGTGAACATGTAAATAGATACATTTATTGTATTATAGTTAACATTTCTTAAACTTCTTGGAGTCGGGAAGAGCTCATAAATCCTGTCTTTGACACCTTCTTTGGTCCCTTTGTGACCATAGCCCTTAATTCTAAACTTAACACTTAATTCTTCAGTGACTCCAATCAACTCTGTAAACCTGGAAGTTACAGATGAGTTGACAAGTTGCAACAGTGACAAGAATTTCCACATTTAAAAGCTCCTTCCATCACAGGCTGGGGCCAAAAAATGCCTATATTCAAGAATTTTTTTCAAGTATCTTGCTGCTTTAACAAGATGTCTCTATACTGAAGGACAAGCTAAGTTCATAGGATAAAGAATCATCAAAAGATTGGGTAAATGATGATTTAAAATATGGAAGAAAAGTTCATCACAACCCACTTATAATAAAATGTCACATATCGATGCCACATTGAAAATATGTGCATGTACTAATCTTATGATAGAAGACTGTCAGTATCACTAGAAGCTCTGGGGCCCATTGCCTCATCAAAGCCACTCCCTCAACAGTGCAAATTCAGATGGATGCAACATTTGATTCCTTGAGAATTTGCCATTTGGATATCAGGATTTTGATTCTTATGAGGGTGAAACCGATTACATATACGTTCATCAATTCCTTACCCAGTGCAAAGTGTACTTTATATATCAATTTTTGACAAAAGCTAAAGACATTATGTTCAATTATCATCTACTGACTATAATAATATGTTAGCATGTAATAGTAAAATATGAGGAAATAGCTACGAAGTTCCTATCAGGATATCTAAAAAGCAAGACAGATGAATACGAATGTTCATTTACTTGCCCTTATTAAAGAAATCATATTTTATGTACATTTTATTCTTGTGTTATTTCTGAAACTATATAGCATTTTTAGAATTTTCATAGCATTTTTAGAATAGCAACTTTAGAATTCTCACCTCTCTCAATGGAAACATTGCTTGGAGTCTCAGTCACTTAATGCAGTTCTTTCTCATATAGTCTAGTACAGCTCTTAATAAAAAGGCATTAAAGAGTAAAAGTGTTCTTCAGTCCCAAAGTTAATATGGATGTAAAAAAAAAATCTTCTGAATTCCTATTAAACTGTCCTATGCATGTAAGTACATCTAGACGCTCCTACCAATACCCCCATCCTATTTCAAATTCTAATTAGAAAGTAATTTGTTTAGGGCTCAAACATCTCCCATTGTCAGACAAAGTAACCATGACCTGCTTTTTTAGAAGGTAGTATTTTATATTTTAATTATATGTTACTTGAACAAAAACTGGCATGTTAAACCCTTTGTAATTTGGTCTTAACTATCTTTCTATCCTTATTTTGTATGTTTCCCATATATATATATATATTTAAGTTTAGGTTTTTTTTGGGTGGGGGGTAGGCAAGGCAATCAGGGTTAAGTGACTTGCCCCAGGTCACACAACTACTAAGTGTCAAGTGTTTGAAGCCGAATTTGAACACAGGTCCTCCTGACTCCAAACCTCATGCTCTATTCACTGGGCCACCTAGCTGTCCCCCCACCCCGTATATTTTATAATCTGTCCAAAGCATATCACTCTATGGCTTCTCACCACAGCATCCTACTGAAACTTCTCTCTCTAAAGTTACCAATGATCGAACTGACCCATCTAATGGCCCTTTTTTCAGTCTTCATCATTCTTCAACTGCTTGTAGTCTTTTGTGCTATTGATCACTTTTTCCACCTGGATTCGCTCTCCTCTCTAAGTCTTCATGTCACTGTTCTCTGGATTCTCTTCCTCTCTGATCACTCCTAATTCTCCTTTATTGATCTTCATCTAGTCATGCCTGATTACTGTTGTTGTTGCTTAGTCATTTCAGTCACATCTGACTCTTCATGACCCCATTTGGGGTTTTCTTGGTAGAGATAGTGGAGCGGTTTGCCATTTCCTTCCCCAGATCATTTTATGGAGGAGGAAATTGAGACAAACAAGGTTAAGTGACTTGCCCAGGGTCACACAGTTATTTTGGGGGGCTGGATTTGAACTGATTCCTGATTCTAGGCCTGGCACTCTATCCATTGTGCAATCTATCTTCTACCTAGCTACTAACTGTGGGTGTTTCCAAAGGCTCAGTCCTGGGCACCCTTTTCCTTCTAGTTTAAACTATCTCTCTTGGTGAGCTCCTTATTTCTCACTAGTTCAATCATCCCCTCCATGCAGATGATTATCAGAATCATATATACAGTCTAGTCTTTCTCCTGAGCTCCAGTCTCACATCCCTGTCTTCTGTACTTTTCAAACAATGTCTCATAGACATCTCAAACTCAATATGTCCACCCATAACTCACTATCTTTCTCCACGCACTATCCCAACTTTTCTATTACTATCATGGATACTGCCATGCCCCTAGTCAACCACACTCTCTACCTCAGTGTTATCTGTGTACTCTCACTCTTATTTACTCCACATATCCATTGTCAAATCCTGTCATCTCCTCCTTCATAAGATCTCTCATATATTTCCCTTTCTCTCTACTCACTTAGCTAGAACCCTAGTACAGGTGCTCATCAACTCATGCCCAGACTATTACAATAGTTCTCTTTGGTCGCTCTAACTCAAGCCTCTTTCCAATCCAATACATCTCCCAATCAGCTGCCAAAACAATTTTCCTAAAGCACAGGTACACTGACCATGCCACTTTCCAACTCAATGAACTTCAGTGGTTCCCTATTATCACCAGTATATAAACAAAAATATAAATATAAAGTCTTCCATTTGGTATTTAAGGCCCTTAACAACCTGGCCCCATTCTACCTTTCCAATTTTCTTATACTTTACCTCCCTCTACACAATGATCCAGCTACATTGGCATTCTTGCTAGCCATCAACATGGCACTTCATCTGTGGACTTCCTGCATTTCACTGGCTATTTCCCATGCCTGTGATCATTCTCCTCTTAGTTTCTCTGGTTTCTTTCAAGACTGAGTTCAAATTCCATTTTCCGCAGGAAGCGCTTCTCAGTGTATCTTGTCACCCCCTAATACCAGCTTCTTCCCTTTGAGATCACCTTCCTTTTATAGCATATTTATCTTGTATATAAAATTTTTCACATCATGTACCCCTTTAGAATGTGAGCTTCCTGAAGGCAGGCACAGTGTTTTTGGCATTCTTTGTATCCCCAGTATTTAGCAGAATACTTGTCACACTGTAGGTGCTTAATAAGTGCTTTTGTGATTGACCGTCTCTTCTTTGACCTCATCCTGCCTTTCATCTGGCATGGCTTTAAGCAGCCCTTCTCCTATAATTGTAATTCTCCACCTCTTGGCCTATTAAATTCTTTTTCTTCAAGGCCCTCTTCAGGTACTACTGCCTCGGGCATAAAGCCTTCTCTGATTGCCACACCCCATCCTTGGATGAAAGTGATGTTTCCTTAATAAAATTTCTTATAGCATTTTGGTCTTCATTTCTCATTTGCTCTTGTTAGTCACTATAATATTTATAGTGGATATCCCAAAGTTTTCAGCTTTAGCAACTTAAAACTACACTAAGACTTTTGGGATTCTCTCTCCATGTGTCTTTTCTTTCTTGACTCCAATTAGAATATAAGTTATTTGAAGGCAGATATTATGTTATTTTTTCATCTCTGCATCTATCCCAAATACCTGTGCAAATTTTTAAAAATACTGAATTGAATTAAATTCTTTAAAGACCTAGGATATGACACTTTAAATATATTTTCCCTTTCTCAGTCTTCTTTTTTCACTCTTAACTTTCCAATCGGCTGAACATACAAAATTAAGGGAAAACAAAATAATAATTAACAGATAAAGATATGAGAATTAAAAAAAACCAAACCCTTGGCAGTTACATGAAAATGTAAAACTATTTTAAGTTGCAAGTTTTAGATCGTCTTTAAAACAAGTAATTTCAGAGATAAACATAAAGTGCTAAGGAAGCACCAACTAAAAGTGTAACCTGTGTGGGCATTACAACAACCCTTACCTATACAATCCACAGTTAGAAGAACATTCCATTGGTCCTCCCCCCCCACCCGATCCCCCTTCCCTGCCTGTATGCATCCACTATAAACCACCTCAAATCTGTTTATCTGAGTTGCGGTGCCTATAAAGCTTCTCCCCAGTTTCCTACAATGACAATAGATGGGGTTCCAGACCAAATGCCTACCTAGGATTCAGATTCCAGGCAGCTGGCTCTAACCAAGAAGAGAGGAGTAATGGGAAAGAGAACATAGAAGAATCAGAAGCAGGTTGCCAGGAGGTTTCTTTTTCTTATTTAATAAATATTTATTTTAAGAAAATGGCAAGAAATTTAGGCTGTTTGTAGGCTTTCTTTCTTCTCTTTTCTCTTGTAAATGCAGGCTCCCTTTCTAAGTAGGGTTTTTGGGTTAATAATTTTAATCAGAATGAAAAATCTGCCTATCCATTTGTCATAAGAAAATGTCTGTTACCAGTTGTATTAAGCAGCTATAAAACTATACTTTTTTTTTTTTTTTAAAAAAAGGTCACAGTTGGAGGGAATTTATGAGATCAGAAATAAAAAGCTTTAAGGGACCTGGGGGACCACTAAGTCCAATATACTCATTTTCCAGATGAGGAAATTGAGAGCTATGGAGGTCAATGGACCTGTCCAAGGTCATATGAGTGGGGAATAACTGGAGAACTGGGATTTGGAACCAAAACTAGTGCTTTTTCTACAGCACTGCAAAGTTTTAATAGAATCTAAATACAATAGCACCCATTTGAAAGTCTAGAAGACTGAACTAGATTTGCCTAGTATGTAATGTATTATAGTACTCCTTACCAGTATATTGGACTTTGAGCTCTTTTAAAACACTAGGGGCTTATTCAGTAAATTACCATACAAGCGCACTAAATGGTCCCCTGGTGGCTTAAGAAAGGTAATGCATCCCTTCCATACCAAATACACAAAGCAGTTCTCACCTTGGAAATTCCTTATTTATTTCTGTTCAGCTCACACATCTTATTTCCTCAACTATCATTCTAGAAAATGAAAACTAATGATGTATTTTATTTCATGCACCTATCTTCCTTAACATTAGAGGTGTTTCATTAAAACACTATAAATTCAATTTATTTTTATGTTCACCTTGACAAAACTAAAAATGAATCATGAACAAGGTCTAATGTGTCTCATACATTTATGAAATGGTGCAAAGCAATTAAAAAAGTAAATCTTGATTTCCCATATAGGATATTATTTAATGAATTATTGAATCAATATACCAAATGATAATCTAAGGGGTGGAAGGAGTTAAAATACAAAGTAGACATATACCAAATAGATCTACATAGAGGTAAAGAGCATTATATTTACAGTAGTATCAATGGAAAATATGTTGATAGAAAAATTATTTGTGATTTAAAACTTCTGCCTCAATTTAAAGTAATAAATTTCCCAAAAATGATTTTCCCAATACTCTGATTTTTACTTTTAGCTGTACCTTTTGAAAGATTAACCCCAAATTCTCAGTTTTTAAGAGAAAAAAATAAGTCGATGTAACTCCAAATTTCATTATTTATTTTAAAAAGAATCACCAAAGCTTAAATATACTTAGATACTCTTGAAAAATCATGGATCTGACAACTTTTGGGGGGTGGGAAATCCAGAATTGGCCAGTATTTTAATATAGTGACCATAACGAAAAATGGACTTTTGGTGGGCAATGGCAATTAATTTGGAACTTAAAAATTAACCCATAATTCTCTAGAAGTTATACACTTAAAATTATGACTACTAACTCAGCACAAGAAATATTAATTATACAAGGATTTATTATGAATTTCTGCTACTATTAATCTATTCAAAACATATACCCCTCACCCGAATACAAACAAACATACTGTAGTTACGTCATTTTTTTAGGATTTGTAGGTCATCAAAGGTACAAATGAATTAGATTGTGTTGAAAATTAATAGATGGAAAACTGAATATCCTAAATTCTCTTTCGACACACACTAGTGTCTCCAGATAGTACTCTTTACTGTTGCAAATAATCTATGATCTATTATTGCTGCATATCTTAAGTAGGTTTAGATACCTAGTTTTTAAGGATGTTGTGAGATGACATAGAAAAGATTATATTTTATATGAGTCAAGAGAATGAACATGTGAAAGATTGTAGCAAATCAGGGAAAGGGAGGAGTATTAAAGAAAGTTGGATAAGAAAATCTCTATACTCACGCCCCAAGTAATTGTCTCTTTCTGTCTTTGTCTATTCTTTACACAGATGACAAGATGCAAGCAAGCATCTTGTAAAGTCATGTCACCCAGGATAATGTTAGTTAGTCTACAAGTGAACTAAAGATCTGCAATATCTACCTGAAGGGTAGGAGAAGCCTGGAAAAGTAGAAGCTGCTTATTGGAAGACAGGAGAAAATCACATCAATTCTAGTAATATAATCTTTTCTTAATTTCACCTTCTCTCAGCCTCACCTCCATACTATGTTGCAGTTCAGGGGGATTATAAATCCAGTGCTTTTGCTTTCCTTCCCTTTACATTGGTGCTAAGGAACTGGATCATAGGACCACTAGAGAAAACTCTAATACTACATACTTTAATACTCGAGTGGAAAAGCTTGGCAGGGTAGGCTTTAGTTGTATCTTAGAAACAATCCAACTAAGGAGGAGGAAAAACAGTGAGAAAAGCACCACCAACGTCGGTCCTAGGCTAGCAGTTAAGAGTCTAACTCTGTTTGGAGTCATAAGAGCAGGCGATTTAGGCTTATCTAAAAGGAAGCAAAGTATAGTGAATACATGGAGCACTAGACCTGGAGTAGGGAAGAGTGTGTCCAAATTTGGCATCACCTACTGACTGATCCTAGGCAAGTCACCTCACTTTCTTGAGCTTCAGTTTCTTCATCTGTAAAACAGGCTACGTGTGTGAGGGGTGGTCTCATAATATCGAAAGTCCTCTAAGATCTTAATTTGCTTTTGTCTGGAGCAACTACCACCCCTACCCCGTTTTACAGATGAGGAAACTGAGGCCCTAAGTGAAAGAACATCATAGAATAGGTCATAGGATTCACAGAGTTTTAATGTTCCACAGAGATCATTAACATCTTTTATCTTACCTAAGTCAAACTGTGCCCGAGTGACAGTATGAAGCCAGGTGGCATCCTATCTTCTGGCTTGAGGTCTGACTTTGCTCAGCACGTTACGCCTTGTTTCTAATACTCTCACTTCAATTCCTCAAGTAATCCCGACATGTCCGAGCTAAATTAGAGTTCCACTTTGCAAATTAAAAACCCGTCTTGGCAGTCTTTAGGTGGTAGAAAATAAGTTTAAAAAAAGTGTGTGTGTGTGTGTGGGGGGGTATCTTTCAGGCGCTGCTAGTACTGTGCTTAGAGTGGCCTGGGCCTCTAGGTAAGTTTTTAACAGGAGAGAGACTTTTAAAAGTCTAAAATGTCAATAAGCAACGGAAAAGAGCCTGCTCTATTCTCGTCCAAAAACAAACTCGAATACCGGGTCAGTCCAGACTTCCGCCAGGGGTAAGGCGGAAGAGGGACAGCTGCAGCAGGTGCAGGTGAGAGGCGCCACTTAGGGCTGCCACAACTGGACACCTGCGGGGTGGGGGTGGGGAGCGTCCGGCTGTAGTACCTAGTAGTTCAGTACCTGCACCTGGGCCAGCTCTGCACCGGGGATTCTAGGTGAACTGGGAAAGAAAAGCGGATTGTCAGGCCCAGAGTGTCCTCCAGCTTGAGCCGCGAGCATAGCTCCAGGTCACAGCTCAATGATTTTCCCTAAACTAGTCAGTTAATCAAGGTTACAAACAGCGCGCACTTGGGAATGCGGCGCGCGCGCATTCTTTCTCCCTGGACCCCTCTCCTCCCCTTCCAGCTCCGCACTCCCTAACATTCCATTCCACGTGTTGCTTGTTGTAGGCGCTACAGGTTCCCCACCTGCGACCAGGGCTGGCTTCCTGGGCCGCTTATCAACTAGGTTGGGGGTGCTAAGGACCTCTGCAGGAACAATTCCCAAGGCAACCAGGCTCGACTTTCCCCTTCGCAAACCCCGCCTAGTCATTCCCTCTTGCTCTGGTGGCTCACTATTTTTTCCTCCCCTTCTCCTTCCCGCCCCCCCCCTCCCGCCCAACTCCTGCCCGCCCCTTTCGCCCTGGTGGTAGGAAACAGTCTGGTGCCTAAACTCGACGTGTCCGGAAAGCTGTGGCTGGTTTCCCTTTCGTTCTCCAGCCAGCGCAGCTTTCCTTTCCCGGACCCAAGGGCTCAGGAGCTTGCGGGGTGAGGACGGCACCCGGACATCATGCTGGACCCGTCTTCCAGCGAAGAGGAGTCTGACGAAGGGGTGGAAGAGGAGAGACGCGATGTGCTGGTGGCGCCCGGTGGCTCCCAGCGAACCCTGCCCGCGGCTCCTCTCCGGGAAGGGCGGCGGGACCCTCCGGGGCGCCCGGGCTGCGGCAGCACCGCCAGACCTGTCAGCCCGAGCCCCTCGGTGCTGAGCGAGGGGCGAGAGGAGCTGGAGCGGCAGCAACAGGAGGAAAACGAGAAGCGCATCCGCCTGCAGCTCTATGTCTTTGTAGTGAGGTGCATCGCGTACCCGTTCAACGCCAAGCAGCCCACCGACATGGCCAGGAGGCAGCAGAAGGTGAGTTGCAACAGGCGCTGTGTGCCTTGCCTTCTCCCCTCTCCGATGTTTACTCTGGAGAGAGGTCTGGGGCGTGTGTGTGTTTATGCGCGTAAGTGTGCGTGCCTGCCGGTTGGGTAGGGGTGTTTTATGAAAACGTATTAAACATAAGGGGGCTTTGTTTTGATACTCCTTTAAAACACCAAAGTCTTTCCGGAAAAGTGATCCCTTTTACTAGTCTGGTGGCAGAGGCAACAGCAGTTGATCCCTTATGGCAGGCAGAGGCTGTCAGAGCTAGCCATTCACAAAACGCAGAGACTGGATCACATCATGTTGTTGTGTTTGCATCCCGGCCCCTAGAGCTACGGCGGAGTCAGACTGAAACTCCCAGCAAGTCAACTCTAGCCTTGATCGTAACTGCTGGTCTTCTGGTGTCCTAGCCAGGCAGAGGTTTTGACCTTAAGGGCAGTCGGTATTTTCTAAAAGATATAGCCTGAGCAGGTGTGTAATGGGAGAGGAAGAGTAGAAATTCTCCTGTGTGAGCAGAAGCAAAGTCAAAATGACAAGTTTTTGCTAATGCTCTCTAACCTACGTAGGGAGTCAAATCTAAACGCTGGAGGGTGATGTCTACCTCTGAATATGTAGAGCCAGGATCCTTCTACAAAAGTACTTTTTGACTTGAGATAGACCTAAGGTTAAAATTTAGAAAGTTTTAAGCAGTGAGAATGAGGATGGGGCAGGGGTGGGAGTAGGAAGAGAGAAGCATTTCATTTATTGATAACTATTTCAAGGGGTCAGTATTTAACGTGATGGCTAATGCTCTAGGGAGGTGAGTGAGTGCTTTCTTTCAAGTGAGGTCAACCGTCAGCCTTCCTTTTGAAATAAAGTCCAATTGGAGTTCTGTTGTTACCCAGAAGTTACATATGATGATTCAAACTGTCTCTATTTTAAAATACTATAAATTTAAATATCTAGAAATAACTTTCCTAGTCAGGCATGGAAGACACCCTTGATATCAACCTTTTTATTTTAGGAACAAAAATACTGAGGCCCTCGGAGATTTTCTGTAATGCATCAGATCAAAGCTATTTCCCCCTTTCCTCCTTAACTTTTATGCATGTGATTTCTGTGGATTTTAAAATAGCTTCCAGTTAAACAGTGATTGGAATTCTTTTGAAATAATTTCTGACAAACAGATCTTTTTATAGACAAGATTTTTCACATCATATCCAGTTTTGTCAGTCTGTCAGAAATAAATCCCAGCTCCGCAATATTGTAGTTCATTCCCTGTCCAGAAGCAGGAGTACACAGGTAGTTTTTCTGGAGCTACTTATTAATTTCATCCCCTTCTATTGTATTTAACCTCCATGATGTTTCATAAAGTCAGAAACTGGAATGGACCATAGAGATCATAGTCCAATCTCCTCATTTTACAAAGGTGAAAACTGATGACTTTGCTCTCTAAGTGTAGAAAATTAGATATTTTAAGTGTTCTATCTTCTAGATCTCTATCTATGTAGAAAACTTGAAACATTGACTTGAAGTAGCCCTTTTTTGAGGTGGATCAATTTTAAGCGTCCCAAATGAATTTTGGTTAGTTTACTTCACTACTAAATCTATTCCATTATACAAAATCCATTTTTTTCATTAACATCATTCCAGATGAAAACATTCAGTTCAGCTCAATGAACTATGTAGGTAAAAAAAAAATCACTTCAGTAATCATTCTGAATCAAAGTGTAAGTAATTTTGACATATATGACAGAGTTTGGAGGGGAAGCTTCTTTTCATATAAATAGCCCCTTGCCCATAGAGTCATCATCATATAATAGTTAGTTTATTTTAGGACCTTAAAGTGTTTAAGATCGATTAGGCAATATTAATGAAATGAGAGCTCCAGAGAGGGTTCATTGTCAAGTCATATTTCCAAGAGTTGAAGTATATTTATTGGTGGAATTACTCATGATACTTTGAATACTTGTCTAATTTAGTTTCTAAAACAACTTATCCTTTGTTGTTCAAACAGTGTGGATATATTTGGCTCCTATTGTTTAACTAGAATGTTTCATCAGAAATTGTTTTCATTGGAATACATATGCATCTGTGATTTGGTTGGTGGTATGTTGGTGCCTCACTCATCATCAGACAGATTAAGCTAAAATTGAAGAAGCACTCTGAATATGTGAATCTATGCCTTTGAATGCTAGGATATTTTTTGTTATAAAAGTTGTCATCAGAACTGTCAAATCAACTTTTACATGTCTTAAGGCTGAGAAAGACCTATACTAATTGGAGACTGGAACTGGTTATTTGCATGCAGTTTAAAAGAAGTTGTTTCCTTTTTGTGTCTCTGTATGTGCTTATATACATCTATGTGCCCTAGCATCTGGGCAGTATGTCTCAACATTCAGAATAATATGATTTACAAATTTAGTCCAAAATGATCTACTTCAAAATGATCAAGTTTTGGTTAGACACAAATTCATGGTATAAATGCCAAATTATCATCCTATATTGTATTTTGTAGGTACTACCTTAGAATAGTCAAATATGCACCAAAAGTGGGAAGTAGGTTAAATTGTTTACCATTAAAAACACATAAAATTGCATATTCTCACACAGTTGGTAGGATTATAGAAGATAATTTTAAATCCAGAAAGGAGCTTGGAGATCCTCTATTGTAAACCCCTCATTTTGGAAGGGAAGATTATGACACTCAATGAAATATCTTGGGCAAACCCAAGATTACAAAGGTAGCTTGTGGATGAATTAAGACTAGAAACTAAGTCTCTTGATTCAGTGTGCTATAGAAGAGTCCTTTATAAATTAAGAGTCTTTTTTTGCAGCTTTCTAAGCAAAACTTTACTATTCCAAAGTGAAGGACAGTAAGTGAATGTCAAGACTTGTGAAAAAGTAATGTACAGAAAGGTTGATCATGGACTAAAACATTCTTCTTATTTATGGTTTTGGACCTCAGTTTTCCTTATCTGTAAAATGAGAGGATTGGATTGCTAAGGTCTTCTGGTATTAGCATGAAATTGGCGAGTGTATCTAGATGTAAGTGAACCAAAATAAGTGGCTTTTTCTGGAGGCACTCATCTAGAAGAGTGCTTGCAATTTAAAAGCTCTAAATTAGCATCATTAAAGTTGTTGTGTACTGTGACTTAACATGATAATGATTTTGGTTACTCAAAAGTCTGCATTTCGTGAGATCATTGGTCATTGTACCGAAGGTGTTTATTATTTGATGAAATAATAAAACTCTGACCTCAAGGGGCCATTTTAAAAAAGTTCTTTGGATATATACTGCCACTTTCCCATATGATGCACTGGAATCATAAGAGGGTGCCTTTATTATCATTAAAAGATTAGTCGCAAACTCAGGTCCTTTGTAGTGTTTCCTTATTTATTACCACGGTAGCTACAATAAATTTTGCCTTGCCTTAGTTTTTCTTCTAACATGTTCACCACTTTCCCTTGACAATTCTCATTGATATACTTCACAAAGAAATGCCACATAAATAATATAGTGAAAAGGTAGGTAAAGGTTGAGGAAAGCAAATTTCTAAGAAAAAAAGTGATATTAAGTGGGAAAAGAGTTGGGGGGGGAGAGAAATAAGAGGAAAGGATTGAGGGTAATTGCTTTATGGCCTCTTTGTTATAGTTCTCCCATCTGAATATAGAAATTTTGCAGCTGGGGGAATGTGTGGGAGAGAGAGAGGATATGAGTATGAATATTTGGGGGAGGAGGGTGTTAATTTCCAGCAAACCTTTATTAAATGAATACTCTGTACAAAGATATATGCTAGGTGCTGAGGGAAAGAGAAGTAGGAATTAGATGTAGAGATATATAGAATCAGAGCCGGAATGAACCTTAGAGGCCATCAGGTCCAACTACCTCAATTCACAGAGAAGTACCAAGGCCCAGAAGGTTAAGTGACTTATTGAGAGTCACACAAGCATGATTTGAACCCCTCTTCCAAACATCAGTCCAATGCTCTTTCTAGTAACACCTCATCCCTGACATCATGGAATATGGTAACTGTGATATAAAATTGAACATAAATGCATGAGTGATGCAATGTGCCAGGTTAGGTTAGAGGAATGAAATAATTTTTTAATTTCTGAAGTAGTGGACTACTTAACTGTCTGAGACAATTAGGTTTCCTGAGCTCAGGTAAATTTTGAATTTCTTTAAGAGTAAACTTCAAGTTCATTAAAAATAATCCATCCTCACTCTAGGCAGTATGGGTAATGAAACTTTGTTGTAATATTTGGAGGGAGGGAGAAGGGAGAAGCAAAGTGGTGGCTGATGTTTATCTGTAGACTTGATCTATTTAGCTCTTGAACCCAAAAGTCAAATGAATTGCCCCAGATGACATAGAAAGTAAATAGTAGAAATGAGATTTGAACTCAGGTTAAAAGTAATGTTCTTCACACTAAACCAGAGCCCTGACTTTGGTGTGTATAGCTCATGCATGACCTGAAGTGTTAGCTAGATGGGATATATGACAAAAAAGGAAGGAACTTTTTTTTAGTTCCTAGAAGAAAGGGCATAGGCTACCTTGTGATTAGAAAGTAGGCATGGTCTCTCTCTTTTTTCCATATAGAAACTAACATAACTTAAATTGTCTTGAGACTATCGTCCTCCCTTCTTACCATCGACCAAAAAAAAAAGGCAGCTGGAAAATGATAACATCTATTGGTGAAGAACTAATAACTTTCAAGTGAGAATTTCCCAATTCTATTACCAAACCCCAGAGCCAAGTAAGGGATTTTGAAACCTCACAGTGTGTATGGTTTGCTTGCCTGCAGGTTTCTAGCAGCCCTGCTGATAGCCTAAAAGACTACCCTCTTAGGGAGTTAGGATAATTTATTCTTTCTACTGGTTGGGTATTGGTACATTATTGAGCAAATACAACATGGATATATTATGTCGTTTGTTGCTTTTAGTGATATAGTATAGATTATCCTTTGGGGAATGGGATGGAATCCATACATAAAAATAAAACCTCAAACTGGACTTTAAACAGTATCTCAGTGAAAATTGTTCATGCTTTTTCAACTAAGTCATCTAACCCTCCACAGGGTACCATGGGACCACAGCACTTAATTTTGTGGAATGAGTTGTGCTAATGAGAACTCAGACCGATTAAGTGAGCTTGGCATTTGCTTCCTTCTATCAAAAGTAAAGTCAGCTGTAATTTTGGCATGTACAGATCATCTCTCTATAAGAGCGAAACAAAATTCTTTTTGTGTACTTCTCCCTTTAATTTTGTGTTCTCAAAACCAAGTAAACAAAACAGTTTGAAAGGTTATTAAGTGCCTTAGAAAAATAAACTACCAAATTATGAGGAGCCTAAGGAGATCATATCCTGCTGAGTACCTCTGGCTAGTGAGTCCTTACTGGACCATTTTTACATTACTTCGCAAGTGTTTATAAAACAGCCTAGTCGTTTTCTGATTGGGTTTAGTTCTCTATTTCAGAAGAAATTAAGTTTGAGGGTGACAATTTTATATCCGTGCAAACCAAGTGGTTCGCTCTCCCTAGAGTCTTGAAGGAAATCAAGAACGAAATTGGGGAATGGTAGGTCATCATGTGTGACTTGTCAGTTAAAGACCTCTGTGCTAAAGAAGTGTATATTGTCAACGAGTTACATTCTCTAAGGTTTCCAGATGGATCCTGGAAAATATAGGGTCATGTCTTATTTCTGTCCAGCAAAGCTTCAGTCTATAATGAAGAGTGAAAGCATCGAAAAGTTAAGTAAACAACTTATGGGGAAACTGAGAAGGGATTATGGATTCTGTCTAATCTGCTAAAGTTATATGAAGGAATAAATAATCATGTCATGAAGGGTAAGTCAGCAGTGTATTTGATTTATCTAAAACTTTGAGAGTGCCTTTGAGAAGTTCTGTATTAAAACTATTAAAAACAAATTAAGTTGAAAATTGTTTGGCAATAGGTTGGTTTAATCTATTCTTCAAGAGCTGTTATTTTTGTTTAAAATACTTTATTTGTTTAATCAGCTAGGTTTCACCTTCTCTCTTCCCTTCACCTCCTCCCCTCCCCATGTTGAGAACATAAGAGAAGCAAAACTCATTACAAAGATGTATAGTCAATCAAAACAAATTTCCACATTGGCCATGTCCTCCAATTTTATTCTTCATTCTGAGTCTTTCATGTCTCTATTGGGAGGTGGGTAGCATGTTTTCTCATTAGTCCTCTGGAATCCTGGTTGTCTGATTGGTCATTACACTAATCATTATACTAATTAGTCATTACACTAATAAGAGTTCTTGTAATAGTATTCTGTCATATTTGTGTAAGTTTTTCATCTATTCAGTAACTGTTGAGACCCAGAAGAAAACAGTGAGAGGGGGACTTTTACTAGTGCTCATAGTTTCTAGCAATAAGGGGTGCCAATGCATGCATCCCCTCTAATGCATCCCCAAACCCTCTTTCTTAACTGCTTCCTAGCCCTACTACATGCTTGGTCTTTTCCGTATCCTGAGAAAAGTATGCTTGCTCCTAGAAAGAGTAATCTGTATTCCCTGAATCATTTTCCTTAGCACCCACTCATTCAGCAAAGCTCTGGCTTCTTTGCTTGTGTCTTTACTAACACAGCTTTCTCCAAGGTCCTCTGACTGCTGAATCCATTGGATTTTAACAGTTCTTTTTCTTTTTTATCTGTCATACCTATTTCTTGATTCTACTTCTCACTTAGCTCGTGTGACATTACACCATCATGGTTTTTCCCCCCACTGGTCTTCTCTGACGAGCCCTGTATCTTGCTGGCTCCTAATCATCTTTCTATCTCTTAACATGATTGTATTCCAAGGTTTTGTCATAAGTTTTTCCTTTTCTCTGCTTTCTCTCTTGGTGATCTCATTTACCCCCAAGGCTCTATATTACTTCTATGTAAATGATTTCCCAATCTATATTCTTTCTTCAGAACTCTAAGTGCTAATTGTCTTCACCTGGATTTCCTCTTTATACCTCTAACTCAACTTGTCTAAAGTTGAACTAGGCTTCCTTTCTAAACATGTGCCTGTATCTAACTTCTCAGTTCCAGTTAATAGCATCACTATCCTCCTAATCATTTTTGATTTCCCTTGCCTTCACTCCAAAAGTCTCATCTACTGCTAAGTTCTGTTGTTTCTACCTTTATTTTCTTTTGGTGGTGAGGGTGGAGTTGATTTTTGAGACTAGATCTTCCTATTTCACCCAGGCTAGAAAGTCAGTAGGTAATCACAGGCCTGATCCCAGTACTGATCAGCACAGGAACTTTAACCTCTCTGTTTTTCCAGTCTGGGCTGCACATAGGCTTCCACACAAGAGGGTCACCATGTTGGTGCCAGACTCAATGAGGTTGTATGATTAGCTTTAGCCCTGTTGCAGCTCAAACCTCCCACACTCAGGTAATCTTGGCTTCCCCACTAGCAAGAACTACAGCCATCTGCTACTACAACTGAGTTTCTACCTCGTCAATACTTCTTACATTTAGTTTTTCCTCTCCACTCCCTCTCCACTCTCTCACCATCCTAGTTTAGGCCTTCATCTTTTCTCTTTTGCAGTAGGAGCTTCCTAATCGATCTTCACTCTAGTCTATCCCTTTGCCTGTCCATATTTGACATCACTGTTGTCGTCAGTAATCTTCTTAATCAGTCTCTCTGATCATGTAACTCTTCTAACGTTTAAAGATTACCCAATAGCTTAGAGAATGAAATTTAACTACTGAGCCTCCGCAGGCTTTCCATAGCCTACTTATACACCCTTATCTCATTTTATTCCCCTTCACATATTCTGTTCAGCCGAACTGGGCTATTTTCTGTCCGTTTTCTCTCATCCCCATTACTTTGTCCAAATTGTTGCCATATTTGGAATGAATTCCTTTCCAATTTTACCTTATCTGTATATTTGTTGTTGTCATTCTTTTATTTCAGAGCACAAATAAGATGCTGTCTTTTCCATAAAGCTCTTCTGATTTCTGTTGAAGATGATTTTTTACCTAAAATTTGTAATATTGCTTTGGATTTTTCTCTTTCACTGAAATACCATTAATTATTGTTGTTAAGGCTTTAAAGTTTGAAAATTACTTAAATACATGATTTCATGTTATTCACACAGATTTGGATTATGTACATTAATCCTGGTATATTATCACTAGTTTATAGAGGAGGAAACAGAGACCTAGAGAAATTATATGCTCTGACCCATGGCCACACAGCTAGTAGTATCAGAAGTACAATTTGAGCCTAGGTCTTTCCTGATACCATGTGTCCCTTTTGTACTCTTCTTAAGTCTTTCTTATGTCACAGTCTTGCATACTTCTAGTTTTTCTTTCTCCCCCTCAGATTATGTTGTAAGCTTTTATTCTTCCCTAATCAGTTTTCTTTCACACTTACTATAATGACTATTCCAAATATCTTCTCTAAAGCCTCCCATAGAATCTCTTCTTACACTCTCAGCTCAGAACCTCACCATATATTTTACCTAGAAAATGGATGTCATTTTCTGCAAGCTCTCTTTTTTCCCTTCCTCCTCATGTTACAGTCTCATAACTATTTCCTTTTTTCTCCTGTTCTTTGATTAAGAGATGGCCTTTCTTCTTCCCCAAGGCCAAGCTGTCTACATGTAACTTTGACCCCATCCCTTCTTGTCTTCTCTAGAAGATGGTCCCTACTGTTTTCCCCATCTTTTCTAATCAATGATTCAGGAATTAGATTAGAATGTGCAACTCTTCTGCACCATAAAATGAGTTAAAAACAACTTTACTGACAATAAGAACAAAAGAAATACAATTCGTGGTAAAATTCAATCAAAATATTACTCATCTCAGTGTCTTCTTTTTGCCTCTGTCTTTATCCTGAAAGACCAACAGTTGTTAACACTAAGTCTGAAAGGCATTCCTGAAGGGAAACGGGAATTCTAAAACCTACAAGCCTTGACTCCATGTAAGGTCACTTTATCTCTCTCACTTCAGCCCTCTGGATTAAACAAATCACAAAAATGAATGTTCCGAATCACACAAAAAGCACTGATGAGCAGAATTGACTGTATTGTTTTTAGTTAAGGAAATCACACAGCCCTGTACTGACTGCAACAAAGCATTGAAGCCTCTATCTAGATTGATGATGGACCCAGTCTCCAATCTCTGTTGTGTTTCTAGGGGCACCAATCTGATTATTCTGTTCAGCAGAAGGCATATGATGTATCTGATGGACACTAATATACCCTGTAAACAACAGTATTTAGTGGGAAATATCAGCAAAATCTGTCCATTGTCCCTGACTCCAAAGTGGAAAGTCTTTAATTGTTCAATTTTTTCTCAAATAGATCCATGGGCATGACCTAGAAATTAATATGAATTAAAAATCTTTTCTGCTGCACCCCTTACGTGCCAGCCATGCAACTCCCATATCATCTTACTGGGAGGACATCCCTGGAGATGTCATTTAGAATTTGATTAATGCCTGCTGAGGTTCAGCTGTATATAATTTCTTCATAATACTTAGTGGTTAGTGCCATGTATGAATGTGGAAAATTGTTGTTCCTTCAGAGCTAATTCTTTGTAGGCAGGGGCCCATTAGGCAAGTGGAGGAGGCAAAATGCTGGGGCTAGGACTGGAGGTCTCGGCATCTGACAAAGTCACAACCTCTTTATGATAGATGCTAACACCTGAGGAACCTCAGGAGGGCATGATCTTGAATGTGCCATTTCTGTTTAGTAATGGCAATAACCTCCTTGCCTTATCTATCTTGCATCAATCATGACAAGTAACTCAGAACAAAAGAGAATAGTATATACCTGTGGTGTCTATTTGGTAGCAGCTAGGGCCAAGAACAGTCAGTCATTTGTTTTATAAAAGTGATATAGTGAATGGCCACTTCAGGGAATTTTTGGTTCCAGAAGCCTAATAGTCATTTAATCTGGCCACTCCTTTGTGCCTGTCAATCAGCCTTTTCTTCAATGGACAGTGACTTGAAAGAATATTGGCCTCATAAGATTCCAAGTGCCAGGGGAAGAGGATCCTGAGTAATCTGCTTTAGGTGTTCTGAAGATACTGCCTGTTCTGGGCCCTGCTTGAAAGAGAGTAGCTTAAGTGATTTGGTATCCAATTCCAATTTTACCTTATCTGTATATTTGTTGTTGTCATTCTTTTATTTCAGAGCACAAATAAAATGCTGTCTTTTCCATAAAGCTCTTCTGATTTCTGTTGAAGATGATTTTTTACCTAAAATTTGTAATATTGCTTTGGATTTTTCTC
>CM053623.1:101671263-101707057 GCA_028646595.1 Phalanger gymnotis
TACTTAAATACATGATTTCATGTTATTCACACAGATTTGGATTATGTACATTAATCCTGATATATTATCACTAGTTTATAGAGGAGGAAACAGAGACCTAGAGAAATTATATGCTCTGACCCATGGCCACACAGCTAGTAGTATCAGAAGTGATAGCTTCTGTGATAGCTATGTGACCCTGTCATTTAACCCCTTTCTGCCTCAGATTCTTCAACTGCAAAATTAAGATAATAACATCTCCCTTTCAGAGTTATTGTGAGGACTAAGTGAAATGATAATATTTGTAAAGCATTTAGCAGAATGCCTGACACTTAATAAATGCTTATTTTACTCTCTCTTCCCCCATCAAAATATCCAGGTAGGGTATTTATGGGAATTTGGGTATTCTAAAACCTAAAGAGTCCCAAGGACCTTTGAACTTCCTTTTAAAATCATGAAAGTCTGAGTAGCAGTAGCTTATTATGGACTACATCCAGAATCAGTTGAGTTCTCCTCATGCAGCATAATGCTAAACACATAACCATTAGGGCTGGATTCCAAATTTCCTTAGGGTTGATTGCCTACTCTTTGTCTCTAATGTTACCTGGACTTCTGCCATTGTGGACCCTTCTCTTCCATTTGGTATTATATTGCTAACATAGGGATGGACTTCAATGCCCTCAGGGAGTGGTGCCTCTTTCAGGTGTCTGCCCATCAAACTATAGCAGTATGAAGAGAACGTAAGTCACCACGAGGAAGGCTAGAGAAGGTATACTGAACTTCTCTCTAGGTAGAAGCAAATGGCTCCTGACTAGTCTTAGCCAGAGGGATAGAGAAAAAGGAACTGGCAACATCAGTATCCTCATAGTACTTACTGGGCCTACCTATTTACAAAAACAGACACAGCTGCAGCAATCATCAATAACGACTTTATTTAGTTTCTGTTAATTTAAGATAAGTTACTGAGGTACCAATCACTGTCACCAGTCATATTTTTTATATAAGTGGAATTTGTACAGTGAAGTACTCCAGCCTCCTTCATTTCCATTACTAGGTAGGAAATACCTTTCTCCTCTGCATCCTCAATCCTAGGACTCAATTTTGATTGATATTAACCACATTTGATGGTTCAGGCAACTCCAATGATTATGTATATATGTACACACATACATATGTATATATACATATATATATATATATACATGATGTATACACACACACACACACACACACACACACACACACACACAATATAGCCCTTTCCTGATAATCCATGTAATGGGCAGCCCTGACTCGGGTCAGGCCCTTGTTAGTTTAAGGTTAGTTGCTGAAAGGAAGTGAGATACTTGTAGGACAATCAATGTTTTTTTAAAAAAGGCTTACTTAGCTATAGAGTAGAAAGGATATTCAGTAAGGATATTTCTGCACTAAATTTGGGTAGCTGTGGCTTCCCTCACTCTCATATGGAAATGTCTAGTCAGTAGAGCAGGATGTTGTGACTCATATGGCCTCGGGACAGCTTCCAAGTCTAAAGGGCCCTTACTACTGTGAATGGGCCTTTGGGTGACCTAGAAGCTATGTTGATACATTGAGAGGCTATAAGTAAGCTGCTTTAAGGGGTTGCATTTTGAACCTTACCTCCCTGGGACAATCCAGACCCTGGCCAAATTTTATCTCTTTTCAGGGAAATACTTGCTTAACCTACATCAAGGGTAGAAGGGGAAAAACCTGGTAGATAGTGGACCTGTCACCACCAACTACTGGAAGCAGCAATTCAAGTTTTGACTTCAAAGAACTTATAATATGCAACACCACAGTATACTCCACAAATTACCCATCATAGGTGAGACCCAGACAGGGTACTGAAACAGGATGATCCTTCCCTGATTGTTGTTGGTTCACCTTCTTCTCTCTTTGATGAGTTCCTTCTGGGGCTTCCATTTTGTGGAGGGAACCAAGCTGGTATTCTTTCCCTTCCCAACCCAATTCCTTGCTTCTAGACTTCAAAACCATGCTTCAGCTGAAGTCTCATTCTCAGCACCTGAGACTTTTTCACCCTGGAACATCCAGCCTGTCCCTGTGACTTTCTTATCATGGAATATCCATCTGTAAGGACTATTCCCTTCTCCCATTGGTGAGTTTCTTCTAGGGCCTCCATTTTCTGGAGTATCCCAAGATAACCTTCATTCTCCTCTCAAGCCCTGTTCCTGGCTTCCAGACTGCAAAATCATGCCCCACCCACCCCTCTCCTTGCTGGGTGCCATCATCTACCCAAAACACACTTTTAGCTGCCTTTTTTGTGTTGTCTTTTTCCTTTAGAATGTAAGCTCCTTGAGGAGAAAGGTATTATCTTTCTTGTTTGTGTTTGTATCCTTATTGCTTAGCACAATGCCTCTAACAGGGTAAACTTAATAAATACGTGTTTCTTTCCTTCCTTCCAAACTCCTAATGGAAAATGGGCTGCCTTTATTGTCCTATTGAGGGACTCTTGATATAATAGTATCCTGTTTGCCAGTTTCTAGCAACCCCTTTGTATTTAACAGCACCCTCTCTTTAATTTTTTAAACATTTTCTAATCAACTAAAATCTTCCTTTCCTTCTAGTCTCTTTATCCCTGCCCCACCCCATTGAAAAAAGAAGAAAAAAAAACCCTGTAACAAATATACATCATCAAGCAAAACAAATTCCAACTTTGGCCATGTCAAAAACATATGTCTCAATTTTTACCCTGAGTCCAACATCTCTCTGTTAGGAGTTGGGTAGATGTTTCATCTTGAGTCCTTTGGAATCATGGTTGGTCATTGATCTGATTTGAGTTTTTAAGTCTTTCCAAGTTGTTTGTCTTTGTAATGTTGTTATTGTATAAATTGTTCTTCTGTGCCTGTTCACTTCACTCTGCATCAGTTCATACAGATCTTCCCAGGTTTTTCTGAAAGCATCCCCTTTTATCACTTTTTTACAGCACAGTAGTAGAACTGAATTTAGGAGAGAATTTGGATCTGGGAAGGACTTTGTACAGAATGCTAGATCTAATAACACTGAAGCTGGGTCCTCACTGGGAGTGGGAGGCTGTGAGGAGGGAGGATAAAATCCAGTCAACCAAAACCATTTATTTGGAAAATTTTAGCCCCTATTTTGGTGTTATTCATTGGGGAACCAACTGCAGCAGGTATTCATTTTTCTAGAGCCAAATATATGGAAGATTTTCCCATTTTAGCTACTTAAAAAGGGTCAAAGGGTAAATTTCCTCTGGATCCTGTAACTAATTCAGTTGACTTTGCAAGAAAAAATCCTAAGTTCTGCAAGTTGATGTAACATTGCAACTAATAAAAGCTCTGCATGGGCCTCTTTAGACTACAGTGTCATTCATTAGTAATTATCCATATGATTTATTACCTTCCCATTTGGACTTCTACAATCCCCCAACTTCCTCAGTGATAACAGCCTTCCTACTCTGAAGTTCCTGTGGAAGAAGTCGTTCCTCATCCCTTCCACTCCAGAATTGCAGAAATGGAATAGTCCTTTGGCTCTCTACCCACCTGCACCAGTGCCCAATCTTCATCTTTACCAATTCCCCTTTGATATATCAGGGGACAAAGAAGCCAAATCATCAATCTACCCTTAGTTGTCTGAACCAATCAAATCCCAAGAAGAGCCTCTTTCCCCTTAAAGAGAAACGAGCCCAGTCTACATAAAATACGTGGTTTTACTGTTCTCACTATTTTTATAATATATAATAATTATAATTCTGTAATCATCAACTGGTTCTTTATCTTCTGCCTGCAAATATGCTTGACTTCCCAACTAGACCCTCATTAGGTCCTACCATTGATGATAGCTATTGTCCTATATCCCTTCTCTCTCAGGCAAATTCCCTGAAAAAAAGCTATCAAAACTAGGCTCCTACTTCCTCTATTTCTCACTCTCATAGAAACCCTTCTACAGTCTACCTTCTGACTTCATCATTCAACTGAAACTGCTTTTGCAAAGTTACCTTATAATCTCTTAACTGCAAAAAATCTGATGGCTTCTCAATTCTCATTTTTCTTGACCTCTTTGCATCATTTAATTTTTTTTGGAGGGAGGCAAGGCAGGGCAATTGGGGTTAAGTGACTTGCCCAAGGTCACACAGGTAGTAAGTGTGTCAAGTGTCTGAGGTCAAATTTGAACTTAGGTCTTCTCTCTTTGCATCATTTAACAGTGTTGAGCACCATCTCCTCCTGGATACTCTTCCCTCTCTTGAGTTTTCATACCTTTTCTTTTCCTGCTTTCCTCTTACTTATCTGCTCACCTCAATCTCTGTTGGAGGTGGCTAAAATGCCAGTATTCCCCTAGTCCCTATTTGATATTGGGTTGAAATGAGGCACTTGTGAGTCATTGAAGATTTAACAAAAGGCTAGTTACTTAGGCCTAACAGTACATAGAGCAAGGATACAGCTTCTCTAGATTTGGCCCACTCTCATGTCTCTATGGAAATTCATCTGCTTCTTCATTTGCCACTAGTTGCCCTGCTTGGTTTTGACTCCACTATTATCATCTGCTCCCAAAGAAAACTCTCATCACCAGGAAACTCATCATCATGGAAATTGCTTCTCCATGTGCTTTAATACTCATTCCTCATCCTAGCCTCAGTGGCTTTTGCCTCTCTGATTGGAAGTCTGGAGGATAAAGGAAAAAAAAAACTTTTCCCATAGCTTCCTTTCATAGAGGGCTCAAAATCCTAGCCATCTCTTCATTTGCCACAAGCTGCTCTGCTTGGTTTCAGCTTCATCATTATTATCATATCCCTTCACTCAAGGAACCCTTTGGTGCCTCTCCCTCACCCTTTCTACTTCCTTTTATGTATTGTTTTCCCTCATTAGATTGTGAGCTTCTTCAAGGCAAGCTAGGTGGCACAGTGGATAGAGTGCCAAGCTTAGAGCTTTTGTGGTTTTTGTGAGTTCAAATCTGGCCTCAGACATTTACTAACTCTGTGACCATGGGCAAGTCACTAAACCCTGTTTGCCTCAGTTCCCCATTTGTAAAATGAGCTGGAGAAGGGAAAGGCAAACCTCTCCATTATATTTGCCCAGAAAACCCAAAATAGGGTCACGCAGTCAGACACAACCAAAATGACTGAACAACAACAAACAAGGGCAGTGACTATCTGCCTTTTTCTTATTTGTATCCCCAGTCCTTAGCATAGTGCCTGGCACATAGTAGGTGCTTGATGAAAGTTTATCAAATTGTATAGTGAAGGACACGGTGACTTAGGTGGGTCTTCAGAAATCCACCAAGTCAGGGACTCTGCAAATAAGTGGGGCATTTTATGCTCTTAGGTGACGAGGAAGTTGTATCATTGCAACTGGGGCCAGTCGGGATCCTAGAACTGTTTTGTCTCATTTTAGAGAAAACTAATCTCTATTGTAGGAGAGAAGGAGGAAGAGTGGACCTAAATATACTTGGTGGTGAAATACTGATAGATATTAGTTCTATCATTTTCTCATTTGCTGGTCTGTTACTCAGGTCTCAATGACTAACTATGATTAACTCCCAAAGATGTAGCTTGGATCTTCTTCCCTTTTCTTGGCTGTATTCTCTTAGTGACCTTTTCATTTATCTTCTCCCTATGTACAACCCCCGGATCTATATACTCCTCCTGAGTCTTATATCACAAACTAGATATAGATATATCAGCCATCTAAATCAACATACTCAAAGTAGAACTCATTATCCCCCCCCACAACTCACACAATTTGCTATTTACTTTGATCCTCTACTCCTTCTAGTGACCCAAGTTCACAACGTTGGCATCATCCTCGATTCTTATCTCATATATTGCCAAATATTATTTTTATTTGTATGAGATCTCTCATGTATACCCCCTTCTCTCTAATCACACACCACTTTAGTTTAGGCTCTTTTCCCCTCTTCCCTAAATTATTATAATGACCTCCAAATTGGTCTTCCTGCTTCAAGTCTCTCTCTGCTCCAGTTCATCTGACATGTTGCAGAGGCAAAATTAGGGACAAATGAAAGGAAATGTGACTTTACACAGTTGGCATTAAGTGCATGATACTTATTTTTTCTTGAAGTGATACAGAAGGAAAAAATATAGCTTCAAAAAAGCTGAACTTAAATTAATATGTAATGGATTATTAAATAAATGTAGACCTTTTGAGGGAGTATCCTTAACCTTTTAAGATCAACACCCAAAGATATTGTTTATAGTACATCCCTTAATACTATTTTCAGCTGCAGAATTGAGTTTGGTTCTTATCCAGTATGGCCGATCTTATGTAAGTTGGAGGCAGAGCTAAGATTAGAATTCACAGTCCCCTCTAGTTATAGCATATTGCCTTTCCCATAAACCACACTTGACATACAGAGATGAGACATCGGCTAAAAATTAACTTATCACCCTCATTAGCACATTAACAGGACTCTCTGAAATGTCTAATGTTCCTTTGAGGAAAATTGCCCAGTAAGCAACCAATTCAAGAAGATAGGTAAGGGCTTTTTCCCCGAACTGACGTAATATTGTACTTAGTAGAGAGAGAAAATAAGGTGGGAAATGCATTGGATTTGGAGTTGGAAGATGAGTTTAATTTAAATCTCACCACTACCTAGCAACAGGCAAATGACTTAACCTCCCTGAACCATAGTTGACTCTTCTGTAAAATAGGAATGATAACGCTCTACATGTTTCAAAGGATTTTTCTGAGGAAATGCTTTATAAATTAGAAAACCCTATGGAAATGTGAAGAATTGTTATTAATAATTTTCTTGTGGAGGAAGAAATCAGAATAAAGTACATAGATTACAAATGTGACTTTGTAGGGCATGATATGGGGACTGTGCTGAAGGATAATTAAATAACTATAATAGAAGATCTCTAAGAATCTATACAGATCTAATATTTTATGATTTTATAAGGTAACTTCTAACTTATATTCTCCATACTTTGTATCTTTGCTTGGAAACTTTGCCAATGTGGTACATCTATTAATTAGAAAAATATCCAAGCTAAGGTCCAGATTTTACGTGTGTGTTTGTGCTGTGCCTGTGAACTAGAGAAAAGCAGAAGAGGATAAAGCTAATTTAGAAAAAATCTTGGTAAGAAAGCTAAATAAGTAGTCTTCCTGAGGATGTTTAAGAATGAAAATAGGGGGACAATAAATAAAAGAAAAATGGAAAAGATCTGCAAAGATTTTTGGAATATTGTTTTTGCCATCGGAGATAGAAAAGCAAACTACTGTGTCTCTAATATCACAGTCTCAGATGTGCTTTTAGAAGTTAGATAAATTATATCAAAAAGAGCAAAGATGAGAAAGGCATTTTGAACTATAGAAGAAATCCCTATTAGAGGCAGTTATGAGGCCAGTGAGAAATTGACTGGTAAGATATTTTAAGGAGAGGAGATACCAAAGGTATGGGAAAAAATTATCAGGTCTTCATACCAGGAGAACATCAACAACCACTGACTTGTACCTACTTTCCCAAGTATATAAACTGTAATAGTAGAGAATAGGCAGATTTCACAAATGAAATATAGGTTAAATATTTGCCATCATATAAAAAATGAAATACATAGAGAAAAGAATCATACTATACTTATTGAGCATTAAGAAAAAGCATTTGATTTAGTTGGCTCTCTTCCAACAAGATGTCTCCCATTCATACAGTAAAGTCATTTGAAATTCCTTGCAAGATAAAACTAGAAATAACCTCATTTAGTGATCTTCTGATCATAAAAAATCAGGTGAGCTATAAAACAGAGACATGTGCTTGGCCATTGTATTTTCCACTGTGATGGAGGAGATCAAGTTCAGATTCCAAGAAGTTTGACAAGGTGGATGACAAGAAGTTGGCCTAGGTGGCTGGTTGGAAGTATAGACTCATGATCTGGGACCTTGAAGAACTGGAAGGACAAAGGATAATATGAAAAGGTTATCTGGTCATACAGCAAGGTAAGACCTAACATCCCATGTAGTCCCTTTACATATTTGCAGTGTTAGAAGGAGGCAAGGAAGGCCTTCAGAACATTGAATGGACTCCCATTTAGTAAGCTTATTAAAGGATGGGGACAAAAGTCATACAAAGTGGGCCCAATAGTTCATTTGTGATCTGATTGGAGTGTCTAAATTAGCATGGTCAAAGATCCATCCATTTAAGTATTTGACATTACTGGGAATATTTAATTAACTTAAAAACTGATTCATCTATTCTACCTAAAAAGAATTTGGAAAAAGTTAAAGAGCCTTGTGCAATTTTATTGTATGAAATATTGTGAGTCTAAGGACTCTTCTTCTTTGGCTTTAAACTGTAAAATAAACTTGATTAAAATCTTGACAAACAAGAGCCCAATTAGATGGAAATTCTTAGCATTTCACTTTTAGGAAAATGAGCCAATTGATAAGATAACATGCAGAAATCAGGAATATCAAATATGTAGGGTTTTTTCCCTAAAAGCTGTTTTTGGGTATGTCCTAGGACCAATGAAGATATAGGTATCACCATCTGTTCCCTGTCCACTCCCCAAACTGTAGTTTGTGACAGTGAGTGCATTTTAACTTGTCATGAGGTGACTTTTTTGAATTCACATTTAAAACAACACCAGGATGCTTGCCAAATTAGGCATTTTATTTGTATACTTTTCCTCTCCTCAGAGACATCACTTGGCCCCCAATGTTCTCATTAATTTCTGAATTATATATTGGCATTCAGAAGCTTCTCAGCCGGGCATCCATCCATCATAGGCTGTTTCTCACCATCTTCATGGAAGTGTATAGTAAAATATATCTGATATATTTGTGGTGATATGTTAATGTTTACCAGGTTCTTTATTGTCACATTCTACAGTACAAATGCCTCTAAAGACAAGAGGTAATAACATTTGAAAGAAATGGATAGAACTGAAATATATGGTTTTATTTTTGTCATTTTTACCTAACTTTTTAAAAAGAGTTTTAAGAGATGGTACTCTGGCTTTAATTACTCTCATGATGCAAAGGCTTACTTGAGGATTTTAAATCTGATATGGTATATATTATATTTCAAGGATCAGTGATTTCATTAGTGTTGTTAATTTCTTTACTGATGCAGATTGCAACTACACTCAACATTTCCCACAGTAATCCTGACATTTTATATCCATGGTCACTTGTCCTTCCCACTAAACAAATACATAAAGTTAATAGATAAATTACCCTGCATTTTAGAGTGCAATTTAAGCTTAATTCTCAAGTCACAACTAAATCTGGCAATCAGAATCAAATATCTGAAATGAAATATTAAAGAAAATTGATGATTAAGTCATCACATTAAAGTCCCCAATTGCTTATTTGGCCCTGGAGTCTAGCAGGTTGGGCAATTAGAGTCACTGTGTTTATTTACCCATACAATATTTCCTTGATCCTCTGCCACTTTATCTGATGTAGCACCCACCTCTCTAGGTAAATATTTAAAATATATCTCACATCAGTCATTTTATCTCTCCTCATATGGCCACCACCCTACTTCCAGACTTTATCACTTCTAGCCTTGATTATTGTGGTAGTCTCTTTGCATTCAGTCTCCCTTTTCTCCAGTTCATCATCACCACAGTTGCTAAAGTGATATTCCTAAAGCACATAGCCAGTCACTCCTCTGCTTAGGAAATTCCAGTGGCTCTCTCTTTCTTCCAAGATAAAATAAAATCCCCTTTTTCTCCTTAATCTTTCATTGCCTGAATTCTACATATCTTTCGAGGCTTGGTGTATACCACTCTTTTTCATTCACTCTATCTTTCAGCCAAACTGACCTCCTAGCTACTCTACCAGATGTTTCATCTTGCATTTCTGAACCTTTGCACAGGCTGTCTCCAATGACTGGAACATATTCCCTCTTTAACTTTGCCTAATGGAATTGCTAGGTTTCTTCTGAACTCAGTTTAAATGCGCCCTCCTATAGGAAGCTTACCTTGAGCACTCCCCCACTTCCATATTAACTTTTATTTAATCTTCTATATATTTCTTGTTTCCTTCCAATAGAATGTGAACTCTTTGAGATTAGAGACTTTTCCTTTTTTTTTCTTTGTATCCTCATCACCTTGCATAGTACTCGGCACATAGCAAGGGCTTCATAAATGTTCATGTTATGAATGAATGTATGGCTTTAAGTATTCTTCAACCTTCATCATTCTATTAAGGGTTCAAGTGTGAGATCTCTTTGTTGCTGCCTCATACTGATACAGTTAAAAAGATTTTCCCTGTCATTGGGTAACCTGTACAGGTATTGTATGGTATAGAACCATTTTTCCTTTAGACTTTTTTCTCTTTTCTGGGACTTAGGGGTGAGGCACTCTACTACCTGTGGAAGACATGCGATTTGGAAAGCTCCAAAGCTAAGTGAACTACTTGCTACAAGGCTTAATGATGGCTAGGATGAGAATCCCAGGGGACATGGGTATGAGAATTAAAAAAAGTGAGAGATGTGAAGAGTTTGTGAATTTTTAATACAATAGGTAGTTATTTTTCCCTCTCCATTTTCTACCTCTTGATTCTTATATTCATGTACAAAAACCAAGGGACAGACTCAGCTAAATGAAATACCCCTCTTTAGCTTTTATTTTTTCCAATTACATATAAAAACAATTTTTTAACATTTGAGTTCCAAATTCTCTTTTGCCCCCTTCCCTCCCCCTCATTGAAAGATTAAATATGACGATTTATACATGTGTAGTCATGCAAAACATAGTTCCATATTAGTCATGTTGTGAAGGAAAACAGTCTTTTTACATAAAAACACCAAGAAAAATAAAGAAAGTAAAAAAATATGCTTTAATCTTGTACTTAGAATTCATCAGTTCTTTCCCTGGAGGTGGATAGCTCTTTTCATTATGAGTCCTTTGGAATTATCTGAGATCATTGTATTTCTGGGAATAGCTAAGCCATTCACAGTTGATCATTATACAGTACGGTTGTTACTGTGTACAATGTTCTCCTGGTTCTGTTTACTTCACTTTGCATCAGTTCATGTAAGTCCAGATATTTCTGAAATCTGCTTGTTTATCATTTCTTATAGCACAATAGTATTACATCACAATCATATACCACAACTTGTTCGGCCATTCACCAATTGATGGGCATCCTCTCAATTTCCAATTCTTAACCGACACAAAAATAGCTGTTATAAATATTTTTGTACATAAACACCCTTTGCCTCCCCCACTTTTAAAAAATCACTCTGGGATACAGACCTATTAGTGGTATTTCTGGGTCAAAGGTTATACAGTTTGAATGTCCTTTGGACACAGCTCCAAAAATAAAGAAAGTAAAAAAAAGTATGTTTTAATCTGTACTCAGACTTCATCAGTTCTCTCTAGAATGGTTGGGTCAGTTCAAAACTCCATCAGCAGTGCATTAATGTGCTACTTTTCCCACATCCTTTCCAACATTTGTCATTTT
This sequence comes from Phalanger gymnotis, assembly GCA_028646595.1. Classification (NCBI taxonomy): domain Eukaryota; kingdom Metazoa; phylum Chordata; class Mammalia; order Diprotodontia; family Phalangeridae; genus Phalanger; species Phalanger gymnotis. The sequence goes on from CM053623.1 coordinate 101,682,669, forward strand.
CCTTTTCTGTCATATTCACCAGTCTGATAGGTGTGAGGTGGTTCTTCAGAATTGTTTTAATTTCCACTTCTCTAATCAATAATGATTTTCTTTTTAGCTTTTAAAGACCTAATTAGCCTAGTCCCAATTTCTTGCCTATAATGTACTCCTCATTCCTTACCTCCACCTCATAGGATCCCTCTCTTCTTTTAATTTACAGTGCAAGTCTTATCTTTTCTTGAATCCTCCAAATACTTCCTCTCAAACAACTTTTTTAAACTACTTTATAGTTATTTATATTTATACTGTACATGCTTTAATGTGGACTTGTTGTCCCTACATTAGAATGTAAGATCCTTGAGAGAAGGGGTTATTTCGCTCTTTGTACTTCTATCCCCTAACACAGTGCCTGGCACATTGTAGGTATTTAATTAATAATGATTGGTTGCTAATTAAGGATATATATTGCCTCCTGAAATATAATTCTTCAGCTTTATAACTCTTAGCTTCTTAAAAAAAACATTTTTTGAGTCTTAAAGAGCCCAGTACAGGCCAGTGGTCTCGAATGGCAGCATCTGGTGATATGGTATTTGGAAAGTCCAATTTAACCTGTTTTCCCAAGTCTTTTCTTGAATTTCCTTAGCAATAAAATGCAACTAGTGATAAGAAGTTGGAGTATGAATTTCCATAATAGGAAGGTACTCTGTTAGCCTCAAAATAGACATTTCTGCTTTGACTCAGTCACTTAGGAATAAAAAGCTAAATCTTCTAAGTTTCAGGGCCAGTTTGAGCAAATACCCCTCAGTGAGGAAAGAGGAGTTAGATCAGGGATTCTCAACTGTTTGTGTGTCTTAGATGCCTTTGACATCTAAATTGAAAAAAAAAAACAACCTTATGAACCTTTTCTCAGAATGATGTTTTTAAATGCGTGAAATAGAATACGTAGGCTTACAAAGAAAATCTGTTATATTGAAATATAGCTGCCAAAATATTTTTTTTAAAAAATCAATTACCCCAGGTTAAAACCCTCTACATATAATTACTTTACCTACAAGTTTCCCTTTCCAGGGAATTTTCTCATAATTTATGTCCAAGGTAGGTCAGTTGTGCTGGTAATTGATACAGCTGGCCAGTTCATTGGCTGTGTCACATTTGTTTAGTGATGTATCATCCACATCCATTGTCTGTCTTCCATTTCTTACTTCATGTCTGCCCAATTTGCAGGTGCATCCTGAAAAGGCCAGAGAGTGGGAGTACCCTGTTTCATTTACTTCAGTTACAGATCAAATAAACTGTCAACCTTGTTATGGGGAATTATTTATTTTTGATTGAAAGAATCGGAATCAGAAAAGATGGATTAGAAAAATTATATGATATGCATATGGAGAACAAAAGTAGAAAGGGATTGGAGGCAGGAAGGTCATCTGGAAGGATAGTGTGGGTGGGGCCAATGAGGGCCCAAACAGTGTGGGATGAAGTGGAAAGGAGAGAATAGCATTTCAGAAGGTAGAATAATAGTTGATTAGATGTGGTGAATGAGAGAAAGAAAGAAGAGGCAATGATGACTCATCCATTACATGTTAAGAAAGCCATCCTTTTTTTCTGAATACACAGTGTTGCAGCCTTCATATGTTAGAGGAATATTACATAATGAAATCCTTGCAGGGAACAGAAATCATCCAAAACACCCCAACCTTCTTAACTCAGTTCTGTGAACATTTTGGACATTTTTATTTTGAGCTACAAAGTATAGTTTCTGTAAACTCTGTTCTAGAGTTCTGTGAATTCTTAAGTAAGACTTTAAAGTAACATCATCACCTCCACATTGATGTTAGTTCATCCTCATCAAAAAGTGTACGAATTTTTTTCCTAATATTGAAATTCCTTCCCCTACCTCTCCCCTCCTCCCCTCCAGATTGCTACCCAAGGATAAAGCTAATCTGTGAGTCTTTAATCCTAAAACTATATAATAGCTCATAAAGGCCTTCAGATGTGTAGCCAAAAGGCACAGCTAGCTTAGAACAATGGCATTTAATAAACCAGAATAGTAAGAAAATAGCAACAAAATATCTCCCCCATAAACTTGGGGTGTACTCTCCCACAAAATATTCCTCTTCACCCAGGATTAGTGGAAAGAGTGGACACAGAGCACAAGTACAGGGGTATGAGCAGTGTGTGACCAACTCCTGTGGAGGTGGGACCAAGGCAAGTGTGAGGAGGGGCCACTTACCACCTTCAAGTTGCTTCTACTGACATTGATTTTTTTAAGTTTCTGAGGGTTAGTGCTTTGCTGAACATTGCTCAAATGTAGTCTCTATACCTTCGTTTTCTGATTCAGTTAGAACCCTAGGCTAGAGTATCACTGTGTACTTTTAGTCAATTATTTAAAAAAAATTAAGGCATATTACTCTAGCATCATCAGATTTTGTAGTAGTTGTTGCTCACGTCACTTTTTGTGACTCCATGAACTATACTGTCCATGGGGTTTTCTCGGCAGTGATACTAGGGAGTTTTGCAATTTCCCTCTCCAGTGGACCATGAGAAGTCTCCCCTATTTTACTGCCTCAGACCTTGGCTCAGAGGCCTCCCATTTTCTGAGTGAGAGAGATTCTCTGCTTCAGATGAGGAACTCTTTAGAACAAAAGAGTGTAATTGTACTAGCAAGCCAATACTCAAAGGCTTAGCTTTTTCTTTCAACAACTCTTCTTGTCTTATGGTGACTTTTCAATAAACTTTTCACATTTTATCACTTCAAGTTAGATTATAAAAAGATAGCACTTTTTAGCCTATTTATCAAATAGCCAATGGGATTTTGGGTTCTCTGATCTTTAAACTCTCATCTGTGTTGTTTATACATGCAGGCGAGTAGGCAGAGAAGTAAAGTTCCTGGGGTAAACAAAGTAATGATGATAGTAGCTAACATTTAAAGTTTGTAAAATATTTTACGTATGTTATTTCATTTTACCTTCACATCAACCCTGTTAGTTAGGTAGTATTATAGGGCAGCTGGGTGGTGCAGTGTATAGCACCAACTCTGGAGTCAAGAGAACCTGAGTTCAAATTTGGCCTCAGACACTTACTTGTTGTGTTATTCTGGGTAAGTCACTGAACACTGTTTTTTTTCAATTTCCTCATTTGTGAAATGAGCTGGAGAAGGACCTGATGAACCACTCTGGTATCTTTGCCAACATCATGAACACAACTGAAGAAGACTAAGAAACAACAAAAAATATTCTCTCTATTTTACAAGTGAGGAAACTGAGCCTTGAGGGAGATTAAGTGACTTGCCCAGGGTCACCTAGCTAGTAAGTATCTGAGGCAGCCTTCTAACCCAAGCTTTTCTCATTCCAAGTATAGAATTCTATCTGTTACACCAAGCCGCCTCTCATGGGCATTAGTGTGCATGGTTTTATAATACACACATCTTTGCTTATTTGAACATCAGTATGTATCTAATTATAAAAAATATTGTAGTGAATTTTCTTGACTTTTGTTTTTGATTCCTACTTTTCTGCTTTTGGGTTTAGTACTGCAATATTTTGCTTTCTCATCCTCAGGAATAATTAAAAACATGAAATAAAAACTGTTTATTACCAAGTTCTGTCTTATGTCCGTAGATTTCATGTAAAACTTTATTTTCTGTCTTTCAACTTCGTTAAACTTAGACCCTTTGCAATGGAGGAAAAATTCAGACTTTCCCTTCAAATTCTGTATTTCTCTTTTGATGTGACCACCAGTTTGTGATGGTAATAATTGTGTAAGACAGAAGGTTTTATTAAACTATCTTAACATATTAAACTTGTAACCATGTTATTTTTTCCTTTGAGTAAATATATGTGGAAGACAGTATGGGTTTAGGGAGAAGGGAGAAGGTCTACCCTCTTAGTTTTATCTCTGCTTATTCATTATATCATAATAGCAAGGGACATTACAATAGAACTTTATAGTTCACAAAGTATGTTCTATCTGTTACCTCTTGTAATCTATGCAACAGCCCCATTAGGTAGTTCAAGAAGGATAAAGATTGAGAAGTTTATTGGATTGGCAATTGAGAGATTATTGGTGACTTCAGAGAGGTGGGTTTCAGTTGAATAATGAGGTTGGAACTTAGGTTATAAAGGGTTAATAATGGAGCGTTGTTGGAAGCAGTAAGTATAGATAGATGGCTTTCTCGGATGGTTAGCCAAGAAGGAGAGAAGAGCCATAGTAGTGTAGCTAGTATAAATGGTAGGATCAAATGAGGCTCTTTTAAGGATGGGGGGGATTTGAATGTATTTGCAGAAGTCAGGAAAGGTACAACTGTATAGGCAGAGTTTGATAGAGAGGTAGTAGTGATGACAGAGGGGACATTCTCTTAGAGAAGACAGGGTGGGATGATCAAGGACGCTTTTAGAGGGATATACCTTGGCAAGGAAAAGGATTGTCTCTTTATGAGAGACAAGGTTGAAGGAGATATAGTAGAGGAAGGCCTGAGTGATAAGAGTTGAGCAAAAAGGAAGAAGATGGAGCTTTCATCAGTTGATTTCAGTTTTTTTTTTTCTGTGAAGTGTAAAATGAAGGTCTGGGGAAGGGATGCCATGAGAAGCTTGGGGAGGAATGATAATGTTTGGAATAGCCTTTGTGGTGAATGAATGGCAGAGATAAATGTTGAGGAGGTTTAACAGAATTGCCTTGCTTCAATGAGGACCCAGTTAAGATCATGTAACATAACTTTATAGTGGCCTGAGTCACTATAGTTTAACTAGGTAGAAATGAGAGAATTTAATAACTAATTGGACGTGTGGGTTGAGTTAGAGTGTGGAGTCGAGTGATGCCGAGGTTGTGGATCTTGTTGGGAGCATCAAAGTTGCTTGACAGTAATGAGAAAGTTTGGGAAAAGAGTAGGTTTTGAGGAAAAGGTAATGTCTGATTTAGACATGTTCAATTCGAGATGCCAGTGAGACCTGCTTACTAAACTATCTAACAGGTAAGTCCATTTTTTTCCTAGTGAACGGGGATTCCTACTTGACTGTGAGATCCCTTGATGTCTTGTGTTCAGTGTAGGCTGTTTTATCTAATTATAATTATGCAAGTTTCCATCAAGCTTCCTTCTGATGAATTTTCTATCACCAGACCAAGGAGAAGCTATAAGTCAAATGGGGAAATATTTAATTGGGACAGAATAGTAAAGTAAATACATAAAAATCAAGCAATAGTATGATTCTCTGCCTCCTTCCGTACTGGAAGGAGTATAACCTACTGATTCACTAGTGTGACAGAGATTGATCCCCTATGAAACTCAAGCGTTGAGGTGAAGAAGGATTGTGATATTGCTGGCACACCTCTTTCTCTTTTTACCTGGCTGTTTTTCACAGCTTCATAGCTTAACCCAGAGCTCTCTTTGGTTGCTCCCATTCCTCCAAAGCCTGCATTCACTTTGGATTTGCATTCTCTGCCTATAAGGCTGCCATTCGTGGATCCTCTTGAGGTTCTAGTGCCATCTGTTGAAGCTAATTGGTACTATGGAAACTTCTTTCTTGGCTTAGGGGTAGGAGTGTTACTACTTAATGTCTTTTGAGAACAGCCTCGGCCAACATATCCGAGGGGCTAATTGACATTTTTCAGTTCTTTTGTTAGTTGGACCTATACCACTTGACACACAAAAAGGGTCTTAAGATGATTGTCAAGATCCTGCTTATCAGTCTTCTTCCCCCAACAAGATAACTCCCTATGTGCTACTATTAGCACTTCTTCCAGGGCATATTATATTCCCCTGCCTCCATCCCCAACCTGAGAACCATTCTTTCTGATGTGTCTTCGTGGTATTAGGAATTATAATACTTCTTTTCTTTTGATTTTTTACTCTGTTATTTCTCCCCATCCAGCTCTGTCATCTCAAGGTGCATATACTTATTCTTAAAATGTGGTTCTCCAAAGAGGATTTTAGCAACAGGGAAAAGATTGAACCAATGTTGGTGACTTTTGTTCTGAATTTCCGCCATAGCAAAAAGAACCCGTTGTCCTTATACTTGTTACTAGTGTGGAAGATACTCATTAGATGTGAACTTGCTGAAGAGGCACCCACCTAACATTCTCTTTAGTTGCACTGTTATCCCAGGCCTCGAAACTTATGGGTACAACATAAAATCTCACCACAAGGGAAATGAGTTGAGGTTGCAAGAGGCAATCTTCTTTCCAATTTGACTGGCACTTTGCGAATAACTCATGCAAACATCACAAAGTAAGGTCCCAATTCTTTTGATCTTTCCTTTTGTAGTTACCTCCCTTCATATTTCTTTAGCTGTGGGGCCATTTGTGTGTTCACCAGAGACTGGTACAACACAGAAACTCCAAATTCTCTTTTAGAAAGTTGAGACCACAAACTTCCAGAAACTTGTAATTGGCTAAGAAACTGTCTCCTTTCTCTTCAGGTGGCTGGGGTTTACAAAATACAGACTTTAATAATTGGGATGGACCCCACTGGAAATCTACTCCACACATACTTGAAAAAAGAATTTCTCTTACTACATACCTGACAAGTCTTCTAGCCTCTGTTTGCAGACCAATGAAGGGTTCCTACTGCTTTGTATTTCTAAGGCATCCTATTCCACTTAAAGACAACTCAAATCATTAGGAAATTCTTTCCTAACATCAAGTCTCAGTTTAATTTTTTGTGACTTTCACTCATTGCTCTGCCTTCTGGGGCCTAACAAAGTCAATGTATCTTCTCTGTGACAACCTTTCATATACTTGAAGACAGTTGCCAAATCTTTCCTGAATCTTCTCTTCTCTAGGCTAATTCCCAGTTCTTTCAACGAATCCTCACATAACATAGGCTCAAGGCTATTTACTATCTTGCTTGCCCTTGTTAGCGCTCCTTTTCACGTAAATCTCTTTTCAGCAAAACTTCATGAAATGTCTATCTTTTTTCTATAGACTAAATAAACGTAGGTCCATTTATCCATTTATACTCATTTTTTGATTAAGATAAAAATATACAGCCGCATGGTTCCTTTCAAAATGCAAATGGTTGTCATTGTAGGGTTCCGTGTTAGTCTAGTTTTGCTTATGATTTAACTTGTTGCAGAGTTTATTTCTCCAAGATTTAAAAGATTGTTCATCAAAACTGCCAGTACATTTAAAATATTTACAGTAAAGTTGGCTGATATTTGAGAGATTTATACTTTTTGCTTTAGACTACAGTTTAACATATAAGTTTTTCAGCATATGAGGCAATTTGTCTAATACAAGGTTGGTAAAATCAGTTTTACAACTTTGGATCTCTTAATAGAGTAAAATAAACTTTGCTTACTGAGTTTGAGAGCACTTTTCATTAGTTGATATTAAAGCATCCTTCATATGTTAAGAGTAGTGTGGCTAAAAGGAGACACTAATGCAAAGGCACACTTAGTACCTCATATTATAATAAATGTTTCAGTAATGTAATAGAGAATAATAAACAACCCTAAACTCAACAATCCATCACATTTGAATTTTAAAAATATGGACATATATGAGTTTTGACATTCATTTTAGCAGAGTACTTTTTCTTTTCCATTAATAATGATATAGCAAGCCAGATTAATTGGTTATTCCAGTGCAGCCAACTCATGTTTAACAGATATTCACATGTCTAAACATGGCCTCTTATATCCTTTTGATGTAGTAGCATGATTTAAAGGACTCCAGCTTGAAGTTTTAAGAACTTCTCAGTAAATTCTAATAGCTTTTCTTTGTTACATAAAACAGAGCATCCCTGTGGACTTCTTATCTAAATTACAAACCTGTGGGCTCATGGCTATTCATACCTAGCAGTTATCATAAAAGAAGAAAGAGGAGAAACAACTGTTGGTCTCATATCAGACTCACTTTGATATTTCTATTTTCTGGTGGCATGGTCAGGGAAACAGTGTGTTTGAATGAATAAAGAACCAAGAGAGCTGGCACATACTAGCTTTATGACTCTGGACAAAGGCTAAATCTCAATGCTATAAGGAACTTTCTGAGACTACTTATTGCAGAAAAGATACTGGCCTGTGTTGCTAGAGGTAGTTTTCTCACCTGGGAGTTCCTTATATCAGCGAGAACTTGGCCCAATCCCTATTTCTATTTCTGCTGTCTTGTATCAGCTGACTTTCCATATTTTAGATCTTGCCTTAATCTTTGAGATTTGCTGCATCCCTCAAGCCTTATCTGATTCTCTAGAACCAAATTTATACTTGCTGCTTTAAACAAATGTTTTATTGATACTTTCACATATCACCGTCACTTCCAGTGAGCCCTCACCCTCTGACTCTTTAGCCACCTCATAACAAGCAAGTACAGTTCAGTTTAGTTTTTTTTTTAGTCAACACCTGGCCATGTCTGAAGATTCATACCTCATACTGCACCTGTGGTATACCACCTCTTCTCTAAGAAACAAGGGAAATATGTTTCACTTTCAGTCTTCTGATATTACCATTGAACAGTGAATTAATCAGAGTTCTAGAGTCTTGGTGTTTTCCTTTGATTTGTCATGTAAATTCTCCCAGTTGCATTAGTACAAATGTTCTCTGCTTTCCCACATTCATGTTTTTTTTTTCCAATGTGTTAATAATAACATTCCTGCACCACCATTTTTTCAACAATTACCCAATCAGTAGGTACTCAAAAAATGCTACTATAAATATTTTTGTTTAGATGGAATATGGTCTCACAACTGTGCTGAATGAGGGCATTAAAAATTAATGTTGTCTAACCTCAAGTGGGCCCTCCCTGTAGCAAGGGAGTTTTTTTATTCCTCCCTAATTGATTCCTTTTCTCATTCCAGTTGAAGCTATTCCAGAGCTTTTCTTCCCACCTCCTTGCTCCCACACTTCCCCTTCTTTTCTCTCTTCCAGCTGAGGACCTTGGCCCTTAATTTACTGAGGAAATTATGGCACTGCACTTTGATCTTCCTCTTCTGTTATTCCCTTAATTTCAAGACTGCCAACATCATCTGGCACTGTCTCTGCCTTTCCCCCAGTCTCTTTACCAAAGAGGTAGCCCTAACCTTTTACTTAAGCCCTTGAGGTCATCCTCTCCTGTCTTCTACAGTAGATTTCATTCCTCAGTCATTCTCTGTCTCTTCTTTCCCCACCAAACCCTAGTCCCAGTGGCCCCTGCCTTTGATTGGATGAACCCCAAATCTCCTTTTAAAGAGAGCATCCACTTGTCACCAGTATACACTCTGGACTTAGCTATAATGCCTTCAAGATGGAAAACCTTCCTCTTCATCCTGCAAACCCCACCCCCAGTTTCATCTTTCTTTTCAGTGTTGTCTTTCCCCATTAGAATGTAAGTGTTCTTGAGGACAGAGACTTTTTTTTTTACCTTGTATTTGTATTCCTAGAGCTTAGTACTGTGCCTGGAATGTGCTAAGTACTTAATAAAAGCTTTCTTAACTGACCGTCTGGGTAAAAGTATAATTTAGTGCCCTTTTGTATTTGTAAATTGTTTTCCAAAATATTAATCTATTGCTTCTTCTCCTGAGCTTTGACCATTCTAGGCTGATAGAATCCCTCAATTTCTGTTAATTAATATATTTTGATGCTAAATATAGCTTGTTGAATCAGGCAGTTCTTTCCGAGTCCCTGTATCCCTGCTTTGGGATCCATGTCTCAAATAACATTAGTTGGGAGACTTCATTTCTCTTCCTAGCTTTGAAAATGATAGCTTAACAGTATGTAAATTTAAATCTGTCTGTAATGAAGATATTTATCACCTAGATAATAAGGAGGTAATTAATAGTCATATAAATATAATATTTATATGATACATAATTCATATTATATTTTTCCTAATAAAAATGTGCTAATCCATATTTTTCACTGTACAGTGTGTTGATGTCATTCATGTAGAAGTTGGTAAGATTTTTTAAATCTTGTAAATATATTCTTATAGTATCAGAATTACTATGATATGTATTTATTATTGCCAGAATACCTGACACTGACATTGGATCTATAAAGCAAAAGATTAAAAGAGATATGGTTTGTGCCTGCTCTGTAAAGCAAGAGGGAGTGGAGGACAGTAGATATAGTGTTGGATTTGGACTCAGATGATCTATTTTTTTAAATCCTGTCTGCTTGCTACCTCTTTGGCTTTAGGCAAGTCACTAGAGAGCTCTCTGAAATTCAGGTTTTTTTTTCTTTTGAATTCCATATTTTATTATTTAATATTTTTTAGTTTTCAGCATTGATTTCCGTAAGATTTTGAGTTAAAAATTCTCTCCCCATTTCTACGCTCCCCCCACTCCAAGATAGCATATATTCTGATTGCCCCGTTCCCCAGTCAGCCCTATCTTCTGTCATCTCACTGCCCCCCCCATCCGCTTTCCCCTTACTTTCTCGTAGGGCCAGATAGATTTCTATGCCCCATTGCCTGTATATCTTATTTCCCAGTTGCATGCAAAACCAACTTTTTTTTGAACATCTGCTTTTAAAAATTTGAGTTCCAAATTCCCTCCCCTCTTTCCTCCCCATTCACCCTCCCTAAGAAGGCAAGCAATTCAACAGAGGGAACACATGTATCATTATGTACAGCACTTCCACAGTACTCATGTCGTGAAAGACTATGTTTCCCTCCATCCTATCTTGTCCCCCTTTATTCAGTTTTCTCCCTTGACCCTGTCCCTTTTCAAAAGTGTTTGCTTTTGATTAATTCTTCCCCCATCTGCCTTCCTTTCTATTATCCCCAGTTTTTATCCCCTTCCCCCTACTTTCCTGTAGGGGTAAGATACCCAATTGAGTAAGTATGTTATTCCCTCCTCAAGTCAAATCCGATGACAGCAAGATTCATTCATTCCCCCTCACTTACCCCCTCTTGTCCTCCAACAGAATTGCTTTTTCTTGCCACTTTTGTGTGAGATAATTTACCCTATTCTATCTCTAAAGTACCTTCTAGCTCTCAATCTATGAGCATCATCATCATCATCTTCATTAGCAACTAGCATTTATAAAACACGTTAAGATTTACACACTGCTTTGTAAGTATTGGTCAGCTATAGTTGCACAGTGGATACAGCGTCTGGCCTAGAGTCAGAAAGACTTATCTTCTTGAGTTCAAACCTGGCCTCAGATACTTACTAGCTGTATGACCCTGGACAAATCACTTAACCCTGTTTGCCTCACTTTTTTCATCTGTAACATGAGCTGAAGAAGGAAATGGCAAACCACTCCGATATCTTTCCAAGAAAATTCCAGATGAGGTAATGAAGAGTTGGACATAACTGAAATGACTGAATGACAGTAAAATAGCAAATATTATCTTATTTTTTAACTCACAACAAACCTAGGTTGTAGGTGCTATAATTATTTCCATTTTAGAAATACTTAGGTATATATAGGTTATGTGACTTGTCTAGGTATGTATCTGGAGCAAGTATGTGTCTGAGGAAGGATTTGAACTCAGGTCTTTCCTGACTAAAGGTCCAGTGCTCTATCCACTGTACGTGTAATCCACTGTAGATACATATCCACTTTGTATAATAATAATAGTGATAATATGTGTAATTTGTATAAAGTAAGAAGCAAAGAATGATATTTAGTAAATATATATATATATATTATGTACATATAGTAAATATATGTATATTTAGTAAATACATATAATATAGGTATAGTAAGGAGTAAGGAATGATACTGAATAAATACATGTATATATGTATATATACTATATATAGTAAGTATATGTATAATTTGTGTAAAGTAAGGAGTAAAAGAATGTTGATATTTCATAATTTATAGCTTTTATTTTGGGGCAGAAAAGTGAGTAGGATTTTCATTTCTGTTTATTTTAACATAGATTAAAAGTGTTTTGTTACATAATTAGATGAGTTTCAATATGAATAGTCATGATTATTTTGTAGTGTTCTTCCTGTATCTATAACCCCAGAATCTGAGGCCACAGGACTTCCGTCTGCAAGTCTGGTCTCACTGTACATTGAATTTCTTAGGCATAGAGAATAAAAAGTCAGTAGCTTATCACCAGAGAGTTTTGCTTCTCATACCCATCTGACCTTTGCGTAGCAATTGTACAATAATTAGGTCCCCATAATCAGTATCTAAACTAAAAAGTTTCTATAGAATTTTAGGTGTAAGAATATATCCATAAACTTGAAGAACAAAATTCTGTTTATGAGGTTTTTCATTTTAAAATTTTATGTTAAAAATTATTTTGTTCCTTTATCCTGTAAAGTTCTATTGAAAATCCTCCAAATTTTATGCTGTAATTTATGTTCTTTGAGCTTTATTAAAGCTATACTGAGTTAATCAGTTTTATATTGGATTATTGATTATTTGCTTGAGCATTTTGTGTGTTGTAGCTACAATACATAGGAAAGAGGCAGAGAGATTAATTGTCACAAATTTGTTGCTGTCTTTATTTAAACCCTGCTTGAGTTTTCCTTTTTTGTTAATTCCTAAGCATGTGCTGACTTGATAGCTAAGAAAGCTAAGTGTCTGAACATGAAAGAGACTCAATCTGTCTTTCCTCTTAATATTTCTCTTGGTTAGAAGCAGCAGATTTTCCCTTATGCTCATTAGCATGAAATCTTGTAGTTATTTGAAACTCCTGGTTCTACATGGTTAGCTTAAGTTCCTTCCATGTTCTTCTAGTGCATAGTTGGCTTGGCTTGCTTCCTCCTTCCTAGTTCTTCTTGCTCTTGTTACCTGTGCTCTGTTTCTTGTTCTTCCCCATCACCCAGTGACTGTGGGAAGGACATAGCTTTTTACCCTTGCCTTGCTTTTTAGGAATAGCTCAGAGCCCTTAACCAGATTTAAGGGACATTTCTAAGTTTACAATGATGTTAAGAGTCAATGTTCATGTTAAATACCTCATGTTAATACTTTGAGGAAATAGGGCCTCTCCCTTTTTTAGCTACTTTACTTCTACTGAGTGACCCTTCACTTTCCCCAGGTGTTCTCTTTGGATAGAGTGAATCCATTTGCCAAGAGAACCAGGACCAACCTGGTAAAGCTGGTTTGTATCCAGCCATCCCTCCTTCATTTCCCATAACCCTCCAAAATAATGTGAAATCCTAAGGCTTGAGTCGGACCTCCTATTTTATGAGCCCCCAGCTTTAGGCTTGCCTCACAGGTTTCAACCTTAATTTACTCCAATTTTTTCCAACCACATACTCAAAGAGACCTTTTTCCTGTTATTAGAACAAAGAGACCCTTTTATTTCTCAAAAGTACTAATTCTTTTGGGAAAGTCTTCTACCCTTTACCCTCTTTCTGGATCCCCTCAAAGTCCTCTCTCCTTATCCTCTTGACTCTTTTTTCTTTTTTCCAGTCTGATTGGAGCATCTATGGCTACCATTGATAGTTGGGTTACTGCTAGACTGTGGCACTGAGAGCATTAGCTATTTTTGGTTATTATCTGTTGCCGATTGATTATTTTTTCCTTCCTTGGTCTGGTTTTCCTCATGTTGCTTTAAGTTGGAAGTTTTTTTCCAGGCCGCTGAACATTCTGATCTCTATAAGCAGTGTTTTGTTTTGTTCCATCTCTGCTCTCCTTTTTCTGGCTCAACGTATAGGACAAGTTTCTATTAGTGTCAGTGAATACCCTATTGGCCCTCATCAATTGCATTCAGATTTACCAGTTAAAAGAAATAAATACATTGCTTTAACTATCGAGACATACGAGTGAACTATTCTTTCACCTATGTATAGGGCTGGTGCCATAAAGTAAATGAAAGAAGCAGTACAATTAGGGCAATCCATGGCATGATCAAAATAGTGATTAGAAAAGAGGAAACATTTATGTGGTACCGCCTGCGTGTCAGACATTATGCTAAGCACTTTTACAAGTATTTAACTCATTTGATCTTCACAGCAACCTGGGACGTAGATGCCGTTGTTATCCCCAAATTATGTTGAGAAGAGTAAGACAGGTTAAGTGATTTGCCCAAGGTCCCATAGATAGTAAGCTTCTGAGGCCGAATTTGAATTCAGGTCTTCCTGACTCCAGATCCACTGCTATATTCACTGGCCTGGAAGTCAGGAAGATCTAGTTTCTTAGCATGGTGCTTAGCACATGATAGGAGTTTTGATAAATATTTATTGATTGATTGGTTCAAGTTCCATCTCTGATCCATGCTGTGGTTGTATGGTCCTGGGAAAGTTAGTGAACCTTTTAGTGCTACAGGTAGCTCTCTAAGAATCTCTTAAGCAAGGAGTTGATCTGTATTTAATGTTGGTAATTCTCTTGACTCAGGAATGGAACCTCTTGGGAGAGGTGTATCTGCCAGCAGGGGTAGGATAACTGTGGCTCAAAAATAGGAGGCCAAACTGAAAGGAAAGAAATTTATTAGTATGCTAAGGAACACTGATGGCAGCTAGAGAGTGGATTTGGTTTTTATAACTTTTCAGGGATGTTTAGAGTACGCAGTCAGCCACCCACATTCTGCAGCAGCAACTTAGAATAGATAAAGAATTTCACAGGAGAGAGGTTGTGTAGAGAAAGGGGAAATTATTTTAGAGATAAAATGGGAACATTTGGAATACAACAGGCAGGATTTCTTGTTCAAATAAGAAAACATTCCTCAGTCCAGGATCGAAGACAAGAGGAGGTGACCAATACGATTGTTAAAGGTGTCCATTTTGACAAAAATGCAAAGGTCCCTCATCCAAGGACAACAAATACTTACAGCAGTGAACGAGACCATCTGTGGTTCAGTGTCCTTGCATCATTGCCTCTGTATGTGTGTGTGTATGTTTTGCTTTGTTTTCTCTTTTGTCACTAAGTAGTTGAGAGATTAGTGTCTATCAATCCATAGAGAAAGTGATGTGGTTCATGTTGCCCCTCCCTCCCCCATGGGAGAGCATATTCTTAAAGAGGAGTAAGCAAAGTACTATGGTAGTTTAGTAAGGGTAGAGATTCTTTCTAGCTGAGAGGGTAGTGTATGAAGAAAGTCTTCATGGAGAAGCTGGCATTTGGACAGGGCCTTGACGTGGTACAGTGGATAGACAACTGGGCCTAGGGTCAGGAAGACTCAAGTTCAAATATGGCCTTGGACTCTTATTAGCTGTGTTCCCTCAGCAAGTCACTTAACCTGTGTTTACTTCAGTTTCCTCAATTGTAAAATCAGGATAAAAATAGCACTTACTCCCAGTGTTATTGTAAGGATCAGATGAGTACAATATTTTTAAAGAACTAGGTGCAGTGCCTGGCACATAGTAGGTATTATATAAATATTATTATTATATCAGACATTGATGCATTTGGAAAAGGCAGCCTAACTTTACAGCAAATTCGCAAAGATGTGAAAGCTCAGAATGTGATCAGGGATGAGCACATAGTATGGTTTGTCTGGAGTACTGAATAAATGGAGGACATAGTTGTGTGAGATAAATCTGGACATGTAATTTGGAGTGAGATTGTGGAGAGCCTTGAATGTAAATCTAAGCATCTTGGATTTAATCTAAATCATTCATTCAATACACGTTTATTAAGTGCCTACTATGTTTGGGCCACTGTACTAAGGGCTGGGGATACAAAGAAGCAAGAGATAGGCCCTGCCCTCAAGATGTTTACAATCTAATGGATGAGCCTGCATGCAAACAAATATATACAAGGCAAGCTATATAAGGGATAAAAAGGAAATGAAAGAGGGAAAGCACTGGAACTGAGGGATTATTGAAGGCTTCCTGTAGAAGGTGAGATTTTAATTAGGACTTAAAGGAAGCCAGGGAAGTCAGTAGTTGCAGAGGAGGAGGGAGGGAGAGTGTTCCAGATGTGAGGGACAGCCAGAGAAAATGCTCAGAGCTGAGATGGAGCATCTTGTCTCATTCACAGAAGAGCCGGGAGGCCAGTGTCACTGGATGGAAGTGTACATGTTGCGGAGTAAGATGTAAAAAGACTGGAAGGGTAGGAGGGGACTAGGTTATGAAGGGCTATAAATGCGAAACAAAGCATTTCGTATTTGTGCCTGCAAGCAATAGGAAGCCATTTGAGTTTATTGGGTGAGGGGTTGACATGATTGGACTTATGTTTTAGGAAAGTCAGTTTAGTGGCTGAGTGGAGGTTGGATTGGAATGGGGGGAAACTTGAGGCAGGGAGTCCCATCAGCAGGCTGTGGCACTAATCAAGGCATGAGGTGATGAGGGTCTGCATTAGAGTGGTGGAAGAGACAGAGAAGATAAGGGGGTGTATTTGAGAGATGTTGCAAAGGGGAAATTGCCAGCAGATTGGATATGGGGGGGTGAGAGATGGTAAAGAATCCATGATGACTCCTAGGCTGTAAGGATCTAGGAATATAGTGTTGCTCTCTACAGTGACAGGGAAGGTAGGCAGTAGGGAGATTTTAGGGGAAAAGATAACGAGTTCTACTGTGGACAAACTGAGTTCAAGACGTCTACTGGAAATCCAGTTCAAGATTTTTGTCAGTCATGGCGATGTGAGATTGGAGGTCAGCAGAGAGACTGGGGCAGGAAAGGTAGATTTGGGAATTGTCAGCATAGAGTGGTAATTGAATCCATTAGAGCTGATGAAATCACTGAATGTGGAAGTGTAGGATAGAAAAGAGGAAGGCCCAGGACGGAATCCTGAGAGAAGCTTTTGGTCAGAGAGTGTGGTCTGGAGGAGGATGCAGCAAAGAAGACAGAATAGGAGTGGTCAGCTAAGTAGGAGAAAAACCAGGAGAGACTGGTATCTTGAAAACCTAGAGAGAAGAGAGCATCAAGGAAGAGAGAACAATTAACAACAGCTAAGACTGTTGTTGTTCATCCTTCTTGAAGAAGACCAGTAACATCAGGAGGGTGAGGTCTGCCTTGCAAATGAGTTGGATTCAAGTGAGGCAGAGCTCCTCGAAGTCATCAGGCTCACTCTCTTCTCCAGAGTCATCAGAGTCCAGTGCCAAGACATAGGTCAAGATGAGTGGCAGTGACCCCAGATGCAGTGGGCGACCTTGACCTTTTTATACTAAGGTTTTTCCCCAAGTCTCACTTTGTCTGAGGCAGCGCCCATTCAGTAATTAAAGGCTAGGTAGGGATTGAGGCAAAAGATGGCTTAGTTTGCCTTCATAAAAAAATCGGTTTGGAAGGGGAAGATTCTCAAGAGTTTCTGTCCAGAACAGAAACAATTGCTATTTACAATCACTCTGAGAGACTGCTTGAACAAGTAGAAGGTTAGCCTTGGTAAGGAGTAAGGCTACTTCTTTTTTCTGTAAAATATGAGGCAAAGTTCTGAGCTGAGAGAGTGGGGTGGGGAGGGAGAGCCATAGGAGGTTTGAGAAGGGATGAAGAGGTCTAGAAGAGCTGCTTTGGAGAATGGATAGTGAATTGATAAGGGAGGTATACAGAGTAGGATTGCTTAGCAGTGGTGAGGGTCCAGTTGATGTTTTTGCTAACATAAATTTATAGTTGACCCAGTCATAACAGTTGTTTAATTTTCTCCGCCTTCATTCAGCAACATGTGTATGAGTGTGAAGGTGACAAATTGTGGGAGTGATCCAAGCTGAGGCTTGGCTGGATGTAATCAGTCATATGATAAAGGGGCTGGGGATTCTAGACAAAACAGTGTAGAGTTGAACTGGTTTGCCCAAGGAGTCCAGATGAGGAGAAGAAGAGAGTCATTACTTCAGGTCTGGGAGAGAATTGAAGGCTCAAGGAACTGGATACCACAGTGAGGATGAAGAGTAATGTGAGGGAAGGAAGAGGGAGAGGTGAAATGCCTCATTGTAGACTTTTGTAGAGAGGAAAAGATCATTGTAGGATAAGGAGATCTCTTGAACATGGAGGTGGTACATATGAGGGTGGAGGCAACACTAAGGGTATTGTCTGTGGCTAAAGTGGGGTGGAGGAGTAGCTCAAAAGAGGTGAGTAGGCTGAGGAAATGAGGGGTTAGAGTATTTGAGGGAGACTCAAAATATATTTTGAAGTCCTCTAGTATAAGGGCAGGAGACAAAGGCAGGCATCGAATTCATTGAAGGAGGAAGAGGAGTGACCTGGGAGGGGGTCTTTACACAAAAGCTACCAGGATTTTGATTGGGTGATGGCTATGAATAGCATGAACCTCAAAGGAAGAGAGATTACTGAGTGATGGCTGTTCATTGTAAGTTGTTAAGCTGTTAGGATAAAGTGAAAGTGAGAGGAAATTAGAGTCTGTGACATGTCTGTGTCAAGAGACATGGATTCATGAGAGTTGGAATTGGCCATGGGTGGAATTGGTGGAATTGATAAGCACTTTGTATGTATCCATGTGCCTTTTTTTCTCCTTGCTAGATTATAAACTCTCTGACAGTAGCCTGTGTCCACTTTCCTCTTTGTATTCTCAGTGCTTAGCCTTTTAAAAGTAGCCTGTTAAGTAGCAGGTATGTTAATAAATTTGTTGGGTTTAATTGAATTATATAATTTGTCCTTTTTGTTCCTTTACTTTTAATTAAGCGTATTGGGTTCAAGAATGGGAAAGTTGTGCTATTTAAGTTACCATGTATTTGTTTTAGGAAACAGTAACTCAGGGGAAATGGGCCCAGCTCTTGGCCTATCCCTCCTTCAGAAATGAGAGCCGTGCCCAAGAAGTATTGCTGCTTCGATGAAAGTTTTTGCTTTCCCAACTGTTGTCCTGTAGCACCTCTGCAGAACAAGGGTGTTTCTAAATACCTTAATCATGCGGGCTATTGTTATTTGCACTTTTAACTTCCAGGTGCAGATATACCAGTCTTTATTTGTTTATTTTTCTCATTGCAGTCTTTTTTTTTAACACACTTGTCTTGTATCACTTTTATTTTAAAACTTGGCAGTCCGTTCAGCTTGCTTCCTTTGTCTTCAAAATAAGATGAGGATTTTCTAAGCCTTTGTATTATTTTGTTCTATGCTGAATGTGGTAGAAGGCTTATTTTTGCTTCCTCTTCTTCTTCCCCCTTTCACCTTCTTGAGTTATAAAAGCATGTTGTTGTCTAAAGAGAGCCTTTAAAATTTCAGAATGTATTTTTAAAATACCAGTGTAAAATGTAGTCAACTCTTTGTCAGGTGCAAGTACTATGAGGGGAATGAGGATGGTTATATTTGATTTTTGCAGTGTGCCAAGAATGAATGGATTTGAACACTTGAGTTATCATTCAAGGTTGTGCGTTGTGTGTGGCATTTACAAAATTATTCATGTTTAAATGCTCTTGTGAGCATATCCAGCTAGTTTCTAGTTTATGATTGTTCCTTACATAGTTACAGAATGTAAAATTGGAAGGAGATCTTAAGGGTCACTCAGTGCAGCTAAACCTAACTAGGGTAGCTGTTGATACTATTCTTCAACTAAGAGTTTACACACCTCATTATCATAAATACTGGAAATACTTCTTTCCTGATAATTCTGGGTATGTTTGAAATCTTTGGCCTTTTCTTACTGCAGCTGAGCATTCTTCTCTCTCTACTTGTTTGATTGCTGTAGATGGAGCATTGGGGCTTGTATCCCCTACTGTGGAGGTGGGTAGGTGGTTTTTGAGGAGTAAAGTAACCTGTTTTCACTGTCTTTGCAGTTCTGTAAAGGGAAGATGTGATCCCAGTAACTCAAATTGAAACTTAGCACTTCCTCATATGAAAATTATAATAATAATATCACTTATAATATCTATAGAATAGTTATATAAATGAGCTCTGGTGTTTGTGAATATTGGAGTTCTAGGGAGCTGATTTAGAATTTCATAATGTATTTTTTTTGACTGCCTGGATTTCAGTTTTTAAAAAAATCTTAATTTTATTTTAACTTTTTTTATATAACTAATTTCTAAGTATGCTTCCTTCCGCTTCCCCTATTCATCAATACGTCCTTGGTAATAAAAAATTAAAAAAAAGATTTAAAAAATTCGGCAAAACTAACCAAATCATCACCTGAATTTAACAATATAGGCATATTCTCTCTCTCTCTCTCTCTCTCTCTCTCTCTCTCTCTCTCTCTCTCTCTCTGTCTCTGTCTCTGTCTCTGTCTCTGTCTCTTACTCATATATGTGTGCATGTGTTATCATATATACAGTATATTCTCATATTTATTGCCCCCTACCTTTACAAGAATGCAGAGTGGTGCATTTTTCAACTCTTTCCTAGAGTCAGGTTTGGCCATTGTAATTATATAGTATTCAAGTTTTTTTCTTGGGATGCAGGTGTTCTCTCCATTCACATTGTTGTATATCTCTATGTGTATATATGTATATACATACATATATATATCATATATATATTTAAATATATGAATCTGTTTATTGCCACTTTTGATCAGTTCGTCTACCTTCCCATTGTTCTCCAGGTTAATCATATTCATTGCTTTGATGATGAAGAAATATTCCATTCCATTCATGTACCACAATTTGTTTGGCCATCTCAAAATGACGAGCATCTACTTTGTTTTCAGTTCTTTGCTGTCACGAAAGAAATTCTATGAATATATTGGAATTTATAGGACCGCTCTGTCTTCTATTTCCTTGGGTTATGTGCTATGGAAATTTTAATAACTTTTTTTATTTTTTTTTTAGCACAATTCCAAGTTGCTCTCTAAAGTAGATGGACCAATTCACAGCTCCACCATGTGGCTATCCATGTGCCTGTCTTTATGGCATTCCTCCAACTTTGACTATGCACATCTTTTGTCATCTTTTCCAGTTTACTGATGTAACAGCAAGCACTCTAGCATACCCAGGATGGCCTGCTAGCACAGCTTCTTTAATCTGCTTTTGAAGGAAAGCAACTCTAAAGAGGGGTTAACAATCCTATTTTTAATTACATTCTCTAGTTCAAGGGAAGGATCAGCACGTTGAATGTCTGAGAAAATACAAGTAGAGAAAATACAAACAGAGAAATTACCATAAAGACCAACAGACAGGGCTCTTATCTGCATGAGTCAAAGCAGTTGCTATACATTTTACATACACCACTGGGTGGAGAGAGCCTTTACATCTGAGCAGTTTTGTCGGGGGGAGGGTGGGGGTGGTCTGAACATATGGCAACTCAGTCTTGACCAGGGAATCACCAGGTCCTTCTCATAAGCAAACTCCCAAAACAAAATACCAACTCAGAGCCAGAAGGAATCACAACCCTTGTGACTCAGTGCCTAATCAACTTAGTACCAAAAGGTGTGAAAGCCTTCCCACAAGCAAGCTTCCCTTAATGGGCTCCATATGAGGCTAATGGGTGGGGAAGTTCTTCATATCCCATTAACTTTACAACTGGGCACACAGTAAAACCTCAGAGTTGTTTTGCTTTGTATTCATCTTATTATTAGTGATTTGGAACAATCTTCTATGTAGTTTTCAATAATTGATAACTCTCGAGAAGTTTTTATGCATATAGCTTGACTCCTTATCTTTTGAGATATGGTACTTGGTCTGAAATATCTGTATTAATCACCAATATATTGTGATTATATTACCTTTACAGGTATTTAGTGTAAAGATTTCCCACCTACCCCCAAATCAACAGTTTCTCTACTTATCCTACTTGTGTTAATTTTGTTCACACCAAAATTCATATCATGTAATCTCAATTAAGGTATTTTATGTAATTGCTTCTAACTCTTTTTCAGTTAAGAAATGTCCTTAACTATGAAAGTTGTTTAATCTGGTTCTCTTTCAGAAAAAAAGAAATCATTGTGTTATCTTTCATATTCAAGTCGTGTGGAATAGACTTTTTTCTAATTCATAACATGTGAAAAAAGGTTTGATTATTTTTTTCATTATGACTGGGGAACAGGGTGGTAGGATTTCAAACTGTCTATGATGCACATAACCGTACAGCTCAGAAGTACAGGTCTAAAAGGAGTTCAGTTGTAACTCTCTGATCCATTTGATCATCATCCCTTACTACCAACTACAGATGTACAAGAAGAAAAGAGAGATGAACCCTATGAAGGAAAGCCAAAAAAAAAATGGAAAAAATGGGATGAGAGAAGTTCTCATTTTCCTTAACCCCTGTTAACTGCCTCTTTCTCAGTTTTTAAAAATACCTTGTGTAATATTGGTACTAGTTTTTTTTTAAAGTTTGATAAATTTTCCTGTGAATCCATCAGGACCAGATATTCCCTTCCTCACTTTGGTCTTTCCTTTACAGGGGAAGGTCAAGGAAGGGAATAAGCATTCATATAGTGATTACTATATGTCAGGCACTATGCTAAATGCTTTTTAGGTATCTCATTTGAGATCATTTACAGCTAGTTCTATTCTACCCTACCATCGCATTATTAAAGATTTCTATTTAGTCTCCTACTTGAATATTTTATATCTTTGCAAATATTTCTTTGTTTCTTTTTGTCTTCTTAGTTTTAATAGTCTATAATTTCACCTGATAGGTTCTACTGATTCTTTGTATTTTTTCTGGTTTTGTTATAATTTCACCTTGTTTGCCCCCTATTTTCATTTGATTTTTTGTCCTCTTCTTTTTAATCATATGAGATAAAGGTTTATCAATTTTCTCTATCTTTTCAAAGTTAGCTATTAGTTTTGTCATTTGTTTTTTGTTGTTGTTTTCAGTTTATTCTTTAATTTTGTATATTTCTTCCTTTGTATTTAGTTTAGATTTGCTCATCTGTTGGCTTTCTGTTTTTTTTTAAAAAAGGTGTATTCATTTCATTAATTCTTTCCTTTTCTATTTTATTAATGTATGTCTGTCTGTAGGGACTTAATTTTTCTCCTGAACAGTGTTTTTAGCTGAATCCCCCAAATTTTGGTGTGTTGTTCATCATTATGATTTTCTTTAACATAATTGTTAGTTGATTCTTTCATTTATTTTTTACCCAATCATTAGGATTTAAGTGTTAATTTTCATCTGGGTCTATAATTTTCATTTTGTTTTCTCTGAATAGATTATTAATTTTTTTTGTTTTAGGGTCTTCAAGGAATGTGTTTACTATTTCTGCCTCTTTACATTTATTTCCAGTATTTTTGTCTTTCCTCATTCATGGTCAATTAAAAAAAGTTTGATATAGTGTGGAGAAATGCATATATTCCTTAATATATATATTCCTATACATTCTATTATTTTATATACTTATGTTTTGTATAAATACATATATTGTTTAGACCTGTTAGAAGATGAAAAATGTCTTTTAGCTGTAGTTCCTCCACCCAGCCGTTTGTTCAATTATTCATTTTTCTTTTGTTTTTATTTATGTTAGATTCGTCTAAACAGAGAGAGGGACATTGAAGTCTCCTGGCATTATTGTATTAATCTCAGTTTCTTCTTGTAGTTCAGTTAAATTTTTTATTGTGAATTTAGGTGCTGAGGCATTTGGAGCATTTGGAGCTTAATATTGATATTGATTTATCTATAATTCCTTTAATCATAGTATTGTTTCCTTGTTTATCCTTTTATGTTGAGAATATTCAGTTTTGCTTTGATAGCATTACTACAACTTGTGACTTTTTCGATTGACCTGATATATAATAAATTTTTTTCCAGCCTCTCATTTCAATTCTATGGATGATTTTTTCAGGTGTTGTACATGTAAACTGAAGATTGTGAGGTTTTATTTTCTTATTTATTCTATCACTTTTTAAATTTTAATGGATTGTTTAATCCATTAACATTTAAAATTTTTGGTTTACATTAATAGCTTTGTTTTTTCTCAACTAAAGTTTTTTTTTCCCTCCTTCCGCTGTATTTTTAACAAGTTATTTCTCTCCTTTACTTCTGGAAACACATTAAGATGTCTTTTCAGTTATTTTAACTAGCTTTAGTTTCTCCCCTCGCTCTCAAGTACTCTCATCTTATTTCTTGTCCCTTTTTTAGTTTCAGAAATGTGCTAAACTTATTAGTATCTTTTATCTAGCAATCTAATTTTCTCCCTTTTAGTTATGTAGTCAAGTAAAATCCTCTTTATTTTCTTCCCTTTCAGGTTGTTCTATCTGTTTTAAATTTAAATTTAAATTTTTCTAAAAAATAATTTTCCCTTTCCATTTTCTTCATTATTTCTCTTTCCCTTCTGTCTATTTTAGAATTTTATTCTCTGATTCATAGCTCTTGTATTTATTTATTCCATCTTTAGTCTCATTATTCCTCATGCAATTAGTGTACCTTATATTCACAAACACAAATTCCTACAGTAGATAGAGAGGATTGAAGTATTACCCCATGACAGGAATTTTACTGTGTTTCTCATTCTGTAGTCCATTGCTCTCCTTTGTCTTCTCCCTTAACATTTATTCTTCATTTGCCATGAAATGCCCTCTTTTGATCCATGTCACATATCATGGGGATCCTTTTGTATTCAGAGTTTTGAGACAGGTTTCTTATAATATTTCTCATGCCATGATATTTTTAGAAGTCTCATATACTTCTGGGATACCTATAACCCAAGTTATCCCTTTGTGTCCTTTGTTTGTGATCAATATGTTTTTTTTTCTCTTTTTTTTTAATTTATTTTTAATATGTTTAGTTTTCAGCATTGATTTTCACATGCGTTTGAATTACAGATTTTCTCCCCATTTCC
>CM053623.1:101707557-101729134 GCA_028646595.1 Phalanger gymnotis
GTGGGGCCTAAATAAATTTCTTGTTGTTTTCTCCTTAGAGAATCTCTCATACCTTGCGATTTCGGACCATTCAAACATATACATGATTATATTTGAGATCATAAATTCGGCCTTCCTACTACATTCTTTGCGTATTGAGCAGTCATCAAATCCTTTACATTCTTCTTTGGAAATCTCACTCACGTCTGTCATTTCCTTTCTGTTACTGTTGCCACCACCCTAGTTCAGGATCTTATCACTTAATGCTTTGCATCATATCTACTGGTTTCCTCACTGTCACCCAGTTTTCCCTTTTTTATTTTTCCTCCATTGATTAATTATCCTAGGTTGTCTTCCCACTCCTTCAAATTATTCAAACACTTCTCATCCTTAAAAATAAGACAAATTCTATATCTCTTGTGAAATCTTTGCTGACTCTAACTTAAGGCTGAAATGATCTCCTTTTAAACATTTTGTATCACAGTTGTTGTATGGATAGATTATGAGCTCCTTGAGGCAAGGATTGTTTTTTGCCTTTTTTTTTTCTGGTATCCTCAACACTTAGCACAGTGCCTGACATGTGATACATACTTAATGAATACTTATTAACTGACTGAATAATTTACCTTGTAATTACTATGTGCTGTCTTGTGGCATCTTCCATTATTGTATTCAATTCGATTTTGAAAATTATTAAGCTTCTGACGTGTGTGGAGTGCTGCTTAATTGTTACTTAAATTTTGCATTGTGACAGTTTTTGTCGATTATATCTTATATTTCTAATTAGACTGTCTGTTCCTTAAGGGAAACAATTAATTTTTTCTTTGTTGTCCCTACCGATATATACATAGCTTTTAGCCCAGATCTTTGAATTCAGCAAACACTTAATAAATAGGTGTTGATTTGACTGACAAATAATCCGAGATGGATTGAAGTCACAAGACAACTCAGAGTTAAGATCTGGTAATATGAGCTCATTACATAATCGAGAGTTTTTAAACACGAAGAAGAGGTAGAGCTTTATGAATGGAGGATAGGCTGGCTTGAAAAAGTAGCAATGTCTTATATGCAAAAAATGATCTTATTCTTTAGAGTATTGCTTTTTTTCTGTAGTTTCTATTCTCTGGGGAGCTTCTTTATTTGTCTAACTCATAGATACTAATGAGATTGTTATCACCTTAATGTATATTTGTTTGTATACATATATATGTAATACAATTCATTTTTTAAAATATTTATTAGGTACTTATTTTGTTTTGTTTTTGGAGGGGGGTAGGCAGGGCAATTGGGGTTAAGTGACTTGTCCAAGGTTACACAGCTACTAAGTGTGTAAAGTGTCTGAGGCCGGATTTGAACTCAGATCTTCCTAACCCCAGGGCCAGTACTCTACTCATTGCACCACCTAGCTGCCCCTATACAATTCATCTTTAAAATGATTATGTACATTTTGGGGTTTTACAATTGGAATTATAGAAGGAGAGCTGGCAGGGACTTTGGAGGCTATGTACTCCAGCCCTTTTATTTTATAGATTAGGACACTGAGACCTAGAGGAGTTAGGTAACTAAGTCATGGAGAGAGTAAGCAGTAGTGATGATTTGAACCCAGCTCTTCTTACTCTGCATTAAGTACCCTTACCACTGTACAACACTATGTCTAAAAAAGAAAACTTGTTTGTGCACTAGAAAAAAAAACAAAGCATGTAAAAATTAAGAAGAATTTAAATTCTGATGCCTATTTCATATACACTTTAAATAGGGTTACATGTTGTCTGTTTTAATTTTCTTTAAGGAAGGTGTCTTTCAGTCACAACTTAAGAATGGAAAATTACAATTTGGTCTTCTTAACTTACCCTTTAAGCAACCATTAAACTGACTAAAGGAACCATTTCAGCTTTTCAGACCTAGTACCTGACATTGTTCTTGACACACAACAGGCATCCAATAAAGGTTTGAATGATTGACTGATAGGTTGACATTTTGAATGGAGAGAAAAGAAGCCAACTCAATACCATATGGACGTTCCTCATTGAATTGGAGAATTGTAGTCAAATAACAAATCTGGGAAAAGTGGCAAAAATAAATTACTTTATTTCATTTAAAACATTTGTCTTCTGAAGGACCCAGAAGTCTTCATTTTCATTTGCCTCCTGCTTCACACGTGCTTAGTTCTGTGATCCACCAAAAGTTAGTATATGCAAAAAGCCAGTATATGCGGGATTGTATTTGTAACATATTTATTATCATTATCACCACCACCATTATCATTGTTGTTATTATTTGGTTTAGACCCATAATTTCGTTGGTAATCCTGCAAACAGAAAATTTATCTGTAACTTAGAGCCTGGAACAGTAAGAAATTAAGTGACTTGCCCATAGTCCCATAGTCAACATGTTTAAGAGTCTGGACTTGGAACCCAAGACTTCCTAACTCCAACACTCACCCTCCAGTCACTGAATTACAGAGCCTTTCTCTCATAACTATTTTGGCAGAAGTATATGTCCCATTAGGAAATGTTACAGCAATCTAGAAAGTATGATGTTTGAAACATTTTGTCTTTTATTCAGAATGACATTCCTCTTTTCTACACTGACAGTTTTCCTTTTCTCAGTAGAAATGTGCAAGGTAGTCATAAGGAAACAATGCATTTTGTAGTCAGGGGACCAGTGATTGAATCTTGGATTTTCCATTTATGTGTCATATTGGGCAAAGCATTTAACTTTTCTGTATTTTATTTAACCTTATCTAGAAAATAAAAGGCTTGTATTAGGTAATCTTTAAGATCTTCTACAAATCTCAATAACATGTCTAGCATGTAGTAAGTTCTCAGTAAATGGCTTTATCTAAATGCTGTTTTGCTAGTTACATTTTGAAAGTTGAGGCATCATCATTTCGTTGAAACTCAAGTTACTCTTTGTCCTTTAAAATGGCATCACACAAATAAAAGTCATAGATGATTCTTCTCCATTAATTTTTTTTAATCCTTTCTCCCAATATTTAGACGAGTTGTGTCTATATTAGAGGAAAGGGCCTGGTCTTTTGGTTTCATTGGTATAGGAAACTCCCTGGTTAGGAAATTCTCTCTGCCAGTGCTGTTCAGCACCTTCTCTTCAATTTTTATAATCTAGAGACTTAGATAGCAAGAAGTGGTTGAGTGACTTGTCAAGAGACATCATCACTCATGTGTCAGAGGTGGAACCTGAATCTGACTTTCTTTTTTGAGGCCAACTTTCTATCTACTTTTCCATGAACTCTCTCTCATACCTGTGCTATTTAAATAAATAATAGCATAATGAGTATTTCTCATTTGTTGAGCCTTTGGCTTCCCTGCTGAGATGGACAGTTAGGCTTTTAGCAGTGTGATTTCCATGACTGAAACTTTAATGATGGCAATTACAGTAAAGAATAGAATAAACATTCAGTGTTCTGACTTTCTTCCCATTTCCCACTGTAGACTGCTCAATTCTTTTTCTCTGTTTAAGAAAAACAAAAACAAAACACCATCAACCTGAGATTGAAAGAGATTTTCCAGAAATTAAGAATTCTTCTGCATCAGGACTGTTTTTAATATGTGTGTTTTGTTTTGTTTTGGGCAGGCCAGAATACCAACTTTCTTCACAGCTGCACATGGTATTGTACAGGATTGCATTTTCATTCCTTTTGGTCCGTACAATCAATTTTTTTCTCCTACAGGGGTAGCCAAAAATAAGACCTGAAATGATTTGTTTCTTTTTTTAAAAAAAAATATGCCTTAGTAGTAAGTGCTCACTTTTAAGCAAAAGTTGGATGAAAATTCATTTGAACTGCAGGCTGACTATCCTACCCAAGTGGAAAGTTGGATAATAGAGACTCCTATGGTTCCATTCCAGTTTATTTCTTATTACACAACCGTATTTGGCATCTTTTATGGGCTAAAGGACTTAAAAGTGCGCAAATTTGTGTGTGGGTTTTGTAAGGTGGGTTTTGTAAGGTTTTACTTTTGGGTAAAGTCTTGTAATGTTTTCCCCAAGATGGCTGTTCTTTTGAAAGTACCTTCCTCAACCTAGCGAGCCAGTCCCTCTTGGCTCCCAAATGTTTCCCATTTAGGTTCTGTTTGAACCTTTTGTAGAAGGGAAAATAGCTTCATGTTACTGGAAATCAATGCAGCTACTTGAAACTAGCTACTTGTAGCTTTTATATAGTGCTTTCAGATTTGTAAAGCACTTTACCTATAAAAACATTTGCTATCTCATTTAGTCCTCACAACAGCCTTGGAGATAGGTGCTATTATCTCTATTTTATAGATTGCATTCTGGTCCTCTTGTTGATAGCTAATTTATTTTTCCCCTGTGAAGATGCTAGTTTTGGTTTTAACAATCAACATGCAAAGAATACCATCCTTTGGAAAATTTTACTTCTCATTGCCAAACTTTTTCAAAAGGAGAATCACAAATGTTTTTCCCAATGATTAAAATGAAATAGTCATTCTAAATGAATTCTGAAGATATGTTTAATCATAACACTTGAAACCATACTATATTTACACGTGGCATCTTTTATGGACTGCATATTTGATTTGTAACTAATGTTTGGTTTAATGTTCTTTTTTCTTTCATTGGTATGACCTACCTGACATGAGGGCAGAAAATGGAAGACTTTCCCTGCTGTTGGAATCAGTTTGGTAGTATTGAGTTATATACATATCAAATGTGTGCTCACCGTGTGTCAATTCTTTGCTATTACACTGTGTATACATGGGGTTTATGAGATCAATTTTCAGTATACTTTAACTCTTTATTGTTGATTGTTTTGGTGAATCTTTGTCTAGCTTCTATTACACAGCACTCTCTTACTTCTTATTTCTAGATCTCTCTTTGAAATCAGTGGGAGTTGCACCCTTTTGATTTCTGCAGGGGTCAGAGAAGGAAAATTTAATTGGATGCATGCTAGTTCTGTGGCAAAGTAAATGAAGATACCACTTTATTAGTCCTTAGTTTAAATTAGTGGATTTTACTTTGAGCAAAAGTACTTTTAGCCTTTTCATCTTAGAATCAAAACAAAATCCTTAGTTTCTTCAAGTCTGATTTATTTGGCTTTTTACTGACCAAAACAATGTAAATAGAATGGTTACAAAGCAGAGCATAGTTGGACTATATCAGACTTTTTATTACAAATTCATTCCCCATCCCCATACTCCTTTTATATTTCAATATGTTTCAAAGAGTTCAAAGGAGCAGTTATTTCCCTCAGCTATTATGTCTAGACCCACTGATTTAAATGAAAATGACCTCTTTCCCCAAGGGAATAATTTGGCATTGGAAGAATCACATTTTATTGGTCACTGTAAGATGTCTAGTTTCCAGGCTAAAATAATATATTACATTGATGCACTTTCTTAAATCGAGGGAAGAACTTAAGGCTTCCATTTTGGGAATACAGATCATCATCATCTCTGTGGAAAGGTAGTAGATAGAGTTATTCTTCTTAATAGTGTTTTTGCAGAAAACCGGATCCATCTTTTCTTCTATTTTTGTTGTTGTCTTAACTGGGCACTCTAAAGATATATTTAAAAAATTGACTCTATGGCAGATTAGTTCCTGAAACAAAAATGATTGACCTTCCCCATCACCCCGGCACCATTGGTTCACTTAATACAGAGAAGAAAATAAGCAGCTTAGATATATTATGGACTATATATAATGAGTGTTTCTTACAAAATGGTAAAAGTAATGTTCTCTAAACGTGTTATGTGAGGAAAGTAGCTGGGCTATTGCCATTGAAGTTTAAGTCTTCTTTTCATGGGCTATTGGACTTGAAGTTACACAAGTTCGAGTGTAGACTTTGGAAGAAGGGTAGAATTTTGCATGGGTAAGGTCCTATAATATTCATCACACCATAGTTGATCATTTGAAAGTCATCTTCCCCAACACATTGAACCAGATTCTTTTCTTTGCAAGTGTGATGGGTTGAAAAATACTTATATTTCCCATTTAGATTCTCTGTTTGAACTTTTGGTTCAAGGAAAAATAGATTCATGGAGCTAGAAATCAATATAGCTGACAACAACACAAGTTTTCTACAACACTTGGGAAAAATGGTGAACAGGTGAAGGGAAGAAAGGTAACAAATTGAAGAACAGTTGCATTGCCTGAAAAACAATTGAGTGCACACATGATGGCCTCATCTCTATCATATACTTGCTTGTGGCATGAGGCTAAAGTATTATTAGGTCATAATGGAATCTAATGACATTAGACCAGCATAGTGATGGAGAAAGATAGAATATAAGTTTTTGTAATTTTATAATTTTATAATCTAAATGTATTTTTAGAATATTGATTTTTGGAGATAACATCTAATTATTTTGATTTAGAATTCAAATTATTAGATCTTTAAAAATATTTCTGTGGAAATGAAAGGTATCAAAACAACAAATTAAAACAATTTACCATTGAATTTTCATGCCTCCATTTAAATATACGGGCCATTGATATTAATTGTTTTTACAGTAATAGAGCAACTGTGACATTTTAAATAATATTTTCTGGACGTTTTCAAACTGTTAATTTAAAAGGATAGAGTGTGAAGGGGCGGAGCCAAGATGGCACTGTGAAAGGAAGGAGCTACAGGAGCTCTCTCACAAATCCTGTGAGATACATCTAAAAAAAGTGAATCTGAGCAGATTTGAGAGAGTTAGAAGCCACTAGTAGACTCAGAGGTTTAGGAGTGCCTGTGTTGGTAAGCAAAATGGGCTCTTAGCACTCAATTCAACCAAGTCCCTTTGAAGAGTTTGGCCTTTGTTTCCTTGATTAGATTTAGGTGTCCTTGGTGCCTCCTTGCCTCAGGGGAGGGCCTAGTGTACATGTGAATTTGAGTGACATGTCTGGGCCAGCAGAGGCTTTTAGACCACGTGGGTTTAAGTCGCTTCTTTGTGATGATTCTAGGTCACATGGGTGAGTCGCATGTGTGACTCACCCTGGACCCTGCAAAAGATACAAAACCAGGGGTTGGCTTTCTCTTCTTTGGAGCTCTTACCCACAGCAGTGGTGGCGTGAGTGACTCTGGGCCATCCCTCGTTATGAGCTCCTGGGCTGAACCTAGATGTTGGTTACTATGAATCCGTATTTGGTTTGTCGATGTTTGTAATTTGTTTAGGACTCTCACTCTTGGTGGTGCAAGATGATGTGGAGACTCCGGGCAGCTATAGCTAAGAGCCCTCTAGCTTGTAAACCCGGATGCTAAGATTTTGTTAAACTCTGGTAACTATGTATTGGGATTCGAATCAGACAAGATTTATCTGTCAATGTTTGTACTTTGTTGGTATTTTGCTCTGAAGTTCAGGTTGCTGGCTTTTCCCCTGAACTAAGTGAATGATATTTGTATGCTGAATTAAAGTAAGCTTGTCAACCCCTTAATGTTGCTTTCCTTACTAAAGCAGATCAAAAGAACCTGTGCTTTTGCAGCGTGCTGGTTCTTTTTGTTGGGCTTGTGTTGGTCTTTCACCCCCACAACAGCTGCTAGCCGGATTGTTGAAACAGTGCCAGGCACGCTGAATGGCACCAGACCAAAGCAACCAGGAACAGCAGAGGAATCCAGCGAGCACACTGTTCTGGGAGGTTGCTGGGTGAACAAAACGCTGGAGCAGCAACAGGCCCAGGGCGGAAGTACCGGATACAGCCACGATTGAGCCCCAGGCTTCTCAGCCCAGGACAGGAGATTGTTAGAGCGCAGAGCCTGCAGCCACAGGAGCAGCTAGTCCGGAGGCCTGCAACCCATTGTGTAAAGGTTTGAAACTTGCCTTCCTGAACTTCCAGGAGCAATGATGGCCATGTAAAATGGCTCTCATTCCTCTCTTGAATGAACCCAGAGAATAAAACCTCAAGAGAAACAGAGGAGCCAGAATGAGGGCTTCAGTAGTGAGAAAAGTGGGGGAAAGGGTCCTTCCTGTGGTGGTGGTAGGGGGCTAGTGCAGGAAGAGAGGTGTCCCAGCAGCCCTCACCTTAGCAGAACGAGAGTAACAGAGCCCTAGGGGGTGGAGCTAACTAACGTCAATGCCAGGACCCAAGACTTGGCTTTTCACAGCCAGAGGAAGTGGCAGACACTAACACAGACATGAGCTGAGACCACCCATGCTGTGGAACAGTCCTGAGGAAGAAGAGACTCCCAGCAGCCAGATCACCCCTCTGTGACACCTCACAAAACCAGAGGCCATAGCACATAAAGCTAGATCCCAACACAAGAAACTTGGGACAGAGCCCCATGAATCCCAGAAGGAGAAATCCATTTCAGAAACCAGGAGGAAAAAAAAAACACCACAAAAAAGAATAGCAAGAAGCTTTCAAATACTATTGATTCATATTATGGAGACAGGGAAGATCAAATTCCCGATTCAGAAGAGGACAGCATGGACACTACACCCACCTGTGAAACCTCAAAAGGAAAGTGAACTGGTCTCCAGACCAAAAAGTATTCCTGGAAGAACTCAAGGAGGACTTTGAAAACCAAATTAGGGAGGTAAAAGGAAAACTGGAAAAAAAAATTCAATCAGGAAAACAAATCTTTAAAAGGTAAAATTGGGGAATTGGTTAAGGAAAATCAGAATGTAATTGGAAAAAATGTCTCATTGAAAAATAAAATCAACCAAATGGAAAAGGAGATAGAGGAGCTAAAGGAAGAAAACAAACCATTAAAAATTAGAATTGGGCAAGTAGAAGCTAATGACTCTATGAGACATCAAGAATTAGTCAAACAAAATCTAAAAATTGAAAAAAAATAGAAGAAAATGTGAAATATCTTATTGGAAAAACAACCGACCTGGAAAATAGATCCAGGAGAGACAATATAAGAATTATTGGTCTACCTGAAAGCTATGATGAAAAAAAGAGCCCGGACAATATCTTCCATGAAATCCTTAAGAAAAATTGCCTAGAGGTCCTAGAACCAGTGGGTGAAATTATCATCGAAAAAATCCATAGATTACCCCCTGAAAAAGATCTCAAATTGAAAACTCCAAGAAATATTATAGCCAAATTCCGTAACTACCAGATCAAAGAGAAAATCTTGCAAGCAGCTAGAAAGAAACAATTCAAATATCACGGAACTACAGTCAGGATCACCCAGGATCTTTCAGCTTCTACATTAAATGACAGGAGAAATTGCAATATGATATTCTGAAAGGCAAAGGAGCTTGGACTACAACCAAGGATCAACTACCCAGCAAAATTGAGCATGATTTTCCAGGCAAGGAGATGGACATTCAGTGAAATTCCAGACCTTCCTGATGAAAAGGGCAGAGCTAAATGGAAAATTTGATCTCCAAATACAAAACTCAAGGGAGACATAAAAAGGTAAATGGGGAGAAAACCCCTAGTTAATCAATAAAGCTAATTAATTACATCCTTATATAGGATTATTTTATTTTATATATGTTTGATATATATGTATATATATATATATGTCAATCTTGAGAATAGTATACTACTCATGACAATTGAAAAGGATATTCATAGAATGTGGATATCAGTATAAAATAACTGACATAATGATAAAAAAATATAATTAAGAGATATAAAGGGATGATTCTGGGAGAAGAAGTAAGGAGGGAGTAGAAAAGGGTAAATAATATCACATGAAGAGGCACAAAAATATATTGTAGTAGAGGGAAAGAAGGGAGGGAGAAGAGCAGTATTTCACCTTTACTGGTTCAAGAAGGGAATAACATACCCTCATAAGAATAGAACTTGTCCTACAGGCAGTAGGAGGGAAAAGGAGGAAGAAAAGGAAGGGGGTGATCAGAAGGGAGGGAAGAAGTAGAAAGTGGAAAATGGCAAGATAAGGGAGGCGAATCAAGAGGGAGGGTAAACTGAGGAAGGCAGCAATCAAAAGCAAAACTTTGTTGAGGAGTGGAAGAAGAAAGGGAGAAATAAAAGCATAAACAGGGGGGAAATAGGATGGAAAAAGACAGAGTTAGTAATCATAACTGTGGATGTGAATGGGATGAACTCTCCCATAAAATGGAAGTGGATAGCAGAATGGATTAAAAACCATAATCCTATAATACGCTGTTTACAAGAAACACATTTGAAACAGGGAGATACACACAGGGTAAAGGTAAAAGACTGGAGTAGAATATATTGTGCTTCAGCTAAAGTAAAAAAAAAAAGCAGGGGTAGCAATCCTAATCTCAGACAAAGCAAAAGCAGAGATAGATCTAATTAAAAGAGATAAGGGAGGATACTACATCCCGCTAGAAGGCACCATAAACAATGAAGCAATATCATTAGTTCACATAGATGCACCAAGTGGTATGGCATGAAAATTCTTAGAGGAGAGGTTAAGGGAGTTACAGGAAGAAATAGACAGCAAAACTATAATAATGGGAAACCTCAACCTCCCCCTCTCTGAACTTGATAAATCTAACCTCAAAATAAAAAAGAAAGAAGTTAAGGAGGTGAACAGAATTTTAGAACAGGCAGATATGATAGACCTCTGGAGAAAACTGAATGGAGATAAAAAGGAATATACTTTTTTCTCAGAGATACATGGGATATACTCAAAAATTGACCATGTACTAGGGCATAAAAATCTTACAATCCAGTGCAGAAAGGCAGAAGTAGTCAAAACATCCTTTTTGGATCATGATGCAATAAAAATTATTTGTAATAAAGAACTATGGAAAAAATAAACTAAAAATTAATTGGAAACTAAATAATCTAATTCTAAAGAATAAGTGGGCTAAAGAATAAATCATAGAAAGGAATGACTATAATGAGCCAACATATCAAAACTTACAGGATGCAGCAAAAAATGGAGCAAAAGCAGTTCTTAGTGGAAGTTTTATATCCCTAAATGCTTACATGAATAAAATAGAGAAAAAGGAGATCAATGAATTGGGCATGCAGCTGAAAAAGCTAGAAAAAGAACAAATAGCGTATCCCCAATTAAATACCAAATTAGAAATACTGAAAATCAAAGGAGAGATTAATAAAATCGAAACCAAGAAAACTATTGAATTAATAAAACAAAGAGCTGGTTTTATGAAAAAACCAATAAAATTGATAAACCTTTGGTCAATTTGATTAAAAAAAGAAAGAAGAAAATCAAATTACCAGTATCAAAGTTGCAGGATATAAAATAAACCCCCATAAATCCTCAGAATTCCTATACATTACTAACAAAGCCCAAAAACAAGAGATAGAGAAACTCCATTCAAAGTTTACTGTAGACACTATAAAACATTTGGGCATCTACCTACCAAGACAAACCCAGGGCCTATATGAACGTAATTATGAAACACTTTTCATGCAGATAAAGTCATATCTAAATAAATGGAAAAATATCAGTTGCTCATGGTTAGGCGGAGCTAATATAATAAAAATGACAATTTTACCTAAATTAATCTACTTATTCATTGCCATACCAATTGCACTACCAAAAAATTACTTTACAGAGCTCGATAAAATAATAACAAAATTCATCTGGAAGAACAAGAGCTCTAGAATATCTAGGAAATTAATGAAAAGAAATGCTAGGAAAGGTGGCCTAGCCATACCAGATATTAAACTGTACTATAAAGTAGCAGTCATATAAACTACCTGGTACTGGCTAAGAAACAGAGTCATGTATCAGTGACATAGGATAGCTATAAGACACAGTAGTCAATGACTATAGCAATCTACTCTTTGATAAACCCAAAGAATCTAGCTTCTGGACTAAGGATTCAGTATTTCACAAAAACTGTTGGGAAAATTGGAAAATGGTAGGGCAGAAACTGGGCATAGACCAATATCTTACACCATATACCAAAATAAAGTCAAAATGGGTTCATGATTTAGGAATAAAGTCTGATACTATAAGCAATTTGGAAAAGCAAGGAATAGTTTAACTCTCAGATTTATGAAGAATTCATGACACAACAAGAGATGGCATTACAAAATGCAAAATGGATAATTTTGATTATGTTAAATTGAAATGCTTTGTATAAAAAAAGCCAATGCAACAAAGATTAGGAGGGAAGCAGAAAATTTGACAAAATCTTTACACCTAGTGTCTCTGACCAAGGCCTCATCTCTAAAATATATAGGGAACTGAGCCAAATTGATAGGAATGCAAGTCATTCCCCAATTGAGAAATGTTCAAAGGATATGAACAGGCAGTTTTCAGAGGAAGAAATCAAAGATATCTATAGGCATATGAAAAAATGCTCAAAATCACTACTGATTAGAGAAATGCAAATCAAAACAAGTCTTAGGTACCACATCTCTCCTGTCAGATTGGCTAAAATGACAAAACAGGGAAATGATAAATTCTGGTGAGGATGTAGGAAAATTGTTACATTGCTGGTGGAGTTGTGAACTGATCCAGTCATTCTGGAGAGCAATTTGGAACTATGCCCAAAGGGCTATAAAAATGTTCATACCCTTTGACCCAGCAATACCACTTCTGTGGTTGTATCCCAAAGAGATCACACAAGTGGGAAAAGGACCTGTCTGCATGTACAAAAATATTTATAGCGGATCTTTTTTGTAGTAGCAAAGAATTAGAAATCAAGAGGATGCCCATCAATTGGGGAATGGTTGAACAAGTTGTGGTATTGTGCTATAAGAAATGGAGAAGACATGGACTTCATAATAACCTGGAAAAATCTACACGATATGATGCTGAGTGAGCGAGCAAAACCAGGAGAACATTATGCACAACCACAGATATATGGATTCTGGGGACTAACCCCTATAGACTTGGCTCTTCTCAGCCATACAAGGTGCAAAGACAGCTCCAAAGGACTCATGATGGAGAGAGCTATGCACATCCAGAGAAAGAACTATAGTCTGAATGCAGCCTGAGGCACACTGTATGCTCTTTTTTCCCTTTGTTTTTTTCTCCTTTGGTTTTTTTTTTGTTTGGTTGGTTTTGTTTCTTCTTTCTTCCGATTCATTCCATTAGTCATAATTCTTCTTTACAACTTGACTATTGTGTAAATAAGTTCAATGTGAAGTTATATGTAGAAGATATATCGGATCCCATGCCATCTTTGGGAGGGAGGGAGGAAGGGGGAAGAAATCTGGAACTGAAAGTTATGTGGAACTCAGTGTTATAAACTAAAAATAAAAAATCTTAATTATTAAAAAAAAGAATATGAAAACAATCTCGAATTTTAAGCAGTTAGAGAAGAACCATAGGATCAAAGAGCAAAACTGGAATCATAGCTATCTAAGTTTCTTTTTACAGATAAGGGAATTGAACAAATTATTGTAATCAATGTAATGGGATGTTATTATATCACAAGAAATGATGAGTATGAAGAACATAGTGAAGCATGGATAGACATATAAAGTGGTTCAAAAGGAAGGAAGCAGAACTGATATATATATATGTATATGTATATACATATATATTTATATATATATTATATAACACACACCCACACACACACACAGTGATAACAATGTAAATAGAAAGAAAACCCATAAATGAATACAGTGCAATTAGAAGCAAATAAAAGCAGATAAAAGCCTTGGATTTGAAGTCAGGAAGTTGTAATTTCAGGTGTGGCCTCAGACGCTAGTAGCTGTATGAGCCTTATTGTATCACTTCACCTTTGTTTATGTAAGCTTCTTAATCTGTAAAAATGAACTTTCAGTCATAGAAGAATCTTTTGTTTTTCAGTCATGTCTGACTTTTCATGAACCCATTTGGAGTTTTTTTTGGCAAAGATACTGGAGCAGTTTGCCATTTCTTCCTCTGGCTCATTTTGCAGATGAAGCAAACAGGTTGTGACTTGCTCGGGGACATACAGCTAGTAAATGTCTGAGGCCAGATTCGAACTCAGGAAGATTAATCTTTTTTACTCTATCCACTGTGCTGCCTAGCGTTCCCATAATAGCATCTACCTCCCAGGTAGATGTTGGGAAGATAAAATGAGGCAAGTACCCATCACTGTGCTTTGTACTTAATAGGTGCTTAATAAATGATTATCTAAATTATAATGATAAAGTTTAACCTGAAGAAGAGATAAGTAAATGCACCTGCCTTCCATCTTTGTAGAGGTGGGGGAAGTATGGATGTAAACTGTTAGATACACTGTCAGATTGAGTTAGTATCTTGGTTAGTTTTGCTGAATTGATTTTTCCCCCTATATTATCATTTGTTATAGGGATTGGCCTTCTGGTTAGTGGAGGGGGCAGGGACATATTTGGAAAGGATGGTAATGTTAAAACAAATAATAGAAGGACTGGATAAGTGATTTTGTTCTCATAAGGATCAGGAAAGTCTCTTCATCTTGCAGTTTAGGACCTTCTCTATAATTTGTAATCTTAACAGAATTTCCTTGAGGTATTGAGGGGTTAAGTGATTCGCCTCAAAATCACCTAGCTAAGTACTAAGTCCCAGTCTAGGATTTGAACTGCAAGGTGAAGTTCAGCACTCTACCAGAGTGCTCTCATTCCACTTTTGAAAAGCCAGCTGTTACTAAGCACCCACTGTGTGCCATGAAGTCTTCTGAGGGCTGTGCTATACTTGTCATGAAGCTTTTCCTTACCTCAAGGCTTAACTTACCTCTTCGCAACTTCCACCTTTGGTTCATAATTTTGTTTTCTGGGCCAAGTGCAACAAGTCTAAAAATAATCCCCTTTTTACACGACAGCCCTTCAGATATTTGACTATAGATAATGACTTCTTTCCCAGGTAAAACATCTTCAGTGGCTTCAGCCATGGCATTTTATCCAGGGCCTCCACCATCTTTGTTGCCCTTCTGTATATACAGTGTACCAGAGTGTTTGCTAATCTGTAGTTCCAAATTGAACACTGTGCTGCCCATGTAATTTACCTAGGGTAAAATAATGTCCTGTTTCCTTATTAGTCCTGGTGGTTATACTACTTTAAAAATAGCCTACCATTATATTGCATCTTTTTGAGTGCTGTATTTCACCGTTGAGCTTATAGGCCAATAAAACCATCAGATCATTTAAAGGTAATTTTTATAGTCTGGCCACACCTCTCATTTTGTACTTATAAAGTTGATATTGTGAATTTGTGTGGGATTTCACTTTTATTCCTATTAAATTTAACATTTTTAGATTCATATTTTCATTCTGGGTTTTTAGATGCATTTTATATCTTGATTTTTTCATCTAATATTTCACTCCAGGCTTTGTGTCATTTATACATAAGCATACAATCCATGTCTTTCTTAAAAGCCAGCTAACTTTTGGTCCTGCCCACTGCCATGCATTTGAATATTGTTTGTTATGGGACCATCAAATATAATGTTAACACCAGTATTTCTGCATCAGTAAAATGGAGAATATTGGAATATATGATCTCTTAGGTTCTTTCCATCTCTAGAAGTTTGATTTTATGAGTATAATTCTCATCCTCTCATCAGCAGTATTGTAGCAGGGTTCCACACTGCTATTTATTATAATTAGGAAAGGGCTAAAATAAATTTTGTATTTTATTATTAATGTAAAACCTCATGGTGGCAAAATTTCAAGAGCGTAGTTACCTATCTAAGAAAGTTCAAGTTCTTTCTACACATTTATTCACATGTTGGATCTGGGATCAGAAGATATGGGCTTAAATTTCTACGTCCATTGGGCAGGTAACTTTACATTTTTGGGATTCAGTTTCATCAACGACAGAATGAAGAGATTGGTCTAGATTGTGGTGTGATTTCCCTTCCAGATCTTAACCTACAATGATTTTATAATATAAATAGTGAAACTACTTTGTAAGAGAAAAACAGCAGTATTTAAGTTGACTTTGTTTTATTTACAAATTATGTGTTTAAGCACAAGAATAATAAATGCTGACACAGATAACTTTTCAAAACCTGTGTAGAACTTTTATCTCAGTATCTGAATTTTATAGTAAACCCAGGGCTGTCCAACTTTGGGTTATCTTAGGGCCACATTAAAATAAAATAATTATTTGAGGGCTGCACCCAGAATAAAAAATACTGTACACCAATAGAAAGTGGGGGAAAGTGCATCATCAACGCAACAGGCACAAAAGCAAACACAAAACACTATTTGACCTTGGGGAAGGAGAAAGTCCACCTCTTCATCAAATATTAGAGTAAAGGGGAATGATGTTGGTATATGTGAGATCATGAGAAGGGGGAAGGGAGGGAGCTCACAATCAACTGTCTCAGTTTTTTCAGTGAAATGTTAGGCAAGGTCTTTACTTGAGAGGGTTGGGGGAGGAGGTGTTGCGGGAGACTTGATGGAGATAAGAGCTGCTCTGGTGAGAAGGATAGAGAGTCAATTAGAGAGGAATAGAGAGATTACCTTAGAGCAGTGAAGGTTCAGTTATATGACCATTCCTGTATGTAAATAAGATGAGTAGAGCAGTGGATTGTGGTATTTGAGTCAATCAAGAATAGGAAAGCTGGGGCATTTGAGGGAAAATCAACTTATATGTTAATGAAACATATTAACAATCTTCTTTTCAGTTCTCTTTAATATTAAGAAAGGCAGGGCAGGAGGGGGAGAAGGAAGAAAAAGGGAAAACTAGAAACTTAAAGATAACTTTATTATATGTTTAAAAGGAATAGTAAGTTGTACATAATAGATTTACAGTTTCATGTACAAGCACATTTTTTTATTATACCATGGTATGGAAATGCTCATTTTATTCCATAAATTAAAAATAAAATATTTTTTTAAAAAAAGTAATATATATTTTTCTAATTTAAAAGCCCTTTCCAGACTTTTCCCTTTAGGGAATTGTGTAGGAGGTCATGAATAAAAGTTAAAGTGTCTAGAAATGGATTTAGGGTAGAAACTAACCTATGAAGAAGTTAACTTTCTTTAGCCTCTGGTTTGGTTAAGAACATTGGCTTCCCCATCTCCTGAAGTGCTGAAGTTATTGGCCTGTGAAATATCCAAGGGAAATATCCATTTTATTCCTGAAATGACCAATTTGAGGGATGGAAATCCTTTCAATGCTTGAGGGAAGTGGTCAAGGGGAGGAATGGAATAGTTGTAGTTGAACATTAATTGACTTGTTAGTTATGGTTGTTCTCAAATGTTAACCCCAAACTATTTTAATATATTATGAGTTTTCCTTGTTCAAGATTCCTATAAATATTATTTCATATTGCTTTGGGAGTAGAAAGAAGATCAGGGGAATGGTATGAGGTGGAGGAAAATTAGACATTTCTCTAAGGTAGAAATGATTAGATTATAAGCTTCAATTAAAATTTAAAAATCTTTCTTACAGAATTGTGGCTAAAACACTGTAATATTAATAGTTTTTTCTTCAACAATGTAAAAATGCCTTAGAGGCTAGGTGTTAGAGTGGCGAGAAAGACTAAGAGCCAGACACTGAAGTCACTTGAAAAAGGAGGGAAATCATCCTTGTTGTTGGCAGATATTGACCACCAGAATCTGGATTGGATAACATATTTGGATTGAATGATCATTAATGGAGAAAAGCTTGATGGATTGAGGTTGAGGGTCAATCTGGAAGTAATAATGGGAATAAGGAGTTTTCTGAATTCTCCATTGGGACTAATGAGTCAGTGCTTTGAGAGAAGATACAACCAGTATCAAAAAGAATGTTCAGAGAGGAAGTGTCGTGGCAGGGTTATTGGCTAATGGGGGGGGTACCATATCTCAGTGAATGCTAGAATATGGAAGGCAATAGGTGTGCAGAGGTCTAAGATAAAGGGAGTTTAGTAATTATAGAATGTAAATCCCAGAGGGTGCAGTGGAAGAGAATCCAAGCAGTGGATGGGGAGGAGCTCCACTGATGAACGCAGGTAATTAGAAAGCTCTAGAGGTCCTGGCCCTTCAACTGCCATGCCTCCCAACAGGTGCTATTTTATTGTTCCTGGGTGTCTCGACACAGAGCTAGGATCACAGGATGTACAAAGATTTCATGTTGAATAATGGCTGATTCCAAGAAGAAAACAATGCATACTTCTAGGTCTGTATCTCAAAGAGATCATAAAAATGAGAAAAGGACCTACATGTACAAAAATATTTATAGTAGCTCTTTTTTGTGGTGGCTAAGAATTGGAAATCAAGGGGATAGCCATCAATTGGGAAATGGCTGAACAAGTTGTGGTATATGAATGTAATGGAATACTATTGTTCCGTAAGAAATGATGAGTAGGAGGACTCAGAAAAACCTAGAAAGATTTACATGAACTGATGCCGAGTGAAGTGAGCAGAACCAGAACTCTGTAGACAGTACCAGCAACATTGCATGATGACCAACTTTGATAGAATTAGTTCTTCTCAGAAATACAAGGATCTAAGACAATTCCAAAAGACTCATGATGGAAAATGCTGTACACATCCAGAGAACTATGGAGTCTGAATGCAGATCGAAGCATACTGTTTTTTTTTTTTGCATGTCTTCCTTTCTCGTGGTTTTCCCTTTTGGTTCTAATTCTTCTTTACAACATGACTAATGTAAAAATATATTTAATAGGATTGTACATTGATAGCCTATATCAGATTGAATGCCACCTGGGGAGGGGGGGTGGAGGGAGAGGGAAAAATTTAGAACTCAAAATCTTATAGAAGTGAACATTGAAAACTAAAAACAAGTAAAGAAATGAAATTTAAAAAAAATAAAATAATGCAGAGAAGGGGAAAATGTAAATTACACTCTTATGAAGTTAGCTGTTTTGAGCTGAAGTACAGGAT
Organism: Phalanger gymnotis; assembly: GCA_028646595.1. NCBI lineage: Eukaryota > Metazoa > Chordata > Mammalia > Diprotodontia > Phalangeridae > Phalanger > Phalanger gymnotis. The sequence goes on from CM053623.1 coordinate 101,726,170, forward strand.
GGGGGGAGCATAGCAATGACAACAGTAATAACAAGACAACAACAGCCTTTATATGGAGCTTTAAGATTTGTCAAGACTTTAGAAGTATTAACTCATTTTATCCTCACAACAACTCTAGAAGGCAAGTATAGTTATTATCCCCATTTTACTGATAAGGAAACTAAGATCAAATGACTTGCCCAAGGTCACACAGCTAGTAAGTATCCGAAGCTAGATTTTGTTCTCATATCTTCCTAATTGCAAGTCCAGTGCTCTGACTCTGTCTACTCCCTATGGTAGGCTAGATTAGACTATAACATCAATACGAGACAACAGCATGCTATGGCAGTCCAACAAACTGGTGCCTTAAGAGGCATAGTATCAGAATGTAGGATGTGCCCCATCCTACCATACAGTATTTTGTTCAATTCTGGGTACTATACTAAAGGGAGGACATTGATTAAGGAGAGTGTCTAGAGGAGAGTGACCAGTATGTGAAGGGTCTTCAGTTCATGCTATACAGGAATTTATTAATAGGAAGGAATATTCCTGGGAAAAGGAAGTCTTAAAGTTAATCATGCTAGCTGTATTTAAGTATTTCAAGGTCTGTGTAATAGCAAGTAAAGTGGGACTTTTTGTTGTCTTGTTTTGGAGTGCTTCTCAGCACTAAGGCAATCAAATGCTTTTCACTGAGTCCTTTGATTGAATCAAGAGTCTTTGATGATATGCTTAAGTCACAAGAAAACCTAAGTCACATGACTTTGAGTTGCATGATTATGACACCCTCTGACCCTGAAGAAGTGTATATATACCCCGAGGTTAGCATTTTGCTTGGGGCTCACTCTCTGAAAGAGTGCCATGTGTTTTGACCAGATAAGACTCTGGATTGCCCTTGGAGCCCCCCAGGTTTGAAAAACCCAGATGTTGGTGCTTCTCTCTCCTGCAACTATGTATGTAATGTCTTAGACAGACAGCTAGAAGCCTGTCTGCTGATTTGTGTTATTTTGCTCTGTTCATATAATTTCTCCTCGTAATTTCTGTTTGTTTTTTCTCTGAATTTCAAGGTGCTGACTTTTTCCCTTGACCTAAGTGAAATGATATATGTATGTTTAATTAAAGTGAGATTGTAAACCCCTTAAAGTTGCTTTCCTTAGAAAAGCAGATCAAAGAACCTATGCTAGTAGCCCTCCTGTGTGGCAGTGTTACTGGCCTTACACAGCCACAGCAGTGACAAGTAGCATTGTTGTTACAGGATGTCATGTAGACAAAAGGGATTTTACTTACTCTGCTTGGCTTCAGAAGCTAGAAGTAGAAGCAAATAGGTAGAAATTACAGAGAGGCAGATTTAGGCTTGATTTAATGAATTGTTATATAAAAGTTATAGATAGCAAATAGATTTTCTTGAGGGAGGTACAAGGTTTATTTATTCATTAACTCATTCATTCATTCATTCATTTTGTTTTTCCTTATTGAAAATGTCTTCATTCAGGATCTGAATGACCACTTACTGAAATGTAGAAGGGATTCATGGATGGGTAGGGGTTGAATTTAGTCACCTCTGAGGACCAATCTAACTGTGATATTTTATTTTTTTACATTTTACTTTTTTATTTTTTATAAATTTTATTTAATATATTTAGTTTTCAGCATTGGTTTTCACAGGAGTTTGAATTACAAATTTTCTCCCCATTTCTACCCTCCCCCCCCACTTCAAGATGTCATATATTCTGGTTGCCCTGTTCCCCAGTCTCCTCTCCCATCCGTCACCCCACTACCCTCCCATCCCCTTTTCCATTCCTTTCTTGTAGGGCAAGATAAATTTCTATGCCCCATTGCCTGTGTATCTTATTTTCTTGTTGCCTGCAAAAACTTTTTTGTTTTTGTTTTTGAACATCTATTTTTTAAAACTTTGAGTTCCAAATTCTCTCCCCTCTTCCGTTCCCACCCACCCTCCCTAAGAAGTCCAGCAATTCAACATGGGCCACATACGTATCATTATGTATAACCTTTCCACAATACTCATGTTGCAAAAGACTATATTTTGCTGCTTCCTAACCTTTCCCCTTTATTGAATTTTATCCTTTGACTCTGTCCCTTTTCAAAAGTGTTTGTTTTTGATTACCTCCACCCCTGTCTGCCCTTCCTTCTATTATCCCCCCTTTTCTTTATCTTCTTCCTCCTTCTTTCCTATGGGGTAAGATACCCAATTGAGTATGTATGGTATTCTATCTTCAGGTCAAATCTGATGAGGACAAGATTCACTCATTCTCCCTCACCTGCCTTTTTTTCTCTTCCTACAGAACTGCTTTTTCTTGCCACTTTTATGCGAGATAATTTGCCCCATTCTATCTGTCCCTATTTCCCTCTCTCATTATATTCCTCTGTCATCTCTTAATTTGATTTTATTTCCTTTAAATATCTTCCCTTCATCTTCAACTCACCCTGTGCCTGTGCTCTCTCTCTCTCTCTCTCTCTCTCTCTCTCTCTCTCTCTCTCTCTCTATATATATATATATATATATATACACACATACATACATACACACTCACATATACATATATACGTAAACATATATATACACATATATGTGTGTGTGTGTGTATATATTATATATATATATATATACATATACATATATATACATGCATATTCCCTTCAGCTACCCTAATACTGAGGTCTCATGAATCATACACATCATCTTTCCATATAGGAATGTAAACCAAACAGTTCAACTTTAGTAAGTCCCTTGCAATTTCTTTTTCTTGTTCTTTTTCTTGCTTACCTTTTCATGCTTCTCTTGATTCTTGTGTTTGAAAGTCAAATTTTCTGTTCAGCTCTGGTCTTTTCACTGAGAAAGCTTGAAAGTCCTCTATTTTATTGAAAATCCATATTTTGCCTTGGAGCATGATACTCAGTTTTGCTGAGTAGGTGATTCTTGGTTTTAATCCTAGCTTCATTGACCTCTGGAATATCATATTCCAAGTTC
>CM053623.1:101729634-101747643 GCA_028646595.1 Phalanger gymnotis
CTTCCTTCCTTCCTTCCTTCCTTCCTTCCTTCCTTCCTTCCTTCCTTCCTTCCTTCCTTCCTTCCTTCCTTCCTTCCTTCCTTCCTTCCTTCCTTCCTGTCACTGATACCTAAAGATTACCAAAGTAAAGGATAGAGCCCTGGATCTGAAGTTAGGAAATTCTGAGTTCAAATCGAGCCTCAGATGCTACCTGTGTGACCTTGGAAAAGTCACTTCACTTCTATTTCCTCATCTATAAAATGGGGCTAATAGGGCTCTAACCTGCCACACATATTTGTTGTGAGGCTGAAATGAAATAATCTATGTAAAACACTTTGTAAACCTTAAAGGGCTACATAAAGGCTAGCTATTATTATTGTTAGCTGACCTTACCCCCAAAAAACCCCCAACAAATATGTCATGCATCTCAATGATCTTGGCATATAACATAGGGCCCTTAGCTGTAATTAAAACACTAATTACATCTTTGGGATGTCTGGGAGGAGCTCATTTTAGAAAAACTATTCGAAGTCACTTCAGGCTCACCAAACATTTTAAGTCGAAGGTAGCAAAACAAACATTTATCTTCATTCTACAATATCTAATTTGGTTAAGGAGCTCTGGGGGTTGCTGGTGAAGAAGGATATGCTTTTAAAAACTTGCAGACATCAATTAATCTTTTCCATGAATTCCATACTGAACAAAATGTGAAGGTAGTCTCAAGATACGGAAACAAAATGTTGGCATTCACTTCTTGAATGCTCTCCACTTCTGTCCTGTGGTTTATACGGGACAGACTTGGTCCACAATCACAAGGTCATTTGAAAAGTGGGATTACTTGACACAGAATGAAGTCAAATAAAATTCAGAGACAGACTACTTCACTTTAGAGGTGACATGGCTTCTAGTGTAGCTTGCAAAAAAAAAATACACGCAACTCACCCTAATAGATATTTGTTTAGTACCAACTGTGTGCTAAGCACTTGTTAAATGATGGTGATAGAAAAACCAGTCAATCAAGAAGTATTGATTAGATACTTACTATGTGTCAGCTGTTATCTCAGTTGTGGGGAGACAAGAAAAGGCAAAAGACAGTATGTATGTAAACACGTACACACAGACTGGAGATAATCATCAGAGGGAAGGTATTAGAGATAAGAGGTATCCAGAAATGCTTCTTATGGAAGGTGAGATTTTAGCTGGGATATTTACTAGAGAACACAGGATGTAGAGGTGAGGAAGGAGGTATTTCCATGTGTAGGTGGGGAACAGCCAGTGAAAATCCACAGAGTAGAGTGATGGACTGCCTTTTGTGAAGAATTAAACGGAGGCCACTGTCATTGGATCTTGGAGTACACAGAGAAGGTAGAGTAGAGAGTAAAATACAAGATGCCTTGGAAAGATGAAGAGGGAACAGTTGACAAAGGTCTTTGATAACCATGCAGAAGATTTTATATTAGATTCTGGAATCAACAGGGAGCTACTAGAGATTATTGAGTAGGGGAGGTAACATGGTCAGCTTTGCATGTTAGGAAAATCATCTTTGACCGTCGAGTGGAAGATGAACCAGAATGGGGAGGACTTATAGCAGGGAGAACAACCAGGCTATTGAAATGTTCCAAGCCTGAGATTGTGAAGACCTGCACTAGGTTATTGGCCCTGTTAGAGGAGAGAGGGAGGTATATGAGAGAGATGTTATGAAGAGAAAATATGTAGAACTTCACAACAGATTGAATAAAGGAGACGAAAAATGAAATAATCCTTTCCCTCAAGGAAATTGGGCAGCTGGGTAGCTTAGTGGATAGAGCACCAGGCCTTGTGTGGGGAAGACTTGAGTTCTGGCCCCAGATGCTTAGTATCTGTGTGACCCTGGGCATGTCACTTAACCCTGTTTGCCTCAATTTCCTCTTCTATAAGACGAGCTGGAGAAGGAAATGACAAATCGCTTCAGTATCTTTGCCAAGAAAACTCCAAATGGAGTCATAAAGAGTTGGACACCACTGAAATGAATGAACAACAGCAATGAGGAAATTACTTTCTAAATGCTTATTTATGTTGGCATTATAAGATGCATTTCTAAAATGTGACCAGCCTTTAGTTTCTTGACAATGAAGCATCTCCCCTAAAAGTTAGCATAAACCATTCTCCTATATCCCTGAAAGTTATGTACAATGAGATAGAAATATACTGGTTTATGTTTGAATGCTTCCCTCCTTAAATAATGGAATAAAATACTCACATGTTTCTAGAGTAAAGTGTATTAGTCTCATAAAACATTAAGTAAGAAATTGGTCAGGCAAAAAAAAACTTTCAGCCAACCAGAGTAATTCACCATCCAAATTATCAAGACAATAAGTATCTTTTACTTTTGCTTTAGTAGAACATTTCATAAATTGCTTTATGGGAAGCTGGGCAAAAAGATAACATTGGTAATACTACTGTTAATAGAACAAAAGGGCCCTACATGATTTGTGTTTGGTCCCACCCATTTAGGCATTTAAGTAAATATTGGAATAGGGAAGTAAGTTGTGAATTCATTAACTCTCTGCCAATTCAGTGAAAAGGTTACTAGAGAAGAACTTAATGTAGGCCATAAATTCCACCTGCTACACAGGTTTTTATTTCTCAGTCTTAACATTTATAAGGTATTTTTCCCTTTAATTTAGCTGGTATGTAAGAGGGAGAAGGACTTTGATCAAACTATACTTTACCAATAATGTCTTCTTTCTGAAGTAAGCCCAGAGAAAAATGTATGTCTCTGATTTTTAAAATTCAAGGAAAAAATACTTCTGAGGTACTACTGTCTTAAACTCCTCCATGACAAGAAGAAATCCTTTAAGTATACTGAGACAAATTCAGTGATGCTCCCATTCAGAATCTTGCAAGTTACACTCATTATACATTGTTTCAGTGTAGGAAGCGTTTATGCAAAGAATACTTAGTTGCTGCTTACAGAGGTTCTTAATAAATCAGAGTTTCTTTCTTAACAAATCTTGAATAGAAAAAGCAAGCTGGTTATAGGTTTTACATATGAATTTTAGAAATGATCATCAGTGGAAGCCCCTTTGTTGGATAAGTAACATGGTTTTTCACCCTGAAAGACTCCTATATCTATAAATATGCTAGGGAGGAATAGAAAGAGAGTAGAATAAGAAACAGAAATTATAAATTATACTACTCATCTTTTGCCTTTTACAAACATATCTTTCTTTCCAAGTTTGGAATATCTCTACCTAACTCATTAGAGGTTGGTATCTGAAAAGAAGATGCCACTATGAATCAGTAGGTAATATGTTTTTTTGGGGGGATATCAGAGCCCCTCAAGGCCCCTCCTGTCCTAGATGGCTTTTGTGCTTGTTCAATAAGTAAGTTATTGTGACTGCTCAGGAGCATTATGTGGCCTGCAAATGCCTTTTGGGTATAGACAAATTTCAGTTCACAAATAAATAGTCCATTTGGGACTTTTAAAAATTAGACAATAGAAATTGAGAAAAAACGCTATTTAGCACAGCATTTCTCGGTTGCTGGTCCTCAAGTTGGTATCAGTCTGTAACAAATTTTTACTGGTTTGAGAGCAAAGGTCTTTACCAATTCTTAAAAATAAATTTTTAGCAATAACTTCTATGTCTTATATCATAGTTATCTCAAATATCCCTCCCTTGTCCCTCTTTAAAAGCCAACCTGTATAACAAATAGTATTTTTAAAAGAAAAAAAAACTACTGATCTATACATTGAAAAGGTTTGAAAACATGTCAGTGGGTAACATGTGCGGATCTCATACCTCCATGAAAGGTTGGGAGGTGTCCTCTCACGTCTCTTAATTCGAGTCGAGCTTGATCTTTATAATTTTGTTACATTCACTTCCTGAACACCTGCACTTGCAACCCCAAGACAGCATATTTTAAAAACACTTTGTAGAACAGATACTCACAATGCTTAAACTTTTTTATTTTGTCTTTCTGAGGAATTGCATTTGAACAAAAATTAAAGCAAAAATGATAACTGAAGCCTAAGATAATGAGGAAATATTGAGAGTATTTTAAGCATCTTAATCTCCTGTTTCTGATGAGTTATTCCCTAATGCACTGAAAGAATCCACGGATATGATTGTTGAACTGCTGTCAGTGGTATCTCAAGAACTGAAGGGAAGCAAAGAACACTGTTATAAGACTAAATGTATAACATTAATTAGTCATGTTGTGATTGCTGGCCATTTAAAACTCACCAGGTCTTTTTATATATGGAATGTGGTCTAGCCATATATACCCCTACATTTGTAGAGCTGATTTTTAAGTGCAAATTTAGATTTGTCTTCATTCAGTATTTTCATATTAGATTTCATCCCATTTTATATCTTTTGAAGTTCTGAATTTATTATGCAACACGTTAGCCTTTCTTTCCGTTTTTGCACCACTTGAAAGCTTGATAAACAAATCATGTATGTTTCATAAAAATCTTGGAGGAAAAATTGAGAATTAAGACCACATCCAGAGTCTTGTGGCCCACCACTAGTGACTTGCCCTCTAGGTTAATGTCATTTTGTTAGTCATTCATCTTTGTGGTCATCCGGAGAATTCTGAATCTGCCCGTTCTTTTCTCTAGCCTGTATCTTCTTTACAAGGTTCTCAAGAGCACTTAGTTAAATGACTACCTGACATAAAGGTATGCAGCACTGTGTCTAGGGCATTCACCTGATCCATCATCCTACAAATTACTGGAAGGAGAGGAGGAAGGAAATGAAATTAATCTGGTATAATCTGTTCCTGATGAAGTCATTAATGGCTCTTAGCAAATATTGCTTTTCTTTTTATGTGCCCATAGACCAATTAAATTGAGCAAATCTTTTTTGTAACCATGTATTTTGAACTACATACTGTCTTGGGCATATGATGAATTGTAGAATTTTTGATAGAAATTAAAGTTTAGCTCACTAGCATAAAGCTTAAATATCTAGCCACATACCTGTTTTTGAAATTTGAGATGTCTGAATTTATCTGAGCCATTTTCTACTTCTCTTGTTTTTTGTAATCTTTCAAATATCACCATCAACGGCTCAGAAATTATATCCACATTTTTACAGTATTCAGGAAGGCACTTTGCCTGCCTCTGTTGATGTCAATTTTTTTAGGGGCAGCTAGTTGTGATCTTGGGCAGCTAGGGGGCACAGTGGTTAGAGTCCTTGTCCTGGAGTAAGAAGACTCATCTTCCTGTATTCAAATCTGGCCTCAGACACTGACTACCTGTGTGACTCTGGGCAAGTCACTTAACACTGTTTGCCTCAGTTCCTCATCTGTAAAATGAGGATATACTAGAGAAGGAAATGGCAAAACACTCCAGTATCTTTGCCAGGAAGACCCAAAATGGGGCCATGAAGAGTCAGATATGTGAACATGGGCTCTGTAATTCTTGTACTAGCCAATTAAATATGCTACAGCTTCTCTTTTTCACAAAGATACTAGACAATGGGGTAGCCAATCAGGAGGACTTCTGATGCTCAGGGCTGCTCGACATACCAGTCATCCTTTGCAAAGTAAACTTTAGGTGAAATCAGAGATGCCTACAACTGCTGAAACCAGCCTTGACTAGTTCAGAGAGAGAAGCAAACATCTTGGTTTTTGACTTATCTAAGGGGAAGCAGACATCTTGGTTCCTGACTTATCTGAAGAGCAGCAAACACCCTGCTTTCTGATTTATTGCATTTACAGATATCTTCTCCCTAGACCCCAACTTCCCATCTGACTTCCCAATTTATTGTGTTTCTCCCTTAATCCTGACTTAGTAAAAAGTATAAATTCCCCACCCATTCCATATCCCCTTCAAACAGATGTGGACTTTGTCTTGCTGTTCTAGCCTGCAAGCTTCTTCTCAGGCAAAAATGCAATTAGAGTCTCTGTAAACTATGATTCAGACTCTAGCTCATTCCAGGTCCCTCTTTTGATCCTGAGATTTCTTCCATTTTACCAGGTCATAGGAGTTTTTCTTTTAACAGATACTACAGAAAATGACTGAATGACACAAAAGCAATTGTTATCTTACCATCACCATACTTAATTCAGCTTTTGAAACCTCTTAACTGTTTCTGTTTTTCTCAGTCTTTACATTCATCATGCTCCTCGAAAAAATGGAAGCAAAAAACTTGAGTAATTCTGTCTTCCCTGCATCATTGTTATCTACCATATTTAATCCTAAAAAATTGGCCTCTCCTTTTATGCTTTTGCTCCTGTTATACCTAAAAAATACCACAAAACAAACAAAACCTCCCAAACAAACCTAAAACCCTTTTTATTGTTCTTAGTATTAATCACAAGTCTCAGTTTGTTCTAGACTTATCATTCCTGATCCTAGTCTTACAGGATCATACAACTCTTAAATTTATCCTCCATTCTCACTTCTACCTTCTATAAATGTCTTTAAAAATATTGGGTTTTTTATAGGTTCCTATGTATCCACATTAGTCTCTTTATATATTCTTTCCTTTTCTTCCCTACTGAATCATTTGCATTTGTGTCCTCAGAATTTTGTGATGATGAATGAAAGCATTCCTTTTTAAGCCAAATTCTGTAGAGCTTCAAGGCTTAATATCTCACTTAACCCTTTCCCTGAACTCCGAAATTAGTTCTCTGAAAGTCTACAAGGGCAATTAAACTTATGCCTAGCCTTCCTTTCTTTATCTGTTATGGTTTCTAGGATGGCCTGGTCTAAGTAGAAGAAAGTTCCTATTTCTGTTTCAGAAATTGTCTAATATTGTAGGTTTAACGAGTCAGATGTGGAGGGTATTTCAAAGCTCATCTAGTCCAGCCTCTCATTTTATATTCTTGGTCCATAACTGTCCTTGGTTGCTTCCTCTATCTTGTGAAGGATAAAGCTGTCAGAAAAAAATCCTCAACTATTCTTATTATTTTATGTTTTAATATATTTTATTTTTAATGCTCAAACATTTATTTTCTCCTTAATTCACCACCACCACTGGAGGAAAATGATAAATAATAAAACCTTGTAACTAATAAGTATAGTGAAGTAAAAGCAAATTCCCATATTGATCATGTCTAAAACTGTGTGTCATATTCCATTATATTAGTCCCATCTCTTCTCTCCCAGGAGGTAAGTAGCATTATTTGTCATCTGTATTCTGAAATAATGGTTGATAATTGCATTTATAAGTTTTCTTAAGTCTTTCAAAATTGTTCGTTTTTACATTGTTGATATTATAATATAAATTGTTCTCTTGATTTCTTAGAAAGTCACTAGCTTCCACTTCCTCTGATTTAATTTTTAAGGTGGTATTTTCTTCAGTGGTCTTTTTGACCTCCTTTTCCATTTGGCTAATTCTGCCTTTCATGGCATTCTTCTTCTCATTGGCTTTTTGGAGCTCTTTTGCTATTTGAGTTAGTATATTTTTAAAGGTGTTATTTTCTTCAGTATTTTTTGGGTCTCCTTTAGCAAGTCGTTGACTTATTTTTCATGGTTCTCTTGCATCCCTTTCATTTCCCTTCCCAATTTTTCCTCTACTTCTCCAACTTGCTTTTCCCAATCCTTTTAGAACTCTTCCATGGCCTGAGACCAATTCATATTTTTCTTGGAAGCTTTTGATGTAGGCTCTTTCACTTTGTTGAGTTCTTCTGGCTGTATGTTTTGATCGTCTTTGTCATAAAAAAAGATTCTATGGTCTGAGTCTGAGTCCTTTTATGCTTCCTGTTCGTGTACCCAGCCAACTACTTGGCCTTTGAGTTTTTTGTCAGGGTATGACTGGTTGTAGAGTAGAGAGTACTTTGTCCCAAGCTTTAGGGGCTGTGCTGCTGTTTTCAGAGCTACTTCTACTCCACCATCATTGCAAACTCTGCCACAGCAGCGTTCCTCCTTCCTCCAAGAACTGCCAACCAGGACCATGACCCAGATCTAAGCAGGGCAAAGCAAGAGAAACTGCCTCTGTGCCAACAAAGTGCTCTTTGCACTTCCACTCTCATCCACCACTTGATTCCTCCAACCATGTGAGCCAGGGACTCTGGAGGCAGTTGATGGGGAGCTCTGGAAGCAGCCGCAGGAGCTTCCTGTTGCTGCTGCTGCTGCTTCTGCTGCCACCACTGTCTCGCCACCTCCACCACCCCCAGGGCTGGGCCTGGACCACTCTCACCCCTATCCAGCAGTTTTCCCACTAACCTGCTCTGTGGTCTTTGGTGTTTGTTGGTTGAGAAATCTGGTAACTGCCACAGCTCAATGATTCACGGCCCTCAGGCCTGCTCAACTTGACTCACGTTCTGCTTGGGCCTGGTGTGGCTCCTGTTCCCAGTACTGTTGGAGAGACCCTTCCCAGTGACCATCCAGGTGGTCCTGGGCTGGCGACCTGCTTCCCTCTGCTATTCATGGGTTCTGCAGCTCTAGAATTTGTTCAGAGCCATCTTTTACAGGTGTTTGGAGGTATTTGGGGGAGAGCTTAAGCCAGTCTCTGCTTTCTAGCCACCATCTTGGCTCCTCCATCTCATAACTTCTTATAGCACAATAATATTCTATTACATTTCTTTTTCTTTTTTGTATCCTCAATGCTTAGTACAGTGCCTGGAATATAGTAGGTACTTAATTAATGTTTATTGAAACTTTTGTTAAGTTGAATATAAATATACCATAATTTGTCCAGCTTTTCCCCAATTGATAAGCACCATCACTTGTTTCTAGCTCTTTGCCACTATAAAAGGTGCTGCTATAAATATTTTTGTATGTACTGAACCAGGCCTTTTCCTTTCTTTGATCTCTTTGGGCAATAGGGGAGTGGGTAGATAGGACAGTAGGAATCTGTTTTATCTATTATCTTACTGGAGTCAGAGTAACAGTATCATGGCCCTCTTCTGCTTCTGGAAAATTAGCTCTGAACATCTGTCTACTGGTTTATGGTAATAGCACTGGGCCTTCTTCCACTACAAAAATAATTGCCTCTTAATTCAGTATAAGATTGCTTTAGCTAACTTGTAGATTTATAACACAGTTGCCAATGTTGACTTATTCTGAACTTCACTGACACACCCATATTATGTTAAGGTGAATTGTTCTCTTGTTATGCTTCACTCCTATTGTCTTTGTGAAGTAACTTTTTGAATTCAAGTGTCAGACCTTACTTATATGTAGTTCTACTGAGTTTTATCCTTTTATATTTGACTCAATATAATTGCCTATCAAGACCTCCCCGATTACTTACTGTCTTAAAATATTTGAACTCTTGTTTCCCGAAAATCCATAAATTTGGTGAGTATGCCCTTTTAAGTCTTTTATCCAAGTCTCTCTTAAGAGTGCTAAACCAACCAGGACCACAGATCCCAGAGACCACAGCCATTCATTCAATTCTGAATGCATATAATAATTGTCTAGATTTTATCTCTCCATCTTTTACATAAAAATAGCTTGGGAGATTACCAAATGTTTTGTCAAAATCTAATGCTTGTGACTTAGTCTCTCAATCCCCCCCTCCCACTGTAAGCTGTTATATCTCTAATGTTCTAGGGGATCTTAAAACACTTTTCTAGGACCATAGCTCATGAGCCCTTGGTGGCATGGTCAACTCCTCCTCCCTCTCTCCCCCCAATCTTATGATTATCAGACAGCCAACCTAATAGGTTTTTGGAAAGAGATATTTAGTGAGGTAATGTATTAAAAGCATTCAATGCGAAACAACCCTCCAAAAGTCTTATGACACTGTCTCATAAGTACATAAAAAGTATAGGAGAAAATGGGCTCAAGCTTGCCACCCTATATGACAAAGAGTGACTCACAGTTCCTGGAAGTCTTTTTGCTGGTGTCCTCAATATGCTCAAGTTAAGATATCCTGTAGGTTTTCTCCTGTGCATCTATCTTTTCAAATGATCTTTTGTCTGTCCTCACTTTCTAATGTAGGCACTTCTTCTGGTTGCTCAGGTCTCTTAATCCAGCTAGCTCAATGGTTTCCTAGAAGCCCTTCTGGGCCTGGCCATATCTATCAGCCAATTCAATGTCTTCTGTGCAATATTACTTCTTTTCATCCCGTGAAATTCAAATACGTCTAAATTAATCAAGAACTTTTCACTGTCAGTCTAAATACTATAACTGACCGATGATTGATTCACTGGACATGTCCAAGCCTAGTTTATGCAGAGTTAATCATATGTGTTCTCATTTGGTCAAGGTTTCAGGGTATAACATCTTGTCACTTACATTAAGTGGAGAGGAATAATATAGCCTAGGTTGACCTTCATGCTTATACTGATAACTATATTTAGAATTCTTCTGTTCTACTAGTTCATTAACCTAGTTTAAAAAATGGGGGGATTACATGCCATCTTGTAGGGAGGGGGATGAAAATTTGGAACTCAAAAATTTGTGGAACTGAGTGTTATAAACTAAAAATAAAAAAAGAAATTTAAAAAAAGAAAAAAAGTTAAATCAGGATGACATGTGCTTGATAATGCAATACTAGATCTCTCAAATCATCGCTTCCTTTTCTAGAAGTTGACTAATCAAACCTTTTATGATCAAAAATTTTGATAATAGTGGAAGTCATATTCATTGGCTTAGAGATTACAGACTTCATTCCCTTTCCTGTTTTGAAAACTGAGATACTAGCCCTTCGTCAGTCCTGTAAAATCTCTCCTATTTGATGTGATTTCTGGAATATTATGACAGTGACTCAGTAATCATATTTATGAATTCTTTCTAGACTTGTGGATATAGTTCACATAAGCTCAGTGACTTGGACTCAATGAAGGTAACACAGTGCTTTGTTATTATTCATTGAGCAGTCCAATTCAAGAAGCTCTTATTAAGTGTATGCTATGTGTCAGACTTTGCTCAAGGCCTTAGAGATACAAAAATAAAACAAGACCATCCCTTGTCTTCAAGGAGCTAGTTTTCCACCATCCCTTTATTTGTGTCAGCTTGGATAAATTACTTTTTGTCTTTGAGCCTCAATGTCATCATCTACAAGATGAAAGTGTTGGACTAGGTTCCATCTAGCTCTCAGTCTATGATCCTGTACAATGAGCTCTGGACTGTTCAGCCACTTCTGGGTCACCATAGGGGGTTGGAAGCACCGAACACTCCTTGTTCTGTACTGAGGTCCGAAGTTTGGATGAGGTTCAGTCCTGGGCTAGTCGACCTCTGAGATCCTTTAGCTTCTTTTTGCTAGAACTCATTGGCTCATTAAGGCTTCCACTCTAGATCCCTGGGGCCATTTTACCTGTGGTTCCCGTGTGTGCGCATGTGTGCGTGTGCGTGTGTGTGTGTGTGTGTGTGTTGGGTGGGGGGAGGTGCAGCAAAAAGGGGGAAATAAAAAGGCACTAAGTGAAGCAGATACGGAGCAGGTAATTTGTTTTATGCTTTAAATATAAAAGATTCATGCTCAAGGATTCAGCAGTTTAACTTTACAAATTGTGACTTAAACCTCATCAAAACACAAAGCAGTTTGCAGGACTACTGATTAGCAGGCACTTTACATTTCACCCGGGCTCTGCACTATCTGAACAACTCCCATGTCAGCTTGTAAAACAGCCTGTCCGGTCATCTTTTCTGTGACCATTGTCTCAGAGGCAGAAGTTTCCCTTTCCTCCTTGAATGTTGTTTGATCACCTACTCAGGAAAGGAGACACAAAGTAAAAGAGGCCAGCAGGAGCCTAGGTACAGGTTCACCCAGTTGAGCCCATGCTCTGTGGGGAAGCTGTGATGAGTACCATACCCCTAAAAGGGAGCGTCAGAGGAAAGAGCATAGCATTCACTACAAGAGAGAGGTGATGCCAAGCCAGAAGCTGTCTCTTCTTTTCACTGACAAAACACACTGGCTTCTTTCATTGTCTTAGGGCAAGAAAGAAGGACAAGAAAGAATTCAGGGCTTTGCATGACATACAAAAACACAAATGCTTTTCATTGCTGGACCACTGACCTGGCCGGAAGCAGGCTATAAACCACCCATGTGAACAGTGGAATCAGGGCTATAAACTACCTGTGTGAACAATGGAACCAGGAATGCAAAGGCAACTGTGAGCATGTTCCATGGGGTGGGGATGAGGGGTGATTGGTTGTCCCAGCTATCTCAATATGAGGATTGTGGTCATCTCATTCATGCCAAGCAGTCATCCTGTCCCTTCTTTATTTTGCTTCTCTTATTTTCTCCAGTATAATTTTTAAAAACCTTTTTTCATTCTTCTTAACTTTATTCACTGGCTTCAGCTCATTCTGAGGGTTCATGCCACTGTTTTTATAGGAACATGTCCTACTTTTATATCTGAAGGGTATTAGCCATTTAAGGATGTGCTCTTTTTCACAGGGAGCAGCTTGGTGCCAAAAGGGGCAGAAAAGTAATTTCACATAGAGAAAAAGAATTATATCAGCTGACAAAGGATGTAAAGTATTGCCTCTTCTAGAGGTGAATAGTTTGTTGTCTGAAAAAAATAGGAAAATAAATTTGGTTTAATAAAAACTGCTAAGATTTGCGCATAAAGGGTTTTCAGATACGCTGTTATTAGTAGTAGAAAAAGAGACAAAAATTGAACTGACATAAATATAAAGGCTTGAATTACCTTGGAAAGGCTGTAGCATGGTGCCTCTTCTGTATGTAAACAATATGACATGAAGGGGCAGAGAAATAACTTTTATTTATTACAACATATAAAATGTGAATATTAAAAACATTCTCAGATTATTCAAATGGACATATTGGAGGACTGATAAATGGTTTAGGGTACAGGGCATTATGGCTTGCTATCCATTTACATGTAACTGTTTAAAGTCTTAAGATGATAAAATTGACAAAATCAAAATTATGTAATTGTGTAGAGACTGAGAGATGTTTAAATAAGGACTGCTGATTTCATAAGTAGTATTTGGAGAGCTTTTAACCTCATAAGTGAAAAGTAAGTTTTTCAGTACCATATGGCTCTGATTTAAGCCATTGAAAGTAATATGTATGGTTAATTTGGAAATATGTTTTGTGTGACTTCATGTGCATAATAGGTATCATATTGTTTGCCTTCTTAAGCTGGGAGAGGAGGTGGAGGGAGGGAGAGAATTTGAAACTCAAAATTTTAAAATGAATGTTAAAACAAATAAACAAAAAGTATGTGGGTGAAGTGTGATGGACCTGGTGAGTGAAGATTGAAGAAAGGGGACTAGAATGGAGTGGGGATGGGGGAGATTAGAAAGACCAACTCTGTGGAAAAGTATATTTTTGACTGAGGGCTTTAGCTATGAGATCCCTAATTGCTTAGGGAAAGTCTTAGTCCTTGGGTCAGAGCTTTGTCGTCAATTCTGCTCTTCAGTGTTAATTAGAATTTGAGTACCCTAGTTACTTCTCAGAAGTACATGTTGCTTTCTGCTGCTACCTCTGGCTTGAGAGGGAAAGTCAGAGATGGAAAGATGGAGTTTGTAGCTACTTTGATGAGAACTGTGTGCTACAAGATAGTTTGGTCCCAGCTCATCAGTGAGTTCAGTGTACTGGTAATTGAAGAGTTGGCTAAGCTTGTCTGCTTTGTGCAGAGAATCAACCTGAGCTGCTTTGCTACGAGCTCTTTTTGCTCCAATGTTATTAGATGGTAACAGCATCTTTTTGAGTAAAGAATTGGCTTTGCTTGTAAGTCTATAGCCTGGAGACAACCAGTGTGATGAACTTTACAGATCTCTGGCTGAAGGATCCTAAGAGAGTTTGAATATAATTGTATGATGATGATTCTTCTGTGGGGACCTAGACTGGCCATGTTTAAGGCAATCAGTCAACCAAAGAGGCAGTGAATTGTCCATGTTCCAAGTAAGGATGATGAAGGGGAATGGCACAAACCTGTTAGATATTCAATCTTTTGACTGTGTCCTTTACATATCTTTTAAAAAGTCTAAGTTGTTTGCTGAGTTCCTTGTGCATCTAAATTAGTTCTTTAGTCAACTATATTTTTCATCCCCAGTGGAAATTTAAAAAAAAAACAACAAAAAACAAATTTTAAGATTCTCACTGAAGAGAGTTTCAGATAATCCCCTTTGGAGTGCCTTCCTTTATAGAAGTTTGGGTCTTGTCTATCCTTTCTCAACCATTTGCAATTTGTTCTCCGCATCTCAAGGGTGTAGGTCACAGTATGCCCAAACTTTCTTCCTTTACCACAAATTCTAAGATGACATTCTTCTTCCCCGTAAAGTTCACATAATTCTTCTCCAGGTACTCGTTCTTCCTTCTTGAGAATCAAATCTAGAATAGAAGTACCCCTTTTTGCTGTTCTTTCTTGAAGGGTGAAATTATCATTAAGGCAAGAAATTATTAGCTCCTCTCCTTTTAGCAGAGAACTCTCTAGTAGATTTTTATCATATTGCTAATCCTGTAATTTTTTTCACCAAACTACTTTATTTCCAGTTTCTTTCCAGGTGATCGTCAGCTCTTTAAGAAGCATGTCACCTTGATTATTACCTATATTTCTCTTATCTTAAAATCTTTCCTTATATACTGGCTTCTTTTTCACTTGAAAACATGACCAATTTTCCCTCATCCTTAATAATCCTTCATTTGACCTGCCATCTCCTCAAGCCTATTGCCCTATATTTATCATCCCTTTCACAGACTTTTAAAAAGGCTTATCTACACTTATTTGCCTCCCTTCTTCACCTTCAGCTCACTCCTCAACCCCTTGAAATGTCTCCCATTCGATGCCACTAAACCAAAACTATTCTCTATGAAGCTAAAAAGCTATTTCTTAATTGTTAAATCCCTGGTCTTTTCTCAGTAATCTCTCTACTTTACATCTGCTCAGCTTTTGAAACCATCAGCCACCTTCTTCTTTTAGACAAATTCTGTTTCCTTGGCTTTTATGATACTGGTTTCTATTGGTTTTCCTACTTGCCTTAAATTGCTTCTCAGTGCCCTTTGCTGGATCATTTTTTTCCCACCTGCTAATTGTGGATTTCAGTAAATGTTTGGTCCTGGGTGTTTTT
This sequence comes from Phalanger gymnotis, assembly GCA_028646595.1. NCBI lineage: Eukaryota > Metazoa > Chordata > Mammalia > Diprotodontia > Phalangeridae > Phalanger > Phalanger gymnotis. Next base: position 101,744,537 of record CM053623.1, read on the forward strand.
CTGTTTTCTCTCTTAGTAACCTCATCATTTTCTGGAGATTTAATGATTATCCCTGGGTAGATAACTCTCACATTTATATAACAGGATTTGAGCTCTTCTTCCACATTACAGCAGTCTGTTGGACACCTTTACCTGGCTATCCCATAAGTATCTTGAACTTATCATCATGCACACCATTCATTAATGTTCCTCTCACTTTCTCAAATACAATTCCTCCTTATCTTCTTTTAATATACATCCAGAGCCTATGTGCTGTCTACTACAGGAGACCTTTACTTCTTCCACTCAGGTTTTAATAAGGCTCTTTCCCTCTTAAAACTGTTTAGTATAACATATAAACTTTTTTTTCTGGGTAATTAGTTATTTTATTAATAATTCCAGGATTTTTTTAAAAAAAAGGTCAGTGACACTCTTGAGTGCCAAAGTCAATCATGCCAACAAGCTGATGGCTTATATAAAGGTAGGTGTTCCAGAGAGTGGCAGTCAAGTCTGACTGGTTAACAAGTAATGAGAGAATGAATATTACAGTGAGGGGTTGAACCTATTCTAATGAACTTCGATTTTGTCATTTACATCTAAGTTGCCCCCAGCCTCCGGCAATCTAAATATAGAATCTATATTCCCTGAACAGAAGGCATTTTGTTTTGGATTGGAAGCTTGATCTAGTTGGGTAAACAGTACCCAGAATGAGAAGAATGTTAATCCTTTCTTCCATCTGCCCTGTCCTTGAGAGATTGGACAAGGAAATGGGATAGGGAAAAAAAAAGTTTGGGTCTAACTAATTTTAATAATTGACTGTTAATATGAGAGAGCAATAATTAGTACATTCATTATTTTGCAGGAAAAAATTGAGAAATAGAGAACAACTTCACCATGTAATACAACTAGTTAGTGGAAAGACCAATACAAGCTTTGTGCCTTTAGCTCCTAGATGAGTGCTTAAACTTAGCCTATTAATAATTTACACTGACTATTTAAAAGAAAATACCAAAAATTTCCCTTATAGTTTTTCTGTTAGTTTTTTTTATATATTTTATTGAATTGGTTAATCCATTTACATTTAAAACTACAAGTTAAGTAATATTGGTTTTTTAAGGTATTATTTTCCCTGTTGTGTTATAAACATAGTATAAAATCCCTTTACTTTACCGTATTCTTTTTTCTTTTTTAAAAATTTATTTATTTTCAGTTTTCACCATTCACTTCCATCAGATTTTGAGGTCCAAATTTTCTTCCCATTCCCCCACTCCAAGATGGCATGCAATCTGATACTGGCTCTATATATTTAACTATTTTCACATTAGTTCTATTGGCAAAGAAGAATTAGAATCAATGGGAGGAACCAAAAGAAAGAAGAAACAAATAAAAAAGAGAGAACAAATAGTATGCTTCGATCTGCATTTAGACTCCATACTTCTTTTTGTGGATATGGACAGCATTTTCTATCATGAGTCATTTGGAGTTGTTTTAGATCCTTCCACTGCTAAGCAGAGGTAAGTCTATCAATGTTAGTCATTGCACAGAGTTGTTACTGTGTACAATGTTCTGGTTCTGCTCACTTTACTCAGCATTAGTTCACGTAAGTCTTTCCAGGTTTTTCTGAAGTTTACCTGCTCATCATTTCTTATAGAACAATAGTACTGCTTTGCATTCATACACTGTAACTTGTTCAGCCATTCCCCAGTTGATGGGCATTCTCTCAATTTCCATTTCTTGTTCACCACAAAAAGAGCTGCTATAAATATTTTTGTACATGTGGGTCCTTTTTCCATTTTTATTATCTCTTTGGAATACAGACCTAGAAGTAGTATTGCTGAGGCAAAGGCTATGCACAGTTCTATAGCCTTTTGGACATAGTTCTAAATTGTTCTCCAGAATGGTTGGATTAGTTCACAACTCCACCAGTATTCCAATTTTACCACATCTTCTCTAGCATTTATTAAATATTTTCCTGTTTTGTCATGTTAGCCAATCTGATAGATGTGATATGGTACCTCAGAGTTGTTTTGATTTACATTTCTCTAATCAACACTAATTTAGAGCATTTTATATGACTATAGATAGCTTCACGTTCTTCCTCTGAAAACAACCTGTTCATACCTTTGACCATTTTTCAATTGGGGAATGACTTGTATTCTTATAAATTTGACTCAGTTCTCTATGTATTTTAGAAATGAGACCTTTATCAGAGACACTGGCAGTAAAAATTCTTTCCCCGTTTTCTGCTTCCCTTCTAATCTTGATTGCATTGGCTTTGTTTGGCTCTATTTGGCTCTATCTCTTGTTTGGTCAAAATTCTGTTCTCCATAAATCTGACAGGTAAACTATTCCTTGCTCTCCCAGTTTGCTGATAGTATCAGCCTTTATATCTAAATTGTGTACCTGTTTTGACTTTGTCTCGGTATAGGGTGTATGATGTTGGTCTTTGCCTGGTTTTTGCTGCACTATTTTCCAGTTTTTCCAGCAGTTTTTGTCAAATAGTGAGTTCTAATCCCAGAAGCTGGAAACTTTTGGTTCATCAAACAGTAGATTACTATAGTCTTTGACTACTGTCTTGTGTACCTAACCTATTTCACTGATCAATTTAAGATCTGGTAGGGCTAAGGCACTTTCCCTAGCAATTTTTTCCATTAATTCCCTTGATATTCTGGACCTTTTGTCCTTCCAGATGAATTTTGTTATTATTTTTCCTAGCTCTATAAAATAATTTTTTGCAGCTTAATTGGTATGGCACTGAATAAATAAATTAATTTAGGTAGAATTGTTATTTTTTATTTTGCATAAACTTTTAAATTTGGTTATTATATGTATCTGTTGCATTCTCTCCTTCCCCAGTAGATTGTGGCTCTATGAGGGCATGTATTTTTTTTTTTAAATTTGCCTATTTTCCTAGAGCCTAACCTAGTTTTGTACACGATAGATAGATAATTAACTGTTTTTTGAATCCAGCTCTTATTAAACACTCATATTTTGCTTTTATATTTTTCCCTGCTCTTCATGGAGTACAGTGGTTTAGGACTGAAAACATAGAACAATATAGCTCAGGCAACATGGAAGATGCTAGAGTTTACTATGTTTGCCTCTACAGATGACATCAATTAGATGTT
>CM053623.1:101747743-101758172 GCA_028646595.1 Phalanger gymnotis
TATATATATATATATATATATATGTATATATATATATATACATATATATACATATATATATACATATATACATATATATATATACATATATATATACACATATATATACATATATATACATATATACATATATACATATATATATATACATATATATATATATATATATATATACACACACACACACACACATATATGGCATGCTAAGAACTGACTCCTTTCTGGTGATATAAAAATAGAAAATGTGTTAGTATTGCTTTACCTACTGGGACCTGGTTTCCTAGAGGACTTAACCCATGAAAAAGGTACATTAGCTTCCTGCACTGCCCCTCCCCCCCCTCTTTCTAGATCTTATTCCAGCTTCTTACTATGGAAAGAGACCATCTAAAATACCTATCATGTTAATAAGCCTTTGGCCTTGAATCCAGTTACTGCCTGATGCCTAAGAAAACTGAAGACTGAGTATAAGAGATGGATATTATTGGGGGGCACAACTTTTCTTGAATTTGCTTGCAAAAGGACACTAGGGGAAATGACAGCGTAAAGGAGAACAAGAGGTATAAATCTAGGCTCATAAAGAAGCAGCAATGGAGAAAGTTTAAAATTGAGAAATAGAAAAATCCACCAAGAAGATTTGATTAAAGAGGAGAATGATGGAGAGTGATATGAATTTGTTTTTGTTTTTGGTTAATACCCTGTGGTTTTCTCTTTGTGGAAGAACGCCTAGCTTTGAAAGTCCCTCATGTTATTGGAAGCTTTGAATGTTTATAATGGGTCGCTAAATGATCTTTATCTTGGAGCTGCCTTTTCTGAGCTTTCTTATTGTCTTTGATGATCATAGGTTAGCATCCTCAGACCAATATTAGGGCTTGTGATATTGTATTGATATCTTTTAGTCATGCTCAAGCATTTCCCTCAGTATAAGGAAAGAACAGGCTGTTCCAAAATTAGTAATGCAGTTTTCCTCAATAATGTTTGGAGCCTTACAATAATATTATCACATGTGGCACATAGTATATGATCTTTTTATTATAGTTTGGATCTATTTAAAATAATTTTCTAGACTTTATCTAACCTCAATACAACAGTAATTGATTTCCTCCTTTGTGTACTGAAGAGTGTGTTTTAGCAATGCATTTAGCATGATGAAAAGTCATGTTTCCATTGGCAAACATTTGGTCTGCTTTTATTTTGCTGTTCCTTCCTTTTTTAATATTCAATGTAAGAAAGGAAAATGTGATGTGAGAGAATTGGTCTGCATTTTTATAGACCAATTTAGCCATTTAACTTTGTTCCTTCAAGGCATCAAATATTGAAACAAAATGTATTTCCTTCACCAGTGATGATTTTGAAAGAAATAAAAATATTAAATGCATATTAATTAGAGTGATTCTTAGTGACTGTGTAAACTATACAATTGAAGTAAAGAAATAATTTGGCTATTTATGTGATTTAATCATTCCTAGTGATTGATAATTTCTGGTGCTTAAAAGTTAATGTATGAATATGCATTTGAAATAATAAGAGATTATGTTTGATAATTAGATTGAGTTCATTTCTTGGCTATAAAACTGACTTTATAATTGAAAAACTTCCAAGATAGCTTGTTTTTATAAAAATTCTCAACTTTTTCATCTTGTCTTGCTGTGCTAAGAATAATTAAACAGCAATGAAGTAAAGATGTTGATTTTTTTAAAATCAGTAAATCATACAATAGTTCTTAATGGTATGCTCTCTTATCTGCCCCATAGTATGCTGGTATGTTGTTGCTATTAATCTGGCATCTTCCATTAATTGAGAGCACAACCTAAAATTGTGTTTCTCAAAGGGTGTTTGGCCAGGCTCTACTTTAATCATGAACGCAATCTGTTTCATGGAGAGCCCAAAAACAGATTGTGTTCATGAGGCAGAGAAGGAAAATGACACAAGAAATATTAAATTTGGAAGAAAAATTAAGTGACTGCAGAAATAAGTTTAATGAACTCCAAAAGTATGAATTATTATTATTCATTTTACTTTATTAAAGGAAAATTTTAAAATACCCAGTATTTTCACTAGCCTTTTTATCTTTGGCAACATAAAACTTGCTCAGAGGGCAGCAGTATTTCCTGCCTAATCTATTAGTAAGTATTTAGGCCAGTTTCCCAGTTAAATTAAAGATCTTTATTTGCTTTTCTTTGGAAGAGGTAGTGCTGTTTAGGATGCAGGCACTTTTTGCATTGTAATAATAAGTCAAATTTATATTGTGCATTATGATAGCAAAATGGCTCAAAGATCTTATTTTATTGCATCTTCACCACAATTCTGTGAGATAGTAGTTATGGTTATGATTATTTCCATTGGGTCTTACAGAGATTAGGTGACTTCGCTGAGCTTACATAGTAAGTAAATGGCAGTTAGGAACAGTACCTAAGTCTTCTCAGTCCTGTGTTCTTTCTGCCACTCCATGCTTCCAGGAGAAATTGATTTTTATAATCTTTTTTTTCTTGCAATATAATCCCATTCTGTTTGCTTATACAAAATAAATTTAAAGAATTCTAAAGGCCACCTAAGCAATTATATGGGGTGATTATCAAGGATATCTTAAGTAGAGAAAAAATAATTTAAAATTTTCTCATCAGTATCCTAATGAATCCATGATATCACTGATGTGAGTATTCCCTCTAGTAGTACAGATCTAAACCCATGCATAACTTTCCATCCTTGAATGGTTTTTTTTTAGGGGCATCATAGGGGATGGGGTATTGACCCTTGTAGGTGGAACTCCTGGTATGGAAAGTCCCTCCACAGTGCAGCTTGCTGATTTTGCAATTTATATATCTTAGAGAGCTGCCTTGACTTCTGAGTGCTTGAATCATATGCCAGTGGTCATGTAAATAGTATGCATTGGGGGTAGGGCTTGAACCTAATCTTTTTTGATCCCAAAGATAATCCTCTAGCTTCTCTGAATACTTCTTCTTGTAATTGTCTTTCCATAAATTCGTTATCAAAGATCTATTCAATGTGCTGGAGGCCTTCCTCTAGAGTGTGTTTTAACTTAATTTTTCTTTTTAAATTCTGAACCTAACAGACAACAAAGAAAATGAGCATTTTCACATACAAAGCAGAATTGAAAGAGAGGATTGTAATCAGTGGAATAGGGTAGGTGCACAAGACACAGTAGTCAGTGACTACAGTAATATACTGTTTGGTAAACTCAGGCTTCAGCTTCTAGGGTAAGAACTCACTATATGACAAAAACTGTTGGGAAAACTGCAAAATAGTATGGCAGAAACTGGGCATAGACCAATATCTTACACTGAATACAAAATAAAGTCCAGATGTGTACACGATTTAGATATAAAGGCTGATACTATCAGCAAACTGAAGGGCAAGGAATAGTTTACCTGTCAGATTTAGGGATAATGGAAGAATTTTTGAACAAACAAGACACATTATGAAATATAAAATGAATAATGTTGATTACGTTAAATTGGAGCTTTTGTACAAACAAAGCCAAGATTAGGAGGGAAGAAGAAAACTGGGAAAGAATTTTTTTTTCCACCAGTGCCTCTGATAAAGTCCTCATTTCTATAATATATAGAGAACTGGGTCAAATTTATAAGAATACAAGTTATTCACCAATTAAAAAATGGTCAAAGGATATGGACAGGCAGTTTTCAGAGGAAGAAATTAAAACTATCTATAGTCATATAAAAATGCTCTAAATTGCTGTTGATTAGAGAAATGCAAATCAAAACAATTCTTAGGTACCACATCAACTCTGTCAGATTGACTAACATGACAAAACAGAAAAATTATAAATGCTGGACAAGATGTGGTAAAATTGGAACACTAATGCACTGTTGGTGGAGTTGTGAACCGATCCAACCATTTTGGAACTATGCTCAAAGGCTGTAGAACTGTGCATAGCCTTTGACTCAGTGATTCCACTCCTAAGGCCATACCCCAAAGAGATCATACAAATGGGAAAAGAACTCACATATTAAAAAATATTTATGGCAGCTCTTTTTGTGGTGGCCAAGAACCAGAAATTGAGGGAATTCCCCTCAGTTGGGGAATGGCTGAACAAGTGGTGGTATATGAATGTAATGGAATACTATTGTGCTATAAGAAATGATGAGCAGGCAGCCTTTAGAAAAACTTTCAGAGAAACACAGTTACAGCCACACTGTGCAATGACTGACTTTGATAGACTTGGCTCTTCTCAGCAATCCAAAAGGCTCATGATGGAAAATATTATGCACATCCAGAGAAAGAATTATGGAGTCTGAATGCAGATCAAAGCATACTATTTGCTCTCTTTCCTTTTTGTTTTGTTTTCTTTCTTGTCAGTCCATTGGTTGTAATTCTTCTTTGCAACATGACTAATGTGAAAATATGTTTAATGAGAATGTATACGTAGAGCCTATATCAGATTGCATGCCATCTTGGGGAGAGGGGTGAGGAGGGAGGGGAAAAATTGGAACTTAAAAGCTTGTGAAACTGAATGTTATAAGCTAAAAATAAATAAATTTAAATTTAAAAAGAAAAAGAGGATTGTACATAAAAGTATGGTTTTCTATGTGTATAGTTTGCTTTGCTTTAAATAAATTTAAGTATAATTCTTAAATCTGTCCTGTTTGTGTTTCCTTCTAGTCTTCTTTCATTTCTCTTCTGAGCATTTTATAAATATGCTTCAATAACCCTTTCCTTTCCTTCCTTTTTCTTTTTCTTCCATCCTTCCTTGCTTCCTTCCTCTTTCTTTCTTTTCACCTTCTTCATTCAATTGAAAAGAACAGAAGATTTTTGTGACAAAGCTTATATGATGTTTAAGTGGAGAATGTTGTTTACATTTATTCAGTCATTCAAAGTCTGTGTTCCCACTTCTAATTGTCATTTTATGCTTGTCTAATTGTTTATCCTTGAAGTTTGCCCTCTGTGATAACTCTTCCAAGTGTTTATTTTATGTCATGCAACTTCCAGAAAAGTTTTTATTTGAATACTTGAGCTTACAATATAAATCCAATGGTTGAATCTTTCTGTACAGCAAAAAATTATTTCAGAGTGAATAATCACCTCTTTAAAAGATGGTTCCTATGTATAAAGTCTGAGAGACTTATAAATTGGGCATCTCTATCTTATTTTAAACTCTCAAATCTACTGTGATCAGAATTGCACATATTCATTCAGTTTTTGTTTTTTCTTTAATCATGATTCCAAGTCTTTTATGAAGGTTCTCAGTGCAATTTTGCTGAAGATATTGGAGTCAGAGGTTGAAATGTGTTTCCTTAAAGGTCTGAGATGTCCTAATGATTGTCAATTTCCTTCTTGAAGATTGTGGGGCAAAAATCTTTGCAAATGATATTCACGATATCTCAATTGTCCTTGAACCCTTAAGAGTCCTTTATAGACCCCAGTCCCACGTTTTCTGGATCAGTAATGCATCTTCCATTTTCCAGATAACTTGCTGTTAGACTTGTATACTCAAGTCACCAACCATCTCATTGTGGAGAAGCAAGAAGAATGTTTTTCCTGCTAACTCATCCAACCTCCATTCTTATGCCCCCAAGGAACCCCAAGAGGGAAGAAGTCAGGGCCTAATGTCACTGTCGTAGGTGCTACAAAGCCCCATTCCACTAGAGGCTTGTCCCCCCTAGCAGAGTCAGAGGAGGCAAGAGTTTCACCTTTTCTTCTTAGGCACCAGGAGAAAGGTTAATCCAGCTGCAAACAGAGCTGAGATCTGAGGCAAACTGGCAAAGCACACTCCCCAGATTTTTTGTTTTTCTTAAAAAGCTCCATGAGTACTACTGCAGCCTTCAATTTGTCCATATGTTATTCCTCATTCTTGGTATCTGGCCATCCTTTTCTTGTCATACATTTTCTAGACATCTGTTATATCACGTCTTGTGCACAACCATTGTACCTGTCATTTCTATTCATTGCCCTTTGGAACACCCACAATTTTGATTCTTCAAAGACAGTAGTATTCCACTGTTGGTAGTCCTATAACATCATAGATTATTTTCTGGCATTCATAAGAACACATCACAACAAAAGTTGTCATAAATTTATTTTTAAATAAGACTTTCCCAAAATTATAAGATTTCTTTCCAATTCATTGGATATTGCAATTTTATAGCTTATGCTATTTCCCTGCACAATCATTCACATTGCCTTACTCCACTTCCTTGCTTCCTAAACACTTTTTGGTTAATCCCTAGTTGACAGCCAGGTAGTTTGCTTAGTAAAATGAGTTACAAATGTAGTGAGAACTGTCTTCTAAGTGTAGCATGGGGATGTGTTGGGTGACTTGAAGGGAGACAGAATAGACATTTCTAGCCTCAGCTTCCCCCTCGCAAGAAAGATATTGTTTCATTCCAAGAAATGAGTTGCGAGGTTGGGGCCAGAAGCTTGACAGGATGTAAGTCTAGAATCATATCTTTCTGCTCCCTTAAATGGTATTAGTCTAGGGGATATGATTTTTAAGTGCAAGCTAAACTGCTTATCACTGTTCATTATTAGAGGAAGCAAGACCCCAAGTTTTATATCCAAGACTTGACTTCCTACCAAATACCGGTTCCACAATGAACACACATAGGAAATAGCAAAGAAACTCATTCATCCAAGTCCATAGCAAAATAGAAATCTGAGAAAGTATGCACCTGAGAATCTATATACACCAGACAATACAGAGTGAAGAAGCTCTCCAATTGGGCCTAAAGTAACTCAGCTGAACTGAGAGAGTTCTAGATTTCACCCAAGTCTGTAGTATAGAGATCTGGGGATAAGGACATGATGGAGACTTCCAGCCTCCTCCCATGTTGCCTTCCTTCTCGAGTATTTTCCTCCAGCAACATGAAGTGTTGGCATCTTCCATCTGTTCTCTCGAAGTTGGAAGTCAGAAGACCCTGAAGTGACTGCAGAGTCCAAAGAACTTGAAGAAGCTTGAACAGACTGAAGAACTCAAAGAAACTGTAGCTTCCATCTTCTCTATATTTCTGTGCATTTTCAAGAAGTTACAAATATAAAGGTCGTGTTAATGAATAATGCATGTTTAGATTATAATAATGTAAAGGAAAGCAACTTTGAAAAAATTAAGAATTCTGGTTAATTCATTGACCAATCAGGTATCTGGAAGAAGTGTGTTTCCCACCTCTTGGCAGAATAAAACATACATTTTCACATAGGACCCTATGTGAATTTGTTTTGGTTTTTTTTTTTTTTGGTTTGGGGTGTGGGGGGGGGAGGGTATATTTCTTTATTATAACAGAGGGCATTTTTCCTGGAGTTGAGATTTGTGGTGCGGTAAGGAGTAAGTGGGTAATAATAGTAATTGTCAAAAAAGTGTCAATGAAAAAATTTTTTAAAATACACAGAAGAAAGTTCATTTACAAAGAGAAAAATACTAGGAGGCCAATGTTCATACTATCATGTCAAATGTACTGTATATTTTAGAAAACAAACTGCAGATAGTAGAGATTCATGGTTTCATCTATGTATATGTGTGTGTGTGTGCATATGTATATATATACATATATATATATTCCTGTTCCTTATATAAAAGATTATTCTTGTTTGTTATTCCAGTTCATAATGCAAAAAGTTTTTAAAATAATGCATTGAAAAACATGCCTAATTAAGCCAGACTTTCTACCTTGTTCATTTAAAATAGAATTTAAATATATTATATTTAAGTCTTACATCATTAAGAAAACATATGATTAGAAGAGATGGAGAGCTGGTCACATAATAAAGAGGAAGGGATGCCATGATGGACAGTCTGAACAATTGCTACAATAGCATTTGTGGAAAATTTAAAAAGACCTAAAGAAAAGACTCTAGTGTGTTGAGATTATATACCACAGAAAGAATCTATTGGGAGGACACTCACAATAATCTCACAGGATGATGAGTGCTTCCGTTATTATCTTCACTGTTAGAAGTACCTACATTCATGATGTTATGAGTCCATTGAAGTATTGGCATTTAAGTCAAATCCTTCGAATCCCTTGATTACAATTTGTGTCCATATCTGATCTTTTTCATTTTTTAAAAGTAACTACTGACTGGCCAAAGAGAGTTTAAGTGATAATGACAAATTTATCCATTGTTTTATCCATTTCACTTCCTGTAGTAGGGACCCGTGGGTTAGAAGTCATATATTTTTGTCAGTTTCAAAGATATGGTGGGAATGTAAACCAAAACATTGAAGGTAAAAAAGAGGCAGTGGCACTTGGAAATGGAGGAAGCAAATATAGAACATTAAATTTAGGACTGTGGCTCTGAAAGAAAAGTGAGAAATGGGATAGTATTTGAAAGGAGCGACAGTATCAAATTAAGGAAAGACGAGAGAAATTGAAGATTCTCATCTTTCCCTTTTCTCTCAAGTCTCTATGAAAAAGATTCCAGAACCTGAATCTCATAACTTTATGGTCAGAAAACTGTTGTCAAATCTAAATCCTCCCTGCTTCCATTTGAGATCACTCTTTTATATTCTCTGTGGTAAAAGAGAACAGCTTCTTATACTCATTCAGCATTCTTTCTTACACTTGAATGTTATAAAGTCCTTTTCAAGACTGCCCCGATTCCTTTAACCATATTTTTAGCAAAAGGAAGAAAATAAGTGGGAAAAGTACAAACTTTCATTTAGAAAAGTCACCACCATCCTTCCCATAATTAATCAAACAGCAAACATTTATAAGCACCTACTATGTAGAAGGCAGTATCTTAAGTGCTTGCTGGCTATAGAAATACCAAAAATGAAACAATCTCTACTATTGAGAACTTATATTCTATTAGGAGACAGCATCTACAATGTAGTACCCCCTCTGTGGCTCTTTTCCCTAAGTACCTGTTTGCATTGGTGGGTCAATTCCTCAGAGGGCAATTACCATTTATTATCAAAATAATAGCAATAAAATAATTATTTATAAATATCTTCAAGGCTTGCAGATTACTTTACATATGTTATCTCACTTGATACAACAGTCTCGTGAGATAAAAATTATTATTCTCCTCATTTTATAGATGAGAAAAAAACCTGAGGCTGAGGGCTTAATAGCTGTGCCCAGAGTCACAAAACTGGTAAGTGCCCACAGCAAGATTCAGACTGAAGTTTCTGACTCCAAGTTAAGCACTGAGTGTATGCCACCTAGCTGCCTTTTTTTTTTTTTTTTTTTTTACTACTTTTCTTCTTAGGATTCTAGGGTGAGTAACTTTACAGGTTTGGAATTCTGGTACTGTCATTCACAGGTCTCCATCCTGTGTGTTTTCAGTTGATTGCCAGTCGGATTTAATTCATTCTTAGGGTATTTTTTAGTAGGTAGCAAAGAGAGTTGTTACAGAAACCTCCTGCAAAATATAGAACACATTCTCACCTTGTACACATTAGGTCCCCGGGGAAAGTGGGCTCAAACCGAGAGATTATGTGGCCAGGGAATGAACTCACAACTACTAATTACTAGAAGTCCTTTTCTCTTTTTGTGAAGTCTCCATGAAATTCCCTTTAGGTGTACCTCTCTAAATGTTAGTACAGAGTCCTGAAGGTAGCTTTCTTCCATGTGTCCAGCTTCTCTTGCAGCATGGCTTTCAGCTCCCAGTGTGGTTGCTGCTTTTAGGCAGTGCTGCTATCTCCCTATTGCTGGTGGAATTGGTGATGCTTTTGATGGTTCTCCCAACTTCCAAGGCTTCCTGGAGGCCATGGGAAGAGTTTGAGAAACTATTTACTCCCCACAAGCTGTTCTCTCTAGTAGCTTGGTCTCAAGTCCACTAGACAGACTGAGAGAGAAAGAGAGAGAGAGAGAGAGCTTTAGACAATCACGAGATATTTTTTGTTTGATGTGATCTGTCTTTATTCAATAATTAAGAGCTTCATTCCTCCTAAATTGCTCAAGTGTTTGTTAATACCTAATTTATACCTTTGATCCAAAGGAGAAGACTTCTGTGTTTGCATTAATTGGGATTGAAATATATACTGAATAAATATAAAATAAATAGAAGGAATTTATAATGTAGATAGGTAAGGAGAAAATGAGCAGTCTGGGAAATGGGGGAAGGCTTCATGTAGAAGGTGATGTTGAAGCTATCTTGAATAAAGAGAGAGATTCTGTCAGAAGGAAATAGTAGATTGGCTAAAATAACAAAACAGGAAAATGATAAAATGCTGGAGAGGAAGTGGGAAAATTAGAACATTGTTACATTGCTGGTGGGGTTGTGAACTGATCCAGCCATTTTGGAGAGCAATTTGGAACTATGCCCAAAGGGCTATAAAAATGTTCATACCCTTTGACCCAGCAATACCACTCCTAGGGTTGTATCCCAAAGAGATCACACAAGTGGGAAAAGGACCCATATGTACAAAAATATTTATAGCGGCTCTTTTTGTGGTAGCTAAGAATTGGAAATCAAAGGGATGCCCATCAATTGGGGAATGGCTGAACAAGCTGTG
>CM053623.1:101758672-101776215 GCA_028646595.1 Phalanger gymnotis
ATTTGAGTTAATCTATTTTTTAAGGTGTTGTTTTCTTCAGCATATTTTTCAGTGTTTTTTTGGGTCTCTTTTAGCAAGTCATTGACTTGTTTTTCATGGTTTTCTCTCATCTTTCTCATTTCTGTTCCCAATTTTTCCTCTACTTCTCTAACTTGCTTTCCCAAATCCTTTTTGAGGTCTTCCATGGCCTGAGATCAGTTCATGTTTTTCTTAGAGGCTTTTGTTGTAGGCTCTTTGACTTTGTTGGCTTCTTCTGGCTGTATGTTTTGGTCTTCTTTGTCACCAAAGAAGGACTCCAGAGTCTGAGTCTGAATCTGGGTGCGTTTTCGCTGCCTGGCCATGTTCCCAGCCAACGTACTTGACTCTTGAGTTTTTCAGCGGGATATGACTGTTTGTAGAGTGGAGTACTATGTTCCAAGCTTGGGGGGGATGCACTGTTGATTTCAGAGCTCTTACAACCGGCTCTGCCACACCAGCATTCCTCCTTCCCCAAGAACCCCCAACCAGGACTGTACTTAGATCTTCAGCAGGCTCTGCACTCCAGCTCTGATCTGCCACTTAATTCCTCCCACCAGGTGGGCCTGGGGCGAGAAGCCACTGTCGCTGTAGTTTAGCTGCCCTACCTCTGCTGCCCCCAGGGTGGTGGCTGAACATTGAACTCTATCCCCCTGTCCCCAGCAGCTTTTCCCACTAACCTTCTCTGTTGTCTTTGTTGTTTGTGGGTTGAGAAGTCTGGTAACTGCTGCAGCTCACTGATTCAGGGTGCCAGGGCACACTCCGCCTGGTTCTTGGTCTGGTTTGTCCGAGCTGCCCACGCTGGGCTCTGCTCTGCTCCCAGCTCCATGCATGAAAGACCTCACCCAGCAACCATCCAGGCTGTCCTGGGCTGGAGCCCTGCTTCCCTCTGCTATTCTGTGGGTTCTGCAGTTCTAGAATTGGTTCAGAGCCATTTTTTTTAAAGTTTTTGGAAGGACTTGGCAGGGAGCTCATGCTAGTGTCTGTTTTCCAGCCACCATCTTGGCTCTGCCCCCCACACAAAACATTTAAAAAAAACAAAGCAGATTTGTTGAAAACTTGGTGAGTATGCTAATTCAGTTAAGTTATACTCAGAGTTTGAAGGTGAAACTGAAGTGAGGTCAATATATGGAATATTGAGTCATCCACTCATTGAGTTATCAGTTGTTGATGTTGTTCATCAGGTCAGAATGTTTAGATAGTGGCTCAACCACAGTGGTACTTTCTTGTAAGCACAGTAGAGGTATGCAAAGGATCTGAGGATGTTTAGTGGGAAGAAAAGATTTGAAGGGGAAGTTGCTTTAACTGTCTTCAGCTACTTGAACGGTTGTCATGATGAAGGAGGAATTAGGTCGTTCTGCTTTAACCAAGATGATAAAATTAGGAGCAAGTGGTAGAAATTGTAGAATTAGATTTTGGCTTTATATATAGAAATAAAAAGAAAACTTTCAGACAATTGAAGTTACCCCAAACTGAAATGGACTTCCTTGGTAGGTAGGGATTTCTCTGGTGTTAGAGGTCTTCAAATAGTGGTGCAATGGTTTGGATACTCTGAGAGGTATGAGTAAGACCAGATGGCCTTTCAGTTTCTTTCCAATTTTGAACTGGAGAAGAGATTCATATTGTGTGGTTATCTCTACATCAGTGAGCTTAGTAAAATATAGTTAGTTTCACCTCTGACAGATACAGGCTTTGTGACCTTATGTAAATCCTTTAACACCTCCATTTTCTGAGCAACTTATCTCCGACTAAGTTAAAGAGAATGGGTGAAATTGTATTGGTTGATGGATTTCTTCACTTTGGAGTTCATTATACCAATGAAATCATAGGTCTAATGCCTATCTTTATACTGCTTTTTGATAGTGTTGTTTGAACGGATTTGTTCTGTTTTACTTTGCTTTTGAATTGATTGTGTCCTATATCTGTTACATTACTGGTTGGTTTCATTTTCAAATTTGAAAAAATATGCATGCAAACATGTTAACTACAATCCTATATTCAAATGTCTTCTCTAAATATTCACATGCAGTAGTTGAGCTATCTTCTGTTTTATTTGCTCACTTTAAAAATAAATTATTCTTTGGATTTTAATTGCATCTTATTCCCTTTGCTATCTGCTTTAAAACCTTTTTAACATATAATTTGAATGAAATTAAGCAACATAATATTAAATCAAATTATGCAAATTAGCAGCCTTCTTTGGAAATTGTGATGATTGGAATAATGGTAGAGGTCTGGGCAGAGAGGAACGCTTTGTTCCCCAAATCTCATTTTGGAATAATATTTCTAAATCCATTAAAATCATTAACCCCATCTATAAATCATGTAATGAATATGTAGTCTGATGAATTAGGATTCCTTTTACATAATTTTTAGCAGTGTCTCCAATTCTTTCTGGTGAATACTCCCAAAATAATTTTGATGTTTTACAAGTAATATTTGTCTCATTTCACATTATTTCCAGGCTCATCTGTATAATGAAATTTACTAGCCCACCTTGGTCTGCGTCTTTCCTCAGTTATATATTTTTGCCTTGGCCTGTATTCTGTAAATATCAAAGATGTGATATGACTCCCTTTAGATGATCTGTATTTCTTCACTTTTTTCTGGAGTGGTCACCATGATGAGGAGCACCATGAAGCTGGTACAGGTTTTGCAATAAAATCTAATCTAGTCAGCAAGTTTATTTGCCTCCCAAAAGGAGTGAATAACAAGCTCATGACAATGTGATTACCACTTGCAGGAAAGAACCACACCACCATTGTCAGTGGTGTTTCCATCATGATGAACCCTGACGAGGTCACAGAAAAATTTTATGAAGACATGGAGACTCACCCTCGTCATCAATGTGCTAAAAGGTGACAAGCTTGAAATTCTGGGTGACTTTAATGCCAGAGTAGGCACACATTGTCAGATATGTCAGAGAGCACTTAGAAGGAATGAAGTTGGAGGCAGCAACAGCAATGGTCACTTGCTGCTAAAGACTTGTGTCTCATGACCTCATCATCAACACTGTCGTTCATTTGCCTAAATGTAATAAAACTTTGTGGATACACCCTCACAACAAATACAGCAGACTATCATTGTACGGAAAAGAGACAGGATGTGAGAGTGATGAAGGCAATGTGTAGCACAGAGTCCTGGACCAATCATAGACTTATCCTCTCCAAGCTAAATATTCACTTCAAACAGAAGTGTTGACTTAATGTCAACAGATTAGAGCATTTCTCCTTCCATAAACAGTTTGTTGCTCACTTGGAGGGAAAGCTGAGTCAACATACAGTTGGCAGAAATGAAGAAGACATGGACTGTGTAGCTTTTGGAGATTTGGTATATAGCACTGCATTTACTCATTTGGGTCAGAACACTAACACACATCAAGATTAGTCTGATGAAAATTATGAGGAAATTCAGAAGTTACTAAATCAAAAATGAGAATTGTACAGGGTTTGCCAGCAGGATAATTCATCTGTCTCTAAGAAGGCAGAATTTAACTCCATGAAAAGTAAAGTACATGCAAAGCTTACTGAAATGCTAGATTCTTGGTTCAGTAAGAAGGCAGAAGAAATTCAAGTTTAATAGTAATATTAATAATAATAGTAATAATAGTAATAATCCAAAGTGCTTTTATGATGCCCTGAAAGTTATTTATGAGCCAAAGACCTATAGTGCATCTCAGCTACCCAGCACTGATGGAGCCACATTGATTAGCCATAAGGCCATGATCCTAGAGGTATGGGCTGAACACTTACATAGTGTTCTCAGTATTTTATCATCAACCAATGCTGAAGCTATTTACTATATGCCTCAGGTTGAAGTCAGTCCCTCTGTGACTGAATTTCCAGTTTAAGAAGAGGTGCTGAATGCTATCAGGCTCCTCTCATGTGGCAAAATACCTGGTGCTGATCCTGTTCTAGCAGAAATTTACAAGGCGGGGGTCCACTGCTCATACAAAAGCTGACTGACATTGTCCAAATTGTATGGCAAGAGGAGGTTATTCCCCAGAGGTTCAAGGATGCCTCCATTGTACATCTCAGTAAAGGCAAAGGAAATAGGTTGTCCAGTGACAGTGGGGAGAGCATCTCTCTCTTATACTCATTGCTGGCGAGATTCTTGCCAGAATATTCCTTCATAGGCTGATCCTATACCTAGAAGATAGTTATCTCCCTAAGAGGCAGTGTGGTTTCAGTAGTGACAGAGGAATGGTCAGTATGGTATTTGCTGTCTGACAACTTCAGGAGCAATGCCAGGGGCAGAACAGAAGTAGAGGTCTGTATCCAGCATTCGTTGGTCTAACAAAAGGCCTTTGATACAGTCAGTCATGAGGACTTGTGGAAGATCATGGCAAAATTTGGTTGTCTGGAGAAGTTCATCAGTATCGTTTGCCTGTTCCTTGATGGCATGCTTGCACAAGTTCTGGATAATGGAGGATGCTCTCATGCTTTCCCAATCACCAGTGGAGTGAAGCAGAGCCATGTGCTTGCTCCCATGCTTTGTAGCATGATGTTTTTAGTGATGTTTTTGGATGTCTTCAAAAAGGAAAAAAGTGGCATCAAGATCAGTTACTGTATTGATGATAGATTATTTAATTTGAAAAAGATACAAGCCAAGACTAAAGTGGAGGGAGAGTTGGTACATGAGAGTGCAGCCTCTGAGGCTGAGATGCAACAGAGATGAATCAGTTCTCTGCTACTTGTGCTAGTTTTGACCTGACAACACCAAGAAAACAGGTTCTCCACCAGGTAGTACTGCATTATCCATACATGGAACCATGGAGAAATTTCGTATGCTATAGATTGGTGCGCTTACCTCGGCTGTATACTTCCCAGGGATGTACACGTAGATGATGAGATTGATGCATGCATTGGCAGATCTAGCTAAGCTCAGTGTTTGGGAGTCTCCAAAGGAAAGTGTGTGAGAGAAGGGATATTAGGCTGCCTACCAAACTGAAGGTCTGCAGAGCTATTGTGCTGACCTCATTGTTGTATACCTGTGAAACCTGGACAGCACCATATCAGGTAACAGAATCACTTCCATTTAAATTGTCTTAGGGAGATTCTGAAGGTCACTTGGCAACATAACATGCCAGATACTGGTGTTCTTTCTTGAGTTTAACTGCCAAGTTTTCAAAACCTACTGCAGAGACTCAATTTTGGTATGCTAGCCATGTTCAAAAGCCAAACATAGGTTTACCTAAAAGATTATTTTACGGACAAGTCACTCAAGGCAGGTGCTCACCTGGAGGTGAGAAGAAGTGATACAATGGCACTCCTAAACTCTGATGAACTCTGGAATTGACTGTGAGACTTGAGAGACACTGGCACAAGACTGTTCAGTATGGTGAGATTGCATCAAAGAAGGTGCTATATACTCCACGAGCAAAGTAGAATTGCTTTAACTCAATAGAAGTGTGAGAGTTATATATTATTTCAAGTAGCTTTTTACTTGATTCTCTAGGATTCTCTAAGTAAATCATCATATCATTTGCAAAGAATGATACCTTAGTTTCTTCTTTGCCTACTCTAATTCCTTCAATTTCTTTTCTTCTCTTATTGCTAAAGCTACTATTTCTAGTACCAAATTGAATAATAGGGGTGATAATGGACATCCTTGTTTCACCCCTGATCTTATTGTAAACACATCTAGCTTATCCCCATTATGTATAATGCTTGCTGATGGTTTTAGGTAGATGCTACTTATGATTTTAAGGACGACTCCATTTATTCCTATCTTTTCTAGTGTTTTAATAGGAAAAGCTATGCACATCCAGAGAAAGAATTATGAAGTCTGAATGCAGATTGAGGCAAACTATTTGCTCTCTTTTTTTGTTTTTCCTTCTTTTTGGTTTTGATTCTTCTTTCTCAGGATTCATTCCATTGGTTATAAAATTCTTCTTTACAGCTTGACTATTATGTAAATAATTTTAATGAGAAGTTATATGTAGAACCTATATCTGATAACATGCTGTCTTAGGGGGAGCGAAGAGGAGAGGGAGAGAAAAAATTTGGAACTCAAAAACTTGTGGGACTGAGTGTTGTAAGCTAAAAATAAAAAAAATTAAAAAGTGTAAGATGCATACATTTATTTATTTTAAAATAGTATTTTTTAAAATTACACGTAAAGACAATTTTTAACCTTAATTTAAAAAAAATTGTGTTCCACATAATTTGGCCCCCTGTCCTTCCCCTTCTTAAATTGTTAAGCAATTGGATATAAGTTATATATGTGCAATCATGTAAAACTTATTTCTGTATGTGTCCGGTTGTGAAAGAAGAAACAGACCAAAAGGAAAAAAAATGAAAAAAAGTGAAAATAATATGTGTCGATATACATTTAGGCTCCATCAGTTTTCTTTGGATGTGGATAGCATTTTCTATCATGAGTCCTTTGGAATTGTCTTGGATCATTTCATTGCTGAGAAGATCTAAGTCATTTGCAGTTAATCATTGCACAATGTTGCTGTTTCTGTGCACAGTGTTCTCTTGTTTCTGCTCCTTTCACTTTGTATCAATTCATATAAGTCCATCTAGGTTTTTTCTGAAATCGCCTGCTCATCATTTCTTATAGAACAATAGTATTTCATGACATTTGTCATGTACAATTTGTTCAGTCATTCCCCAATTGGTGGGCATCCCTTCAGTTTCATTTTTTTTGCCACCACAAAAAGAGCAGCTATAAATATTTTTACATGTGTGTCCTTTTCCCTGTTTTTATGATCTCTTCATGATACAGACCTAGTAGTTGTTTTGCTGGTTCACAACATGCACAGTTTGATTGCCCTTTGAGCATAGTTCCAAACTGAGAGGCACAAATTTAGAGACATCTCCATTCTAAATGTTCATGTGGACTATTTGTGCCCAACCTGTCATAGAGCCTTCTAAGCTCATATTGGTCTGATCATCCATGGTCAGACACACTGTACGTTTACCCTGGCTTAGTGATTTCATTTTAGGTCCTCTTCAAGTATGAAAGACAACAGCCAGCCACATTTCTTCTCCATTCCTTTTGTATATATCAACCCTTCCTTTCTAAAACTACTCTCCTCATGCTCCTGCCTCAGTCTCACTTACCCTTGGAAAAGAATTTGGTAGAGGGCCTTCTTGGTTTCCTTCTACTTCATGTTTCTGCTTATACCTGTACATGTTTCCTATACCCTCCATGTGAATAACAGAACCAAATAAAATGTACTACTCTTATCAGCTTCACACACCTCTTTCTTCACTCATTGACAATTTATATAACTCTGAAGATGTTAGGTTATTTTGCAGAATTGTGTCGGAATGATTGCTTTGGAGTATATTATAATTTCAGGAATTTAGAATAATCTATAGGAAATAGAGATGCTTATCTTTCTTTTCTGGCTAGTTGAGAATGTTCTATAGTGCTAATGTCTCTCTTCTCTGTTCTGTTATCTCACCACCCAATATAAATTCTCTTTAATACCTTTAGATTCTTTGTAGTGATAATTGTGCTGCTTTAGCACTCATCCCTTTGGGCTTTAGAGAGAGAACTTTTTCTCCACTTCTGAACCTATCCACAAATTCCTATGCCAGGTTACTTTTTGTTATTTAAGAACCTGTGTGGTTTAGTTTCTGAAATTTTAAGTAATCCTATTCCATTCTCAGTTTGTGCTGAGAGAACAGCATTTTCCCCTCCTAAAAGGGTTATTTTCTGAATTAAAAGACCATCTTAGTGATTTCCTGGGTACCAGTTTTATTACTCTCTTTTGTTTATGATGGCTGTTCTTTAATCCCAAAGGCTCTCATGGTGGAAAAAGAAATAATTGAGTGAGCTCAATGCTTCTTTCTTTGGAAAGTGGATTAACATCAGCTCTGCAGCTCTGCTTGAAGTGAAAATGGTGTAAACATTTTAAAATCCTGACAGAATTCCATTCTGCAATACATTTGTCCTATACAAGACTACTTTTTGTGTAGTGAAAAAATAGTGCATATTTAAGTAGCTGTGCTATGTTATATACATTTGATGAAAAGCATATATAACCATTCTAAAGAAGTTGAACATTATGTAATGAAATGTTCTAGTTGGTAAACATTTAAATTATTTTTTGTTAACAAGCATTTATTTTCTTTCCTTCCCATTTCAGCTGATTTTGTGGTTGATTGATTAAGTCTGGATTTGTGATTTCATTAGAATAGGAAAGTCTTATTTGAGGAGCTCTCTCCACTAATGCAACTTCTCTGAAGTTTCCAGACATGGAAAGTTCTCTGCAGCATTATAAAATTTGGAGATTTAACCATTATATGTCAGAAGTAAAACTTGAACTAAAATCTTCCAACCCAGGCCAGCACTATGTATTATACCACTTTGCGTCTCAAGATATACTTTAACAACTATTTTAGATGATAAAACATATTCTGTTATATATATATATATATATATATATATATATATATATATATATATATATATATATCTTTGAGATGTCTAGATGGTATAGCCAGTCAATCATCATTTATTAAGTACCTACTACTATGTGCCAGGTACTGCGCTAAGCACTGGCCATATGATGAAAGGAAGATGACACACAAATGAGGTATGCAGGTTATATTGTAGAGAATCAACAGAAGAAAGTCACCAGGATTAAAGGGATTGGGAAGGGCTTCCCATGGAAAGTAGAATTTTAGGTCAGACTTGAAGGAAGCCAAGAAGCAGAGGTGAGTAGGGAGAATATTCCAGATATTGGAGACAGCAAGGAAAATGCTTGAAGATGGAGAATGGAGCGTCTTGTTTGAGGGTTAGCAAGGAGGCCATTGTTGCTGGATCACTCTGGGTGTGTGTGTGTGTGTGTGTGTGTGTGTGTGTGTGTGTGTGTGTGTTTGTTAGTGTGCTGGAACAGTATACTGGAAAAGCAACTAGTGGACATAGTGTATAATACTATACTTGTAGTAAGGAAAACCTGAGTTCAAATCCTGCCTCAATCACTTATTAGTTTTGTGACCATGGGCAGCTCACACAGCCTTTCGGTGCATCAGTTTTCTCATCTGAAAAAAATGAAGGAATTGGACTTGATACTTTTAAGTTTCCTTCTAGTTCTTATCTATAATCTTATGATCTCATTATGATTGTATTTTAAATTTTAACATTTATACTATATAAAGATGGCATTAATTTTTATGACTTAAGTATTTTGTAGTATTAGATACTATTAGATGCTATTTTCTCATATTAGATACTACCTAGACATTCAACAGCAAAGTCATTAAATGTCTACTGTGACCAGAGCATCACACTAAACACTGGAAGATAAAAGGCTTACACAAGACACTCTATCCTCTTCCTTGAGTTTACAGTCTCCTAGGGGAGCAAGAGACATGCACCATGTACACATTACTTTGCTTGGTTATATACTCAGGTAGAGTTGTGATTTTCTCAATGTGGATAATCCCTTCAGTTGTATGAGTTACAACCTAACCACATTCATCTTATGCAGGTGTAGTATATAATCCTTGTTTTTTTCCACTTGGGTTCACTCAGTATTTTGGGGCCTTCCTCTTGACATTATGTCCATAATAGTGGACCACATTTGTAGGTTATCCTTCATTCTTACTACATGACCAGCCTTCTTTTTCTATTTAAACATTTCACTGTTAGTATCCTTTATGCATTTTCTCCTGAATAGTTTTCACTGGTAATATGATACAGTCTATTCACACCTACCATGGGCCATCTCATTGGCATTTGGATGACCTGCAACTTTAATTCTTCAGAAAGTGGATTATTCTGTGACTTTTAGCAGCACAATATCACTTGAAGAATATTTTTTGTTAAAAAGTTAGGCTTTTGTTTTGGGTTAACCATTGGGGTCATTCAGAATATTTCATGATATTATCCTGAATGTAATCCAGTCTTCTATTCTTCTCCTACATAAGTCTAGGCTCTATACTTGGCCTAACCCATGTTTAAGCTAGCATAAGATTGATAGATCAACTTTATATGCTAACCTACAGGTCCTAGCCTCTAAAACTAGGCCTTCAAAATAATACTTAAATGCATAAATGAAATGAAGTCTGAGTGGAAATCAAGAAGACTTCCAGGAGGAAGTTTTGGGGGAAGGGCAGTATGGGGTGTTCAGGGAGAAGTAGCATCATTGGTATGAGGGCTTGCTGACCCCTTTCCAGGGCTACTCATCCACTTTTGTGTCCACTTATCGCCCAATGCTCACCTGCGGCTCCAAGAAGCTTGTGGCAGTGAGCAGCTGCTATATCCCAGCAAAACCATCTTAGCAGGTGGATTAAACCACTAAACAGATGGAGGGTCCTCAAACCCATCGGTGAGTTAGGGGGTTGTCCATCACAAGCCTGTGAATGCTTTCCCTGGTGGAATAGGCAGATCAGAACAATATGTTCTAATTGGCATAAAGGTAGCAAGAACAGGCACAAGTGGAGTGCTTAGAAGTTGGTCAGTCCTTGAAGACATTAAGGCCCCCCAGTGCATCCTGGGTGATTGACAGTCATGTTGACTTTTGACCTGTCACTGGACCTTGATGACTCAGAAAGAGAGATTGAGGCTGAGAATGTTGTGCAACTCTGCATCTCTTAAATACAACTCATTTGCAAGTCAAGACTGCACCTATCATCCACTGTTTTACCAAACATTGTGATGTCATTGCTCTTCTTTGGAAAATGAAGGATAAAGAAAAATCTTCTCACTAAGGACAGATTGTGAAGGTGGAGAAGAGAAGGTGATGGATGTGTAGTTTGGCCATTTGGAGGTGAATTCTTTGGCTGTGGTAACCTGAAAAACTCAAAAAAAAAGGTTTTAGAATGTGAATACTGACTTTTATTCAAATGGTAATAACTATTACACTTTAATTTTATCTTATTCATATTTAGCATTCTAATTATGGGAAATATGATAATTTTACATTTGGAAATTACACTCTGTACTTATGGGGTTCTTTCATTTACTGATGACTGCATCTACCCCTCCCCATTTCCTCCCTAATTATATAGAAATATGCAAGATGATAGGCAAAATCTAGGTCAGGGTAAGATCTGGCAAATCAAAGTATTTATCAGATTATTATCTTATTTTTAAGCATGCAGTACACTGCATTTAGTAACTATGTGGGTGACAGTAAAAAAAAAATAGCTGACAACCAGTTTACAAAATCAGAAAATGGTTTTAATATCCGTTTCTTTTTTTCTAAATATGTAAGGTTAATAATGTTTGTTGCCTGACAGTTGCTTTATGTGATCCTGACTTAGGAGATTAGTTACATCAAGATTTATCATCTTTGCATCCATTCAACAGGTTTCGCTATTTCTTAAAAATTGTTCAGGACTGATATTTCTGGAATTTCTCAAATTGTGGCAGTAATTTCCATTAAAGAATCAAATTTTGAGAATATTGTGTACTGATCCTTTACCTCAAGTGTGTCCACAGTACCATTTCAGAATATTAAAGTGTCCTTTGAACTTCTCCAAGAGTATTAGACAGATTTTTGGAAGAGAGTCATGCATTTGGATAATTTGCTCGAATTAAGGCTTATTCTTAAGGGCTGCTGTCTAGTCTTTGTTTTTTTTTTTTTTTTTTGGTTTGTTTGTTTTTGTTTTTGTTTTTGTTTTTCCAGAAGTGTCTTTGAGTTCCTTCCCAGGTCAAATATTCCAATTGATCTGTGATCTCATCAATGTAGACATTTCCTTCAGTGAGGTGAATCAGAACTATGGTTGCCCATCATCTGAGATTCTTGTTCTGTGTCCCTCCTGCCCCAATCCCACTGGCGACATGGAGGGAGTGAGAGATAAACAGTAGACAGTTGATATGCTTTACTGGTGTTTTTATGATGTCAAGAGAATTTAAGAAAGGTCTAATCTCACGCATATCAAGTGACTTACTATTTATTTACACTGTCTATCCAAGAATATATACTGACTGAGGGGCTTTGTAGATAGTCTATTATAAGAACAGGGTTGGTAGCACCTGTTGTTGGGGTGAAAGACTGAAAACACCAGTACACAGAAGGGCTGCCAGCACAGGTTCTTTGATCTGCTTTTCTAAGGAAAGCAACTTTAAGGGATTAACAATCTTACTTTAATTAAACATACATATACCATTCACTTAGTTTAGGGGGAAAAGCCAGCACCTTGCACTTAAGAGAGAATACAAACAAAAATTGCAAATAGAAACAATATAAACAGGTCAACATTTCTGTCTAATCAAATCACAATACATAGTTACCAGAGAAGCACCAACATTTGGATTTTCAAAGGGGAGGGGCTGCTTCAATGGCTTACCCAGAGTCTCATCACCAACAGTCACCAACACTCTTTGAATGAGTGTACCCACAAAGGCAAAACGCCAGCCTCAGCTCTTATATATGCGTCTCAGGGTCAAGGGGCATCACAACTTTGGGACTCAAACTCATGTGAACTAGACCTTCACTTGTCATAAGCAGGTCATCAAAGACTCTGGATTCAATCAAAGCTTCCTTAGTGCTGAGAAGCACTGCCAAAACAAAGACAACAAAAAGTTCACTTTGCTTGCCATTACATTTGAAAGGCAAAACTCATCAAAGGTACTTGATTACCTCAGCATTCCAAAAGAGAAAACAAAAAAGTCCCACCCTATTTACCATAACATCTATCCAAATGCATATATAGTATAGAAATAGGCATTGTTCATCTGCTTTGTTTTTCCTGGGTTTTTAGTACATTAATTTAGCAGAAAATGTCTCAGAGAAAATATGTAATTATTCATTTAGAGTTTAATTTCTATATACATATTTCTTGAAATTTCATAAAAAGCAGCATGTGCCTGCTAGACAAAAGGTAAATGGAAAATTGTTTTGAAATAAATATTTCATTTGAAATCCGCTGTTTGTATATGTATTCTATGTGCCTTTGGGTAACTCACTTAATGCCTCTTAGCTCCAGTTTTCTCATTTGTAAAATGATAGAATTGAACTTAATAATATTTATTGCCTTTGCCACTCACGGATCTTATGTTCCTATAAGGACATGCAACCATAATGACTGAAAAGGTCATGTAATAACTAGCAGATGCATAAAATTGTACAGGAAAAGCCGAGGGTTGTAGAAAAGAGAGGATATTACATGAAGGGTCTGGGAATATTTCTTTGCTCCAGAGACATATCTCCAGGAAAGAGACAAGTCCCATTCCAACTTAATAGCTCCTTTACTTCTTCCAATAGTTTCTAGGCTGGCAAAGTTTCTAGTCCCTTGACATACCAAAAGTAATGTTACTCCTAGCAGCATCTAGTACTATATAATACTTGTACTGTAATCTCTTTAGCTCAATGAATTTAACATTTCTAGGCCTCAGTTTCTTCATCTGTAAAATGTATGACTTTTATTAGATGGTACCTTCTAGTTTTAACTGTTTTTGCCTGTCTTGAATAATCAAGTTAGTCCTGTAATTATCAAATTGCATTTCTACTTTGTGCTCTGCTGATAAGTCTGAATCTATTAACTGAAATATCTTCCACTTTTAATGTCATTCCCTGTGACTTTTCAGTTCTTATCTAACACTGACACCAGCATCTCATGCTTTTGAAGTTCTCATTCATGCTTCTTCATGACAATTCATTCTACCATTCAGAGGTCTATCTAATGTAACATCTTGATTTGATTGTAGGCAAGAATGTCATTGCTTAAACTGTTTAGCAACACTGGTACCCTGTAAAAGAATTAACGCTAATCTGGGGAGCTACTCTAGGAGAATTGTGTGATGCTCAGCTTGAGTTAAGAAACATCAGTAAAGCCAGAAATACTTCAGAGATTTAGTTAGGCAGACTGGGAAATGATATGGAGAGAGAGACAGAGACAACAAGAGAACTAAATAAATAACAAAAATAATTAATAAATAAAAATTATTAAAATGCTGGTGCGACAGCATAGAGGGTATGTCATTAGAAACTTAGTACCATAACACAAAATGACCACATATCATAACTGTTAAAAGGTCATATTTCCTTTATTTTTTATATATATTATTAGAGTTTTGAAGAAAATTACATCACAGGAGTTAAAAATGAAGGTGAGGAAGGAGTGTATTCCAAGTGTGGGACAATTATACATAAAATGTTTATGAAGATTAAAACATTATACTATTGTTAGCTATTAATATTTTTATTATGGAGGAGCAGTCCATGCAAATAATAATAATAGCTAGCATTTATGTAAAACTTTAATGTTTGCAAAACATTTTACAAATATCTCATTTTCCTGGAAACGACTGGGAAGTAAGTGCTCTTATTACCCCCATTTGACTTGTAAGAAAACAGAGGCATGTAGGTTAAATAGCTTGCCTGAGTTCACACAACTAATAATTGCTAGATTTAGACACAGTTCTTCCTAACTCTAGATCCAGGGCTATGTCCTTTGTGCCATCTCATCGGTTCTATGTAAATACACAGAGACCACAGATAAGATCAGCATCAGGAAGACTAGTTTGGCTAAACTGTGTAGTGAAGTTAGGAAGAACTACTAGTCCTAACAAAATATGTATTGGTACTGTGTGTGATGCCATTGGTCAGGCACATAGGGATAAATTTTCAAGATATCCCGAAGACAATATTCTAAAAGAAAGGAAAACATAACAGAGATGGAGATAAATCTTTACCTTCATGCATCATGGTCGAGAAAAGGCAATAGCAACTATCAGATTTATCTGTACATTAGAATGTAAATTCCTCCATAAGAATGTAGCCTCCCTGCCTAGGGATTATTCATCTCCCCAACATTTAGCTGATACATAGTGGGTGCTTAATAACTGCTTATCAATTGAGTCCCATCTCTCTGAAATCTTAGAAATGGTCAAGGAATGTATCAATGATATAATCTGTGAAAATATGATTAGAAAGAGGATGTATTAGCTTTCTTAGGTAATTTTCTACAGCAGACTACATCTTCACAGTAATATAGTTAACAAAGAGGTATGGAAAACATCATATCCCCTTTATTTATTACAAGAACATTTCACGGCAATTAAATATACCTTTGAGGGCTCTTCTCAAGCAAGGAAGCTAGGCATGGGTGTTCAGATCATATGAATTCATGGTAGATGCATGTTTCATTTCAAATGAGACAAGCTTTGATCACATCTCTTAAATTTGTTTTTGGAGATAAGCTTTATAATGATGTGAACTTATGTTCCTTCTGTAAGTTAATTATTTAGTATTTCAGGCAGGGATGTGAAGCATTTTTAACCCAGTGAAACTTAGGCATGTTATATAACCTTGGGGCTGGATCTAAGGAGAAACCTTTCAATCCCATTTAAATGATCTGATAATTAACCATAATGTACTTAAACAATGGCTTCAGGAATAGAAGGTTCCAAGTGATGTATAACTGACCAGAGCTGTTTTGCAGTAGCGAAGTGAGATGAGATGTAGAAACATTTTGTGACCCTTTAAAGGCCCATATGGAGATATGAGCCAGAAAGCAGTCTAACTCAGTAATATAATATAATCTAAGTGATCCTGGGGGTATCCAAGGCTTCCTTTCTTTGATGTCATTCTTTTTAGCTCTCAGAGGGAACTTTTCTGTTAGAGGGAATTTCTGTGGCAACTGGGAAGAGTTCCCATGTTTGTGTCTCCTGGCAAAAGTGACCTTCAGAGTGAGGTTAGTCTTATTTGTCTAGGGCTGTGGAAATTAGTAGCATGGTACCTGCTTAGAACTCTGCAGTCACTTTGGAAGATTATCTAGTACTGAAATGAAGGCTGTAAGACTAATCTTCCTGCTGTTTTCACCTGAAACATCTTTTTGAGACCTTCACCTTTTTTTTCTTTAAAAATTATTTCTTTGTAACATTCTTTTTTTAAAAAATTTAAGTTCCCAATTGTGACCCACCCTTCCACACCTCCCCTATCCACTGAGAAAACAAGCAATGTGGTATCAAATATATATATATATATATATACATATATGTATACATATGTATGTATACATATATATATATGATAAATCATGCAAAACATTGCATATTAATCATTCCACAAAAAAGGGAAGAGAAAGAAAATGAAAAAATATACTTCATTTTCCACTTG
This sequence comes from Phalanger gymnotis, assembly GCA_028646595.1. NCBI lineage: Eukaryota > Metazoa > Chordata > Mammalia > Diprotodontia > Phalangeridae > Phalanger > Phalanger gymnotis. Next base: position 101,774,718 of record CM053623.1, read on the forward strand.
GGGTTTATCAATTCTTTCTTTGGAGGTAAATAGCATTTTTCATGATGAGTCCTTTGGAATTGTCTTGGATCATTATATTAATTACAGTACCTAAGTCTTTCATAATTGATCATCTTTAGAATATTCCTGCTGCTATTTAGTGATTCCTAGTTCTGCTCACTTTGCATTAATTCATAAAGGTTTTCCATGTTTTTCTGAAGCCATCTCCCTTATTTCTAATAGCACGATAGTATTCCATTACAATCATGTGCTATACTTTTTCAGCCATTTCCTAATTCATGGACGTTCCCTCAATTTCTAGTTATTTGACACCACAAAAAGAGTTGATATGAATATTTTTGTACTTATAGATACTTTCTCTTTTTCTTTGGTCTGTTTGTTACAGACCTAGTAGCAATATTGCTGAGTAAAAGTGTGTGACCAATTTTATATCCATTTGTACATAGTTTCAAATTATTCTCTAGAATGGTTGAACCAGTTCACAACTCTACCAACAGGTCATTAGTGTGTCAATTTTCCCTCATCCCCTCCAGCATTTGTCATTTCTGATGGGTTACAAGGTGGTATCTCAGAGTTATTTTAATTTGTATTTTTTCTAATTCATAATGATTTAGAGCAGTTTCTCATATGACTATAGATAGCTTTGATTTCTTCTTCTGAAAGCTGCCTGTTCATATACCTTGACAGTTTATCAATTGGAGAATGGCTCTTATTTTTACAAATTTTACTCGTTTCCTATATATTTGAGAAAAGAGAACTTTATCAGAGAAACTTGCTGTAAAAATTTTTATTACATCATTGTCTATGGTACCCGTTATTAACATGTAGTTTACCTAATTATATTATTTAATTAGGTCTGTTTTTGCTTTTGATTTGTCTGTAGATTGTGATTGCTACCCCATGTTTTTTATGTCAGGTGAAGCTTAATAGATTCTGTTCCACCTCTTACTACAACTCCATGTGTGCCTTTTTGTTACAAGTGTGTCTCTTGTAAAAACATACTGTTGATTTCCAGTTATTTTTATTGTTTTTTTTAATATGTTTAGTTTTCAGCATTGATTTTCACAGGAGTTTGAATTGCAAATTTTCTCCCCATTTCTACCTCTCCCCACTCCAAGGTGGTGTATATTCTGGTTGCCCTGTTCTCCAGTCAGCCCTCCCTTCTGTCAACCCACTCCCCTCCCATCCCCTTTTCCCTTCCTTTCTTGCAGGGCAAGATAAATTTCTATGCACCATTGCCTGTGTATCTTCTTTTCTAGTTGCATGAACAAAAAAAAAATTTTTGTTTTTGAACATCTATTTTTAAAAACTTTGAGTTCCAAATTCTCTCCCCTCTTCCCTTCCCACCCACCCTCCCTAAGAAGTCAAGCAATTCAACATGGGCCACATGTGTATCATTATGTATTACCGTTCCACAATACTCATGTTGTGAAAGGCTAACTATATTTTGCTTCTTCCTAATGTATCTCCCTTAACTGAATTTTCTCCCTTGACCCTG
>CM053623.1:101776715-101799354 GCA_028646595.1 Phalanger gymnotis
TTTCAGTGTTTTTTTGGGTCTCCTTTAGCAAGTCATTGACTTGTTTTTCATGGTTTTCTCTCATCCTTCTCATTTCTCTTCCCAATTTTTCCTCTACTTCTCTAACTTGCTTTTCAAAATCCTTTTTGAGCTCTTCCAAGGCCTGAGAGCAGTTCACGTTTTTCTTGGAGATTTTTGTTGTAGACTCTATGACTTTGTCAACTTCTTCTGACTGTATGTTTTCGTCTTCTTTGTCACCAAAGAAGGATTCCAGAGTCTGAAACTGAATCTGGGTGTGTTTTCGCTGTCTGGCCATGTTCCCAGGCAACTTACTTCACCCTTGAGTTTTTCAGCGGGGTATGACTGCTTGTAGACTAAAGAGTTCTATGTTCCAAGCTTGGGCGGATGCACTGTCACACCAGCACTCCTACTTGCCCAAGAACCCCCTACCTGGACTGGGCTTAGATCTTCTGCAGGCTCTTCACTCCTGCTCTGATGAGCCACTTAATTCCTTCCACCAGGTGGGCCTGGGGCCAGAAGCAACTGCAGCAGTAGTTCTGTAGCTGCCTCAACTCCGCTGCCCCTGGGGCGCTGTCCAAACCGCAAACTCCGTCCCCAGCAGCTTTTCCCACTAACCTTCTCTGCTGTCCCCAGTGTCCATGGGTTGAGAGGTCTGGTAACTGCTACAGCTCACTGATTCAGGGTGCTAGGGTACACTCCACCCGGCTCCCTGTCTGGTCGGTCCGCGCCGCCCATGCTGGGCTCTGCTCTGCTCAGCTCTGCTCCCCTCAGTACCCAGTTCCATGTGGGATAGACCTTACCCAGAGACCATCCAGGTTGTCCTCAGCTAGAGCCCTGCTTCCCTCCGTCACTTTGTGGGTTCTGCGGTTCTAGAATTAGTTCAGAGCCATTTTTTATAGGTTTTTGAAGGGACTTGGTGGGGAGCTCACGGTAGTCTCTGCTTTCCAGCTGCCATCTTGGCTCTTCCCCCTAATTTCTAGTTTTTAATCCACTCCACTGACTGCTTCAGTTTTATGGGTGAGTTCTTTCCATTCACATTCACAGTTATGATTACTACTTTATTACTCTTCATCCTGTTGTTCATCTTCCTCTCTCTCTACTTTTACTCTCTTCCTCCTCAAAAGTCTGTTTTGCTTCTTACCATTGCGTCCCTTGATCTGTGCTCCATTTTATTGTTCCTCCACTTTCTCAACTGGGTAAATTTCTGTACCCAACTCTCTCTCTCTCTCTGTGTGTGTATGTGCGTATTCTTCTGTTTTTTAATCAATCCCAATGAGTGAAGTTCAAGCATTGCTTGCCATCCCACCCTCCCACATTTTCCCCTCCACTGTAAAGCCTCTGCTTTGCCTGACTCTTTTTTTGTGAAATTATTTTCCTTATTTTGTCTTCCCCTGTCTCCCCATGCATGCTGGTTTCCCACTCCTTCATTTTTCTGAGATCATCCCAAAATTAGACTCACATCCATGTCTTCTGTCTATGCAGACTACTAATTGCCCTAATAAAATGATAAAGTTCTTAGGAATTACTTGTATCATGTTCTTGTATAGTAATATAAATTGTTTAACTTTATTGAATCTCTTGCATTTTCTCTTTCATGTTTGCCTTTTCATGCTTCTCTTGAGTCTTGTGTTTAGATGTCATATTTTCTCTTCAGCTCTGGTCTTTTCATCAGGGGTGCTTGAAAGTCTTTTATTTCATTAAATTTCTATTTCTTCCCTTGAAGGATTATACTTGGCTTTTCTGGCTATGTTATTCTTGGTTGTAATCCTAGTTCCTGACTACCAGAATATCATATTCCAAGCTCTCCACTCTATTATATAAGCTGCTAAATTTTGTCTGATCCTTATTGGCTCCACGATATTTGAGTGATTTCTTTCTGGCTGCTTGCAATATTTGCTCCTTTACCTGGAAGCTCTGAAATTTGACTGTACTATTTCTGAGAGTTTTCATTTTGGCATCTCTTTGAAGAGGTAATTAGTATATTTTTTCAATTTCTATTTTATTCTCTGGACCTAAGATATCAGAGCAGTTTTCCTTGATAATTTCTCTCTTTTTTTATTATAGGTTTCAGGTACTCCAATAATTTTTAAGTTATCTCTCCTTGATCCATTTTCTAGGTCAGCAGTTTTTCTGGTGAGATCTTTTATGTTTTCTTCTGTTTTTTCATTCTTTTGATTTTGTTTTATAGTTTCTTGATAGGTCATGGAGTCATTAGCTTAAATTTGCCCAATTCTAATTTTTAAGAAATTATTTTCTTCAGTGAGCTTTTGTACCTCCTTTTCCATGTGGCCTATTCCCCTTTTTAAGGAGTTGTTTTCTTTAGCCAGTTTCTTGTCCCTCTTTTATCATTAGGCCAATTTTATTTTTTATGGTGTTATTTTCTTCAGCATTTTTTTGTGTCCTTTTTACCAAGGTGTTGAAACTTTTTTCATAATCGTCTTGATTCACTTTCATTTCTTTTATTAATTTCTCTTTTTCCACTCCTATCTCTCTAACTCCTCCAGGATTTCTTGTGGGGCTTGGTGTCTAGTTAACATTGTTCTTTGAGGCTTTGGTTGTAGCCATTTAAACATCATTGTCTTCTTCTGAGTTTGTGTCTTTGTCTTCCCTGTCACCATAGTAGCTTTTTATGCTCAAATTCTTTTGTTGTTGTTGTTGTTGCTAGCTAATTTTCCAGCCTATTTATTGACTTTGAACTTTATATTAAAGTCGGGTTCTGCTCACCTGGGGATGGGAAAACACTGTACCAAACTCCAGGATTTTTCATGCTGTTGTTTTCAGAGCTTGTTCTGGGGGGTCTGCAAGTTTTTGGTGCTTCGAAGGTGGTGTGTGTTATCTGGGAAGAGGTATGGTCACTGCTTTTCTCGGTCTGTACTCTGGTGTTTACCTAGGAAGGGCCCCTACTCCCCTGCAGCTACAGTTACTAGTACTCTTCTTGTCCCTGCAACTGTGAACATCCAGCTCTCCTGTAGCCAAAAGTGCTAGCACTCCTCTTTATGCTGGAACTATGACCAGGTCCCCTTCTCTCTTGTGAATGATTACAAATATGCCTATCCTCCCTGGAAATGTGACCCAGGATTGTGTATGGGCAGTAGAGTTGCAAGTCAGCACCAGCTACACCCAATGCCAGTAAAGGGTCCCTCCTAATCTCTTTCTGATCACTTTCCTGACATCCTTACCATTGTCTCTGGACTGAGAGCTCCCAGAGCTGCTGCTGTTGCTAGAACCTCCAAGGCCTCCACTGGTACTGCTGCTGTGCTCTGGGTCAGCCCCACCCCTGTGCCACAGACCCCTCCTGGTCTCCCCTTAAGTTGTCTTAGGCTGGAAAAATGTAATCACTGTGACTTTTTGTTGGCTCTGCGGCTCCAAAATTCGATTCGTGGCATTATTTTAAAGTTGTTTGGAGGGGAATATTGAGAGAGGTTTTCTGGGTTGCTGCTTTTAATCTGCCATCTTGACTCCCCCCGTTCCCTTCTTAAGCATGTATTTTCTTGAAAGGTCTTAGTTCCTGACACTTACTTCAATAATCATTTCCAGGGTTTCCATCTTTTTATACCTTAGATTTTGAGTAAATATGTTAGACATTTACCTTGCTTATCAGTAATAGTCTTGATACAAACAATATTGCCTTAAAAAGAAAAATGTAAGGCAATGCACAGGTGATGTATTTAGTTCTTTTAATGTTGATCTTGATGAGGATTTTCATTAGCTTAAATCCCATAAATACATTGATGTAATAATAAAAATATATTAATAACGTTACCTTTGAATTAGAATGGCTTGGGGGGACCATTTTTGAAAGGTGAAGATGCTTTTTGAAATGATTCTGAAAATTGTTTCTATAATCAAAGGATCAATATTGTCCATGCAATTTTATATGTCTTACTGTAATATTTTTACTTTTGTTATTAAAATAAATTTTTTTAAAAAAGGCCTTTACTGCTAAGCATCCTTTTGTTCATAGATGCTTTCTAATTTTTCATTATCTACTAATTGAATACATCATCATCTAATGAATGTTGAGCATATGAAGAGATTAAAAATGTACATATTTTTGCATTATTATATTTACAACATCAAGCCTGGCCCTATTTCTGGGGGAAGTTAGGATGAATCTTTGAACTGTAAAATGTCATAGTTTGAAGAAACCTTTTAAAATAATATAGATCAACCCTTTCATTTTTAAAGATGAGGAAATAGGCCTCAAGAGTTTAACATGCTTAAGTTTGCACATTGAGTGGATGCCAAAACAGGGATTACAACTAAGGTCTCTTGACTTCCAGTTCCGTACTCATCGCCTTATAGTTCCTTTCTTTATCCCAGGCTCTGCAAATGTCTACAGCTGTTACCTTCTTCAGAAAACATACACAAAGATAGCAAATAAAAAGTCCCTGAATTTCATTTGATTTAATTCATACTTTCACTTATTTAGCAAACATTTACCCATAGCAGGGCACTGTGTCAAACATTAGGGATGAGGTGATTTACATAGAAAAGAAAAAAAATTGGCACTTAGCACTACTGAGGATGCGTTGTCACAGTCAGGAGGTGAGGCATTGAAGCAGATATATTTTCATTTCAATAAATATTTGTTAAACTCCAAGTATGCACAGGGTATTGTGCTATGAACAGGAAATGGTGAATAACTCAACTCGTCTGCAGTGGAGGAGAGGCTTAAGGAAGTAATAGAAAATAAGGTTTGAAAGATACAGTCAGCATCCTAAGGAGATTGGAGGGAATGGGGTCAAGCACAAATACAGAGATTGTTTCTCACAAGAAGGAGGAGCCCCTCTTTTTCAGATATTAGAGATAAGGTAGAGGAAAGGACAGAAAAGATTCTATAGAGTAAAGGTATTAAGGGGATTTGAGGTATAGAATTAGAAAGAAGAGGGAAGCATCCAATGAATAGTTTAAACTTTCTCAGTAAATCATTAAGTTATACCTTCTGAAGTGAATAGGAGGGCTAAGGGATGACATACTTGACCTGAAGAGAGATTTTAAAGAGACACCAGGGGGAAAGGTGATGGAGAATTAATCACAGAGTAGTAGAAGGGAGCCATACAATGGTGAAGGCCTAGTTGAGATTAGATAATTCTAGACATGCAGTAGTTCACAGAACCAAGAAAAGGAGCATATTTTTACAAAACATGTTATATCTGATGCTTACACACAAATGTAAGATAGGGTGTTCAATCAGTAAGATAACCTAGAAACTTGATATCATAATTATAACTGAGACCTGTTTGATCATGTTGAGGGATTGTCTTCACTTCCTAAGAGTAGCATATCTTTTGATGGTGGGTTCAGTGATAATGGATCAAAGATAAGAGGCCAAATTAAAGGCAAGTGATTTATAAGCATCTTAAGGAATATTGTTCTCACTCTCAGGTCTGCTTAGAGTACACAGCCAATCAGCAGCATTCTGCAGCAATTTTGGATAGATAAGTACAGCACTTCACAGAAGAAGCAGAGAAAGAGAATAATCAACCAAAAGAGAAAAGGGGAGTGTTTGGAATGCAATTGACAAGATTTACTGTTGGGATAAGAAATGTTCCCTGTTCAAGAAGGAAACAAGGGGAAGAAACCAAATAATTTTAATTTGTGGAAGAAGTCCTTTTAGACAAAACTGCAGGGTCTCTTATGCAAGGACAGTGAGTAATATTACTGCAAGGGCTGAGACCATCTGCTTTATTTTGTTCTTGCAAAAGGTTTGTGAACTTTCCAACATTAGGCCACAAGATAGTTGAGGGATTTCTGCATTGTTAGTTTATCAAAATGTTTCAAAATAATTATGATTCCTATTTTCTCCTCACATTTGGGACCTAAAACTGGAATACAGATCTGAAAGGCTATACTTTTATTTAAAATAAACAGGATAAGCAAAAGAAAAGGGCTGTGTTATTGTCTTTTAAAAGAAGAGACTCATGAAGAAATGTAGGAATAAGAGGAGAGCAACATCATGGACAGAATTTGTGTGAAGATCAACTGAACTAGGAACAGAAGATATATTGTCATTATAGAGTATTATAAACACCTGGACAAGAAGAGGAACTAAATGAGGAGTCCAAGAAAAAGATCACTATCTTGACATAGAGGCATGATAAATAAATAGTGATGGAAGGTGTCAATTATCTTAATGTGTCCTAGAAAGTTCTTTCAGCTCAAAGCAGGCCAATGAATATTTTTACTTCACTTTAAAAAAATCATCTTTCTAGATATAATTAGCAGTAAAAAGGACTAATTTTGCTAGAGTAGAAGATGAGAACCTTAGGGACAAATGACTGCTCCATTGGACATTGTTGGTAGAATAAGGGAAAAAAAATTGGAATAGTCTGACATAAATCCTAAACTTTGCAAAAACAGATTCAGAGGAGGGACTGAGAAGATCCTCTGAAAAATATTCTGTAGAGAAGTCAAAAGAGGAGTGATGAGATTCTCCAAAGAATGAGATTCTGACCATATGAAGAAACACAATTCTAATGAGGAGAACAAATGGGAGTAGTCTAGAAAGACACATACAAGTGCATAGAAAGTTACCAACAAGTTAGGTTTTAAATTGACATGTACAGAAGACTGGAGAAAGAACAGGTTACTTATAAAAGTATAGAATGGCCCTATTAGAGCATTGTCAACAACAACAAGGCTGAGAATGAGCTGAAAAAAGATGAGGAAAGCTAAGAATGACAGCTTATATTAGGGCAAAATAACAAGACCAAAGAAGTGATAGGACTTCTGCACAGGTATACGAAATGATTATAACTGATTATTGATAAAAGAAGGAGCTGTTGCACTGTAATTTTGCTTTTCTGCCATAAGAATTATTTTTCTCTTTTCCTTGAAAAGATCGAACAACAATGGCTATGTTGGGAGTTGATACCCAACATAAGTAGATATCTGCTTTTGCCCGAACAAATCACCTATGCAAAAGAACTACACCCAGCAGACTGGATGAACTTGTGTATGTGATTAAGTCATTTGTTACTGATCTTTGAAAGTTTGTGTAGAACTAGAGAGATGCCATAGGGTGGGATAATTGCAAATAGTTCTCAGATTTTTAAGAAAAGACAATTGAGCCTGCAAATTATTGAACTTGGCTAGAACCTATTAAAAGGATAACTAATAAATATCTAGAAAAGGAAGTGATATTCACAGAACACTTGCATTTCTTTGTTATTAACAATTCATGCCAAACTAACCTTGTTGACAGGGTTATTAGAAGGGCAAATGATGGCAATATGTCAGAGAGACATAGACTACTTAGATTTTAGTAAAACTTTTGACCGAGTATCTTATGCTGATCTTGTTTAGAAGATGTAAAGATGTAAAGATGCTAGATTAGAATTAGATTAATAACTAAAGAATAGTAATGTTCAAAATATCTTGGTAGAGTTTTAAACTACTAAAGGTTTGAAGTAAGTGAATAAAAGTTAGAAATCTTCTTAACTGATATAAAATAAAAACTGAAAATGTTTTCCTCTCTAGAGGAAAGGGGAATTGTTTAAAGAATGAATGTGTCACTTAAAGCTTTTCAGTCTAGTCTTCAGATTACCTAGAAGCAATGTTTAGAGGTCAACTGATCATTGTTTTCTCCAGAAAGGATAATTACTAAGTAACCTGAATCAATTCTTGACGAATTGGTTTGAATAGGCCATAACTTTTGCCAATTTCAAAGATTCCCTGAGAATATAATTACAATTTGCTTTGGCAAATAATTTGAATGGTTCATACACTTGATCCAAAGTTCCAATCACATTGCCATTAATACCATAATTAGTTTGATTCTACAAAGTTGTGGTGATAATTATGAGGCTAAAGAATCTCTAGTTTACCTTGCTTGTTACTTTTGCTTTGTATATTTGTATACAGATATCTAAGACTATTCTTTTTTAACACTGACTCCTTTTGTGAAGTTTTGGGCTTTGTAATGCCTTTGTCTCGGGTAGAGGAGTCTCATAGAATAGTGGAGAAAAATATAAGAAAATACAGTTTAAAAAAGTTTTGGGAAAAAAACTCGGGGTGTGCTGGTAAATATTTAACAGCCAGCACTTTGAAAATATGCATATATGATATACTTTTAAGCTTAATTTTCATTGTTAATATATACTCCTGTCACTTTTTTAAGGCTAGTCAATCAGTAAAATAATAAATCAAGCCTTGATTTATAGCATTCCTGATTTTCAAGGTATAAATGCCCACAGAGAAAATTTAACAGTTGAGTCTCTAGTATACCTGTGCGAGAAACTCAACTAAGCAAAATCGTATCATGGACATTCAAAGATGCTATTAAAAGAACAATAAGTAGACACAATATTGGAAAATATAGTCAGACTTCTATGTCAGATTCTTTTTGCCATCAAATATAGAGGAGCTGCTATATTTGTACTCTATTATTACAGTCCTGAAGATTGGCTTATAGAGAAATCAGAAATGTCACATGAGAAAATGAAGGTAGCAAAAGCAATTTAACTTGACCAATTAAACATACAGAGAGAAGTTCTGTGATACACATCACACAATTTTTAGGAGTTGAGGGCTCATTTCTCAAGGTACCTAAAGGGGGGGAAGTTATCAAAGATGTGGAAAAAAAATCTGACATTATTTAAAAAAAGGCGAATTAGAGAACACCAGTAACTACTGATGAGTAAACCTATATTCCACCTATATCAAATTTTTATGAGATTAATTTATACATGCTTTGAAAGCAGCCTTGGTGAAAGTATTAGAAAGGAACAGGCAGACTTTTGCAAATGATATTCCACAATAGACTACATCATTACCATGACACAATTGAATTAAAAAATGTGAGGAATAAAAGATTTAAAGAGCAATGTAGAAGTGAACAATGGACATGCTTAGGATGTAACATGGTACAAACAAGTATTTCGTAGAAGGAATGTAAGGGACATCATCAAAGAAAGATTTTATTGAAAAAGAAGATAGGCTGGTCATGTGACAAAAGTGTATGTGATGGAGAGATGGAATGTTTCTTTGGTTTCATTTGGATGTGAAGTAAGTGTGAGGACAGCTCTCAGGATATTGGACAGACTCTGTGGTCAACTTATGGTGGGATGTTGACACAGAGACACAAATAATACACAGACATGAATGAATCCTGACCTACATCATTGAAATGAAAATCCACATTGACGATATTGCAGGTCCTTTGCAGAAGTGGAGGATAGAACCAATGATCCAAGACTAAATAAATCCAGTACAATGTCATTTTCAAAAAGGAACATCTTGGGGACCCCACCATTTATAGAGAATCACTTTGAGTGAATAATCACCACCGTCCCAAAAATCAAAATTGAGGGTTACTTAAAGAAAAAGTAAGAGCCTTATCACAGGAATGAATGGGCTACAAAGTATTACCAAGTAAGAATATATTGCACAATATAATGAAGGCAAGAACTGAGTCTTACTCAGATTTGGTTGTTCTCACAATGTTTGGCAGTGTTTTGTATACTCTAAGTGCTTAATAAATGCATGAAAGATTGAGATTAGCTTGAATTGAATTGGAAGTTGGTTCCCTAATCTGTAAAATGGCCCTTCTGGCTCTAAAATTTTATCACTCTAATTCACTAAGTTAATTTTATTAATCTATTTCACCATTTATCACCAGTATTTAACATTTCTGCTTTTAACTAACCTTGAGTATTGAGACAGGGCCAAAAATCTGTCCTGATAGCCTTTTCTTGTCTGTTTGGATCAGTTTCACATATAAGTAATGTAGTCTGTTTATCCCTCAACATCTATCTTGACCACAGATATTTTGTACTCCTTATTAGGCTATTTCAATCAATTAAAGAAAGATAGATTTGCCTTTCTAGTACCAAAGCCCTTGCTTCCTTAAGAGGGAGGGAAAAATTGTACATTGTGATATCATTGAGGCTATAAAAGTATCTGCTTCTCTCCCCATCTCAACAAAAAAAAAATCATGAACCAACTTTAGTAGAAGAGTGAAATAACTCTTTCTTCTGTGCTCAGCTTAGAGCTTGTTTAAACTAATCTGTGTAGAATATAGAGCACTTTTTAAATCAGCCAGTTGCTACTAGCAACACCTTTATAAACTGCCTTCTCTGTCAAGTCTCTTTAGAGATGTATCTTGTGAAAGAAGTTGTATCCCATAATACAGAACATCATATTTGAATAGAATTTTAATAGAATTTTTTGAACATAGATTTAAATTGATTTTGTGTGGTCATCCTTCCTAGGCTAATTCATACAGCTTCCCTTAGCTTTTCCACATCTATTTTATTTTCCAAACTTTTAATCATCTTTGTAGCTATCTCCAAAATGACTATATTCCTTTCTGGTAATAGTACCTAAAATTGTACCGAATTCTCTGGGACAGGAAATTTTTTTTCTATTTTTCCTCCTTATGCATTCCAACACTTGCCGTATTATCTGTAGGGCAATTCCTCAGTCAAATTCAGGTTGTAGTTGTCCGTGGCTGATTAGTATAGGATTATAGAATGGTCATGTTAGACAGGATCATTAAAATTAGATAGTATAATTTCCTCATTTTACATGTGAGGAAACCAAAGTGCAGCTTCTTCCCCAAGGCAAATTAGAACTTAAACTTCAGACAGTTTGATTCATACTTTAATGTTCGTTTCAAATCATGATACTAGATCCTTTAAAACAATTTTTGGTTATATTTCTTCATTCCTCATTTGATATTTGTGTATTGTACTCAAAGTAATCAAAAGGCTTTGAGGATGTGATCTAGAGAATCTTGGGATTGCAAGTCAATCCATTGCTTCAAGAATCTTAAATCCTTTCGAGCTTGAAAATGACATGTCATGGAGCTCCAAGCAGCAAAATATTAAAAACCTCATTTCTAGATTTAACCTAATAATCATTTGATATTTTAATATATCTGGAGACCAGTTAACATTATAAATTCATAATATATAAATTGCCTTTTCAGAAGAGATACTATGGCAAGACCCTGAAGTAGTTATCTAACAGATGTACTTGTGTGTTATAAAATAATGCTTCTATGGTGGTAATATAATTATTTTAAATTGAACCAGAAAAAATGGAGAAAATATTTGGGAAATGTTTATTTTCCTTTATAAACTTCCACATTATGTTGTTATTCTTCTTGTAAAATTTACGCTATGCTAAACCATTTGCATATCTTTACATTGGGCTTCAGCAGTTAACTTTCTTCCTATCTTCCCTCATTTTTACAGCTTAATAAACAACAATTGCAGATATTAAAAGAACGATTTCTGGCCTTCCTTAATGGGGAAACCCAAATTGTAGCAGATGAAGCATTTTGCAATGCAGTTCGAAGTTATTATGAGGTAAGTGAAATAACTTGTTTTGATATTTTCTGTGTCAAAGTTTTTGTACGCCTTAGCTTTTATTAGTTAAATTCAATATTGTGTATTTCTAATCCATAAGCCTTTGTTTCCTTACAAAAGAGTAAAAAACAAAATATAAGGTGATGTGTTGTTAGATCATGTTAGAGTGGCTGCTCACATGAAGCAGCAAGCTTGCTTCCTCAAAGCATTTTGTTATTATTTTCCAAAAGACCTGCTTTAATTCTATACACTGATTATGAAATTAATAGAATTGGTGGTCAATCACATCTTTTGAAGAACTGGGACAGAGGGAAATTGTTTTGAAAAATCTTTTAGTAGTGATTGATATGGCTTCACATAGCCATCTCTATGTCCATGTGTCCAAATTATACATTTTTAATCCAGGTTTCCTTAGGAAATTACTATTTAAAACCAATAAATAATTTATAGGGGATGGAATTGTGTATATTTTCCCCTTAAGGAATAATATTGTAAATACTATCTTGTCACTCTCGAGTTTAACCCTAAACCATTAATATACGTAACAATTTTAATAATTGCCCTTTTATAACTCATTCTTTATACTTCCTAATTAGCGATTAACCTCTTCTTGTTCTTATTTAGGGCATTTCGTTATTTTGGAATCTGTCTTGTCACAACTTATATATTAAATCAAACCCAACAATTTATGTATGAGGATTACTGAGTTTTAAAAGTGGTGAATATTTGTAATTTCTTCATAAAACAGACTTATTTCCCTTTGTAATTTTAAGATCATACCTCTGCTTAGAATTATTATTAAGGTAAGAAATCTAATCTCTTTTTATTAAAAAACTCTGAATCTTGTTTTGCTTTCTTGGTAACTTGTAGAGTTTCATATTTTAATTGTTATTGAAATATTAGCAAACTGAAAATTTTTCAAATTTGCATGGGTCATTACTTTTTAATGTTAGTTTTTTTCCTGTTAATTCAGATTTTCTTAGGTAATTCTGTATTTTTTAAACCTTTATTACTTTTTCTCCCAATAATCCTACATTTTCTTTTGAGGACTATTCTTTAAAAAGAATAACTTAAGCTATTTTATTTCTTTTATTCTCAATTCAGATATTCTATTTCTTATACATTAGATACTATAGAGTTGGTATAGTTTTACTCCTAGGATGTATATGTTTGCATCTGTGTTTTTGTTTTCATTTTTTCGTATTTTTGTGATGTAAAGTGTAAGACAACTTACTAGCTGTGGAAACTAGCTCAATCCGTTTTCATCTGGGCAAGGCCAGACATTTTGAGGCAGCCTTGTCATTAGAAGCTTCTATTAGCATACTAGTTATCCTAAATAATTTGCACACAATTATTGTTGCACAGGCTTTATATGATTGTTATCAGTGAGGCAAGTGACTTAACCTGTGCATTTCAGTTTCCTCATTTATAAAATGATGATAATAATTTCACCTGATTCCCAGTGTTGTTATGAGGGTCAAAGGAGACAAAAATTGTAAAGTACTTAGCACAGTACCTGGCGCACATTAAGCACTACATAAATGTTAGATATTATTATTTATTCTATTTATTATTCTTTCATTTTTAGATTTTATGCATCATTTTCCAGCACCTAGGTGGCACAATGGATAGAGTGCCAGGCCTGGAGTCAGAAAGACTCCTTTTCATTAGTTTAAATCTGGCCTTAGACTCTTACCAGCTATGTGATCCTGGGAAAGTCACTTAATTCTGTTTGCCCCAGTTTCCTGGTCTGTAAAATGAGCTGGAGAAGGAAATTGGGAACCACTTGAGTATCTTTGCCAAGAAAAACGCCAAAGGGGATCACGAAGAGTTGACACAACTGATAAACAGCTGAGAATTATTAAATTCATTTGTGTGATAAACATGGTAAATGAATGCTCTGCTTTTACAGAAGTGATTATTTTTAGTCTTTGAGAACCTCATCATCTCTTTAAATCTGAAGTGAGACTAAGTTTTTATTGACTTCTGTGTTCTATGGTAGACGGTTATTGGAGGAATAGGGAAAGAAAGGAAGACTAGAGCTGATTAAAACATTGAAAGGTATATATGTGTTTTGGAAAGGTTTGAACCTGGGAAGTCAGTTAGAGGTTGAATTTTAGGGAGGATGAATTTGAAGAAATTGAGGAAAATTTGAAGTTTAGTATCTCTAGTCTCAGATATAGGTTGGGATTCTGGTTTCCTGGTTAAAAGAGGAATGGGATCAGGGGTAAGTAAGGAGGATCACAGAATAGGTCTGAAGAAGATAGAAGGAAAAGAAGAAAGTGGTTGGGTAAGACAGGCCAGAGGAAGAAAACGAAATGAAAAAAACAGAGGCTGAAGCAAATTCGTTGAGTGGATTATTGGGATTGTAGTGGATAATTGATGAAACAAAGTAGGTTGGTGGGGCAAGACTGAAATGAAATAGATATGATTGTGAGGTTGTTGAGACCAAAGAAAGGAAGTTGAGTGGGGTTGTCAAATTGTTAAGAGATGATAATCAGCTGCAAATTTATTATCTCAGGATTTAGAGTTGAGGTATAAGCACCCACAAGTTTTGCAAACAAAATGAATAAGGCTGAAAATTTCAACCTATATTGAAATTAGAGGAAATCATATACTTATTTATGCTGAAAGTAGGATGTTTGCATTTTTGCCACAACTAGATAACTGATTGATATTTGTATCCCAAGTGTAGTACGATTTCCCTGGAGGAGAAAGTAAAAGGACTACTTTCTCTCTGCTTTCCTGATTGTCAGGCTCAGGAGAAAGTGTTCCTAAAAGAAATAGATAAAGCAAGGAAAAAGAAAAGCATTTGAGGTGAAAGAGGAAAATCTTGACCCTTATAAGGATGTTAGAAAATGAAAGAATATTACAGAGAGGAGAAAGGGAAGGGGAAGAAAAAGATAGCTGTATAATTGGAACTTAGAAAACGGATTTCAGGCTGTTTGAGATCTGAATGCTCTGAGGAGGAAAAAGCTTCTTGTCCTTCAAGGAATCATATAATAAGCCCCAAACATTATTATGAGCAATCATCTAGTTTGGGTTAGAGAAAGAAGACAAGGGTAGCATTAGTTGGTGATTCTCTACTGATAGGTAGTGGACATTTTTGTTGACTTGTTAACAACAGTAGTAAGGTCTCTTGTCTTCCTAGGGCATGTGTAATGAGGAAGTTGATTCACTGAAGACCCCCTACTCTATTCTAATCAGTATTAATCAGTTTGATATGATTATAAGTTCTATATATTTGGCCCCAGAGCTTACAGATGGTAAGATCACTTGCATAATCATGGGAAGCTGGCTGGAGGTCCTCTACCCTTGGTTTCCTCACTGTGGTAACCAAGCCCAGTGTAGCAGAGGTGACTCAACATGGAAAGTCCCCTAAAATTATCTTTGTACCTGCAGACCATTCTCTCTTGTCAAAGTGAGCAGGTAGGTTGGGATGGGGCTTGGAGTTTTGGACAAAAGTACAAGGATGGAAGATTCCTAGCCAGAAATGGTGTATACTCACAATGGCTGGGAAGAATGCATTAGCCAGGTATGTTGCAAATGTAATCAAAAGGGCTTTAAATTATTAAAAAAAGAAAAGAAGGCCGGGATAAGACCATCTGTGTATATCCCCAAAGTTAGATACCATGGAGAGTGGTTTCAAAGAATGAATAATAATAGTTAAATTTCCTGGGGCCCACAGGAGGTAAACTCTAAGAAGGGGTCCAGTAGCAAAATCCATCACCTCAATTATTTATTTAAAAAATAACCACAGTTAATGAATAAAAGGGACTATAGTTCCTAGTGCAAGGAGCTGAATTTGACCAACAGGTAGAGGAATCAAGAAAGAAAAATTCTATTCTAGATCTGATGATTCTTACTAATTGGGAAGAACTAATTGCTAGAGTGGGAACTTAGGAAACCCTATGGAAAAAAATAACCCCTTCCTTCCTAGATTTTCTGATAGAGAAAGAAAGAAAAGCTGGGCACAGTCTGACATGTTCCCAAGATTTTGGGAAAGCAGATTTTACCAGATTCAGAGGGAATATGGGTAGGGTATTATGCAGTAAAGTGATACTAGGGAGGTCATACCATATGGGATGAGAAATAGTCAAGAAGGAAATTCTGAAGAAATACAAAGAAATAGTTCTGGGAAAGATGGGAGTCAAGTATTTGTCTGAAGGGACTGATGTATCTACACAGGGAAATTGCCAACTAACTTAGATTTTAAAAAGAAATGTACAGAAGATGAAAACAAGGCCAGATAACAGAGGAAGGTGAATTTAATAATGTGGCATAGTGCTGTTAAAAAGTATGTCTGTAATGTGAATGCTCATAATGAGCTGAGCCTAGCAGCAAGTAGGTTTTTAAAGCTGTGTTGGGAAGAAAAGGAAGATCCAAAAAGGAATTGGAACTTGGATTAGAATGAATGAGATAATGACAACCAATAATGGATAAAAGGTAGAACTGCTTAATTCTTGTTTTGCTTGTTTTATCTGCCAAGGAGAGTGACCTTTGCCCTGGAAATGACAATAAAATTCACTAACAGGATAGTAAGAGCGTGCCAAGCTGCTCTTGATAACTGGCCCAGTTGAACTACATTCTCAGGTACTGAGAAAAGTGGAAGATGTGATTGCTGAGCCACCAACAGTAGCATTTCAAATATCATAGAAAAATGGGAAAGCTATTACAAGATAGGAGAAGGGTAAATGTTGCCCCAGTTTTCAAAGAGTGAAGAGAACAGAGTATGGAGAAAAGGTACAGGTCATTGAACTTGAATGTGATGCCTGTGAACATTCTAGAATGAATTGTTAAGGAGGTAGAGAGTATATATATATATATATAGAATAAGAAGATAAGAAGATGGAAGCCAGCATGGCTTCATCATGAACAGGACTTGCCTGGCTAACCTCATTTCCTTTTTTGACAAAATTACTGAAACCAGTAGAAGAGAGAAATGCTACAGACATATACTTCACCTCTAGTTCAGTAAAGCTTTCATAGTGTGTCTCATATAGTTTTTGTGGGGAACATGGAAAGTTATGGATAAGATACTAATACAACCAAATGGATACAGAATTGATTGAAGGACCATACTCCCAGAGTAACTGTTGATGTTTCAGTGTCATCGTGGCAGGGAAGTCTAGTGTAATACCTCCAGCGATCTTCATGTGGCCCTGCGCTCCTTAACATTTTTATTGATGACTTGAATAAAGGCATAGATGGTATTCTTATCATATTTGTAGAGAGTGCAGAGCTGGTCAGCAGAATATGGGTAAGAAAAAAGATCTTGACCGGCTGGAACATTTGATTGAATCTAAGCTAGAATAGAATAAGGATAAATGTAAATTCTTGCTTATGAGTGCAGAAAAACAATCAGTCTCACCTGTACAATATGGGGGAGGAGGGTGTTGGATAGTTAATGTCCTGAAAAAAAAAGCTGGGGATTTTAGTGTACTGCAAATTCCAAATGAGTAAGCAGTATAATATGGCAGGGGAAAAAAGTACTAAGCTGTATTAAAAGAGACAGAAATTCCAGGAAAAGGAAGGTGATAGTCCTGTTGTATTCTGTTGTAGTCAGACACATACACACACACACACACACACACGCACCTATACACAAAAAACCATTGATAAATGGGGCATTGTTCAGAAGAGGACAACTGTTGTTGTGATAGGTCTTGAGTCCCTGTCATATGAGAATCAAATGAAGGAATCGGGCCAACTAGCCAATTTCTAAAGAAGCAATGACAGGGTGGGACATGATAGCTATTTTCAAGTATTTGAAGACTTCTCTTGTGTAGGCAGGCTTAGACTTATTCTATTGAATCCCAGTTTTCAGATCCTGGAGCAGTAAGCGAAAGTTTCAAAGAGACAAATTTAGCCAGATATCATAGAAAACTTCCTAACAAGTAGAATTGACTGCCTTCTGAGGCGGTAAATTCTCCTTTCTTGAAGGTTTTCAAACAGAGACTGATTACATAGAGGCATGTTGCAGTATTATTTTCGTTCATGGATTGGGTTAGTTGGGCACTGAAGATCCTTCCATCTCTCATTTTGTGATTAATGAATGCATTACTTTTCTGGGTGGATCCAATATTCCATAAGAGTATCAGTCACTCTATCAACTAATATTTATTAAGTACCTGCTAAGTGCTAGTCATTGTGTTAAGTTTAGGGGATTAAAGGAAAGATGAAGATAATTCCCACCTACCCCCACCCACCAAAAAACGAATAAAAGCAAAGGTAAAAAAGTTCCTGCTCTCCAAGAGCTCTCATTTTAATGGAGAAGGCAACAGGGGGAACAACTGTGTACAAACAAGATATATACAGCATCAGTTGATGGGGTGGTGTGTCTCTAATTTCAGAGGGAGGGTACTGAGGAGGCCTGGGAAAGATGTCTTGCAGAAGGTGGAACTTAGTGTGAAAAAGAGGCATCATCTAGATAGTGTGTAAGCGTTTAAGACACAGATCATATCTTGTCACTTATGCAATAGAATCCAATAATAGCTAGCATTCACAGAGCACTTTAAGGTTTATAAAATACCTTAAAATATTGCCTCATTTTATCTTTACAATGCCATCATTCCCATTTTTTACAGATTTGGAAACTTAAGATGGACAGTGATTGGGTGACTTGCTCAGTGACATCTAAGTAAATGTCTGAAGCTGGTTGGAACTCAGGTTTCTTTTTGACTCCAGTTCTGGCACTCTACAAACTATACAACCTAGCTGGTGAGGAAAGGGGAGGAAAGAACTAGAAAGTAGCTAAAGGGGATGACGTGGCCAATTAAAGGGTTTTTAAAAAATATAAGAGTGAACGTATTTGTAGGCTGGAGGTAATAAGGTAATAGGGAGAGATGAAGGATAAGAAATGTTCAAGGGATTATTGCTGGGACAAATTCTGAGATGAAGCAGAAGGGCATAAGAAAAAGAGGACAAGGCCAGTATGGCGCACCACAAATAGTTCTGCATTTGTAGTCACATGATCTGGTTCTACATCTTGGCTCTGCTACTTATTCCCTATGCGAGAGTGGGCAAGTCACTTAACCTAAGAGTAAGTTTCCTTGTATGTCAAATTTAGGGACTGGACTAGAATGACTCCAGAGTTGTTTCATAGTTTTAAAAATAGGGTTCTTTGATGATTTAGCTAGGCTAGCCTTGGCAAACAAAGGTCCACTTCAGAGATTGGAGTAGGGAGGAAAAGATGGCTAATGATGGAGAAGAAAGTTCAAGATATAGACTAGGAGAGATGAGCCAGCTTGGAATAAATGGGCTTGATTTTTCTCTGTAAAGTAGGAGACAGTAACCTCTGTTGAGAAGGTGTGGTAAGAGCAATTGTTAGGGAGGAGGGGGACATAGTTGAGGATAAAAGAGGTTTGGAATGGAATAAAGATTCAATTAAAGAAGACCAAAAGGATGGCCCAGCAGCCAGGAGATCTCTTTTGGTATCAGAAAACATGAATTGGAATTAGAACCAGGTGATAAGGTTTCTTGGCTTTCTCCAGTAGATGGTTATTCAGCAGTTTACAAGCAAGAGTTGAGAAGACTCATAAGGCAGGGGTGATCCAGTGATGAAAATTAGGAAGAACAATAGAAGGAAAAAAGGAAAAGAGCGTTGAATGACAAAGGTGGAATTGGACTGTTCAATTATAGGGTCAAGATTATGAAGTGAGATGAGCAGCTATCATAGACTTTGTGTGGACAGGGAGGGATAGAGGAACTAGAGATTGTAGCAAGAATGATAAATTGATTTAGGAGGCATAAAGCAGAGGGAGAAAAGAGAACAGGAGATTGTTTCCAGGGATGGGAATTTCAGAATTCGAAATCAAGTACATGATGGATATTGAATGGATATTGAAATCTAAGGTCTCAAATCAGGCCTCAGACACTTGACACACTTACTAGTTGTGTTACCTTGGGCAAATCACTTAACCCCAATTGCCCTGCCTTCTCCCCTCAAAAAAAAAGGAAAAAGAAATCTAAGGTCTGTCCCCTCCCTGTGGGTGGCTGGAGTAAAATAGTAACAGACGTTTTAGGTGTGTATGAACTAGAAAAAATGTGTTTGAAGGGATAGCAATACATATGCTAGGGGTTTCTTTGGAGAAATTTAAACCAGATTATCCCTAAAAGGTAAGCCTACAAAAGAAAACTGCATTACTGAGTACACTGGAAATGAATCAGGGTCCCTCCAATTCCCCCAGCTCACTTGATGCAGTAGCAGAATGCAATGGGCAGGTAAGAGAGACAGTAATGCTACCTTATCAGCCAATCCACATATACTGCTGTCCAGCATCATAGCTATATCATCCAATAGCTTTCAAAGATGTCTTAATTGATTAAGGACTTTTTAGATCTGATCTAAAAGCATTTGATTGATTGATTCAGTGGATCTGTTATCACCTGGCTAAGGTATCAGGGCATAGCATCTTGTTGGTTAACATTAATCAGACATCAAGAGATTAAGTGATTGATCTACTCAATGAAACATTACCCTTCTATAAAGAACAGAACATAAATGGTTAACGAAGAGTTAATATCCAAGATAAACAATGAGTGATGAATTTCTCAACACACCAAGGTGAACACTGCAAAACTTGGCAGATGTAATTGCTGAGTTACCTTGGAAAGGTGAAGAGGAGTAGAAGTATCATAGCATTGGAGAAGGGTGCATGTCCCGATTTTCAAAAAAGGGAAGAGAAAATGGTCTGTAAGCTAAAGTCAACTAGTTTGACTTCCATTCCTAGATAAGGTTTTTTAAGATTAATGAACATCTAAAAGAAGTAGTAATAAAAATAACAATAGCTGGTGTCAGCTGGATTGAACCAGCCTCTAAACCTGTGGGTGGCTGGAGTCAAACAAAGCAGGCTAGAGACAAGAGGAGTCAGGAATCAAACAGAAGTTTAGTTTTAAAGTGTGAGACATGCTCCAGAGCGCTGCTTCAAGTGGGGGTCATGTTTTAATATGGCTGAACCTTGATTTATATAATTGTGGCTGGACAAAGGGTCAAACAGTGTAGTGTAGCAACAGTATTGAGGCATGACAGCAACAGTGAGGCAAAGTTGTCTAGTGACAGAAAGTCCATTTACAGCAAGGCTTCATCTCTGAGCCTGTGAATATTTGTCCGAACTCAGGGACCATCCTATCCAGAAGGTGAGCCCAAAGGATTGTTGTTATGCCAAGCTCAGGGCACAGCTTGCTTGCTGGGCCTTAGCTCTGGAAACAGGCTGTCTCTTAATATCTTGACACAAGCATTTATATATCATTTTATGGTTTACATAACACTTTACATATGATGTCTCACTTGGTCTTCCAAAACCCCCTGTAAGATAGATACTATCCTTTTAAAGATTAGGAAACTGAGGCTAAGAGAAATTAAATGCCTTGCCCAGGGTCCCATAGCTAGTAATTGGCTGTGGCAGAATTTCATTGAAGTGGCATAGTCAGAGTGTCTACTGTGCTACCTAGCTGCCTAGTAGAGTGTAGTCTATCAGACTAGGGAGGTGATAATTTTCTGGTCAGCCCATATCTGGAATTTTTTGTTGTTGTTTTGGAAGGGACATTTTAGGAGTTTTTAGTTGTTTTAGGACATTTTAGGCTAATAACATAGGGAGCATTTAGAGGAAAGTAACCAAGATGGTTAAGGGGTTCTAGATTATCCCAGGTGAGAATCAGTCAAAAGTTGATAAATGACTTTAGGAGAGAAGATGACTCAACTTGTCTACCTTTCAAGACCACCTGAAGAAAACTTGAGTTTGTGCTGGTCTGCTGTCCTGGGAAGATTGATGGCTTTATGGAAAACATTGTGATAACCTGTTAATACAGCAGCCTATCAAGAAGCCCAGATATTTGGAAATCAACTAACTCCTTCCAATGCATAAGTGAAGAAGGCAACTGGCTTTCTCAACCCTGCAGCTTACAGAAGAAAAGCCAGAAATCTTTTTGAAAAGAGAATGTTGCCTCAATTTTACACCTATCTGTCATGGATGTGGCTGTAGTCAAGACAAATTATCAAAGACATACCAAGAAACTACTAGAATTAAGGGAAAATAGATCAAAATTGAAATGTTCTTTAATGGAAGCTGACTACATGATAGAGGGTAAACAGGACATTCTGCGATGCACTACTTAACCTGTAGAAAAGCAGCCTATGTGTGACATGATAACTGTCTCCACATATTTAAAAGGATCTTATGTGGAAGGAGATATGAAACTTGTTCTATTTGCCTCACAGCTGAACTCACCCTCTCGACTGTCCCACCACCTCAGTAGCTTTGCGGACTTTGGTGCCCTTGATGGTCTGTTTGGTTAGTCCCCAGCTGAGGTCTTCATTGCTTGAGGGGACCCCAGTCATACCTCCATTTCAGCTCAAATCTCTCTCTTGACTGCTCCACCTCCTCAACAGCCTTTCTCCTACACATGTAGCTAGGTTCCCCCTCACCCTGTTTTCTAGCTCCCCTTCCCTTGTTTTGTCTTGCCTTATTAGAAGGTAAGCTCCGTGAGAGTAAGGACTGTCTTGTTTTCCTCTATTTGTGTTCCCAGTACTTAGACAGTGCCAGCACACAGTAAACAATCATATGCTCCCTCAGTTGCTCAATTTTTCTGTCTATCTTTCTAGCCCAAGAGCAAGCAGGGAATTGCAGAGATGTCTTTAAGTGAGTACTGGCCATGTACGTTGCAGAGCAAAGTCTTGTTCAGGCATTCATTGGGCTAGATACTCTCTAAAGGCCTGTTCGACTCAGATTCTATGATACTGTGAGTCTAAATTAATTACTGCAGCTAGGGAACTGGCTAGGGATTAGGGATTGGGAAGGAGAAGGGAATTCAAATTGTTCCTTTATTTAATATCATATTCTTATGCAAATAAAAGCATCATTTCTTTTTTTAAATTTTTTATTATTTTTTTGATATGTTTAGTTTTCAGCATTGATTTTCACAGGAGTTTGAATTACAAATTTTCTCTCCATTTCCACCCCCACCCACTCCAAGATGGCATACACTCTGGTTGCCCTGTTCCCCAGTCGGCCCTCCCCTCCTGTCACCCCACTCCCCTCCTCTCCCCTCCTCCTTTCCCTTCCTTTCTTGAAGGGCAAGATAAATCTCTATGCCCCATTGCCTGTGCATCTTATTTTCTAGTTGCATGAAAAAAAAACTTTTTTACTTTTGAACATCTATTTTTTTTAAAACCTTGAGTTCCAAATTCTCTCCCCTCTTCCCTTCCCATCCACCCTCCCTAAGAAGTCAAGCAATTCAATATAGGCCACATGCATATCATTATGTATAACCCTTCCACAATACTCATGTTGTGAAAGACTAACTATATTTTGCTTCTTCCTAAC
>CM053623.1:101799454-101817054 GCA_028646595.1 Phalanger gymnotis
CAGCTTATTTTTTTCCCCAGCAAACAAACTGTGGTAAAGCAGAGGTAGAAACCAAACACAGATTTACAAGGTGTTTTCAACTTTCTATTTTACTGAAGCAAAGCCCATTGACAAAAGCAATATAAGAGCAAAGCCCATTGATAAGCCCTCTATTTTGCACTGGTTGTAGACTCTCTGAATCATTATTTTTAAACAAAAAATTATCAAGGAGATGAGAGGGAAGTTGAGATGGTTTATTTTCCTTAAATATGTGTGCAGAAGAAAGTAATAATAGATGTATTTCTCTATGTAGTTTCCCAAATTTCACTTTCCATCTGATGTGTCTGCTTCTGCCTCACACAACACAAGGTTCATGATATCTAAATAAAATTTACTGTCTGATTACTTGGCAATTGACATGTCAACCAATAAATCACACTTGTTTCCAAAGGACAGTACACTGCTGCTTAGAGCTTATTATAGATTTTCAAGTCCAGTTATTTTTTAATAGATGTAGAGCATTTTCTTTCAGTGCTTCTGCTAGTTTCTGTTCAAAGTCTTCATGCTGAAGGAAGAAATGGAATTTGTTTAATACAAACTTACTTATTTGCCCCCCCCCAAGTTAGATGGTTAGAGAGATATTGTTCTCAGATTCTATAACTTTAGTAATTTTCTAAGGCCTGAAACAACAGATTAAATTGTTGTGTAAGTCTTAAATTGTGCTAAAGATCAGGCATTGTCAGTCCTCTTTAAGTGATGAATACTTAGAACATTTTTGAATATTAACTTTTCTTCAGTAAAATGGATAGAATTGAAACCCAATTTTAGATTAAGGTGCTATATGGTTTGAATAAGTAGAATGTAGTGTGTTTGTTCAGACTTTTTCAATCATAGGAAAAGCAAACTTTTTGATATCTTGGGCTAAATTTAAATCCTAGTAGAGTGAGCCACCAAATTAACTTGCCTCGGGGGACTGTCACTGACCTAGTTATCATCTTCCTTGGTGGTTCTTGATGCTTTGCTTCTACTAATAATATTTCAAATGCTATTGCCTCAGGAAACCATTACTGACAGTTATTATCTTCTTTGATCTTAATACCTTGTTCCTGATAACATTAGCAATAATAACATTTTCAGACTTTGGAACTAAGTTTTAACTGGCAGAATGTTTCTATCACAGTTGCTGATTCCAGTTCATCGGTTCAATTTAACAAACTTTTTTATTATTTATTATTATTTAATTCTATATTAATCTATAAATATTATTATTATTTAATTTTTATTATTTTGCACATGGTGCCATTTTATGAACTGGAGGGTTACAATGGTACTACCTACCGATCTCCATACTTACATAGATAAATACATGTGTATGTGTGAGTGAGATCTCTATAGAGATGATTGAATCTATGGGACCAAATTGCCATGGAAGAAAGTTGAAAAGAGGTCCCAGGAGAGAATTTCAGGAGAGCTAGATAATAAATAATGGTCTAACAGTGAGACTGAGGAATGTCCAAGCAGGCAAGAAGAGAACCAGGAGAGAGCAATGTCACGGATGCCAAGGGAATAAAGAAGAAGGATGCCCAGGAGGGAGGAGGTTGGTAAGAATGTCCAAAAGCTACATAGAGGTAAAGGAGAATGATGATTGAGAAAAGGCTGTTAGATTTTTCAGATAAGAGGTTATTGATACTAACCCTTATAGAGACCAGCTTTCAGTAAAGTGACTTGGCTATA
This sequence comes from Phalanger gymnotis, assembly GCA_028646595.1. Lineage (NCBI taxonomy): Eukaryota > Metazoa > Chordata > Mammalia > Diprotodontia > Phalangeridae > Phalanger > Phalanger gymnotis. The sequence continues at coordinate 101,801,168 of CM053623.1, forward strand.
AAGCCAGACTGTAATTACTTAAGAATTGAAGTAAATTTTGAGGAAGTGAAAGAAAAGGTGTATGTAGACTGCTCTTTCAAGGAGTTTGTCCATAAAAGAGAGGAGAGAAGTGGGGCAATATCTTAAAGGGGTAAGAGGGCTAACTGTTTTATTTTTAAAGGATTAGGTAGACCTGGGCATGTTTGTAGTAAACAGAGAAAGAACCACCAAAAATGAGAAATGAGAGAATAATCAAGTAAGCAAATGCTTGAAGAATATCAGTGGCAGTAAAATCCACGGCACAGGTAGAAAGATTGCCCCAAGCAAGGAGAATGACTACTTCTTTTCAATGGAGAGAAAGCAGATAAAGCTCTAGAGCAGAACTTTCTAATCTTTTTTTTTGTCATAGTCTCCTTTAGTTGTCTGATGAAGTCTAGGTACCCCTTCTGAGAATAATGTTTTAAAATACAGAAAATAAAATACATGACTATAAAGGAAACCAATTATATTGAAATGGTTCTAATTAAAAAAGTAGTAGACCTATTGGTTGTCTATGGACCCCAGGTCCACAGAATCCATGCCTTGCAGGGATTTTTGGGCATATGGATGAGGGAAGATAAGGGAGCTCATAAGGGAAGACTTGGAATATCTTTTTTTTTTTAGTCATGTTGTCAGTATTGCTAGGTGAAGTGTACTATAGAGGGCTTGAAGAGAAGGTTTGGACCAGCTGCTGCAGAGAGTATGATAGTTAATCAGGGAATAAAAGGATTGCATTGCAGCAGTGATGAACAACCCAGTTAGTAATAATGATGAGGTATTAAGGATTACAAAGCACTTTACATACATTATGCATTAATACACATGCCTCTTTTTTTTTGGTTTCACAATAACCCTGTAGTTTAGAACCTCCCCCTCCTCCACTACCCCCAACATCAGGCCTCTAATTTCATATGTGTAGGGATTCTCGTGTTGAAATGTGCTGTGCTGAAACCTAAAATAGTTCTTATACATATTCTAGTTTGAGAATCACCATAGGACACCGAGATGTCACACAGCTAGCATGTGTCATAAGCAGGACTTGAAAAAAGACAAAATAAAGATGAAGAAACATCTTATAACAAAATGTTTTCAACATCAAAGAAAATAACACTGACACATTTTGATTTTACTATCATGGTACTGGATACGTCTGTAGAGGAGGGCACTAAAGAGAAAAGCAAAAACAGATAAAGCTGCTGCATTAAGGAAGGTAAAGGAATAAGCGTTTATATAGCTCCTACTAGGTACTAAGCAGTGTGTTGAGCACTTTACAAATATTATCTCACTTGATCTTCACAATAACTCTGGGAAATAGGTGCTGTTACTATTCTCAAGTTCCAGTTGAGGAAACTGAGGTAAACAAGTTAAATGACTTGCCCAAAGACAGACAGCAAGTAAGTATCTGAGATTAAATTTGAACTCAGGTCTTCCTTATTCCAGGCACAGCACACCATCTACTGTTACCACCTAGCTGGGTAAAATATATATGGAAGATAATGCTGGAGAGGTCATATTTCTGAAGTGATTAAGAAATCAATTCACAAAGCATTGTAAGGAACGAGAGACTAGAAAAACATGGGAAAAATCTTGTATCTTATGAATAGTGAAAAAAAAGGAAAGGAAAAATCAACAACTTCCAGCCTAAATGCCTGCTTTCATATTTAATGCACTTTAATACAGTTTTTAAGAGAAAATGTACATATGCATCAAGGACATTTTTAATGATGGTATTAAAAGGAAACAGGAATACTTTCATGAATAATGTTCCACGGGAAGCCATATCTTTACTATTGCAGTTGACTGATGTAGAGAATGCTAGAGTCTACTATACTTAATGCTTGTTAATTTAAAAAAAAAATCATCCTTTCATTTAAGTCAACGTTGACTTGAAATCACTCTTCTAGTAAGATGTCTCCTATGCAGTAAGATGACTAGGGAAAGGAATTTTGGTATTCAGCAGGATGATGAGAGGAGCTATAGGTTAATAGATTGTTATGATGTTATAGTAGGGATAGAATTACTTTATATATTTTTGTAGAGCAAGAGGTGGGCAATTGGGTAGGTTTTGCATGTGCTGGCAGGGTATATGGCAAGATGTATTTACTGAGTAGGCCATATGTGATTAGATGAGATGTGAAGCAATAGTCTGGGGGTTGGATAACTTTAATGAAGTGAGTTTTCATTCACTCTGCAGTCTGTAGAACTTAGTTCCAGTGTAAGGTTCTAAAGCCAAGTCAGTTAATTCCCTGGGGGAGTTTAGGGGTATTGTTTGTAAAAATGAAAGTTTTAGGAGATGTCTCCAAGGAATTACAAATGAGTATCACTCATTGAGGACAAGAGAGAGGTGCATGGTGGAGATGATTAGGCCCCCCATGTAATAGAAATGGAACTCTAAAGAGCTGGAATAAAATATATCGCCAAAGAAATATAGGCTCAAAAAAGAAAATATGGGTTGGTCATGTTGTGAGAGTGAAGAATAAGAGAGTCTATGCACTCCACAGTTATTCTTGAAATTTCAAGAGAAACTGAGGAAATCTCCAAGAATTTTTGGTGGATCCCCTTGAGGTTGACTTGTGTGGAGTACATGGATAAGAACTGGACAGGATAAGCAGGCGTGGATATGTTGAAGTGTATGTCATAGAAGGGAATATCTATTTGAATAATATCACATATACATTTGGTTATTCTTCCACCGATGGATGCAGTGTAGGTAATCAAAGCATGAAAAATAATCATGTGCTTAGAAGAATTAAAATGGCTGGGGACCTATTAGTCAATGCAAAGACATTTATGGGTACAAGTGGACTAGCACACATCAACTATGATTTGTATAGAAGTATCCTAGAGGACATTATTCAGAGCATCCTTGACCAGAAAGGGAGATAGGAAGGACATTTAGCAAATATTGTGCTGGCATCTGTGGAATATTAGAGCAAAGAGTAGCTCATATTTTTTATCTTACATCATGATTTTAAAATAGTTCATATCATTTGATCCTTTTCTCTGAGAATAAATAATACAAATATTATCATGCCATTCATCAGGTTAGGAACTCTGGTCCAGAGAAGTTAATTGACTTGTTCAAGGTCACATTGCTAGTAAATGACAGAGCCAGTCTCAAATCCAGAGCGGTCTGACTAGGATTCCTATTCCCACTGTTACTGAACACAGTATACCTGTGTCATGCCATCTCCTCTGCCTCAAATAAAATATTACTGGGCTGAATTTGGATCACTAAACATAATTCATTGCTTAAAGCAAAACTCCAGTTTCTATCTATAAAATATTTCAAACTATTTAGCCTTTCGTGAGTCATGAGACAGTTAAGATCAAGCTGCCTGCAGCATCACAAACACCATGGAATCGGTGCTGGAAGGATTTGGGGAATTTTCCAGACAACCGGTTCATTTCACAGGTGAGCCGGTGGGGGCCCAGAGAGGCAAAATGATTGCTCAAGGTCATACAGATACACAGTTTCAGAGCCAGGATTCAAATCCATGGGTGTTGGGGGTTTTTATTGTTATATAGTTCCAAGGTCTGTTCTTTTTCCCTTCTGCTGTAGTTTTTTTTTTTAACCAAGAACTTTCCTTTTTCTGAAGAATTTATGAAGATAAGAGGGAAAAACAAAATCAGAGCCAAAGAGATGAATTGCTAAAAGTACAGCTAAGCTACTTTATTTCTGCTATTTGTGAAACAACCTCTGAAGAAATACTGAATCACCTCCCTTTGCCGTATCCTCTCTTGTAGTACTTCCATGATTTCTGCCTACATGACAAAAGCAATAGCTATTTTTAAAGTTACATTTCATAAAGTTATTTTTTGTCCTTTGTTTATATTGTAAAGGTTGTATCAAAATGATCTTTTTCTAAAATTAAGAATGGAGCTCAAATCTCAACTTAAATATCCTGTCTCTTTCCCTCCTTATGAATTATTGATATAATTACAATCTTACTGATTTTTAAAAATTATTGGATGCCATTTTTAAAGAAGGTGGGTTCTTAACTTTTAAAACAAGATGTTCATAGTAGTTCAGTCAAGCAATACTACATGTGAGCATAAACCCCATTTTTATATGTAGTTAACATTTTCGTGTTTGTAAATCATTAGTAAAATTGCCCATATGATAAATGCATCCCTCAAAATCTTGATATGGGAATAGAATATACCATTTAAAGACTTAAGGTTAAATACAATCCCATACCTAATTTGTCCGATTTTCAGCTTTTCCAAGTGGACTTTTAAAATGCTGATGTGACTTACCCTCTGGGTAGAGGGATTTCTAAAAGTTCTAATATCTCATATATCTTTTCTCAAGGAATTCAATTGTATTAGCCTAAGCAAAATATGACAAAAGTAAATCTACTTCTAAAAATAAAATTGTACATGACAAAATTCAAACCGTGTTGATGTTTTTCATCATTCAATAAACAGGAAGTAACCTAGTCTTAGTGGAAAGACAAATAGATTTGTGGCTATAGGATTTGGATTCTAATTCAGTTTTGCTATTCATTAACTATGTGTTGTTGGGCAAGTTTTTGAATCTTTTTGAATATCAGTTTCCTTATATATTAAATGAGTAGATTAGAACAAATGACTTTTGAGTTTCCTTCAGCATATTTGGCATATCCAGACTTTGGAGGACCTTGCAATTTAGTTGAGAAAAGACATAATACAAATAACTAGAAAGAAGTAAATGTCATATGAATTATATTGGATTGAGAGTAAGGAACACTGTGGTCTAGTGCTAGTTTTGCTATTAATTAACCATGATCTTGCATATGTTGAAAAGAGAATGACTAGATTTCAGTCCGAAGAACAAAGGATACATTGTCATAAAAAAGTAGGCTTTAGACTGATGTTTGGTGGCTAGGACTTAAATAGGCACAGATGATGAGAGTGAATTCAGATAGAAGGTCCAGCATGAAAAAAGGAATGGGGAAGAAATATAAAACATGCACCTGGAGGCCAATGAGTAGAATAGTTTGGCGGGAACAGAACGTTGAATATAGATCTATGAGAAGGAAATCACTTCTTTGGAGACAGGTTGTAGAAGACAAGGAATACAAGATTGAGGAATTTAAACTTTTTTCAATTAACAGAGCATAGCCATTGAAGGTTTTTGAGGTGGAGGATGACAGGTAAAAGCAGTGTTTAATGTGGCTGCAGTACATAGTATTAGAGGTAGAGGAAGCAGGAAAACTAAGAACCTGTGGAGGGAGTACAGGGTAGAAGGAATAGTAATCTAAGAGAGAGGTTTCCCCCACCTTCATCTCAGATGATGTCAAAAAAATGTAGTTTCATGATGAGGGTTTACTGTTTAAAAAGTATTGATCTATGCCCCGATCTCTTTATGAGGTACAACCATTTGTCTGATTGAGACAAGAAGGGAACAGTTCACTTGGCTGAGCAAGCAGGTTACCCATACCTTTGTTATTGTTGCTGAGCTATTTTAGTTACGTATGACTCTGTGACCCCATTTGGGGTTTTCTAGGTAAAAATACTGGAGTGGTTTGCCTTTTCCTTCTCTAGCTCGTTTTACAGATGAGGAACTGAGACAGACAGGGATAAATGACTTGCCTAGGGTCATGCAGCTAGTAAGTGTCTGACACCAGATTTGAACTCTAGGCTGGTGCTTTACCCATTGCAGCACCTAGCTACCCTAACCACACCTTGGGGCACATTAAATGTCTGGACCTTAGATGGGTTTCAGAATTTGAGAATTGGGGGCAGTTGCAGAGGGAGAACCCTTTTCTTGTATAGAGCCACAAAGGAGAGAGTGATTTTCTTCCACCCTCCCACACCCTCCCGCCACTCCATTGTCCATTGGAACATTAGCAGACACTACATCTGGAAGGCAACAGACATATGGCTATTGAGAGACAGACTGTTATCCAAGGGAATAAACAGCATGAAGAAACATGATGCCTGGAAATCAAGAGAAGAGTAGACCCTGAGAACCCAGTGAGAGGATTCTATTAGGAGAGATAGGACTTCCAGGCCCTGCAATACCAGGGGTTGTTTGTTTCTTTTGCTGCACATGTATCCAGTATATGTCTTTCACTAGCCCTGTGGGCCCACTCTCCCCATTAAACTATATGTACTTGTAAGAGAGCATGTCCCAGATTTAAAAGGAGAATTTTTTTAAAAAAAACTATATTCTTTTTTGCTATGTCACCTGATTAAATGCATTTGCTAATGGCTAATTAAGCAGTGAGGGATGCACAGGGTGGTACTGTCAGCTGCAGCCACCCTCTGGGACCCAGCCTGTGAGCGTGAGTGCTGGTTGTGGAGTGAGCTACAGTAATATTAAGTAATAATAATATCTTGCATTTATATAGCTCTTTAAGGTTTGCGAAGTGCTTTATGTAAATTTGTTTAATTTCGTCCTCAGAACAATGCAGTGGAGGTTAATAAAAGCCTAGACTATGGTAGTAGTGGTGACGGTGATGGGAAAGCCAAGAGTCATAAATAATGGAAAGGAAGGAAACATTGACAGAGTTTATCACAGAATCATGAAATCTTAGAGACCATGTGGTTTAACTTTTCAATTTACAGATAAGGAAACTAAAACTCCGAGAGGTTAATTTATTTTCCTAAGATTATAGGTGGATATCTAGGAAGGAGGAATGAAAAATTTTGAACCTGGATGTTTAAAAGCATGATGTTCTATGTATTTGCACATAGTAGAATATGCATGTACATTTACAAAGGAGTATGCTAGAACCAGCTCACATAGGCTCCTGAGAACTGATTGGTATTGGATTTTCAGTGTGAGCATTCAAACCTTAGAAATTGGTAAATGCTACAACCCAAGGCTTAATTTATTGTTTTGTTGATTTCTAGACTTAAGAAAATGATGCATAATGCAGATTAAACTTGAAAGTGTTGCATGTTTATATGTTATTTTTTGGAAAGCCAGTAGTAAAATATTTAACATATCTGTGAATATACATACATATATATATATATATATACACACACACACATATACATACATAAATAAATATATATGTATATACATATATATGCACACACATATATATATACACAAAACATAGGAACATATACATATATTTCTTAATTTTCAAATTCTGAATTTGGGGTGACAATACAAAATTAAGGTAGAATTGTCTAAGAGGAAGTTGTAATTTATGTGCCATTTCAGGAATCTTAGAAATAATTGCTTGTGATTTGGGGAGAGGTCAGAGTTCCACCCAGAGGAAATTGATTTGGAAATTATCCGGATAGAGATATGCTATATAAGTAAGTGCTCTACCTATGTTAGCTGTTATTATTATTTGTTATTATAATTTCTATTAGTTGTTGGATTAGGTGAGCTCTGTAGGGTAAAGATTATGTAGAAAAAAAATGTACAAAGAAGGTTGAAATCCATTAGCATAGATGATTGGGAACAGTTCTATTGCTCTGTTCCCTTCCCCCTGACGCTTAGGGCTAGACCTGGTCATTTGAGGGCATTAGAGCTGTAATAACTCACATTTTTATAACATTTTAAGTTTTGCAAATTGTTTTACATGCGTTATTTCATTTGATCCTCATAACAACACTGTGAGAAATTGAGGCTTAAATAAATCATAATTTAATTGAGATCATAGCTTAGAAGTGACTGTTATTGATCTGTAACCTAGGTCTTTGTGACTCCAAGTCCAATATTCTATCTACCACGCATTGGTGTTTTAGTGCAAAGTTTCACAATATACTTCACAGACCCTCAGAGCAAAAAAAAAAAAAAAAAAGACTCAGTAGCACATATCAAGTTGATGATAAAGTAGAAATGATAGAGAAAAGTAGATGGTAAGTGGCTAGTAGAGATGATAATTAGTTTAGGGATACTTTATTATCCTGCTGTTTTAGCCTTCATTTTGAAAAGCTAGACTCCAGGCACTAACATAAATAGAACACCACAAAGAAAATTTGTGATATGTCTTCAGCCCCAGCCTTTCATTCTAAGGTGATCATCTTCCCTGATTCTCTGTAGGGAAAGGAAGTCTAATGATTTAAACAAAGTGGGAATTTTATTTTACTGTAGGATAGTTAATCAGGTGCTAATTGTTTTAAATCTTTCATTAAGTATATAACTTAAAAACTATACTTAGCTCTTTAAGAGTTGTTTGTTTTTTTTAAACTGCTTTCTTCATAGTGATTTCATGGTAGAATTTCTCATAACATGCATCTTTTAGGCAGCTAGGTGGTGCAGTGAATAGATCGCCAGTCCTGGAGTCAGGAATACTTGAGTTCAAATTTGGCTTCAGACAGTAGCTGTGTGATCCTGGAACAAGTCACTTAACCCTGTTTTCCTCGGTTTCCTCATCTATAAAATGAACTAGAGTATCTTTGCCAAGAAAACTCCAAATGGGGTTATGAAGAGTTGGATATAACTAAAAGGACTGAACAACATAAAAGCAGAACTGTCTTGTATCACTCTTTCCAGTCTCAATGACCCAACTAAACATGACTGTGGTCACAGCAATGACTTCAGTAGATAGGACAGATCATTTCAGGAAGGGAAAATGGTGGTGGGAAAAAAGAAATTGGATCTTGATAGCTAAAGATTAGGATTCTAGGCTAAACTGCTTACTAGATCATGTTGGATAACTTGTTTTACTTCTGTGGGCCTCTCTTCATGTGTAAATTGAGAACATATTTAAATTCATTTCAGTCTTTAGAACAAGATGATTCTGTTATCCTTGCAAATAGATACTCAGTATTATTCTTATCTCTGCTTTTTCATATTTCCTATTTTCCGACTTCTTTATGCTTATCTGTATTCTTTTCTTCCTGCTATACCTTAACTTTTGATATTTCTTTAAAATTAAATGCTACCACTCTAAAATAAATTTTACTTTGTAAACCACTGGTTTATGTTTCTCTTTTTGAAAGGCAGGAAGCAAGTATATGTTATTTGACCCTATTTGATGATTTTCCATCTTCAGAACTGGTATTTACCTAAATATGTGTTCACTTTTGTCATTCATTCCTATGTATATGTTAGGGTTAGGGAAGTTCATTTCAATATTTTGATTGCAAATTTTAGTAACATTTTACTTTGGGATACAAAGCTTTACTTTGCTCATCCCAAGAGATAGCTACACTGTCAAAATCTCTTTTAAACTTTGAAATAATGCCAAGGAAAGACCCATTTTCCCCTGTTGAATTGATAATCTCTAAGTAAACAAAGATTGGCAGCACTGGTAGAAGGGAATAAAAAAGGTCAATATATTTTGTGGCTGAAATCCAGGAGCCAGAAATGAGAAAAGAAGTTTTAAATTTGCATTGAGTTGTGTAGATCATGCTTTATTTCCTTATATTTGCTGTTAGCAACTACAATTTAGAATACATTCTTTTATCCCCCAAATAACTTTTTTGGTAAATATGCAACAGGAATTTTTTTGGAAAATTATTTTTTCTATTATTTCTTTACCCATTTGGCACACTTTGATTTTAATTCAATTGAATAAGCAATTTTTTTTAGTGTGACAAACATTTGAGATATATTTTTTAAAAGTATTTCTACCTTTGAGGACCTTTCATTATACTGGTAGATAAACAGCAATTACATAACGAATAGATACAAAATAGTCGCAAGGTAAAACTAAAGTAATTTTAAGTACAGGGCACACTAATAACTGAGGTGATCAGGAAACACCTCTTATAGGAGATGGCATTGGAAGTGAGCTTTGAAGGGAGCTTGGGATTCCAGGAAGTAGAGGTGAAGAAGAACATTCTATACCTGGAAGATAACTTATTCAAATGTAGAGTGTTTTGAGGAGGATTAATCTGAGATCCATGTGGAAATTTTATATTGGTGCTAGATTTTTTAAAAATTTAAATGTCATTTAGAGAACTGAGTTTCATTCTAGAAGCAACAGGGAACCAGTGAAGCTTCTTGAGTAGCAGAGTGACATAGTCAGACTTCTATTTGAAGAATATCAGTTTGGCAGTTGTGTGGAAGATGGATAGAGTAAAGGAAAAGCTGTTGGAAAGGAGACCATTTACAAGGCTACATCCAGTAATCTAGGTGAGAAGTATTAAGGATCTGAAGTAGGATGGTGGCTGTGAGTGTAGAGAAATGGGGGCAGAGAAAATATATTGTGGAGGTAGAATCAACAAGATACGACCACAGATTTGATGAAGCACTGAAAAAGTCTATAGAGGAAAATGTTGAAGTTGTGAACCTGGGTAACTGGGAGGATGAAATCAGCTTGTAAAAGAAAGGAAGAAAGGAAAAGAACAAAAGAAATTATGAAAAGGGCTGAGTTTAGTTTGGAAAATAATGAGTTCTGCTTTGAATATGTGGAGTTTGAGATACGTCTGGTATATCTTGATGAAGATATGTAGTTTACAGTTGGTGTCATGGGAAGGGAGCTCAGTTGAGACATTAGGATGTGCAGACTTGGGAACAATATGAATGATGATGATAGTGGTACCTATGACCATTGAAAGGATCACCATGAGAGCTATGAGTAGAAGAGCAGAGGAAGAGAGCTCTGGGATGTTACCATACATAAAAGTTGGGACATGGATGATGATCCTGCAAAAGGATAGTGAGGATGATTGATTAGTTAGACAGGTGAAGAACCATGAGGGAACATTATTATGCAAACTTAGTGAGCTGATAATATCTAGGAGGAGGGAGGTTGACAGTAATGTCATGGTGCACGGAAAAGCCACAGGATTTATCAGTTAGAAAACCAAGAGCGAGCATTATCTGGAATAGGCATAAACTTGAAGCCTTCCATATGAGATTAGGGATGAAGCAAGGATGCTGTTATCACTATTATTCAATATCGTACTAGAAATGCTAGTTATAGCAGTAAAACAAAAAAAAATTGAATAAAAATGGGCAATAAGGAAACAAAACTATCATTCTTTTCAAATGATATGACATATATTTAGATACCCTTAAAGAATCAACTAGGGGCAGCTAGGGGGTGCAGTGAGTAGAGCACCGGCCCTGAAGTCAGGAGGACCTAAGTTCAAATGCGGCCTCAGACACTTGACACATGTACTAGCTGTGTGACCTTGGGCAAGTCACTTAAGCACAATTGCTCTGCCAAAATACAAACAAAAAAAAAACCCAAAATAAAGAATCAACTAAAAAATACTTGAAACATAACTTTAGCAGAGTTGCAGGATATAAAATAAACCCAGCCAAATCATTAGCATTTTTATATATCACCAACAAAACCCAGCAGCAAGAGGTAGAAAGAGAAATTCCATTTAAAATGACTGCAGACAATGTAAAATACTTGGGAGTCTACCTGACAAGACAGACCCAGAGATTATTGGAACAATATTATAAAACACCTTTTAAAGAAATAAAGACAGATTTTAAAAATTGAAGAAATGTTAATTGCACATGGGTAGCCAATGTGATCAAAATGACAATTCTACCTAATTTCGAATTTACTTATTCAGCAACATACCAGTGAAACTACCAATGGATTATTTTATAGAGGTAGAAAAAATAACAGAATTCATCAGGAAGAATAAAATGTCAAGAATATCAAGGGAATCAATGAAAAAAAAATGTGAAGGAAGGCAGCCTAGCAGTTTCAGATTTCAAACTATATTAAAAAACAGAAATCATCAAAAAACAATCTGACATTGGCTAAGAAATAGAGTGATGCAGCATGACTGATGTGGAAATAAGTTTAATATTATTGTACATGTGTAGCCTATCTCATAGTGCATGCCATCTTGGGGAGGGAAAAGGGGAAAGGGGGGGAAAATACTTGGAACTCAAAATCTTATAAAAGTGAATGTTGAAAATTAAAAATAAATAAATAAATGAAATAGAATGATGCATCAGTGGAATAGATTAGGTACACAATATGCAGTAGTAAATGACCATAGTAATCTAGTGTTTCATAAACTCCAAGCTTTGGGGATAAAAACTCAACATTTGACAAAAGTTGCTGGTAAAATCAATTTGTCATTTAGGCAGTTTGAGTTAGTGAAATCAGTTTGGCAGAAACTGAGGCCAGATTATCATCTCACAGTATATCAAGATAAGACCAAAATGAGTACATGATTTAGACATAAAGGATGATACAAGTAAATTAGGGGAACATGGGAAAATGTACCTGTGAGATCTATGCATAAGGGAAGAGTTTATGACCAAATGAGAGAAGATCTCAGAAAACAAAACAGGTAATTTTGATTAGATTAAATTTAAAAGCTTTTGAACAAGCAAAACTAATACAGGCTTTATCAGTTAGGATCTTTGGTGACCTTAGAGACAACTCTGCTTCCTGTCACTGTGTTCTATTGTGATTTCACTTGAATTAAAATACAGATTTCTAAAATGTTTGTCCTTCCTGTGGTCTTTATTTTACTCATTAAAATGTTTCCAGGCTTGACCCTGAAGAAAAATAATTGTGAGAATTTGCCTCTTTCCCTTCTTTGTAGAGGTGGGGGTGAGCGGACTACAGAAATGGAACACAGTATATACTGTTAGATTTGATTGATGTGTAGGTTAGTGTTGCTAAGTTGTTTTTTTTTTCCCTCTTTTTATTCTTTCTTATAAAGTATAGCTCTCAATGTAGAAGATGGGGTGGGCACATAAGAAGCAAATGAATTTGCCATAAAGACCAAATATTTTTAAGACGGTAGATCTTTAATCATGGAATGGTAGAGGCAAAACATTTTAAGATGGTTTATCAAACCCTTTCAGTTTCCAGATGAGAAAACTAAAGACCATTGAATAGTTTTCCCCAATCCACAGAGGAAAGTGGCAGTGGCAGATTGAGTACCAGAACAAAAATGTGACTCCCATAGTCATTGCTATGCCTATCATTCCCCACTTTTACTCTCATCTAGGAGGCTTTTACCACCTATATTATTAACACTTCATTGATCAAGGAGGAAGCTTGTTAACTTGAAATAGCTTGCTCTTTAAAATGTTGTTTAATTTCATTTATTTTTATCTTTATTTAGTCTACTTTAGTTTAAATAGCATTTCTGTAAACACCAAGACTTAATTATGTCCTTCATTAAGCAAACTATCCTTTGGCTTCATAGCCCTCTCCATCAGTAAGCTCTACCTCATTTTGGAGTGGAATTCCTGTTTTATTAACTTGGAGACAACTGTTAGATTCCTGAAAGACATCAAGTGTAAACAATTTGCTTTGTTACCTCACTTTATTAACCTGAAAGATGCCTGAATGCAAGTATTTGCTCAGTTATCCTTTAGAAGCCTTGCAAATTTTTTTCCCATAGCTCACTTAGCCTTTGTCAGCCTTACATTAAAGTTCCCACTTAGCTGATTTTCTTCAGACTCTTTTCTGTTTTCTTAGAATTCGAAAGGGCACAAATCTGTCCTTAGCACAATGATAAGGGTGCGATAATTCCTTTGTGGTAGTTAATTATAGTACAGTTTATGAAACTAGACAAAATAAGCACTTAATTGGGAAGTGAAATGGCATTTTAAAATATCTCCTATGCAAGTGAACAATTGGTTAAGAAATATTGATGGTATCCTTGCCTTTATAATAGCATCAAAAACATTCATTAGTGTTCTTTTTAATTTGATATGATATGAAATAATCTAAAACACATGGTCTCCACCCTTTACACTTTTACAATTTAAAGACCATACGATTCAGACTATTTCTAACATAGAAACCATTGTCCTTATCCTGAATGAGATCATTTGGCAGAGCTCAACTTAGTCTAGACCCCTGGGAGCTGACAACAAAGCACATCAGACAAGGTTAGTTAGGTAGTAAGATCTGATGGGACTGGAAGGGGGTGGGGTGGTGGAGAGGATAGTAGCATTTATACAGCTCTTACTATGTGCCAGGCACTTTGCTAAGTGTTTTATAATTATTTTCTCATTAAATCCTCAAAACAGCCCTGGGAAGTGGGTGCTATTATTGTCCCCATTTTACAGATGAGGAAACTGAGGCAAACAGAGATTAAGTGACTCACCCAGGGTCATTCAGGAAGTAAGTATCTGAGGATGAATTTGAAATCAGGTCCTCATGACTCCAAGCCCAGAGAAGTAACAGAATTCAGAGCTTGGTTGTATTTTTGAGCTTTTTATTATTGGGGAGGGCAGGAGTGGAATTGTAGTAGAATGGGAAGAAAATAATTTGGAGTCAAGGGACCTGAATTTGAATCCCAGCTTTTCTCCTTTGTAACTGTAGGACTTCAATTTACTCCTCTGAAATATCCTTAGTGTATTAGATGATCTCTAAGGTCCTGCTCCAGTAGTCACCAATAGAAGGGTGAAAAGAATCCTGGCCTTTTTACAGATTTGGGATGGAGCAAGTTCACTAATGATGTGAGGATGAGGGCTTCTGGGGATCCTCTAGATTTGCTATTTTATAAGGCCCTAGCTGTTTTAAACTCCTGGAGGAAATGCAGAAAGTTTTTTGCTTTAGTCATTTAGGAAGATTTGGGGAAAAACAAAAAAAAATAAACCCCAAAACATTAGGTTTCAAGGTCAGAAAATGGCATTTGAAAAGTCACTGTCCTTTTTATAGTTACCAATGAGCATTTTTGCATTAGTTCTTCTAGCGCAGAAGTCATTAACCTGGGTCTGTGAATTTCTCTTTAATATTTCAGTACAATGTTTTTCTTATAATCTTTCCCACTAAGCTGTACATCATTTGGGCTTCTCTCCATCATGCCCCAGGAACCTCTTTATCATAACAACATCTCATTAGTCCTGGAAGGAGGCCAGGAAGTTCCTCTCAGAATTTCATATAAGAAAGACACCCTGGCCAGCTATCTCTTTCTGTCCCACCCACCTGCATTCCTTTGGACTTGATTTCATCACGCCCCCAGGCCAAGTATCTTCTCTGCTCTGGCCCCTCATCCCATACCTAGCATTCTATCCATTGTGCCACATAGCTCAAAGGAAAGTTTTTAATTATTTTATTCTGTCATGAATATGGTTTTGACACATTTGGTCATATGTGTTACAGAATAGCCACATTATGTTGTATCTTTTTCTTTTGGATCTAGAAAAATATATGCAAAAGAAGCAGTGGCAGCTATTTTGCCCTTGGAAAACCTGCCCTGGATACATGCTCCCTCTTCTCTTTTTTTTTCTTCAATTTAGAATTAAGATCTTAGGTCTTAGACGAGTCCTTACCTACTATTGTTCATATGGGAGTGTTTTGACTTACCTGGACATGTATGGCCTCGTGCCAAAGGAAAGAATGATTTGGTTGAACTGAATTGTTGATTAATCCAAAGAAAATCTGTATTGAATCTAGATGTAAACATTTGAGCACTCAAAAGGAAATTCAATATTATTTTTTTAATTTTAATTTATTTTTAATATGTTTAGTTTTCAGCGTTGATTTTCACAGGTGTTTGAATTACAGATTTTCTCCCCATTTCCACCCCCAACACTCCAAGATGGCATACACTCTGGTTGCCCTGTTCCCCAGTCTGCTCTCCCCTCCGTCACCCCATTCCCCTCCCATCCCCCTTTCCCTTACTTTCTTGTAGGGCAAGATAAATCTCTATGCCCCATTGTCTCTGCATCTTATTTTCTAGTTGCATGAAAAAAAAAAAGCTTTTTTACTTTTGAACGTCTATTTTTTTAAAACCTTGAGTTCCAAATTCTCTCCCCTCTTTACTTCCCATCCACCCTCCCTAAGAAGTCAAGCAATTCAACATGAGCCATATGCATATCATTATGTATAACCCTTCCACAATACTCATGTTGTGAAAGACTAACTGCATTTTGCTTCTTCCTAACCTATCCCCCTTTATTGAATCTTCTCCCTTGACCCTGTCCCTTTTCAAAAGTGTTTGTTTTTGATTACCTTCATCCCCATCTGCCCTCCCTTCCATCATCTCCCCTTTTTTTATCTTCTTCCTTCTTCTTTCCT
>CM053623.1:101817554-101842805 GCA_028646595.1 Phalanger gymnotis
TCTATGTTCAATGCTTGGGCGGATGCGCTGCCTCACCAGCACTCCTCCTTCCCCAAGAACCCCCTTCCTGGACTGGGCTTAAATCTTCATCAGGCTCTGCACTCCTGCTCTGATTAGCCACTTAATTCCTCCCACCAGGTGGGCCTGGGGCCAGAAGCAACTGCAGCCCTAGTTCTAAAGCTGCCCTGCCTCCGCTGCCCCAGGCGTGGTAGCCGAACTGCAAACTCCGTCCTGTCCCGCAGCTTTTCCCACTAACCTTCTCTGTTGTCTTTGCTGTTTGTTGGTTGTGAGGTCTGGTACATGCCACAGCTCAGTAATTCAGCATGCTAGGACACTCTCTGCTCCACTCCTGGTCTCGTCAGTCTGCGGTCCGCGGTCCGCGTGCGCTGGGCTCTGCTTGGCTCAGCTCTGCTCCCCTTACATGGGAGCTCGGAGTTCCGTGCGGGACAGACCTTACCCCGAGACCATCCAGGCTGTCCTGGGCTGGAGCCCTGCTTCCCTCTGCAACTTTGTGGGTTCTGCAGTTCTAGAAGTGGTTCAGAGCCATTTTTTTATAGGTTTTTGGAGGGACTTGGTGGGGAGCGCATGCCAGTTGCTGCTTTCCAGTCGCCATCTAGAAATTTAATATTGTTAAAAAGAGATAAAGAATTCACCATTATTTGTTGGCAAGAATTGCAGGTGCCACACCTAACCAATAGAACAAATTGGCAAAAATGAGTTAGGAAGAAGGAAGTACATTTAGAAATCTGTTAGTTTTTTTGTCTGATGATTCCAGTAAGACAAGTTATTCGAAGAATATAAAAATTTTTGCAAAGTAGTGATTTTTGTGTCAAGGACAACAGTATTAAAAGGTGACTTGGAAGAAAGATTCAGACAGTTACAGACAACAAGGAAGCAGAAGTAAAAACTTTAAAAACTCAATTGGAGCCTTCACAAACTCCTGCCTACCTCCTATCAAACTTGTGTTTTGTTTTGTTTTTAAAACAAAATAGAAATTGAGGTTAACTACAGTTATCATGTAGCAGAAATTAAAAAAAAAAACTGACAAAAGAAGCAAGGCTTAATCATTGCCGTACATGTAATTTAATTAGTAATTACCTGTTGAAGATAATCTGCGAAACCATGGCTGGCATAATATTCAGTTAGCTTAGACTGGATAGAAAAGAGATCTATGGCCTCAATCATGGCCATTTCTGAGGTACTAGGTCAAAGATCCATAAGCTCCCAAAGGGTCATCCATGGGCAGATTTTCAGAGGTTTCACAGATTTGGGTGGGAAGAGTTGTACTTTATTTCAATGTAATTCATGTCCTTTTTAGTCTTATTTTATTTTATCATTTAAAAACATTATGAGAAAAGGTTCGTAGGTATTACCAGACTGCTGAAGGGGTCCGTGACAAAAAATAAAAAGATTAAAAAATAGGTGTTCCTGTCACCTTGGTCTAGGTGGTCTTCTTAATGGGTTAAAGCAAATGGTGGGCAGTTGTGTTCTATGACTAGTACAGGATAGATAACCAAAAGGTATGACAGATGTAACCCACTTTAGATGTGATGAGCCTGGGCTGGTTTATGCCCTGTTGCTGTTGTTCTGTTGGCATCCAGTAGGCAATTAATTGGGTGTGATAGTGGAGAGAGCACTGTACATGGATCAGAAAGATCCGAGTTTAAATCCTTCCTCAGACATTTAAATCAGTGTGTCCCTAGGCAAATCATTCTACCCCTCTGAGCCTTACTTTTCTCCTCTGAAAAATGAGGATCATAATGGGCAACCTCCCTTCTCCCGACCCACAGCGTAGTTATGAGGATCAAATGAGATTTTACATGTGTGTGTATAGTAAGCATACATGTATATATACATATCAGCCCTCCCTCACTTAAATCCAATTCACTTGCATGTCATGGTCAGCACCTCCCTAGTTTCATGGTCCTCTTCCAGAATGAAGGACAAACAACAATATGTACATATATATGTGTGTATATACTGGGTGCAGGGAAAGAGAGAAAAAGAGAGACAGAGATATCTGTATTAGCCATGTTGTTAAGATAAAGATAATAAAAAAGTAGAAAAAATATGCTTCAGCCTACACTCAGATTTTATCAGTTCTCTCTCTGGAGTTGGATAGCATTCATTTTTCATCATGAGTCCTTTGAATGGTGGATTACTTTATTGATCAGAGTGCCCAAGTCTTTCACAGCTGATTATCATTTTGTTGTTCAGTTGTGTCCAATTCTTCATGACCCTGTGAACTATAGCATACCAGTACTGTCTGTGGGGTTTTCTTGGCAAAGATACTGGAGTGCTTTGCCATTGTAGCAGCAAGCACCTTACCATACCCAGGATGGCCTGCTAGCATCTGGGAAAGATAGCTTTGTAGGGGTCAGCAGTCTTCTTTACTCATTCATTAGTTCAGGGGAAAAGTCAGCACCCTGAACTTCAGAGAAAATATAAGCAAAGAAAATACAAGCAGAGAAATTATACTGACAGACAGGGCTCTGACTGCCTGAATCAAAGCAATATTGCTATACATTTTACATATGCCCCTGGATTGAGAGAGCCTTTACATCTGAGCAGTTGGAGGTCTGAACACAGGGCTACTCAGAGTCCCAACCAGAGAATCACAAGGTCCTTCATATAAGTGAACCCCCAAGGCAAAATACCAAGTCAGAGAATATATACACTTCTCAGAGCCAGAAGCCATCACAACCCTCTTTACTTAGTGCCTAATTAACTTACTACCAAAAGGTGTGAAAGCCTTCCGACAAGCAAGCCTTCCCTTAAGCAAGCTTTCCCTTTAAGCAAGTTCTTCCCACAATGGGCTCCACCTGAGGCCTATCAATGGGTAGGGAAAATCTTATTATCCCATTAACATTACAGACACTTACTTCTGCAGTGGATTAAGGCAAACAGATGAGACTAGATTACTATAGTCATTTAATTCTGTATATCATGTACCGTTATCTATTGTACTGATTAACCAGTTTATTTCTTAGCCAATATAAAATTGTTTTGATGATTTCCACATTGTAATATTGTTTGAAATCTGGTACTGCTAAGCTACCTTCTTTTACATTTTACCCTTTGATTTCTTTGATATTTTTACCTTTTGTTCTTTCAGATGAATCTTGTTATAATTTTTTCTAGCTCTGTGAAACAACTCATTGGTATTTTGATTGGTATGGCACTGAATAAGTAAATTAATTTAGGTGGAATTGTAATTTTTGATAATTTAGCTCAGCCTACTCATGAACAATGAATATTTCTTCAGTTGTTTAGATTTGTCCTTGTGAGAAAAGTGTTTCATAGGCACAAAATTTTAATTCTGGAAATTTTGTGGGGGAAAAAAAAACATTATATAATAAAATACAAGCCCCAGCAGAGCTCCTAAAGCTTATATTGAAAGGAATATTACTGTGGCATGAAGGTTGAGCCTGGGTTCTAGAAAACTTTTTCATTGGAACATAGTTTCTGGAAAATTCTACTATGCTTCCAAAGCCTTTTGAGTATAATTTTGAGCAGGCCTTGCCAAGTACAGAGAGGTTTAATCACTAATAGATTCGTTGTAAGTTTGGCCATTGAAACTTGTGAAACAAAGAAAGTAACTCCCAGCCCCATGAAACTGTTCGCTTTCAATTTCCACAGTAATGGTGTTGAAGGTGTGGCAAAAGGAAGAGAAGGTGCTAAGTTTTCACAGTTTTTAAAACATCTATCAATATTAATTTATCTGTCGGCCCTCTTAAGAGTGAGATCTTTCTTCAGTGACCCATGAATTTACGTATTAAAAACTGAAACACATCAATATTGATATTATCACAAATTTAACCACAGGAGAAAATAGAATTTGCAGTGGATTAGAAGGATAGCTCACAGGTTCTTCTTGAAGAGACAAATGGAGAAAATAGCAAAATTGATTTCATTGTATTCTCAAAGGCAACAAGAAATATCCTTTCATGGGATACTTACAGTGAGGTTTTCATGATAAACATAAGCAAAAAAAGACCACCATGATATGTGTCAATATCTCTTGTAGAGGATAAACAGGTAAAGAAATTCTATAAAGAATTTGACAAGCCTTTGCAAAGTATCTAAAAAAGACCATGACCAACAATCACAGGGGATGAGATGGTTTAGTCAATTAGGCAAGTCATTTTCCTTCTCTGGACTTCAGTTTTTCATCAATAAAATGAGGAGTTTGGACCAACTGCCCTCCCAGGTCCCCTCCAGCTGTATGTCTATGATTGTATCATCCTTTGAATATTGAGAACAAAGAAATTACTGAATCACTGAAGTATTGAACGATAGGTTGTATTTCCCCATTTGAAAGTAAGCTGGTTGATGGCAAGGACTATTGAATTTTTTGCATTTGTATCCTCAGAACCTCGCAGAAGCCACAGAACCTCACACATATTGTGCATTTAATAAGTCAGTGGAATTGGTTGAAAACTGTATCTGAACAAATTTTCTAATAATGGCAGTAGAGTTGTCTAATGTTTGAGTAGGCTATCTTATGAAAAAAAGTGATCACTGGTATTATTCAGGCAGAGGCAGGATGATTGTCAGGGATGATGCAGGAGAGATTTCTATAACAAGTAGAATATTAGATTTAATAACTTTCAAGATTCCTTCTATCTCTGTATTTTTAAAATTAATTCCATACTTAGAGTTTTGTTATTTAGTTTTTGTTCAGTAAGCAATTATGAAATGACTACTGTGTGCAAAAATATTTCACTGGGCATAATGGTGGATACTAGTACATGATCCTTGACCTTAAATAGCTATAGTCAATAAAGAAGATGTCATGTACATAAATAATAATACAGGATAGAATGTAACTATATAAAAGGAAATGAGTATTTTAATTTTAGAGAATAAAACTTCGTAAACCATATTAATGATATTTTATGTTAATATTTTTAGAGTTCTATTTTTTTTCCTGTTACTTGCTTGACATTCTCACTGATAAAACTTATTGCTTGTGCTCAACTATACTATTTTGGCATTAAAAAATGTGTTGTGCTTTCTTCTGCTATTATAGATATTTGTCCTCTCACTTTATTAAAAAAAAGCCTCTGAATCAGTTTCTAGTCTACTTGGAAGCATAAGGCCTATTTGACACCTTTCATAGAATATTTTTATTGTCTTTTTTACATTTTGCAAACGTACTAAGTGCCTCACTTATTGTGTGGCATGTTTTATTGCTTTAAAATTAATGTCACAGTTGGAATTTAACAAAAGAGTAAATCGAAGCAGATCTTGGAGCAAGATAACATCTATTAGCAGGGGCATGATGTTGATAAATGGGTCAATAGATTGCCTATGTTTATGCCAAAAGACCAGGATGACAGTTCTATTTATATAGGTTTTGAGGAATTCAGAACCAAAAAGTAGAACAAGATAGAAGACATCATGGGATAGGGGCCAACATGATTGCTTACAGAGCTGAGGCATAGGGAACAACGTGACTGGTTGGAAGTTTTGTAATGGGGCCTAGCAACCACCCTCCCTTTCCTTCTTCTCTGATGAGACTA
Source organism: Phalanger gymnotis (assembly GCA_028646595.1). Classification (NCBI taxonomy): domain Eukaryota; kingdom Metazoa; phylum Chordata; class Mammalia; order Diprotodontia; family Phalangeridae; genus Phalanger; species Phalanger gymnotis. The sequence goes on from CM053623.1 coordinate 101,823,080, forward strand.
AGAAGTGCTCTTTGTTTGAGTCCAGGTGCAAGATGGCAGCCCAGACTTTTGGACAGCAGACCAGACATCCTTGAAGGATAGCTTGGTGGGGTAAAGATATCAGGCCCAACTCCCTGTCTCTCGTACACATTCCAAGGTTAGCAAAATTTTTGCAGGCAAGAAAGCTGGATTTTTAAACTTAACTCATTAAAGTCCAACTGAACTCTGAGCTAAGTTCAGAGATAAAGAACCATGACTTAAGTGGTTACAGGACAAAACTGGTTAATTGTAAATAGGATCAATAAGGAAATGATAAAAGATCAATGTTAATCTTCTCATTCGGAAGCATGTGGAATATGCTTCATCAAAGTGCAATGCTTATTTTGCCTGAGTTTTAAGGACCAACTGCCATCAAGCGGGGAGTGTTTTGCCAGTTCATTTTTATGCTATACCTCCATGTAGCGCATCACATATTATGTCTCTCTTTATGCGAGCATTTTCTGCCTTGATAGTGTTTGTGTATGCTATGCGTATACTTTTGAAATTCCCCATAAATTCTGGCAAAACTGTGAATTAGAACACTTTCCAGGGCCTATTGCCCTTGTTAATTTTTAATGAGCCATTAAGCACTCATCTTCTCTTTAGTCATTTTCTCCCCTCTCTCTCAAGTCCTCAATTCTTTAAAAACGACTAGAATTCTGATTGGCTACTCAGATGATGATAATAGAAGTTGACATTTGCTTATCATTGTATATTTGAAAAAGTTCTTTACTTATGAAAACCCTTGGAGTCAGGAAATGCCAGTATTATTAACTTCATTTGATATATGAAGAAACTGACACTCATAAAGATTAAATAACTTATCTACCGTCACATAGAATTGGGATTGAAAACAGGTATTTGGGCTCTGAATTCAGTATTTGCTCATTAAACTCATGAACAGAGACAGGTTTTTTTGTTTGTTTTTTCCTTTCCTTGTATCCCACACATAGTAGTTACTTAATGTTGATTGATTCTTCTCTCCCTTGTCCTCATTGAAACATTTAAAAAAAAATTGCTATGTATGATTATATAATACTTAGCACCATTCTGTTCCTAAAGTTTCTATTCCCATGGAGGAATTTACACCTTAGCTAATCCTTTACTTGTGTGGATTCCTTACTCGATATGAATTTTTAATGATTCTTTAGGGAAGAAGCATCAGATTAGATAAATAACCTTTCTGCTGTTCTAAATCCTATAAAGAAAAGGGTAAATAGGCTTCCTTTTTAGTCTTGTCTGTTGCCTTTTTATTTTCCAGATTGGCTTTATTCCATGCTCCAAGGCAGTGACAGCTTGAATGAATAAGCACAGTGGGAAAATTAGTGATTTTGCTGCCTCTGTGAGTCTTGCTTTCCATAGAACCTGCTGCTTTACTGAGGACGATCATCTCATTTTTCTATTATGTGTGCTCAGGCAGTGTTGCTGGTTCCAGTGAGACAGTGGCATTAGAGACCCACCTGCTCAGGTATTAACTACCTGAGCCTTGAAACTGTTGGTCATTTTCTACTTTACCGTGGTTTGCAGGGGGTACCCATAAGGTCAACCTCTGCCAGGAGTCAAAAGTCTCGTAAATGAGAATGCTTTGTATCGTATGACAGGATTGGGGAAATTGGCATTGTCCTTGCAATGGGGAGAGGCTCTCTTTGGTCCCACTGCAATGTAAATAGTCCTTGAAGGCAGTGACTATTTTTCATTTCGTCATTTTATCCCTTTCTTAGCGTTATTCATTGTACATAGTAAATGGTTAATAAATTTAGCTAGTGAAATTGAATAAAACTAATATATCCCTTCAGGAGCAGTATCTCTCCCAAATCTGGATCAGATTTGGTACAGCTTGGAAGAGGATATACTTTATTCCCTAAGTCCCTATAAGTAGTTAGAGAAGGAATGAAGACTGAAGAGTAAATAACTCTGAAAACCAGAGTGCACAATCCTCCTCATGTAATAGATTGAAATTATGGGTGATATTGAGAAATAGACATCTTATACTCTTGTGCTTGGCCACTGGACAAGGAGATGGAATGTGAAAAATGAAAAGACTGGCAGGTGTCTCTTACCTTGTGAATTGTATCTGTGCATGTTCTCACACTCTTTCTTTTTGTGACTGGAGAAAGAAATCAGCCATTGCTTGCTTTATAACTTTTAGAGATAATGTCTGATCATTTATTTTGACATTTTTAAAGCACCTGGTATGTGTAAGACACTATGATTTATGATAACATACAGTCTAGTATCATTTACTTGGCCTAGAAACCTTTGTTATTTAGGGTTTGATATTAAAATTTATATTCTCTATAGAGCTTTTTTTTTTGTCAATTTGCATTTTTATACTCATCTGGAATTTCCCTAATAGCATGCATTTTAGTTTTATCAATAACAAATCACCCTTGCCTCTTAAAGTGATTAGATTATGTCTCTCAATAAGATGAGATGGAGGTGGTTTTGATACTCCATTTTTAAAACACTTTATCCATTTTCTAGGGGTATACAGCTTCAGAGGCCCTCTGGTGGTAGCCAAAAGGGATTCACAACCCATAGTATGGTCTCTGTTACAGATCATGGGTCCTCTTGATCCCTAAATTGTTTTTGTAACATGAAATAGGGAGGAAATGCTAGGATTAGGTCCCTCTGTCTGAAATTGTTCTGCCTTTTGTTTTTGCTGTAGCTTTTCTGTACATGTATATAATAACCTCCCCATGCCCATTCTGCTTCAGACAGAATCAGATTATACCTGTAAACCTCTGACTTTCACTTTGGTTACAAATAATTCCTATTCATTTCTTTAGATACAGGCTTCCTCAAGTCTAGCAGGAAGTGCAAAAGGGACCAAAGGACAAATATCCCATGTTCTCAGAATCAGGCTCGCTACATGTCTACTTACTCTAATATTTCTGTTTCAGATTTCTGGCCTTTCAGATTCCATATCCTTGCCTGTCTTATATTTGAGATTTGGTTATTTCTTTCTACATTAAAGACCCATTGGTTCAGAGTACATTGGTTATTCCTGTTTCTTAGCTCATTGGGATGCCACTGACCCTTGTATTGCTAATCTTGAAAGGGGGAATGGAATAAGCATTTGTAGTACCTACTGTGCCAAGCGTAGTGCTAGCTGGTTTTTTTTTTTACATTTTTTCGTTTTATTGTCACAATTTCCCTGGGAGGTAGATATTATTACATCTACATTTTACAGTTGAGGAATTGAAGTAAAAAGAGATTAAGTAACTCGAAATGGGTCACACAGCTGGTGGCAGGGTTTGAACTCAGGTCTTCTTAACTCTAGGCCCAGTACTCTATCCACCCATGATACCATCTGTCTCTGCCTAGAATTTTCATTGTTTGTTTTATCTTTTCCTATTCCTAACTTTTGATTGTTAACTCTGTCTAGCTGATAGTCATATCATAGTATAACAATATTCTGTTATACTTCAGTCATCTTTACACTAAAAAGGTTGATTACAAGTTAAGAAATAATAAACATGATAAAGAAGTGTCATTTCACAGTTACAGAGGTGAGAATACTTCCATGATATAACCAGTAGACCATTAATTCTAGAGTGAGAATTTTGTTGCCGTTTGGTTGTTTTTCAGTCATGTCTGATTCTTCCCGAACCCATTTGGGGTTTTCTTGGTAAAGATACAGAAGTGGTTTGCCATTTCTTTCTCCACCTCATTTTACAGATGAGGAAACTGCTGAAGCAAACAGGGTTCAGTGGCTTGCCCAGGGTCACCCAGCTAGTAAGTGTCTGAGGCCAGATTTGAACTCATGAAGATGAGTCTTCCTGACTCCAAACCCTGTACTCTATCGACAGTGCCGTTTAGTCACCTCTTACTACTTGCTACCTAGGGGCAAGTCAGTTTACCATTTTGGTCATTAGTTTTCTTTTCTCTGTAGCTTGTCTTTGGCAATTGCCCAGATATTGAAGATGGAGGCATCCATGTGATAGGGGAATACAAAATGTTAGGGGCAAAACCATTCTTTGTTCCCCTACTACATGGATGTCTATATCTTATGTGATCTGAGTATGCACCAAAGCCAACCAGATGACATAGGTAAAATAAGAATTGGCTTAGATAATATATAAGATTTTCCCTTTAGCTCTAAAACCTGTGAAATCATGAAATACTCATTGTTTATATATATATATGTACATATACACATGTACATATATATGCATATACACACGTGTGTATATAGGCAATTTTTAAATTTATTTTTTTGGAAATTTAAATATTGCCTATATATACACATGTGTGTATATACATACATATATATATATATACACACATTTATATATGTATGCATATACATATTTTAAGTCCTGAACTATCTCCTATCCTCCCCACCATACAGTAGAGAAGGCCACCATTTGACACAGATATATATAGATAAATGAATACTTGTGTATATATATAAAGCCATGCTATGCATACTTCTATCTATCATTTCTTTATCTGGAGGTGGATAGCATCTTCCTTCATAGGTCCTTTGTAGTTTAATATTTATAATACTCAGAATAGCTTAGTCATTTTTAGAACAGCGTTGCAGTTACTGTGTACAGTGTTCTCGTGGTTCTGCTCATTTCACTCTTCATGCAAGTCTTTGCATGTTTTTCTAAGATCACTAAACTCATCATTTCTCACAGCACAATAGTATTCCATCACAATCATATACCACAACTTGCTCAGCCATTCCCCAGTTGATAAGCATTCCCTCAATATCCAATTTTTTGCCACCACAAAGAGTCCTGCTTATAAGAATTTTAGAACATAGAGGTTCTTTTCCTTTTTCCTAGGTCAAAGGGTACATATACATAGTTTTATAATTTTGGGGCAACAGGCGCTCTTGATAATTGTTTTTTTTTATTTTAAATATGATGATTTATCATATTCTCACTTAAGAGGACTTGTATTGGCTGGATAAAATCTTTTAGAGAAAATGAGTTTGTAGGTCTCATCCTAATGTTTACTAAATAATTATCCATGTCATAGAACTCAGCTTTGCATAACATTTTTCACAATACCAGGAAATCAACAAAGATTCTTGCTCCTGGACTACTGGGTTATTAGGATTCGGATGCACCATTTAAATTATAGGAGGAAAATCCCATTCCTACTCACCCCCCCCCCAATCTGATGAATAAGTACTGATTTTCCACTGAAATGAATTCCCAATTTAATTTTGCATTTTAAATAAGGAATGTGAAAAAGAAATCTATCCTAGGATAATTGAGTATTGCTTCATTACTTTACTGCCTGGTAGCTTTTTTGTGATAAGGAATGTGATCATGTTTCTCCCATGTGAATTTTTTACCTTTCAAATCCAATAGCCAGCAGTTAAATGAATGAATTCAGCATCCAAATATGTTTCACAAGAAGATCTGTTTCCAAAAAAGGAATGTCCCTGATAGACTCTTTGGAAAATGTTCAGGGACTTGCTTTAGACCTTTAGGATATGAAAGCTGCTTATTACCACATCAATTCAAATGCAACTTCCAAGTGGTACACTTAAGTAGCATTGTTGTAAAACCAGCTGAACCTAATTCTCTAGACATTTTGGTTCTTGGTGAAAAGAAGGAGGCTTTTCAGAATAAATGTGTTTTTTCCATATTTCTGGTTGGCAGTGGATTGTCACTTAAGATGTCTGAATACTTTTTAGAGTCTATTGCCATTTTAATTCCAAAAAGGTTCAGCAGCCTAATCTAGAAATATATTCACTATGGAACTAAATTTCTTGTGTTTTGGTCCATTGGAAGAATTTTTGTAATGGCATGAGAAAGGCATCATGGTATCATGGATAATCATCCTCACATTCAGAAAAAAATCCTGAGCTCATTTCCTGCCTCTGATACATACTGGATGGGTAACTTTTGGTAGCTGATGCAACCTCTCAGTACCCCCAGATAACTCTGTAAAGCTATAAAGTGTAAAACATTTGCAGTTTCAACTTGGTAGAGAAATATCCTCACCAGGAATTGTTTATGTCAATGAAATCATCAATTGAACTTAAAAAGAGAGAGAGAGACACACACACACCTTTAGGGACATATTTTATTTTCATGTTTTCTAATATTTTATACTTTGCAATTTTATAATATCATATTTTCTAATATTTCATATTTTTATTTTCATATTTTCTAAGAAAGTGCATTGTGAGTTTTAATTAAATTTTATTATATTTTTGTTAAAATAAAAAGTTGCATTATGAATAATATGTTGCAATGTGTGCAGAATTTCCACAGGATCATGAACCTGGGAAGTGCTTCAGAGATCATTTAGTCCACTTCTCTGATTTTGTGATTGAGTGGACTAAGGTCTAATTCTCCAGAGTTAATGTTCTCTGTGCTGTCTTTCTCATTTATAGGAGAAAGCATATGAATATGTCCCTTCAAGGAACTTTTTACTTTAGAATTTGGAAGATGTTCTCTAGGATGAGAGGAATAATCTCAGACAGGATATGTTCATTTGATTTCCTCTATGAGGACAGAGGGATAACAGAATGCTTAGGAATTTAATAATTTTATTTTCATTGGAAAGCATGTCTAATGAAGTTTAAAGACAGTGTTAGTGAGCATAGCAAACACTGTGTGGACTGTAAGATTTCTGATAAAAGTGTCAGAGTTGAATTTTCTATGTGGAAGGGACAGTGAGAATCTCCTGTTTGAATAGACTAAGATGCAGAAAGGTTATGTTTTTTAAATAATAGGATTATGTACATACATTTTAATGTAAAACCATTTGGCTGATGTTTCTTATAGGATTGATGTTAACAGTTAAGGTTTCTTATGTAAACATTTATAGCTTCTTTTAAAAATTATTCAGGGACTTCTTTATATTAATTACATAGTTTTGAGGTTGTGACCGGCTTATTCTTTGTTACGAAATATCTGTTACCTATAAGGATAATTTTAAAGTAAAGATAAAAAATTCTTTGTGGGAAATCGGAATGTCCTCACCTAAAACTACCTCATAATAATAAAAGTGACTTTAAAGATTGTTGAAATTGAGTTGTAGTATATGATATACAAAGTATATAAAATATGAATTTACAAAATATATGTCAGGTAATGATTGACGATATCACAAAAGGATTGTTTCTTTTACAGAAAGATTAAGATAAAGATTTCCTATTTAATCTATTTTACACTAAATAAGCATTGTGGATCAAAGAAAATGCAGTGGCGTTGGCAATTATTTCTTCCTTTCCTTTCTCATATGTATGTAGAGAAATATGGTTAATGGTAGACAAGCATAGTCTCAAGTCTGAAAATTTCTTTCGGAAGTCTTAAAGATGGCTGGCTACTCTTGTGAATCATGTACAGTGTGGACTTTCTCTTTTTCCTAGGTAACCCAGTGCTATTTCTGTACATTGATATTGTAATTTTTTTTCAATATGGGTCTTTTTTTGGGGAGGGGTAGTGAGTAATGGTTTTCTAAGCAATTTAAAATATGCCTTGTGGATGAAAATCCTTTTTACTAGTCTATATTTTTATTTTTTATACTAGCAAACTAATATTGTTTTCATATCCTCCATCTCTATTTTCTCAAGATACTTCAAAATATTTCTCTCCCAACAATTCTAAGCAGTAGATCAAATGGATTATTATGAATTACATGTTAATATATTGGAGTAACTTTGTATGGCTTATTTGCCAGAAATTTAATTACTTATTTACAGCAATTATAATTACTGCTGTGTAAAGTAAATTGCTTTTGGGGACTTTGAGAATTTTTTTAAATGATCTGAAGATTTTAAATGAATACATTGGCTAGACTGAATTTATGTCCTTCCCCATCTATGTTACACTTTACCATTTGAAACAACTCAGGTGCCAGAATGCTTTGTCATTTGTTTAAGTTTTATAGCATGTTAAACATGATCTTGTGTGTGTGTGTGTGTGTGTGTCTGTAAATAGATAAAAATTTGAGTGTGAAGAACAGAAGTAGGCTAGTACGGCTAGACCAAAGAATGGAAAGTGATATGTAAGAGACTGGAAAGGTAGGAAATGGTCAGGTTGTGAAGAGCTCTAAATGCCAAACACAGGAGTTCATATTTGATCCAAAAGGAGCTATTGGCATTTAGTAGGAGGTCATGGAAAAGGGGAATGACATTTTAAGATCTGAATTTTAGTTTTAGAATTTAATTTAGAATTTAGCCATTTTGGTGGCTCTGTGGAGCATGGACTGGAATGGGGGAGAGGCTAAAGGCTAGAGGAGCGACAACTAGAAGGCTATGACAAGTGTCCCAGAGAGAAATAATATGGGCCTGAGCTGATTGGATATATGGAGTGAGTGAAAATGAGAAGTTCATAGAATGGAACTAAGGTTATAAAACTGGAGAACTGGGATGATGTTTGTGCTCTGGACAGTAATTAAAAATTTCAAAAAGGAGTGGGTTTGGGAGCAAATATACAAAGTATGTTTTTAATGTGTTGAATTTGAAATGCCTGTGTGACATCTAACATGAACTAATTCCTCAAAGGGCATTGAGGTGGAGAAGGGAGGTATAGATGTGATGGCCTGGTAAAATTCTAAAAGGTAGAGGGATTGAACGATTACAGTGAGGATGAAGAATGGGTTTAGGAGTAGCAAAGGGTAGGAAAGATGGAATGTTAAAAAAAAAAAGACTAATGAATGAAAGGAATTTTGCAGCTTGAACATAGAAATAGAACACTTGTTGATAATAGTGAGGTTAAGAGAGTGTTCAGTGCTGTATTTAGCTCAAGGAAAATGGAGGAGTAGGTAATGGGACTTATATAGATTGAGAAACTGGGAAATTAGGGCAACTGAACACTTTTTTTCCTATTAAGTAGCATGAGGTCTTGTACATTACCCTGTGAGTCAGAATAAGCACATAATAGTAATAAAAAAAATGCTATGGAGAGGAAACAGAGGTGTAGACTATATCATCCTGTGATATCAGAGGGTTGTTCTGAGGCTCAAGTTGATATAAAGCACTTAGTAAAAATGATATCCAGTTGTGAGTATTGTTATTTTATTGTCATCATTATCATCATGTTTAGAATGGATCCCTCAATACCTTCAAAATGGTGGCATCTTCTGCATGCACCCACCTTGGTGTGTAGCTTGATCTAGTCTTACAGGTCTTTTCATGTTTTTTTCTTTAATTTCATTTTTACTTTTTCGTGTAGTATATCTAGGATTGTGATATTAGAGCCCAAATGTTGGAAGGCAGGTCCCACTGTAATTCATGGAAAGCATGTTTTGTTAAAACTAATCTGGACAGATCTTTTCCCACTTTTCATCTTTTTCTTGTTTTATTTTCAGTGTTATTGGTTATCTTGACAAGTTTATATAAACTTATTTTTTCCTCTAGTATTTTAAAAAATTATTGCAATTTTTATTCATTTCAGAATGTATCTGTCCTCTTCTGACTTCTCCATACTAAGCATATAGTACAGAAAAGTTCCATTACCTCCACATTCTGTAATTTTTTCTCACTTCTTTACTACTGCGAATATTTTACTGTGCTGTATGTGGAGCCTTTCTGTTCTCAAACTTCGTGTGTACTCCTAACGGTGGGCTCTCTAGGTAGAACAGTGTGAAAATTTTAGTTACTTTGTTAGCATATTTTCAAATTGCTTTCCAGAATTAGTGGACCTATTCACAGCTCCACTAATGGTGTATTGGTATTAGTTTTCCCTATCTTCTTATAACCCCTCCAGCACTGATTAGTCCTTCAGCAAAAATGTTTTAAGAAGATTAATCTGGAAGTAGGATTAAATGGACTGGAAGGTTAAAACTGGAAAGTAGTAGATGACCTGTTTAGGATATTGTAATAGTTCTGTTGTGGAGTGATAAGAAAGCTGAACTAGGATGGTGTCTGTATGAATTAAAAGGGGGAATTAATAGGACCTGAGACCTAATAAACCCTCTGTGTCCTCCATTTCTCCTCCATTTGCAGTGATAGATTTCAACTATTAATGGCCCCGGGGGCTTCAATGGTAGGCATGTACATGACATAACTTGACTTAGAGCATAACAGATATGCAGAATATGAAGACCTTTTGTATTTGGGCTTTTGCAACTATGTTCATGTTCAGAATGTTGGAATTTAGAAATCATCTAGCCACACCATCTTATTTTTATAGATAAGAAAATTGAAGCTTAAGGGATTTAAAGCATTTGGTCATGGTTACACAACTGGTTCATATAACACTTTTCAAATGAGACTTTTAAAGCTTTTTATCAGCAGTGTCTGCTACTACACATTTTTCTTAAGGGCCATTGCCAAGGTAGCTTACACCATTTCACAGAATTACAAAATTTCAGTCTTGGAAAGGGGCCTTTGTAGTCACTTAGAATAACTGATTCTTGGGATGGGGGGCTTGGGGGGAAGAAGAGTGGGTGTGAGAACCTTTCCTGGTCTGGACTGTACCTGCCAACTAATCACATGGCCTTTAGTTGAAGGCCTCCAATGAGGGTCAAGAGCCTACTACCTCCCAAGGCTGCCTGTTCCATTTTGAGATAGCTCCAAGCATTAGGAAAATTCTCCCTATGTCAAGACTAAATTTTCTTCCTTGCAAATTTACTCATTGTTCCCAGTTCTGCTTTCTGGGGCCAAATAAATGAAGTTTATTCTTTCTTGAAAGTAAAAGCCCTTCATACAATCAGCAAGTTTCTCATAATTCTTTTATTCTACTTGCTCAAACTTCTATCTGCAATTAGCATTATCTTGAGACCCTTAACCATCACAGTTACCATCCTCTGGAGACTTTCTGTCTTATCAATGTCATTTCAAAAATATAGAACCAGGACTGAAAACATACTTAAGTTGTGGTTTGACCAGGTAAAGTATGCTCTTTACTGCCTTATTTCTGGAAGCTATGACTTTTTTAATCCATCCTCAGATTGTATTAGCTTTCTTGTCTATTGGCGATTTTCACGTTGAACTTTTAGCTCAACAAAAGTCTAGATCTTTTTCTGAAAAAAATTCCATCTAGCTACGCCTTCCATGTCTTACATTTTTCAAATGATAGTTTTGAAATCAAATATAAGAATGTTCAGTTATCTTTGTTAATTTGTCTTATTCAGTTCAGGCCAGTATTCTAGCCTGCCAGGATCTTTTTGGTTCTTGACTGTGATATCCCATGTGTTAACTGTGTAACTTAGTTTGGTATCATCTGTGAACTGATAAACATAGGATTGATATATTTATCAAAATGATTAATTAAAATGTTAATCAGCGAATCACCAAACAGAGATCCCAGAGGCACAACGTGAAAGATCTTCACATTGAACTGTTAATGATTCCTTCTTGCATCTAGCTGCTGACCCCATTATTAATATGCTAATTGCTTATCATATAGTTTACAAATGATACGCTGAATAAAGCACTGGACCTAGAGTCGAAGTCTAAGTCTAAGGCCTAAGCTCAAATCCAGGCTCAGACCCTTACTGGCTGTGTGAGTCTGGACAAGTCACTTAACCACCTCTCTGCTTTGCTTTCCTTATCATTAATTTGGAGATAAGTATACCTACCCTCCAGGGTCATTATAAAGATCAAATGAGATGATATTTATAAATTGCTTTACAGAACTTTAAGTAATGTATGATTTCTGCCTGTTGTTGTTATTATTGCACCTTATCTTTTCCACGTTATTGGCAGGAAGAGGTAAAATCTTTGTTAATGGCTAGATGAACTGCATCTTTGTCCTTCACTTTCCTCAACTGTAAAATAAGCGGATTTGATTGAATAACTTCTAAGTTCCTTTCCAGCTACAAATCTCTTATATTTGAAATGATAGCTATCTTGGGTATGGCCTGGAGGCCACATTTGGCCCTCTAGCTTCTTGGCTGCAGCCTTTTGACTGAGTCCAAGTTTTACAGAACAAATCCTTTTATTAAGGGGATTTGTTCCGTGAAGTTTGGATTCTGTCAAAGGGCTGCACTTGAGGATCTAGAGGACCACATGTGGCCTCGAGCCTACAAGTTCCCCACCCCTGAGAGTTTTTCCAATCTATCAGTTTAATAAACTTTTTTAAAAACACAATCGACTTTAGTCTGGCGATGACCTGCTCTTTTGATATTTTATTTTCCCCAATTACATGTAAAAAACAATTTTTAACATTTTATAAATAAAATTCTGAATTCCAGATTCTCTCCTACCCTCCCCTAACTCCTTCCTGAGCAGGCACACAATTTGATATAGGTTATACACGTGCAGTCATGCAAAACATATTTCCACATTAGCCATGTTGCAAAAGAACACATAGATTTAAAAAAAAACACAGGAAAAAAGTTTAAAAGAAGTATGCTGTTATCCGCATGATTCTGTCAGTTCTTTCTCTGGAGTCTGATAGCATTTTTCATGATAGGTCTTTGAGAATTGTTTTGTTTCATTGTATTGCTGAGAATAGTTAAGTCATTCAAAGTTGATCATTATACAACATTGCCATTACTGTGTACAGTGTTCTCCTAGTTCTATTCATTTCAACTTACAAAATTTCACGTAAATCCTTCCAGGTTTTGGTGAGACCTTCCTACTTTTCATTTCTTATAGCACAATAATATTCCATCATAATCATATGCCGCAACTTGTTGAGCCATTCCACAATAGATGGACATCCCATCAGTTTATAATTCTTTGCTAGCACTAAGAGCTGATATACATATTTTTGTAGATACATAGTTTACCTTTTCTAAAAGAAATTTCTTTGAGATATAGACATAGTACTGGTATTGCCAGGTCAGAGAGGACTCTTAGTTTTATAGCCCTTTGGACATAGTACTGAATTGCTCTTTCAGAATCATTAGCATCCCAATTTTCCCACATACCCTCCCACATCTATCATTTTCCTTTTCTGTCATATTAGCCAGACTGCTAGGTGTGAGGCGGTAGCTCAGTTGTTTTAATTTGCATTTCTCTAGTCAATAATGATTTGGATCACTTCTTCATATGACTATGAGTAGATAGCTTTGATTTTTTTGTCTGAAAACTGCCTGTTCATATATTTAGACCATTTGTCACCTGGGGAATTACTTGTGTTTGTATAGAATTGACTGAGTTCTCCATATATTTGAGAAATGAGGCATTTATCAGGGAAATTATTTGCTGTAAAATTCCTTTTCCCCCTCTCCCTCAGTTTTCTCTTTGCCTTTTAACCTTGGCTACATTCAATTTGTTTGTGCAAAAACATTTTAATTTTTAGTTGCATGACCAATTTATTTATTTGTTGTTTTTCTGTTTTATTGATGCTGAGTTTTCAGAGATATGTTTTCCCCTAAGTACTGCTGTGGCTGCATCCCATAAATTTTGGTATCTCGTATCACTATTATCATTCTCCTTAATGAGATTATTGATGGTTTCTATGATTTATTCTTTGACCCACTCTTTTTTTATTTTTACTTTTTTATTTAATATTTTTAGTTTTCAGCATTGATTTTCACAAGAGTTTGAATTACAAATTTTCTCCCCATTTCTACCTTCCTCCTCCCACTCCAAGATGGCATATGTTCTAATTGTCCCATTCCTCAGTCAGCCTTCCCTTATGTCACCCCACTCCCCACATCCCCTTTTCCCTTACTTTCTTGTAGGGCAAGATATATTTCTATGCCCCATTGCCTGCATATCTTATATCCTAGTTGCATGCAAAAACTTTTTTTTTTAACATCTGCTTTTAAAACTTTGAATTCCAACTTCTCTCCCCTCTTCCCTCTCCACCCACCCTCCCTGAGGAGACAAGCAATTCTACATAGGCCACATGTGTATCATTATGTAAAACCCTTTTTTGCTCCTTCCTATCCTATCTCCCTTTGTTCAAGTTTCTCCCTTGACCGTGTCCCTTTTTGAAAGTATTTGCCTTTGATTACCTCCTACCCCTATCTGCCCTCCCTTCTATAATCCCCCCTTTTTATCTCCTTCCTTCTTCTTTCCTGTGGGGTAAGATACCCAATTGAGTGTGTATGTTATTCCCTCCTCAGGTCAAATTCAGTGAGGGCAAGATTGACTCATTCCCTCTCACCTGCCCCCTCTTTCCTTCCTACAGAACTGCTTTTTCTTGCCACTTTTATGCGAAATAATTTACCCCGTTCTATATCTCCCTTTCTCTCTCTCTCGATATATTCCTCTCTCATCCCTTAATTTGATTTTATTTTATATCATCCCTTCATATTCAACTCACCCTATGTCCTCTGTCTATATATATGTGTACACACACACACACACACACACACACCCATATATATATATATATATATTCCCTTCAGCTACCTTAATACTGAGGTATCATGAATTATACACATCATCTTTCCATGAAGGAATGTAAACAAAACAGTTCTCTTTCTTGTTTACCTTTTCATGCTTCTCTTGATTTTTGTGTTAGAAAGTCAGATTTTCTATTCAGCTCTGGTCTTTTCATTGAGAAAGATTGAAAGTCCTCTATTTTATTGAAAATCCATATTTTTTCCTTGGAGCATGATACTTAGTTTTGCTGGGTATTTGGGATTCTTGGTTTTAATCCTAGCTCCACTGACCCCCGGAATATCATATTCCAAGCCCCCCTATCCTTTAATGTAGAAGCTGCTAGATCTTGTGTTATCCTGATTGTGTTTCCACAATACTCAAATTGTGTCTTTCTGGATGCTTGCAGTATTCTCTCCTTGATCTGGGAGCTCTGGAATGTGGCAACAATGTTCCTAGGAGTTTTCTTTTTGGGATCTTTTTCAGGAGGTGATCGGTGGATTCTTTCAATTTTTATTTTACCCTCTGGCTCTAGAATATCAGGGCAGTTCTTCTTGAAAATTTCTTGAAAGATGATATCTAGGCTCTTTTTTTGATCATGGCTTTCAGGTAGTCCAATTATTTTTAAATTCTCTCTCCTGGATCTATTTTCCAGATTGTCTTCCATTTTTTTCATTCCTTTGGTTCTGTTTTATAACATCTTGATTTCTCATAAAGTCACTAGCTTCCACTTGCTCCAATCCAATTTTTTAAGGTAGTTTTTTTCTTCAGTGTTCTTTCTGAACCTCCTTTTCCATTTGGTTAAATCTGCCTTTCAAGGCATTCTTCTCATTGGCTTTTTGGAGCTCTTTTGCCATTTGAGTTAATCTACTTTTTAAGGTGTTATTTTCTTCAGTATTTTTTTGGGTCTCCTTCAGCAAGTCATTGACTTATTTTTCATGGTTTCCCTGCATCACTCTCATTTCTTTTGCCAATTTTTCCTCTACTTCTCTAGCTTGATTTTCCAAATCCTTTTTGAGCTCTTCCATGGCCTGAGACCAGTTCATGTTTTTCTTGGAGGCTTTTGATACAGGCTCTTTGACTTTGTTGACTTCTTCTGGCTGTATGTTTTGGTCTTTGTCACCAAAGAAAGATTCCAAAGTCTGCGTCTGAATCTGAGTTTGTTTTCGCTCTCTGGCCATGTTCCCAGCCAACTACTTGACTCTTGAGTTTTTCAGCAGGGTATAACTGCTTGTAGAGTAGAGGGTACTTTGTCCCAAGCTTGAGGGGCCGTGCTGTTGTTTTCAGAGGTTTTTTATACAGCAGGCTCTGCCACACCAGCGCTCCAGCTCCCCCAAGAACCACCAACCCACAGAGCGACTCAGATCCAAGCAGAATCTGCACTCCTGCTCTGATCTGCCACTTAATTTCCTGGGGCCAGAAGCAACTGCAGCTGTAGTTCTGTAGCTGCACCACCTCCACTGCCTCTGGGACGATGGCTTAACCATGAACTCCTTTTACTCTCTCTCCACAGTTTTGTCCCACTAACCTTCTCTGTTGTCTTTGGTGTTTGTGGGTTGAAAAGTCTGGTAACTGCCACAGCTCACCGATTCAGGGCACTAGGGCCTGTTCCATCCAGCTCCTGGTCTGGTTGGTCTGGGTGCAGCCCATGCTGGGCTGTGCTCAGCTCCACTCCCTGTTCCATGAGATAGAACTTATCCAGCAATCATGCAGGTTGTCCTGGGCTGGAGCCCTGCTTCCCTCTATTTCATGGGTTCGGCAGTTCTAGAATTTGTACAGAGCCATTTTTATAGGTGTTTGGAGGACCCTGGGGGAGAGCTTTAGGCCAGTCTCTGCTTTCTAGCTGCCATCTTGGCTCCACCCCCCAACTCACTATTTCTTTAGGATTAAATTATTGGTCTTCAATTAATGTTCATTTATTTTTCCATGGCCCTTTATTGGATATTATTTTTATTGCATCATGGTCCGAAAAAATGCATTTAATAGTTCTGTTTTTCTGTATTTGGTTGTCAGTTTTTTATACCGTAATACATCATCAGTTTTTGTGTAGGTGCCATGTACCACTGAGATAAAGGTATATTCCTTTCTATTCCCATTCTCTTTTCTGCATAAGTTTATCATATGTAACTGTTCTAAAATTTTATTCATCTTTTTAACTTCTTACTTGCTGATTTTTTTTGTTAATTTATTTTATCTAGTTCTGCGAAGGGTAAATTGAGGTCCCCTATTAGTATAGTTTTGCTGTTTCCTCCTTTAACTCCTTTAACTTTTCCTTTAAAAATCTTTGTGTTATGACATTTGGTTCACTTTAGAGTTGATATTACTTCATTGTCTAAGATACCTTTTAGAAAACTGTACTTTCCACAATTATCCCTTTTACGTAGATTTATTTTTCCTTTTGTTTTGTCTAAGATCATGATTTCTACCCCTGCTTTTTTTTAATCAGATAAGCATAACAGATTCTGCTCCAGCCCCTTATTTTTACCATGTATTTTTCTGTTTCAAGTATGTTTCTTATAAATAACATGTTTTAGGATTATGGTTTTTAATCCACTCTGCTATTCACTTTCATTTTATGGGTGAGTTCATCCCATTCATATTCAGTTATGATTATTATGTATCCCTCCCCCTTGTATTTTCCTTATCACTCTCTCCTTCTCCTTTTACTCAGTCCTTCCTCAAAAATCTGTTTTGGTTTTGACCTCCACCTCTCCCAGTCCACTCTCCCTTCTGTCACCCTGCCTTCTCCCATTCTTTTATCACACTCTACTTCTACTTCCCTGGAGGGCAAGAAAAATTGCCATAGATAGCTGAGTATGTATGTTATTCCTCTTTGAGCCAATTAAATTGAGAGTAAGATTCCAGTGTTACCCGCCACGTTCCCCATCTTCTTGTTCACTATAAAAGCAATTTCTTTCACAACTCTTTTATGTGAGATAATATATCCCATTCTGTCTCTCCCTTCCTAGAGTGAATCCTCCTTTCTCATGCCTGAACTTCTTTTTTTTTAAATTATCTTACTATAGTCAACTCATACCAGTGCCCTCTATGTATTGTTAAGTCATTTCAGTTGTCTCAGTCTATATGATTCCATTTGGAATTTTCTCAGCAAAGATATTGGAGTGGTTTGCCATTTCCTTCTCCAGCTCATTTTATAGGTCAGAAAACTGAGGTAAACAGGGTTAAGTGACTTGCCCAGAGTTACACAGTTACTAAGTGTCTGAGGCTGGATTTGAACTCAGGTCATCCTAACTCCAGGCCTGGTGCTCTTTCCACTACACCACCAATCTGCTCTCTGTCCTAGTAATGATTAAGTTCTTAGGAATTAAAAATATCATCTTCCCATGTAGGAATGTAAACAGTTTAACCTTATTGAATCTTTTATGATTTCTCTTTCATGTTAACCTTTTTATGCTTCTCTTGAGTTTTGTATTTGAAAGTCAAATTTTCTATTCAGTTCTGGTCTTTTCATCAGGAATGCTTGAAAGTCCTCTATTTCAGTTGAATATCCATTTCTCTCCCACCCAGAAGGATTATAGTCAATTTTGTGAGGTAGGTAATTGTTTTTAATTTATAGAATAAAACAAGCATTTCCATAACAGAGTACAATGAAAAAGATGATTGCACATGAAACTGCAAATCTGCTATGCAAAACTTGCTATTCCTTTCACATATACAGTAAAATTATCATGAAAATTTCTTTTTTTTTATTTTTTCTCTCCCCCCCCCCTCCCACCTCCACCCTAGGGATGGCTACCACACACAAATGTGTGTGTATACTATTCATATATGTATATAAAACATCTATATATGTAAAATTTCTCTAAACATACTTCTATTTTCCAATTCATTCTCAGCATGCAGGTAGCATCTTTATTTGTCCTTTATAGTTAACTGGGTATTTATAATGGTCAAAATAACTTATTTGCTCAAAGTTGTTCTTAAAACAGTATTGCTGTTGTCATAGACAATGTTCTTTTGGTTCTGCTCATTTTACTCTTCATTATTTTGTGCAAGTCCTTCCAGTTATTTTTTCCTAAAATCATTGATCTCATTATTTCTTCTTGCACAGTAATATTCCATCACAATCACATACCACAATTTGTTCAGCCATTCCCCGATTGATGGGCATTCCTGCAATGAACAATTCTTTGCCACCACAAAGAGAGTTGCTACAAACATTTTAAAACACGTAGGTTCTTTTCATTTTTCCCGAATCATCTTTGGAAATAGACCACGTAGTGGTATTGCTGGGTGAAAGGGCATAAGTAGTATAATAACTCTTTAGGCATAATTCCACATTGCTCTCCAAAATGGTTGGATAAGTTCACAATTTTACCAACAATGAATTGATGTCCCAATTTTTCCACATTTGTCACTTCCAAGATTTGTCACTTTCCCCTTCTATTATTTTAGCGAATCTGGTAGGTTTAGTATGACACCTCAAAGTTGTTTTGATTTGCATTTCTCTAATCAATAATGATTTAGAGTATGTTTTCATATGAATATAAATTGTTTTGATTTCTTCATTGGAAAATTGTTTGTTCATATCCTTTGACCAGTTGTCAATTGGGGGTGACTTGTATTCTTACAGATTTGATAAAATTCTTCATATATTTGAGGTATGAGACCTTTATCTGATAAACTGTCTATAAAATTTTTCCCCAATTTTCTGCTTTCCTTCTGATCTTGGCTACATTTCTTTTATTATTTGTACAAAATCTTTTTAATTTAGTAATTGAAATTATCTATTTTACACCTAACTTTGTTCACACATCCATAAGTCTGATAAGCAATATGTTCCCCTTATATCAAGGCCATGTATCTATTTTTACCTTATCTTGATAAATGGTGTTAGATATTGTTCTATGCCCAATTTCTGCCATCCTGCTTTCAGTTTTCTGAACAATTTTTAGCAAATAATGAATTTGCGAAATATTGAATTCTTATCCCAAAATCTTGAGTCTTTATACTTGTCGAGTACAAGGTCATTATGCTTTTTTGCTACTGTACATTGTATGTCAACTCTATTCTTTTGATCTATCTTTCTATTTCTTATCCAGTACCAGATAGTTTTGTTAATTATTGCCACATGTTATAGTTTTAGAATTGGTATACTGCTAAACATACTTCCTTTACATTTTTTTTATTATTTCCTTTGATATTCTTGACTTTTTGTTTTTCCAAATGAATGTTGTTATTATTTTTTCTAATTCAGTAAAAAAGAATGGTAATTTAATTTGGGATGGCATTGAGTATATAAATTAGTTGAAGCAAAATTGTCATTTTTATTATATTGGCCCTGCCTACTCATAAACAATATTTATTTAATTATTTAAATCAAATTTTATCTGTATAAATTTTTTTTATAATTTTTTTTATTAATCTTTAGTTTTCAGCATTAATTTTCACATGCGTTTGAATTACAAATTTTTCTCCCCATTTCCACCCCCCCCACTCCAAGATGGCGTATACTCTGGTTGCCCCGTTCCCCAGTCTGCCCTC
>CM053623.1:101843305-101861274 GCA_028646595.1 Phalanger gymnotis
TTGAAAGATGCTGTCTAGGCTCTTTTTTTGATCATGGCTTTCAGGTAGTCCAATAATTTTTAAATTCTGTCTCCTGGATCTATTTTCCAGGTCAGTGGTTTTTCCAATGAGATATTTCACATTGTCTTCTATTTTTTCATTCCTTTGTTTCTGTTTTATAATTTCTTGATTTCTCATCAAGTCACTAGCTTCCACTTGCTCCAATCTAATTTTTAAGGTGGTATTTTCTTCAGTGGTCTTTTGGACCTCCTTTTCCATTTGACCACTTCTGCCTTTCAAGGCATTCTTTTCCTCATTGGCTTTTTTGGAGCTCTTTTGCCATTTGAGTTAGTCTATTTTTTATGGTGTTGCTTTCTTCAGTATATTTTTTAGTATTTTTTTTGGCAAGTCATTGACTTGTTTTTCATGGTTTTCTTGCATCTTTCTTGTTTCTCTTCCCAATTTTTCCTCTACTTCTCTAACTTGCTTTTCCAAATCCTTTTTGAGCTCTTCCATGGCCTCAGAACAGTTCAAGTTTTTCTTGGAGCCTTTTGATGTGGGCTCTTTGACTTTGTTGACTTCTTCTGGTTATATGTTTTGGCCTTCTTTGTCACCAAAGAAGGATTCCAAAGTCTGAGACTGAATCTAGGTGAATTTTCGCTGCCTGGCCATGTTCCCAGACAACTTACTTGATCCATGAGTTTTTCAGCGGGGTATGACTGCTTGTAGACTAAAGAGTTCTATGTTCCATGCTTGGGCGGATGCGCCAGCTCTGCCTCACCAGTACTCTTCCTTCCCCAAGAACCCCCAACCCTGACTGTACTTCGATCTTCAGCAAGCTCTTTACTCCTGCTCTGATCAGCCACTTAATTCCTCCCAGCAGATGGGCCTGGGGCTGGAAGCAACTGCAGCTGTAGTTCTGTAGCTGCCCACCTCTGCTGCCTCAGGGGTGGTAGTAGAACAGCAAACTCCCTGTCCCCAGCAGCTTTTCCCACTAACCTGCTCTGTTGTCTTTGGTGTTTTTGGGTTGAGAAGTCTGGTAACTGCTGCAGCTCACCGATTTAGGGCACTAGGGCATGCTCTGCCCGGGTCCTGATCTGGTTGGTCCCCACCACCCATGCTGGGCTCTGCTAAGCTCCCCTCTGCTCCCAGCTCTGTGTGGGATAGACCTTACCCAGAGACTATCCAGGCTGTCCTGGGCTAGAGCCCTGCTTCCCTTTGCTACCCTGTGGGTTGTACAGTTCTAGAAATGGTTCAAAGCCATTTTTATAGGTTTTTGGAGGGACTTGGTGGGGAGCCCACACTAGTCCCTGCTTTCCAGCAGCCATCTTAGCTCCATCCCCCCACATTTTTTTATGGAAACTAGTTCATGAAATTATTCAGGTTCAGGTTATTGCTCCTAGAAATAACAGAAAGAGTATGCTTAGAGAGAGCCTGGCTTTATTTAATCAATGCCTGTTATGTGACATGTTGGAAACTATAGTATCTATCAATCTATTTAGCAAAAAAAAATAGCATCTACTGGATATCTGGAAAAACACGATCAAGTAGATAGAATTATATGTTAGAAGCTTGGTATTATCTTTTATAAACCAAAAAAAAATGACAAATCTCCTTATGACTCATCCAAACCTCAAAATATTCTTGAGACTTCACAAGATAACCCATTGGAGAACACGAGGCAGAGTTGTAGATATAACTGTTATTCACAGCTACCTGTACATAATTTTGACCCACAAATCTTCAAGAACAGCATTTTAATAGACTTCACTATGATCTCCAAATTTCACGGAATGAAACATTTCCAAACAGGAAGCCCTGGTGAAAGAAATTAAGCTATGTGCAAAAAACGACAAGTTACATACTCTACTACTAGAGATATTTCAGAGTTGTGTTTAGAGAATGTACAAATAAGCTTACAACTTAATGGTCTTGTTCAATTATGAAAAAGCAATCGTTTGCTTTCGTAGTCCACAGTATATTTAAACTCATGGAATAATAGCAGGATAAACTGTCCTAGTGCTAGGTCTATGATTTTATGATTAATTCTCAGATCTATCTTATCCTCAGTTCCATCTGAACTCCATCAAAATAGAGGAAAATTATATAATCCTATTAACAACATTAAATATAAAAAGTAGGATAATCATTTGTCCAAAAAACATTTCTATCTGAATTTAATTTTAAAACATAACAATAATAGTTTCGACAATATTTAATGTTTACTATATGTAGCACTTTAAAATTTATAAATTACCTTCCATGAATTTCTATTCTTTGATCTTTATAAGAATTATATGAGTCACAGTTGTTTTAATCTATGCGTGTAAAGCTCATGGATCTGAGTTCAGGAACTCGAACACCATGGTGATGAGAGCTACAATGGATAGAAATATTGATTTTATTGAAGTGATAGAAAAGACAATTTACATTTTTAACAAGAGGGTGAGGCCCCAATAGCATCTCTGTGAGGTGGGCGTCCTGGAATAGGAAACTCCTAGAAATATGTTTTGGATCTGGATGGAGGCTTTACTGAACTAGACCAGAGATGTATTTCTTATGTGAAGTTGAATTCTTTTTTTTTTTTCTGGGAACCAGTTCCACAACTGGATTTGCATAGCAGTGCAAAGCAGTGGATTAGTACTTGAATTGATAAAGAATGATATTGATAAAGGGAATTTGAGGGGAGGGAGCAAATGAATTCAGTCAGTCATATCTGAAAGTGAGGGGAACATTTTGGAGGTTAAGGGAGAATCTTAAATTTACTTACATGTAAATAAATTCTCCAACAATTCTCTGTCAGGTACAGGTAGAAGTTATTATCCCAGTTTTATATATGAAGAAACTAAGACTTAGATTTTTATGGAGCTTCAGTTGTGATCTTCAAAAGGTCATGTAAGCAAATAAATGTCTATCGGATTCAGACTGAAGGATATAAGTCCAATAAATAGTTTACAATCATTTAAAAAGATTCCTTGAAACTGCCCTAAATCTTCTTATAAAAAAGAAATCCAATAATCTGGGACAAATAATTGAGCTTTCTATTCTTTACCTTGGGAGAAATAATTTTATTTCATATTCATGATGAGGTCCATGATTGCAGTAATGGGATTCTTTTCATATTTTGTAAGCTTTGTATGTAACTCAATGCCTGTTGCGATACTCTACAAGGAGTAATCATTCAATGATTATTCTTGTTGAAAAGTTTTATCATTAATTTTAGGGTCAGAAATCCAATTCCAGTGCATTACAAATAAAGAGAACTGTGGCCCCACAGAGATTAGTAAGTCATCCAAAATCTTAAAACTGTTTAGTCTCTAACCTAGGACTAGAACCCAGGTCATAGGCTCATAAGTTCACATATTTAGAAATGGAAAGGACCTTAGAGTTCAATTACTGCTACCTCCTCATTCGCTTGATGAAGAACTTGAGGCCTAAAGTGGCAGAGTCAGAATTCAAGCAGTGACCATCAGTCCTCCACATCAAAAGCTAATGTTCTTTCCACTGCCCTATGGTGACCTTGACTCCCAAGTCCTCTATGATTCCCACTTATTACAATCCTCTCTGATGGACTGTGACATTATATGTACTAGAGAGGCATGCATAATCCAATGGATGTTGCTAGGAGACTTGAAATCCTGGTAGGGTCTCTCATAGCAGACTGACTTGAAGTGAGGATTCAAACTGAAAGCAGTCTTACTTTACAGTGGCTAGCAGCAATGTCATAGTAGCACACCACCAGCTGCCTGCCGTCTATGGCCAGCTTGATTGTAAGTAAACAGGCAGATTTACTTGACAGAATGGCAATAAATCAGCCTAACCAGGTAAGTCTTTCCTGGGTTTTTCCTCATCTCAATATCTTTGTGGATATGATTAGCACTAAATGTTGAAAGAGGGAAAGGGGGTAGGGAGTGGCTATTTTATGCCTCTTGTTTAAAGTCACTCCTCTATTAGGCAGTTTGGAGCTATTCATGAAATCTGTTGATCTATGGTTAATTCCATAAAGATATACAGATGTCTTGTGAATAGGTGATGAGTATTTCTATCTCTCAGATGTAGAAAAATAATGTTTAGAAAGATTGAGTGTCATACTCAATGTACAGAAAGCCGGCACTGTCCAAGGAACTCACATCTTTTTTCTTCTCCTCCTTACCATATTCTATTACACCATGGTCTAGTTGATAAAATAAAAGATAGTGTTTAGTTATTGCTATTTAGCCAATAGTACAACAGTATGTTAACAGCTAAAATAAACTCAGGGATTGGTTTAAGTATATCTGATGTCACAATTTTCACATTAGTAGGTCATAATTTTTGTGAAATAACTGTGTAATACTTTTTTATTGTACTTCATTATGAAAATCTTCTCAAAATAAAAACACTGAAGGGAGGAGGGATGTCTTGGCTCCATGTAGACCTTTTTACATTTCATTATTTTAATTATTGCCAGAAATTGAAGCCAAATATTTGACTTTTGGTATTTTGTTAATATTTTGTTGTTGTTGTTGGTTTTTTTTTCATGTTTGGTGGTTGCCAGGCAAACGGAGGAATGAGGCTATTTAGGACAAATTCTTGGAAACGAAGTTTTGCATCTTCTTGGCTACTGAGGTTCAGCATCTTCTTACTCCTTAGCCTTCCTGACTCAGAAGGAAAAGCTATTTGGACTGCCCACTTGAACATAACATTTCAGGTGGGAAATCGCATCATATCAGAGTTAGGCGAAACTGGAATATTTGGAAATCATTCTCCTCTGGAAAAGGTGGCTGGTGCAGTGGTACTTCCTGGGGGTTGGAATCAGAATGCTTGTAACCCCATGACCAATTTCAGCAGACCTGATCTGACAGAATCCTGGCTGGCCCTCATTGAACGGGGAGGCTGCACCTTTACGCACAAGATAAAGGTGGCTGCTGAGAAGGGGGCAAATGGAGTGATTATCTATAACTACCCAGGCACTGGCAACAAAGTTTTTCCTATGTCTCACCAAGGAACAGGAAATGTTGTTGCAGTGATGATAGGCAACCTGAAAGGCATGAAGCTTTATCATTTGATTCAGAAGGGAGTCCATGTGACAATTATAATTGAAGTAGGGAGAAGACATATACCTTGGTTAAATCATTCTATCATGTCCCTCTTTACCTTTATGGCTGCCACCGTTGCCAGCTTCTTTTTATATTGTGCCCGGAGGCCCAGAATGCCCAGCGCTGCCACCAGGAGACGCCGGCAGATAAAAGCAGAAGTCAGAAAAGCAGTTGGAGAGTTGGAACTACGTGTGTTAAAAGAAGGGGACAAAGAAGTCGATCCCAATGGAGACAGCTGTGTTGTGTGCTTTGACATGTACAAACCCAAGGATACAGTGCGCATTTTAACTTGCAAGCATTTTTTCCACAAGGCATGCATTGATCCTTGGCTCTTAGCCCATAGGACATGCCCCATGTGCAAATGTGATGTTCTTAAAGTATAAGAAACTAAGGGAACATTCCAATGATGAAACTGAATCTTACAAAATCTAGTATTGAATGAATTATTGTTTCACTGCAGCTAGAGATACAAATGAACTCCTTATAAACTAAGACCATGCTTCACTAAAAAGTTATTCAAATTCATGTGTGTCAATTTTTTTTGTCCATCTTGAATAACGTTAACTCCATAGAAAAGGATCAAAACTCATGTGTGATGATGGTCTTCTTTTTGTAATAAAGCCCTAAAACATACTCGGTGAGCTGGATGTTAAAAGTTTTTAAAAGTCTAGTTTCTAATTCCTCTGACTTTTGCAGTGATACACATACCACTCTCCTCTTTTTCTTTTCTACCTATCTTCCATGCACCTGCTAGTTTTCAATGTTTAAAGATTCTGAGGTGGAGTAGAGGTGTGGTGGAAAGAATATTGGCTTTGGAGTCGCGAGTGATAAGGTTCAAAACCTACCTCTGAGTCTTGATATTTATGTAAATATTAGCTGGGTGACTTAAATTTCCTTTCATTTTCCTTAATTGTAAAATGAGAAGGTTGGACTAGATGATCTCTGAAGTCCCTTTCACCGCTAGAATTATTATGATATTTCATTGATAGACATACTTCCTCTACCAGGAAAATCTAAATCCCTCATTTCTTTAGTACAGGTGATCTTTGTGATTTGCTGTAACCAAAAACAAAACAATCCTACCCCCCTCAAAAAAAATCTTTAGAAAATCTTAAAGTTCACAAGTAGGTAGCATGCTTAGATTTAAAGGGACCTTGGTTCAAGTCCCATTTCTATTACCTACTGGTTGTGTGATGCCTAGGAAAGCCTTCAAACTCTTCAGTGCCTCAGGAATAACAGTTACTGACCTACATTAGTACAGGGAGTTTGAGCTAGTTATTTCATATATCAGTAAAATCACAGGTCTAGTCGGGGGTGGGGCGGAGTCTTAACTTTTGATGAATTCTTTGTAAAGAATTCTTAATAAGTTTCTGCCTCTTATCCTCGCTGTCTCTCTGGCTGTGTCCATCTCTGTTTCTCTCTGTGCGTCTCTGTCTCTTTTTCTCATTCTCTCTTCCTTATTCTCCCTCTTGCTCTTATTCTTTCTCTATAAAGAGATATAAGTACCTACACACGTGTATTTGTTAATGTTCTTGTGATCCTGGTAACAAGCTTCTCTAAATGGATCAAGGTCAGTCCCTTGAGCAGAAGACATAATTGCTCAAGTCCTATATATAAAACCTTTGTTACTTAGGATAGGATTTACCAGAACTTGAGTTCTATGGTCACAGCCCCTAGTCCCTAACAAGAGTCCAAAAGCATCCTTCCAGATGTCTACCAGGGATTGCTTTACTTGCATGTTCTTCCATGATTATTCAGTGTCTGGATCACTAGCCATTTGGGAACAACTATAAAATACCATTGTCACAAATAATTAAGATTTTCCCCCTTATTTTGTCCCACAGAGTCTCATTATTGTCTGGCTGTATATTTCCAGGTAGAATATATACTAGAGAGAAATTTTAAGCTTACTTTAAAAATACGAATGTTATCTTTGTGACTGAAAAAACAAGTTATCAGTTTCTAGATTTCATTACCTATTGATATATCTACACAAATTAATATTTTAGGAGAAGGGCAAGGAGACATGAGACAGTTTCATGGCCTGTTTTGGAAATTGATTATTATGAATTTTAGTTTTTATGATGACATGTTTTCATAAATTTCCTTTTTTATTGCAAAATCTTATTTATCTCCAGGTACCTGTCCACACTCTTCTTTTTCATGGTGTTATCATGCTGTACTACCTTGTTAAATAGTTAAATTTAATGAATCGTGTTAATTTAATGAAGTCGTGTTAATCTTAGTCACCAGAGGATTCAGCACCAAAGTCATGTGAGATGCTGAGCAAGAGTGGATTGATGATATTCGTCTTCAATGACATAACATGTAGCTTTAGTATAGTCTCATCAAAACAAACAACAGTAAACATAAAATACTATGGGGGTAAAAAAGACCATCACCACCTGGAAAAGTTTGGGGTAGCAATGATAAAGTTGTTTTAGTTTCCTCACAAAGTCAGCCTTTTGTTTTGAGTTCTTACTATTCAGTCAACATCAATCCAGCTAGAATTTAGCCAGATAAGAATACTATAAAGAAAACAGAAAATTAGAAAGCCTAACAGCTGCTGAAGTGCTTCATTTGGGTGAATTCTTATTGATGTCCCCTTTTACTTCTAATGGAGAAATTTAGGCTCTTAACTCTTCTTAAACAATTTTGAAATTATATTTAAGTAACACAGAATTAGCACATTTTTGCTTAGGTTGACTTTTTCTCTGTTAATTTGATAATACACTATGCTACTAAATCCATATTAGCCATTTTTATCCTTCTCACCCCCCTCCACCACCACCCCGCTTATAAAATAACTTTCATGACCCATGTATCAGATTTCTTCTGGGAAACTTATAGGTTAGGGTTTTTGTTTTTGGGTTTTTTTTTCCTTTTTAAAAAATTTCTTTTGCTTTTGCTTAACGTATAACCAGAGAGTCAAACTGAGTCACTAAAAAGCAATAATCAATCAAAAAGGGTCCCTCCATGGTCCTTTAACCCCTAAAAATGAGGATATTGTTAAATATTTGAATGTAGGTTTTTTAGGCATGATTAAAATATTTTACCTATTTCTGTTGAGGTCTAGTCCAGGGCTGAGTACAAAAGAGACCTCTATCTCGTTAAACTTGAGTCTGTTTGATTATAAGATTGCTTGCTTGATCATTTGTGCATAAAAGCAAACAAAACCCCTACCCATTTGATTTTACCACTATGCTGAGGAAGAAAGGAATTCATTTCACCCACAGAAAATATTATTAACAATTTTGTGGCTTTTGGTCATGGTCTGGCAGATTTTTAAAAGTAAGATATATCCTTTGATTTTCCATTTTGTTATTATTTTCAGTTAATAACCTTGGAGGTTAACTACCTGCCAGTATTATATGTAACTAAGCAATATCATTTTATATAACAATATAGAAATCACCCCTAACAACGCTTGACCAAGCCAATAAAATTTCAGTATGAGCTGAGATATTTTATGATTGGCTGAATTATCTCTGATGTCACAATCACGTTACCCAACAGCAGTCTGTAGAGACTTAGTGGGACTAGATTTTGTTTTTTCCAATATAAAGTTTTTCTCATTCTTACCTTCAACATCTCAAACTCATAAGAAGTCTTCAAGAATTTCCCCCCCCAAAATGTGGGAGGGTAGTAGAATGTGTTCTCCCCTTGAAGACTCTTTTCTTTCTGTTCTTTTAAGTTAGTTGCCACCAGATGTGGGAGCCACTTCTTTTTTGCTTCGCTGGTTCTTCAGTTACTAGGCAAAGGGAGAAATGAATCTAGTTAAGATAGGTACTTGGAGAACCAATGCTGCTTCTTCCTGGCTTTTGGAATTCACTGTCTTTTTGCTGCTTAGTCAGAACTGTTGCAAAGCAAGTGCAATTTGGACTGCTTACATGAACGTATCATTTCATGTGGGGAACCGGATGTTATCTGAGTTGGGGGAAACTGGGGTGTTTGGAAGAGGCTCCATTTTGAAGAGAGTAGCTGGAGTTGTAGTGCCACCACAGGGAAGGAACCAAAATGCCTGTAATCCCTGGACTAATTTCAGCAAACCCAAGGACTCAGAAATGTGGCTTGCCCTCATCGAGCGGGGAGGTTGTACTTTCACACAGAAAATAAAAGTAGCAGCAGAAAAAGGAGCCAGTGGGGTCATCATCTACAACTTCCCAGGAACTGGCAACCAAGTGTTTCCCATGTCTCACCAAGGAATCGGAGATATAGTTTCAGTAATGATTGGCAACTTAAAAGGTACAGAGATTTTGCATTTGATTCAGAAGGGAGTTCATGTAACTGTTATGATTGAGGTGGGCAGAAAGCATATCATCTGGATGAATCACTATTTTGTGTCTTTTGTTATTGTCACAACTGCTACCTTGGCCTACTTCATTTTCTATAACATTCGAAGACTCTGGGTAGCAAGGATTCAGAATAGAAGATGGCAGCGGTTAACAACAGATCTTAAGAAAGCTTTTGGACAGCTCCAGCTGCGTGTTTTAAAAGAAGGGGATGAGGAAACAAATCCAAATGGGGACAGCTGTGTTGTGTGCTTTGAAGCCTATAAGCCCAATGATATAGTGCGTATTCTAACTTGTAAACATTTTTTCCACAAAAATTGCATTGACCCCTGGATTCTAGCCCATGGCACCTGCCCCATGTGCAAATGTGACATTCTCAAAGCTCTAGGGATCGAGGTGGATGTTGAAGGTGGTGCCGAATCTTTGCAAGTCTTAATGTCAAATGAATCATTTACTGCCACCTCGCCTAATGAAGAGAGTTCTGGCAATGACCACCGTTCTGTAAGAAGATCAGATAAAGTGACCCATGTAGAAGAATCTTCTTCAGGAAATGATAATCAATCTAGTTCTGTAGCAGTAGATGTTCATCTTTCACCTTGACAGCATGCCCTTTTGAAGAAGTGGATTAAACTTGTGTTTATCAAATCAGGTCCAAAATACCGACAAGCAGTTCTGTCTGTCTAAAGTGGGAAGTTTTTTGTTGTTGTTGTTTGTTTGTTTGGGGGTTTTTTGCATTCTTTTTTGTTTCTCTAGTAATTGTTTCTACCCTTTCTCAAGAGGTACAAGCCACCCAAAAAGGCAGAGGAGGGAAACAGCCTATCAAGAAATGTTCATAATTTTATTTTGTTCAAAACCATGCTCAATTTCAATAGTGTTGTATACATACAAATACGGGTTATAGTTTTCTAATACATAAGTCTGATTTCCTTTGGATAAGAACATTTCTAATACAGTTTACACATTGATTCTAGTACAGAAGTAGTCTGAAAGTGGAAAAACATACATTGTATTTTGTAAGTAAGATGCAGTTTTTTCTTTTCTTTTTTCTATTTTTAGTACAGTTGTTTAAGTTGAAGGAATGATAATTTTTTATTTTGGTCATTGAATTTTGATATCCATCTTTTAAATAACCTTAAGAAGAAACCTTTAATGAAGTTATATTCAAGTAATATTTATATTTTAAGCAAACTACATTTACATAATTACAAAGTATTTTGAGAAAAACATTGGTCTTTCAAATACATAGCAAATATTTCATTACTGGATATTGTTAGACAAAATGCTCAAACGTTCCTAATCTGAAACTGTACCTACAATGAGGAAAAGACAATTCCTGGGATACATAGACATGCCTTTTAAAAAAAAAAATTCTTTCCTAATTTTTGTTAATCCATCAATAAAACACTGAATACCAATACTCGTCAGAACCTCATTTGTTTTAGAGATAGATGACAATGGGAAGTAAGTGGCACAGTGGATAGAGCGCCAAGCCTGGAGTCAGGAAGACATGAGTTCAGATCTGGCCTCAAAACACTAGTTGTGTGATTCTGGGCAAGTCACTTAACCCTGTTTACCTCAGTTCCTTATCTATAAAATGAGCTGGAAAAGGAAATGGCAAAGCACTCCATTATCTTTGCCAAGGAAATCCTAAATGGGTTCACAGAGAATCAGACATGACTGAAAAATGACAAGAAAAAAAGTTTAAAAATGAAAGTCTTTCACATGTCAAATACCATTTCCAAAGCCATATATATCTTTTTAGCAACCTGGAAAACAATAAGAATTTAATCTCAGTCTTACCAAGGAACAGGAAGGGAATAGAGTAAAAAAAATAATCATATGAAGGCATTTTGATACAACATGAATCTAGTCATATAGTTTATAAAACATGATGAAAATTATTTTCCAGTACTGGAACTTTGTTAACAGTAGGATAATTTAAAAAAAATACATTTCCTCTCTGCCTTAGTGTAAGCATAGTGGTAATAGGATCTTAGAACTGAAAGAAATATTGTGGATCACTACTCCAAACCCTACATATTTTGCAGATGAGGAAACTAGACTTCGGAAAGCTGAAGCTGAAACAAAACTCAGTCTTTCTTTCTATACTGAATAACTAGCTGACAATAAATACAGTCCTGCTCTGAACACAATAGGATTGTGTTAAACACCAAAGATTCCCTTTGCCTTGGAGTCATGTTTTCATTTTGCTCCCTCCCAACCTCTATCTGTTAGAATCCCTGGATTTCTTTAAGTCTCATCTCAAGGCCTACTCCCTCTGTCCCCACCCCCACCCCCAGTGTCTTCTCCACTATAAATAATTTACCTTTACTCTATGTCTTGTATGTTCTGACTTTTATATGTGGTTTCATAATATAAGTTCCCTAAGAGCAGGAATTCTTTGTTTTTTTTTTTTAAATAATTTGTATCCCATCAGTGCTGAGCACTTTGCCTAGCACGTAGTAAAGGCTTAATAAATGTTGCTGTTTAATAGATTGTTGGGCTAATTACATCTAGCTTTTCTCTCTTCTCTTTCCCTCCCTTTCCAGTTTTTATTTTTCCCTTTTTCTTTGTTCCTTCTTCTAGGCCTTAGGCCCACCACTGATCCTTTGGGTGTCATGAAGAGTACAGAGATCACAGACTATTGTAGTAAGATTTCTACGGGGGGGATGCAGAGGGGAATGAGTTGTTTTAAATAAACTTCACCTCTGTTCCTTTACTCCTCCAAGCTCTTGGATCATTTGTTTTCTTTGGAACCATTTAAGCATAAGAACTGTCCTGTTATGGCAGGAGTCTAAATTTCATAATGTATGTTCTGGGATTTTTTGGGGGGGATAGGGGTAGTATGTTTGGGGAAGTGAGGGTCAGAAAACACATGACTTCATTCAAAGGGAGCTTGAATGTTTGTGATGGCAAAGGATGAGGGGATATGTAAGATAATCAATTCTTTATGGTAAAATATAAAAAGACTCAGGAAAAATTTTCTTTCCCATAAGTAAGCCTTGCCTTTCAGAGGAGTGTGAACTGAACAACAAAGCCCAGTTACTCTGGGTATATCTACAGGAAGTGAATACAGCGTTATTATGCAGAACATTATTAGTGATTCATTGTAATGACATTTAACCTATATTGTAGATTGTATCTCCTGTGTACTTTGTCGTGTGCAATTCTTCTCTTTCAAGACAATATCGTGATTCTTCTATGTGGTGTTTCTTTTTGTTCCCCAGTTCTTGTGTCATGATGGCCCTCTCCTGTAGCTATTTTTTGATGATAGCTTAACTTTTTAAAGGCAGTGAACTCCACCCTATCCAGCTCTATGCCCACTATGCTCTCTTCTGCACTACCCTGACAAGATAAAGGCAGGGTGGTATAGTCCACCACCACCACCACTGCACATTTGTGTAGCACTTTAAAATTGGCAAAATTTTTTACATATTGATCTCATTAGAGTTCAAGACTTGAAGTCAGGGAGATCTAGCTTCAAATTCCAAATTTGAAACATTAAATTATGAGACCCTGGGCAAGTCACTTAACCCGTATATGCCACAAGCAAGTCCCCAGAACTTATATACTAAGACTATTTTGGTGGAGAAAGCTCCTGTATCAGGAATAGCCTGCACCAGGGTTATCAGTCACATCCCATACAGCGGGCAACACTCTCAAGTTGACTTGAACCAGATTTAAAATGTAATCAGGAAATATTTCACAAAATAAATAACAATACAATAAATGTAGCTAATATGCTGCGATAGAGATCTATAAGTATAGGCCTATTTCTATTTGAGTTTGACCCAACTTCCCTGTCCTGACTCACAAATGCTTGAAGTTTACACGTAAATGCTAAGGTGAATCTCTCAATAATGGTGTAGTATAGAGGGTATTTGTACATGACAGAGGATATTAAGTTAAATGGTTTCTCACAAATTCCTTCCGACTAGGATTTTTGTAAGACAGAACGCATGTATAGGAAGTGTTATTTTGGTTTCCCGCTACATGATTATAATGATCCCTGTCTTTAGCTTACCGTTCTTTAGTCATTATCACCAATAATTGCATTATTCAGAAGCACTTTGGAATCTAGGCATGTGGGTATACTAACGAGTTCCAAACTTATTGTTCACTCATTTGCTTTCATTCTTTTTTAAACTAGGGGTAATTTACTTGCCACGTCATTGTAACTATAAAGAAAGATTGAGACAACTGAATCAAGAAGTGTCCTGGCTGATCGTCATGAATAACCTAACTATGGTACCTGCTGCTCAGATTATAACAGGTGCCAAATGGTCTCAATCAGAAACAAATTAGAAACAGCATGAAGGCCTGAGATGAGAAGGAAGGATCAGAGTTCTCGCAGAATTTAAGATGAAAGACAAAGGCTTAGAATGCACATACTAAAAAGTTAGGTGGATTACTATGCCATCTAGAGTAGCTGCATAGCCTATAATAAAAAGGAAATTGTGAAATTAAAATAAAAGTAACCAGTGTGACTACATTATCTCTATCTGAAAGCCAGATGTCATTTTTCATCATAACTAAGTATAGTTTCTTTCACATGGCAAGTGCATAAAAAATGTTTATTTGCACTGAATATAGCTAAAGGAATTGAAAGCTTTTAAAAGTTTTCCAAACTACTTGTGGAATTAAAGAACTGATGTGTTTGAAAACCCAGAAATTAAAAAAGCATTGATCTATAAATCTGAAGAATTTGGCTGCCTCTAAAACAATAAAACATGTATCTCAAATGGTCTAGGGTATGTCATGGTATAAGGGAAACTGCTTCTATTCTGGCAGTGTGGCCTATGAGATAGAAGCGTTAGGCTTGAAATAGATTAGGGTAGAATAAAAATGGTTTCCAGCACCTAGAAAACTAGCTATCACAGAGCAGGTACTTAATAAATTCTTATCAATTAGTTGATTTCTCTTATAACTTCAATCTATAGTGTTCCAAGTACAAATGGTCCCATTTTTTTAGAACATGGTATCAAACTGAGAAAAAAATAAATTCCTGAGAGTGGCACATTGACTTAGAAAACCTAAAATAACATTATGTCATATGTTTATTTTGTTAAATAGTCCCCAATTTTTAATCTTGTTCTGGCTATACTCAGGAGTTTTGTGGCAGATTGAGACCTGATACCTGTGAGTCTGACAGTTCTCTACCATATGAAACTCCTTACAAGTCTCAAATCAGTATACTTTGGTGAGAGGCAGCATAATGATGGTGGGGCAGATAGAGAGTTGGTGTCGCACCTCTGACATATGGTGTCTGTGTCCCTGGGCAAGTCATTCTTTATCAGTGCTCTCTGAAGCTCTTTAAGACCACAGGTTGTAAGATTTCAGCCTGTACTGGAGGAGGAAGCTCTTTGCTAAAAGCTTCTCTTTACGCCAGTGAAATCACAAGTCCAGTCCTTTTGGCCATGTTTTTGATTCTTGAGTTTTTAAATATTCACCAAATATTTGAGAAGCATTTTATTGACTCTTTACTATGTATGAGTCACTGTGCTAAGTGTTCTCTTAATATATATCAGGGTTTCTTGACTCGTGTCAAGAGACCCTTTGGCAATGTGGTGAACCATGTGAACCTTTTCTCAGAATAATGGTTTTAAATGCATAAAATAAAATACCCAGGATTACAAAAGAAATCAATTATATTGAAATTCATTTGCCAAATTATTTTAAGAAGATTTATAGAACCCAGGTTAATAATCCCCCTTCCCTCCCTCTCTTTCTCTTTCTGTTTCTCTCTATATAGAAACATTTG
This sequence comes from Phalanger gymnotis, assembly GCA_028646595.1. Lineage (NCBI taxonomy): Eukaryota > Metazoa > Chordata > Mammalia > Diprotodontia > Phalangeridae > Phalanger > Phalanger gymnotis. Next base: position 101,858,416 of record CM053623.1, read on the forward strand.
TAGTCATTTATATGTGTGCATACACACAAAAAACACACTGTGTATTTTTAAATACATACACAACAAATATACTACGTGTGTCTGGATACATGTATGCACAATGTATGCATATATACACATGTATATATGTGAATGTATGTATGTGTATGTGCATACACAGGTATATGCATTCATTTGTGTAGAAAATTCCCAGTGAGAAACTTCCTGTTCTAGTGAGAATGAGTACCTTTGCACCTTAGAGCCTTATAGAGAGGTCTGGAGGTTCTGAGTTGTTAAATTACTTGGCCAGTGGCACATAGACAATAGATGCCAGCACAGGACTTGAACACAGATCTCTGACTATGAGGACAGATGTCCACTCATGAACTGACATCTTCTCATATATTTATGTATTATTATCTACATATAGGTACAAATACATAACATTTCTCCAAATGGAATTATAATACAGGAAAGAAAGAATTAAAAAAATTACATTTTTGGTGGACAGGTCAACTTGTAGGAACTGTAAATTCTTTTTGCTACATTAAGTTGAGATTGTTCTGTACAATTTATCAAAATTCACCCGCTGTGGTCTTTGTGCCTATTGTTCTTTGTTCTTTATTCAGTATGCATCAGTTCATATAAGTCTTCCCACGTTTCTTTGAGTGTTTCATACTCATAATTTCTTATGGCATAATAATATCATATTTGATTCATAGGCCATAATTTGTTCAGCCATTCTCCAAACAGATACACATTTTGTTTCCAAGTTTTTTGATTGAACGAACTTGTTATGAATGGTTATGGTTATAGTTATGTATAAGACATTTCTTTGTATTGTTGAACTTCTTGGAATATATGACTGTTTTTAGGATTGCTCGATCAAAGCATACGATTTTCAAATAATTACAAATTGTTTTCCAAAATAGTTGAACCAATTTATAACCCTACAAAAGGTGCCTTCTTTCACTAATTTTTCCACAGCCCCTCAAACATTAACTATTTTTAAATCTTTTCCAGGAATCAATACTCATCCTTCCTTCCCTCTCTCCAGCTATTAATTCTTTGGACCTCTTTGTTTTCCTTGACACGCTGCAGGTTTTCTTGACATTGAGTTTTCATAGATCTCTTTCTACCTTTCTGCCCATTTCTTTTTAGTCTACTTTTCTTGATAATCATTTGTGTTCCATCCCTATTGTATGCACTGATCCCAGGGTCCTTTCCTGTGTCTTTTTTAATTTTTTTTTTGCTGTTGTTGCAAGGTTGTATTTTGTTTATGTTTCTTCTTCAGAGATTACAAATTTTTTTTTAAATTTTTTTATTTAATATATTTAGTTTTCAGCATTGATTTTCACAAGAGTTTGAATTACAAATTTTCTCACTATTTCTACCCTCCCCCCACTCCAAGATGGCATATATTCTGGTTGCCCTGTTCCCCAGTCAGCCCTCCCTTCTGTCACCCTACTCCCCTCCCATCTCCTTTTCCCTTCCTTTCTTGTAGGGCAAGATAAATTTCTATGCCCCATTGCCTGTATCTTATTTTCTAGATGCATGCAAAAACTTTTTTGTTTTTGTTTTTGAACATCTATTTGGAACTTTGAGTTCCAAATTCTCTCCCCTCTTTCCTTCCCATCCACCCTCCCTAAGAAGTGAAGCAATTTATCATGGACCACATGCATATCATTATGTATAACCCTTCCACAATACTCATGTTGTGAAAGACTAACTATATTTTGCTTCTTTCTAACCAATCTCCCTTTATTTAATTTTCTCTCTTGACCTTGTCCTTTTTCAAAAGTGTTTGTTTTTGGTTACCTCCACCTGCATCTGCCTTCCCTTCAATCATCCCCCCCCTTTTTTTATCTTCTTCTTCCTTCTTTCCTGTGGGGCAAGATACTCAATTGAGTATGTATGGTATTCCCTCTTCAGATGAAATGTGATGAGGGCAAGATTCATTCATTCCCCCTCACCTGCCTTCTCTTCTTTTCCTACAGAACTGCTTTTTCTTGCCACTTTTATGTGAGATAATTTACCCCATTCTATCTCTCCCTATTTCCCTCTCTCAATATATTCCTCTCTCATCCCTTAATTTGATTTTATTTCTTTTAGATATCTTCCCTTCATCTTCAACTCACTCGGTGCCTGCTCTCTCTCTCTATATATACATATATATATACACATACATGTACACATACATATATACATACATGCACACTCACATATACATATATATGCATATATATACATATATACACACATATATACACACATATATACCTGCATATTCCCTTCAGCTACCCTAATACTGAGGTCTCATTAATCATACACATCATCTTTCCATGTAGGAATGTAAACAAAACAGTTCATCTTTAGTAAGTCCCTTGCAATTTCTTTTTCTTGTTCTTTTTCTTGATTACCTTTCCATGCTTCTCTTGATTCTTGTGTTTGAAAATTTTCTATTCAGCTCTGGTCTTTTCACTGAAAAAGCTTGAAAGTCCTGCATTTTATTGAAAGTCCATATTTTGCCTTGGAGTATGATACTCAGTTTTGCTGGGTAGATGATTCTTGGTTTTAATCCCAGCTCCATTGACCTCCGGAATATGGAATTCCAAGCCCTTCGGTCTCTTAGTGTAGAAGCTGCTAGATCTTGGGTTATTCTGATTGTGTTTCCACAATACTCAAATTGTTTCTTTCTGGCTGCTTGTGGTATTTTCTCCTTCACCTGGAAACTCTGGAACTTGGCGACAATATTCCTAGGAGATTTCTTTTTGGGATCTATTTGAGGAGGTGATCTGTGGATTCTTTCAATTTCTATTTTGCCCTGTGGCTCTAGAATATCAGGGCAGTTCTCCTTGATAATTTCTTGAAAGATAATAT
>CM053623.1:101861774-101891211 GCA_028646595.1 Phalanger gymnotis
TCCTGCTTCCCTCTGCCCCTTTGTGGGTTCTGTAGTTCTAGAATTGGTTCAGAGCCATTTTTTCATAGGTTTTTGGAGGGACTTGGAGGGGAGCTCATGCCAGTTACTGCTTTCCAGTCGCCATCTTGGCTCCGCCTTGCCTCTATATCTTTTAGGTCATTATTCTAGCAAAAACAAAGTCTCTACAAGAGAAAATTTCTGATTGTGTCAGAGTCAGAGCTAGGATTAACTGTATAGCATTTCTTATCTTCTTCTTTATACTCCAGTTGCTCTGGAATATAGATGCAAAAGAGAAGATTCTCATAATTGTTATGTACAGTTTGGACAATTCTGACTCAAATATTTCTGTTTGTTCATGCAGTGAATTTGTGGGATCTTCGCATGGAGTTCTGCACTAAATAGCTTCCTGATGTCCATTGTTTTGAATTGAACTGAAAATGCATTGAATAAATTTTCAAACAAACTCTAATTATTATAAAATATTTTTCTGAAATGTCAGACTCTTCTTTGAATTCTTTCTATTACTATTGAACAGCGGGATTCGCATGCATATTCAATTTTATGTGCCTTTTTCTACCTTTTCTTTTAGGTTTTCCTCAAGAGTGATCGGGTAGCCAGAATGGTTCACAGTGGAGGGTGTTCTGCTAATGACTTCAGAGATGTATTCAAGAAAAACATTGAGAAGCGGGTACGGAGCTTGCCAGAAATTGATGGTTTGAGCAAAGAGACAGTGTTGAGTTCATGGATAGCCAAATATGATGCTATCTACAAAGGCGAAGAGGACCTGTGCAAGCAACCAAGTCGAATGGCGCTGAGTGCTGTATCAGAACTTATATTGAGCAAAGAACAACTTTATGAAATGTTTCAGCAAATCCTGGGTATAAAAAAATTGGAACATCAGCTGCTTTATAATGCATGTCAGGTAAGGTTGTTACTGTTGTTCTGTGTTCTATGCTTGCTTCCATGCAGATAAAAAAACGAATTGAAAATGGTTACCCAATTCTTTAAGTTAGTGAACCATTAACACAACATGGTAGGAAGATCATTTGTTGGAAAAATGGATTAAACTTGAAGTGGCACTTGACCACTTTAATCTTTAAATCCTCTGTGTTCAATAAAATTTATTTCATTTGCCTTGTACTGTTCATAATTTGTTTAGGTTTTTAAACATGCCCAGGTATTTCATCTAAGTGGCTAGAAATCCAGTGCTGCAAAAGTTATTAGTCTCATGTTCTACAAAATTGAAATTGGTTTAAAAACATTTATTTTTTTCCTATTTTGTTTAGAATTTATACTATTTATTGATTGCTCACTTACATTTAATTTTGTCTCTGGATTGTTTCCTTGGATATACTGCCTCAAAATCATTTATATAATACTGATCCCAGGGTGAAGTATCATAACCCAGTTCAAGATCTGTAATGTTGCATTAATTTGGCCACTGCATTAGGGTGAGCTTGTCTTGGAGTTGGCGTGGCAGTGGTGGTGGCAAAATTTTGCATTTAACTTTATAATTATTTTACTGGATTAATTTTAAGGTTCAATGATGCATTGAAGTGTTTAGGAGCAAAATTTAATAGTACCTTTCATTAAGAAAGAAGCGACCTCTATTAAAATATTTTAGAAGAGTAAAAATCAACAGAATCCAAGATAATGAAACAATGTAAACTCTCTGAATAAAAAGATTTTTCTTCCCTTTGTTATTTAAAAGCAATTTTCAACTGATAGAAAAGCTTTTCAATACCCATACTTTGATATCTACTACTTTATACTTTGGTGTTTTAAAAATATAGCAAAATAACATATACCTCTAACTCTGAGTTTGTCTTTACATACCACTCAAAAAATGGTTTTCAGTTTTGGTCCTAAGGAAAACAAAAACAAAAATTCCTCTCTTTAATTTTCCAAAATGTGTAATTTTTTTAAAACTTAATTTCTGACTTTCCCATGGTTGTTATTTTATCCTTGTATGTTACTTCGCTGTTAGCAGTAAAAATCTTCAGACATTGCCACATAGCATAACCCTGAAAATATAGACATTATGAAGCCATTTCCTCAAATAAATAGAATAGGAATGGTATATTTTAAACACATTTTGTATGCAAGGGATATAGATTTGCTATTTTAGAATTAGGCTAAATTTTGCCTCTTTAGAGCTCAGTTAACTTTTCTGTAAAATGAAGTACTTTGGACAAATAGCCTCTAAGACTTATTCCAGCTCTGAATCCTGTGATCCTGAGGAAAGTATCACCTTATGACTTCAACTATCTCCACCCCCAACACTTTGTGATATTAAGATGTTAATGGGGGTGGGGGTGGGGGTGGGAAGAGAGTCCCTAGTCAACTTGATGAAGAACTTGAGTGTAGAAAGGAAAAGTTTGGTACTTTAATAGTATTTCCTTCAGTCTCATTTGGCACCTTCTGAAGAGTGAGTTTCGTTGATAGAGACTGTCTTAAAGGACAATTAACTGGCTGCTACTTTTGTAGGACACTGTTTTGGAAGGAATCAACACTTTTCATTGATCCATAAAAAGGAGTCTACAACCCCTTTGGTCCTCTTTCCTTTTGGCCATGATTCTGGGGAGATTCAGAGTGCTCAAAAAGTTTTGTAGGATGCTGAGGTGGGAGGAGAAGGGGTTGAGTTTTGTTTTTCCTGCTCCCTAGACCAAGATGAGAGCATTCCAACAACACTGAATTATTGACCTTAGACTCGGAGATTCGATGGTATAACCTCTCAAACATGATAACAATTAAATTAAGGTAAAATTGTCATTTTTATTATATTAGCTTGACCCAACCACAAGCAGCTGATATTTTTCTAATTATTTATTTACTTGCATGCAAAAACTTTTTATTTTCGAACATCTGTTTTCAAAACTTTGAGCTCCAAATTCTCCTCCTCTTCCCTCTCCACCCACCCTCCCTAAGAAGGCAAGCAATTCAGCATAGGCCACATGTGTATCATTGTGCAAAACCCTTCCACAGTACTCATGTTGTTAAAGACTAACCATATTTTGCTCCTTCCTATCCTATCCCCCTTTATTCAGTTTTCTCCCTTGACCCTGTCCCTTTTCAAAAGTGTTTGCTTTTGATTACCTCCTCCCACATCTGCCCTCCCTTCTATCATCCCGCTGTTTTTTATCTCCTTCCTCCTTCTTTCCTGTGGGGTAAGATACCCAACTGAGTATGTATGGTATTGCCTCCTCACGTCAAATCCAATGAGAGCAAGGTTCACTCATTCCCCTTACCTGCCCTCTATTTCCTTCCTGCAGAACTGCTTTTTCTTGCCACTTTTATGCAAGATAATTTACCCCATTCTATCTCTCCCTTTCTCCCTCTTTCAATATATTCCTCTCTAATCCTTTAATTGTATTTTTTTAGATATCGTCCCTTCATATTCAACTCACCTTTTGCCCTCTGTCTACATATATATACATATGTATGTGTGTGTGTGTGTATATTATATATATGTATATATATAGATAGATAGATAGATATAGATATATATATATATATATATATATGTACGTATATTCCCTTCAGCTACCCTAATACTGAGGTCTCATGAATTATACACATCATCTTTACATGTAGGATTGTAAACAAAACAGTTCAACTTTAGTAAGGACCTTATGATTTCTCTTTCTTGATTACCTTTTCATGCTTCTCTTGATTCTTGTGTTTGAAAGTCAAATTTTCTATTCAGCTCTGGTCTTTTCACTGGGAAAGCTTGAAAGTCCTCTATTTTATTAAAAGTCTATATTTTGACTTGGAGCATGATACTCAGTTTTGCTGGGTAGGTGATTCTTGGTTTTAATCCTAGCTCCATTGACCTCCAGAATATTATATTCTAAGCAAAGCTGCTAGATCTTGTGTTATCCCGATTGTTTTTCCACAATACTCAAATTGCTTCTTTCTGGCTGCTTGCAGTATTTTCTCCTTGACATGGGAGCTCTGGAGTTTGGTGACAATATTCCTAGGAGTTTTCTTTTTGGGATCTTTTTGAAGAAGCAATCTGTGGATTCTTTCAATTTCTATTTTACCCTGTGGCTCTAGAATATTAGGGCAGTTCTCCTTGATAATTTCTTGAAAGATGATATCTAGGCTCTTTTATTGATCATGGCTTTTAGGTAGTCCAATAATTTTTAAATTCCCTCTCCTGGATCTATTTTCCAGGCCAGTGGTTTTTTCCAATGAGATATTTCACATTGTCTTCTACTTTTCATTCCTTTGGTTCTGTTTCATAATTTCTTGATTTCTCAAGTCTATAGCTTCCATTGCTCCAATCTAATTTTTAAGGTAGTATTTTATTCAGTGGTCTTTTTAACCTTCTTTTCCACTTGGCTAATTCTGCCTTCCAAGGCATTCTTCTCCTCATTGGCTTTTTGGAGCTCTTTTGCCATTTGAGTTAGTCTATTTTTTAAGGTGTTATTTTCTTCAGTATTTTTTGGGTCTCCTTTAGCAAGTCATTGACTTGTTTTTCATGGTTTCCTCGAATCACTCTCTTTCGTCTTCCAATTTTTTTCTCTACTTCTGTAACTTGCTTTTCCAACTCATTTTTGAGCTCTTCCTAAGACAGTTGATGTTCTTCTTGGAGGCTTTTGATGTAGGCTCTTTGACTTTGTTGACTTCTGGTTGTATGTTTTGGGCTTCTTTCTCACCAAAGAAAGATTCCAAAGTCTGAGTCTGAATCTGGGTGTGTTTTCACTGCCTGTTCATGTTCCCAGCCAACTACTTGATCCTTGAGTTTTTTGTCAGGGTATGGCTGCTTGTAGAGTAGAGAGTACCTTGTCCCAAGCTTGAGGGGCTGCTCTGTTGACTTCAGAGCTATTTCTACACAGCCAGCTCTGCCACACTAGCACTCCTCCTGCCCCAAGAACCACCAACCCAGAGTGTGACTCAGAACTTAAGCAGGCTCTGCACTTCTCCTCTGATCTGCCACTTAATTCCTTCCAACAGGTGGGCCTGGGGCCAGAAGCAATTTAAGTTCTGTAGATGCACCATCTGTGTTGCCCCTGGGGTGGTGGCCTAACCTTGAACTCCTTTCACTCTCTCTCCCACAGTTCTTCCCACTAACCTCTGTTGTCTTTGTTGTTTGTGGGTTGAGAAGTTTGGTAACTGCCACAGCTCACTGATTCGGGGCACTAGGGCCTGTTCTGCCCAGCTCCCAGTCTGGTTCATCCAGGCTCAGCCCATGGTGCCCAGCTCCATGCAATAGACCTTACCCAGCGACCATCCAGGCTGTACTGGGCTGGAGTTCTGCTTCTCTCTGCTATTTTGTGGATTCAGCAGTTCTAGAATTTGTTCAGAGCCATTTTTATAGGTGTTTGGAGGGTCCTGAGGGAGAGCCTTAGGCAAGTCCCTGTTTTCCAGCTTCCGTCTTGGCTCTGTCCCCCTGGACTCCTGTTTATGAGTCTTTGACATTTAAAAATTTATATGCATTAATATTTGGCATATAATGACTCTCCCTTAATTGATACATGCTTTTGTTACCTTCAGTGGTTTTACAGGAGATGAAGACCCTAATGCTCTCATCTCTAGAGATCTCAGCTATTAATGGGGTCATAAGAAGCTAATAAGAGTGAGTTGGGAGGGATTTCTCCCAGGATTGGACTTAGTCCTTTTGAATACAGTCCCTCAGCCACAGAATACCTAAAAATAGGAGGATTCAGTGTTGACACTGATGTATTTTTGTAGGGAGAAAATACTGAAAAACTGTCTCTTTTCCTGGCAGAAATCCAGATCCCAAAGAGACTAAAGGTCTGGGTTTCTGTCTAAAACAAAAATAAATTTTATTTCAGTATTTTTGGCCTTAAAAAAATCACAGTATTTCATTTTACCCAAAAAGTACTTTAGAAAACAAAGACAGTGAAAGGTATAGAATATTGCATTTATTTATGAAAAGCAGGGGGGCCTCTTAACCTGAAGGACCATCAACCACACGAAAAAAAGATAAGTAGAAGTCCTGGGTGAGACTGACAAGAACCAAGAAAAAAGAATGTAGTTTTAATAGAAGTGAGGATGTCAAGTATGAGTAATACTTAATTTTATTTATGTTGCAGTAGATAACAGTTAGGTTTTTATGTTTTTGTTTTTCTATAAGACTTCTGATAACTCTATAATTTCATTTCTTATGCCTCTATGTTCTTATTATTGCTTGCAGTAAAAATCCTTAGGAAACCTCAGAACTGTATGCTTGCTTCTAAGAGGGCCATAGGGGTAGTAGCCACCACATAATTGTATTCCTGTTACATGATCAGCCAAAAAGAAAACAAACCCTACTGGAAAACAATTGATGAATAAGATAAACTAAGAAACAGGAATGCAAGTCAAGAGTCTGTGGGAAGAAAAAAAAAAGAATAGGTTTGTTAAACCTGGGGCAGACAGGGAGGTGGTAGTCTGGGACTAGAAAGTTTCCATGAGATTAGATTAGGTGGGAGGACTGTGCCCTGACAACATATATGGAGAATTAGCATTCAGGATCTGTTATCAGGAAGATATCTAGTTCTAGTTTGGCAACTCAAATTAATTCTTTTCTTAAACAGATTTTTTTTTTTAAAGAGAAGAGTGTTTTAACCAAAATATTGGTTAAAATTGTTTTCAAATTTAAAGAGAGAGATTTTTATGTATATGGATTAGGTTAGACCTGTCTGTTTGAAAACTTGCATTTTATTCCCTAATTTTCATCATAGACCACTGTATAGCACATAGGAATATATTTTATTTTATTTTTTTTTTGCTTATGGAAAATCTCAGACATCTAGATGTTAAGGGAATCCCTGTTGGTCACAGAAATCATATATCAAACAATCAGTATTTGGTTTGAAAATAAAAGGAAAAAATTTCCTGCCTTCAAAAAGCTTATATTTTAAGGCGGGGAGACAATATATATGTATATAGACATTTACAAAGATGCATTTACAAAGATGCATACTGAGTGAAAGAGAGTAGAGAAAAGAGAAGAAGGCCTAGGTTAGAGTAATGGAGACTTGAGGAGGAGTAATCAGAATCAAGAGAGAGCACTGTTATAAAAACTCAGGAGGAAAAAGAATACATGGAAAGGAGAAGACAAGCCATGTCAAGTGCTGCAGAGAGGTCAAGAGGAACAAGGATTAAGAAAAATCTATCCAATATGTCAAGTGAGAAATGATTGGTAACTTTGGAGAGAGCAGCTTCAGTTAAATGAAGTTGGAATCCAACCTGCAGATGGCTTAAAAGAGAAAGCAATGAAAGTATAAACAACTTTTTTGAAGCAGTTAAAGTGAGAAAGAAGAAGCAAGAAATAGGACAATAGCTTGCAGAGATGGTAGAATCTCATCATGGCTTTTTAAGATTGAGTGAGATTTGGATACTTCCATATTTGTATATGGCAGTAATGGAGCCAATAGAATGGGTGGTGGAGTGGGAAGGAGAGCAGTCTTTTGTATCCTTTAGGACAGGATGGGATCATGTATACAAAATGAGGTGTTGATCACAGTAAGGAGAAGAACTAGTTTTCAGAGACTCAGAGACTGGAATATAGGAGAAAAGAATGGGGGGAAGAGTGCAAGAAAGGTAGATTGAGATGAGGGTGCTGTAATGTTAATGGGGTATAAGATCTTCCTCGCCCATTAATAGGTCTCACATGGAGCTCATTAAGGGAAGCTTGCTTTGGGCAGGCTTGCTTATAGGAAGGCTTTCACACCTTTAGGTAATAAGTTAATTAGGCACTGAGTCACGAGGTTTGTGATGCTTTCTGGCTCTGAGAAGTGTGTATATACTCTGTGTTGGTGTTTTGCTTGGGAGACTGGCTTATGAGAAGGATCTTGTGATTCCCTGGTCAAGACTGAGTAGCTGTATGTTCAGATCCCCTACTGCTCAGTGTAAATGCTGTCTTGATCCAGTGGTATATGTAAGGTGTATAACAATATGCTTTGGTTCAGGCAGTTAAGAGTCCTATCTGCTGGTTTTTATTTCTCTGCTTGTATTTTCCCTGTTTGTATTTTTTCTGAAGTTTGGGGTGCTGACTTTTCCCCTGAACTAATGAATGTAATTAAAGAAGATTGTTGACCCCTTAAACAGCTATTTTTCCTAGTAAAGCAGATCTCAGAACCTATGCAAGCAGCCAACCTGGGTATGCTAGGGTGCTTGCTGCTACAGGTACTCTCACTGAATGGGCCTAATTTCTTTCTCTTTTCTTTTTTTTTCTTCTTTTTTGGTGATGTATAAGGCAATGTCCTTAGCCGAAGGAGTTAAAGAAAATGATTCTGTGGAAGCCTTTGTAATGGCAAGCAAAGTGGGATTTTTTGGTGTCTTTTGTTTTGGAGTACTTCTCAGCACTAAGGCAATCAAGTGCCTTTGATTGAGTCTTGTCTTTGTTTGTAGGAAGGCCCACACCCTTTTGCTAATTAGATCACAAGAATTGTGAAACCCTTGAGAGGTGTGAAGCCCTCAGGCCTTGGAAAAGAGTATATATACTCTGAGGGTAGCTGTTAAGCTAAAACTCTCAGAACTGCCGGAGAAGAGGTGTTTCTTGGGGGCTCGCTCATTGGAAGAGTGTTGGTGTGGAGACTCTGGGTAGCCATTAAGGAGCTCCTCCAGCTTTGAAAACCCAGATGTTGGTGCTTCTTTCTCTGGTAACTATGTATGTATAGCTTTGGTCAGACAACTAGAAGCCTGTCTGTTGATTTGTACAATTTGCTCCATTCATATTTTCTCTGTTTATAATTTCTGTTTGTATTCTCTCTGAAGTCCAGAGTGCTAGCTTTTCTCTTTGAACCAAGTGAATGATATATGCATGTTTAATTAAAGTAAGATTGTTAACCCCTTAAAATTGCTTTCCTTAGAAAAGCAGATCAAAAAACCTGTGCTAGCAACCCACCTGTGTGCTGATGTTATAGGCCTTACACAGCCACAGTAGTTGCAAGTAACGTTGTTGTGGCCTTGAGGTGAGGTTTGGAGCAGCTAGTGTGGTGAGTAGGATAGATAATCTCTTGCAGAAGAATAGGATTGCCTCGTTACAGCGAGTACCCAGTTGATATTAGTTAACAAAACTTTGTAGTAGACATACTTAAGGCAATTTCATGACTCCATTCAGCCATACATGAGGTGGAAAAGTGAAAGTAAAAGACAGAAGTAATCCTAGGTAAGGCTTTGGTAAAGCATGAACAGCTATAAGATAAAGGAGTGAAAAACAGAGTAGATTTCACCTAACTCATCAAGGAGTCAATATGGGGGAGGTAAGAGAGTATGACCAGAGTGGAGGTAATGGTTTAGGAAGATATTGAAGAGCCCAAGGATTGGATGACAAAATGAGGACAAATAGATTTAGGAGTAGTTAGGCTTACAGACAGGTGAATTTATAAAAGATTTTGATTGGATAATGGAATTGTCAACTTCTTGAACATCATCTGTTAGTGATGGCTAGATCACTACTCTGTTTTGTGAAGAGAAGTGGTAGGGCACATCATTGGAATTGAGTAGTTTGAGGGACTGGGAAGTTAGATTATTTCTGGAAAAATAGAATGCCTACTGAGGCCCCTTGATATGAAAGCAGGAGTTGAGGTAAACAGGAAAACTTTGAATCACACACTGAATTAATTAATAAAGGTGAGAGAAGGTCCTGGTGAATCTGAAAGGAAGAAAAGTGATAACAGTAAAGGGAATTTTAGAATTAATTTTTTTGTTAAAATATAGTCAATCATATTATAGCTTTGGCTTAGTCCTATAGTATATTTAGAAGGAAAAAAATTCTCATCCACTAGATTGGTTAATTCCTAGAACAACTTTGAAGACAAACTGACGCATCTACATTATATAGTAATAAATATCAAGAGTGATCATTATATTTTTGTCTTAAAAGGTTCTAGTGAAAACTTTGAAGGTTTCTAAACTTATAAAAATAAGTCAAATGCCTTTCCAATGACAACTCTACAGTTTTAACGGTGAAGAATTAATTCATTTTGCTCTTCAAAAATCGTTGAGATCTGCAGCTAGCTAATTTTCCTTTAGTGGAGTTGAATGATTGTAGATACTTTCCAGGATCTTTGCAGTTCTTTCATTAGTGTTATTGGAGTTTAAAATGGAAACATTTTACTGATTTTGAGATTTTATTCAGTTTTTTCTTGTTGAAAATATTGATTATATGTTTAGATTGCATAATAACCTTTCACATATAATGAGAAGACCACAGACTAAAACTATCATATTTAGATGGGGGTGTTTTCAAGTTAGTGATTCATTATTTACTGATAAATTTTTAGAACCTATTTTTTCATTTGAACTTAGGAGCATTCATATGTTTTAGACATATAAGATAATTATAAGACCAAATGTATATCAAAACAAAACATACACTTGTTAGAACTTCAACAAATGATTGAACTGTTGGTACTGTTAAACCTCTTCTTGGCCATTCTAGGCTGGGCAAAGTATTTACTAGAAATGTCAAAATATCTGTTGCGTGACTGTTGACCCTTCTCCTGGAAGAACTGAAGCACTTCCATATTCTCATTCTTCCTATAAATTAAACTAGAATATACAGAATCTCACAGTTGGAAGAAATCTCAGAAGTTATTTAAGTTCAACCTGTTCCTGAATTAAAAACCTCTACTTCAAGCAGATTTAGTGAAGTCTAGCCTTTGCTTCAAGACCTCTAGAAAAGGAGGAACCCACTACCTGCTAAGGCAGGAGATTCCACCTTTGGATACCTTTTAATTGTTAAGCAGTTAGTCAACAAGCATTTATTAATTGCCTACAGTATGCCAGGCACTGTGCTAAGAGATGGAGGATACAATTTGCAAAAGAGAAGCCTTGCTCTCAAGGAGCTCATCATCATCACATCAAGCTGAAATCTTCCTCTTTGCAACTTGAGAAGACACGTTAGAGCTGGAAGCAATCTCAGAGATCCTGTAGTACAACAACAACAAAACAATCCTTTGTTGGACAACTTTCCTTTTAATGAGCCTATCCAAATTAGTCTTGTTTCTCCTCAATCTATGCCTATACTTATACAGGAGTGGAGTCTATCTAGTTTGGTTGAAGCAGGCAGAACTCAGGGTTGCCTCCCTGTCACAGTGAAGCTTCAGAGTAGAGAACCTGCAGAAGATCTTTGGGCAAATCAATTCTGTCTTTGTTCTCTCTCCGACAACACTGACTTTTTCATATGGGGCACTTAGCAACATGCAAAATTCTGAAGTTTTTTGATGGAAGTTTCTGTATATGAACAAAGGACTTGAAACAAAACAAAATATTCTAGAACCCTGCGATTACAAAACAGGAGCAACATTTCTCTATAAAATTTTTATATTTCCAATGTAAGATTAAGTACACTTTCTTTACTTACAAGTGCTCTGTAAGTAAATTCAAGACAGTAAATGGACAAAAACATTCTTTAGCTAGAGAGAAAACTTACTGAAGTTTGCAGATCTAATGATGTCACCTGCCTATTAAAAAAATCTTCACTGGGACTCTTACCTGTAGGATAAAATACAAAATCCTTGAATTGGCATTTAAAGTCTCCCACGATATGGCTTCCACCCACATTTCCAAATGTATAGATGGGATTCCATTGAGTAAGTCAAATCACCAGTCATCAGACCCCCATCCCCCCATATAAAGTAAGCATCCAGTTGCAAAGAGCAAATGCTTTCACTAGGCAAAAGTCTTTATTGAATTAATCAGAACTAATTTGTGAACAAAACCAAGATACCTCCTTGAATCAAGCAAAGACATTTTACCTAGGTATGACAGGAAGTCTGTTCCAACTGAGTGAGAAAATGAGTTCAGAACATGGGGGATTAGAAGCAGTACATAGGAGAGAGAACATTCCTGCCCTGACTTAAAGAGAGAAGGAGAAGGAAAGTTGGGAAAGAGATGGAACTATAAGTTCCTTCTCTTCTACCCACTTGCTTTAATCTTCCAGGTTCACATCTAGTTCTAATTGGTTGATTCAATCAAGAATATTTTTTTTTACCTAAAGTATCTGGGCTTAGCCTCTTGTTACTTATTTTAATGAAGGTGATTTGGTTAACGTATTCAATCTAGTCCCACGCGTATATTATTTCCTATTATTTTCCCTTAAACATTTTCTGTGCTGAACTGACTTTGTACTTACCACATTTTGTCTTATATTTGAAATGCCGTAGTCACTTTTAATTGATGATGAGGTATCAAAATAGGATTTTAGTGGAGTGTGTCTGTGTGTGTGTGTATGGGTCTAGAAGTTGCCCACCTGCGTTGGGAGAAGGTATTTCCATTGTCAGAGAAAACACAGTTCAGTCCGTAATCATATTTGTATACACACATGCATGTGTTTTGTAAAAGCATATATCCTCTCTCTCTCTCTCTCTCTCTCTATATATATATATATATATACATATATATACATGAATGTATACCTATACATACCCAAATGTGTATATACATATATATGTATATATAAACATATAAGCTGTAAGATATAAATATAACCATTTGAATATGCATATATTTGGCACTGATATGTGTATATATATATATATATATATATGCATAAACATGTGTCAATTTACTTAACAAGCAATCCCTGTAATACTTTTTTTAAAAAGTTCTGTGATATTTTTGTGCATGTCTTTCCCTGAATCCTACTTAGACAATCCACCCGATATGCTGAAAAATCTTTCCCTTGTTTGTTTGTTTAGCACTGTGCTTAGCACAGAGGCTGACATACAGTAAACACTTCAGTAATGTTTGCAGATTGATAGACACGTGCAAATATATGTCACTATATATTTGTAGCCTTAGAAGGGAATGAACCTTAAGGGATTTAAAAAAAAGAATCCATCTTTGAAAATGATTGATTAGCTCTATTCCCTTCCTTTTTCTTCCTCTCACTTTTTGACAGTCTCCAATGTTTACAGGCTTAGCTATCAATTTCTTTTTTTCTACTTTAATAGTATCCAACCATATTTCAGTATGTTTGGGAGGAAAAACAAAATGCTCTCAAGTGGTTCACTTTTAATCTGCTGTTTCAGCAGAATGGCACCAGGTATGATCTTTCTGCTCTGGGTTTAGTTTTACTTAACTCTGCTATTGGAAAAATTCCTGAAAAATATATTTTGAAATCCTCTTTTATTATTGTTTTAATCTCTTTATTATTAATGAATGCCTCAGATTTATCATGTTGCCTTGGACATCTGCCTGCATGATCTCTCCCCATCTTGCATTCCAGCCTGGTTCTTGGATCTGATAGAAATGAAGCAGACCTACATAACTTGCTACCCATTTAAACTGTCTGCTTTTTTCTTAGAAAAGGTTGTATATTTAGCTATAGTAGGATGGAACAAAGAAGAACTTCAGATAAGTGACCAGGAACACTGAAGCAATGAATATTTAAATGATTTTCTTCTTCCTTAGTTTCTAGTAAATTGTTTGTAGCTTTTAGGATCTTCAAGACTCATGATAACCCCTCCTCCCAAACACACAGACACACAGACACACACACACACACACACACACACATTAAATGAAATACTTTTCCACATCTAGTTGTTCAGGAAAAATTATGTTTAATGTAATATATTATGGTAATTTTGCCATCTGAATATACCCTAGTCCCAGAGCTGGAAACATGCCTTTAATTCATATAAATGAGATTGTTGTGTTGTTCAGTTGTGTCCAGCTGTTTGTGAGCTCATGGGCAATAGGATGCCAATACAGTCTATAGTCCATGGGATTTTCTTTTAGCAAAGATACCGTAGTAGTTTGCCATTTCCTTATACAGTGGATTAAGGCAAACAAAGGTCAAGTGACTTTCCCAGGGTCACAAAGCTAATATGTGTCTGAGGCCAGATTTGAACTCAAGTCTTCCTGACTCCAGGCCCAGCACTCTATCCACTGAGCCACCTACAATAGAAACAATCAAACATACTGTCAAAGAATATAACGTGCTTTTAAAGCCCATCATTGGTATCATAATATAAGAAAATTAGAATTTTAAAAGAGACATTTGAGGTCATCTAGTACAACTCTCTCATTTTGTAGACAAGGAAACTGAGGTACAGAGGCTAATTCTCTCCATCCTAAACTAAATTTACTATATTCCAGCCACAAATGTAACAAAGACAAAAGATTTTAATATCAGCAAAATCCAAGTTTCGTAATATGCAAGAGTTACAATCCTATATGTTTATGATAGAAAATGTAGGAAAAAGCTTTGATATTGTGGTTAGAGTTCAGGAAATATATTTTCTTTTGAGGAAGCTCCATTAGGGACTGGATATAAGCCCTTCAAAGGAAGAGAGCTTTCATTTCTAGTTTGGCCAGTCATATTCTGGGATTTGAGAATACACTCAATGTTTTATAAGTGTTGTCGAGTCTGTAAAACTTATTATATGAAGTCTCTACCACCTTAGTCTGAACACTTGGACATTTCTAAGCATGATCCCTTAGTCCTTGAGTGATATATTTCACCCCTCTTGGTGTTAACCTTAGGGATCTAAGAGTATAGCAGTGGAAAAGACAGAGACCAATTTCTTTATCTAAATTGCTTCTCTACTAAGTGAATTTTGAATCACACTGTCTCCTGCCATTTCATCATGGTCAAGCAAATGTGCAGAGGTTAGAGGACTGATATACATGATGGATTGGTGAAGCATATGTCAGCCTCTGCTTTGACAGATAGGATCCAATCTGTGTTAGCCTCATGGGCTTACCTCATCTCTTATCCTGTCAGGTGTCACTTAGCACAGAATGTTTTCATGATCCTAAATTCCTTAAATTTTAGCATTTGTTTCAGTTATTTATTAGCATTTAAAATCGACTTCTATACATGACAGAAGTATACTTCTAAATGATTCTTTTAAAGTTAAGCTAATTAATTTTGATCCCGAGTTGAAATGAATAAGTAAAAGAAAATAGATTTCTCAGTAAACAAAGTTGCAAGATCAGAAGTATCATTTTTACTTATATGTAAATGGATATTTTATGTGCGTGTATCTTTCTGTACATATGTACTTACTTCTATTCCAAATTATTTGATTTTAAGTTAAACTTTTTCAGCATTTGCCTGTGAACATTTTGATCCATTATTTAATATAGTTCAGTTCAGTTCACATAGGGTAATCTTGTATTTAATTAACTCATTCATCTTTTTCCTACTTTAAAGTATTCAAAGGAAAGTATGGCCTGGGGAATGATTTTATTAAGACTTTTAAAGCCCTGCTGGCAGAATCCATGTGCTATTTCCTCTGTATTTTATATAAAGTAGTATGGATAGAAAGGAGTTTTCTATAACTTGTAGCCATTTTCCCCAGCAAGATAATAGGCCAAAGGATCAAATTCAGTTGAAGGAGGGAGGGAAAGGAAACGATGAAATGTGACAAAGATAGAGAGAGACACAGAGATAAAAAGAGACAGAAACAGAGACACAGGTATGTGTGCATGTGCATGTTTGTGTGTGTGATAAGATACACACAAATCACAAAAGCCTTGGTGAAGTTTTAAACTTTAATAAACTTTAATACCTCAAAATTACACTAAGGCTTTTGGGGCACCTTGTATAATTCACATACGTATATCCCATACATGTGTATGCATACTATATGTAGTCATATATTTCATCTACGTGTTATGCATGTATTACCTAATTCTCTCAAATACTGGTAATAGAAAACATTTAGTAGAAATAGCACTGAAATAGTGGTCAGAACTGAATTCAATTATTAACCATTGACTGGCTTTTAGTAGCTTTTCAGTTGTGTGTGAGTCTTCATGACCCCATTTGGGGTTTTCTTAGCAAAGATCCTAGAGTGGTTTGCTGTTTCCTTCTCTAGCTCATTTTATAGTTGAGGAAACTAAGACAAAGAAGGTTAAGCCTAGGGTCATACAACTAGTAATTGTATGAGGCCAGATTTGAACTCAGGAAGAGGAGTCTTCATGACTCCAGGCCTGGTACTCTACATACTGTTCTACCTAACTGCCCATTAACTAGCTTTGTCACCTTAATTGCTTTACCTCTTGGTTTTAGCTTCCATGTATGTAAAATGAGGGATTTGAATAGATTTTCTAAGCTGTGTTCAAGAAATGACTATAGGGTATTAGCCAGGGGAGGGGAACCTGTAATCTTTAGTCAAAGGGCCACACTTGAGGACCTAGAGGGCCACATATGGCAACACTTTCCCCACCCCTGGAACCCATCTCTCATACATAAAGCTCGGGGATTACATGGACCAAATTCAATGTTGGGGGTTTCTCATGCAAATTTCCCTACTTGGCTCCCCTAGGAACATCCAAATGTAGTTCCTACTTCCTTTCAAGTTATAAGAATTTGGCTCATGTCTGGGTCTCAAAAAAAAAAAAAAACTTAAGATGGGTCCTAATACACCACAGAAGTATTCAGGCTAACAATACATTGAATATAGGATGTAAAACAGTTTTATTTCTACTGAATGAAAATCCAAAGACAAAGAATGTAAACCTAAGCCTAGAGAGAGCCAAAGAAACATCTCTTTGGTTAAGACCATCTCCCTCAGAGACCCATTCAGAGGTCCAGGCTTGTAATACTACCCTAGAGTTCTGGCTCACTTACAAGTAGAAAGCCCACACATTTGCTAGACTAGACTCCTTTTCTACAAGATCTACCCAACACACATCACTCCAGGTATTAGTAAAATGCAAGTTTTTCTTCTTCTTCTCTACGTGTGTCTCTTTGGGGTTCCAAATAGCTGTTTCTTCTTGGTCCTGGAATTTCTCCTCTGGTAAAAGAAATAGTGTAACCCAACAACATGTCTTTTCTCTAGAACTCTTGGTCTAGGATTCTCTAAGAACTCTTCCTTTCTGTCCAAGAGGCTTGGTTACAAACATCCTCTGCTTATCCAAAATCTTTTCCATTACTTTCCCATCGTTTCTTCATTGTCACCTGTTAGAATTCTACAACTCATCACAGTGCAGGAAGTATTATTTACTGCTTCATGACCAGCTCAGTGATCTGCCATCTCTGAAGCCATATGGTTTCTGTCTCCAAATATGAGGGATCCTTACAAGCTTTCTGACATGGGACCAATGCCTGAGATTGGGCAGCTGGAATTTTTGGATCCATTCTAGCTCTGGCTTTCTCAGTGTCTCTTTGTTCATGCTGCTCCGTACCACCCTCTAAAAATGTAGTATTTTAAAAGATAGTCGAACATAACTTGATTCTTTTATAGATCCTATCATATTTATGTAAAATGAAGTTCCCTTTGTTAAAATGAACCAAAAGTTAAATAGTTAATCATTACCTTGGACAAAAAGACAGGGCATCCCAAATGTTTCAGTACATTTTTAAGCTATTAAAGTTTAAAATTCCATTAAAACTTTTGTATCAACCTGTATATGTAGCAGTATAATTCATAATTGAGGTTGTACCAAGGATAAACTTCTTGCCATAGCCCTACAGGAGTTATAGTCATAATATATTTTAAAAGGACTGATCAGAAGTATGATGCAGAGGTATGACACTGTTATGTCAAGAAGGTGTATGTTAATACTCAACTCTTGCACTTTTGTCTCCTCTGGTCTCACTGAGTGATTCTGAAATCAGAAAATATGATTCCTGGAGTGTTTAAGGGAGAGTGGAAGATGAGGTATGTTCAGTACTACTAGAGGTAGGCAGTCCTGAATTTCAAGAGGAGGAAATAGGGAGATTTTTCAAAGCATAGGCTCATGAGCTTGATGTCATTGCTGTAGTTTCTGTTTGTCTTTCATTCTCAGAAAGGTGATCTCTTGACTTGCAAGTGAATTGGATTTACATGAAGCAGGGCTGTGCAGACACACCATCCTTACTCTCTCCTCCAGAGCTATCTGGGTCCAGTGGCAAGACATAGATCAGGATGGCTGGAATGCCCAGGATACAGTGGGAGACCTTGGCCTTTTTAAGCTAAGTTCTTTCCCAGGTCTCAGGTTGACTGAGGCAACGGCCATTCAGTGATTTGAGGCTCGGTAAGAAATGAGGCAAAGAATGACCTCTTTTACCTAGTCAAAAAAAAAAAAGACAAAATCAATCTCAGAACTTGATGTAAAAAGAGAAAGTCTTTGCTTATAACTTCATCAGTGTACAGAGCTCCCCAGTGAGGAAGTTGCTTCTGCCAGTTCCAATCAGCAACAACTATGGAACTTACAGTGTCTGAGAGTTGCCTGGAGGCATTAAGAGCTTATGACATGCCCAGGAAGATCCAGGTGGTATATATCTGAGGGGAACCTTGAACCCAAGTTGCCTGGACTCTGAAGCTACTTTCTTTACTCTACCATACCATTTTTACTCTGAGATGACTTGAGATACTACAAAATCTTCTCAGTAATTTTCATAAATATTTGAATAAAAGTTTATCTAACCACAGTAGAAAAACAAAGTAAATTGTTTAATTGCTAAAAAAAGCACATGCAGCAGCATCTTTAATGTTATTTCCACCAATAAAATAATTTCATTTTCTGATACTGAACCATTTGATACTGCCAAGGATTTTGGTGCCAAGCATTTTGGGTCTTCATTAGTTGTTACTGCAGTACAAGCAGAAGCAGTTTTTAGGTTGCATATCTCCAGAGTTTGAGTCCTAAGATGATGACTGTGAAACCTATGCAGGAATTAGAACTGGAAATCTGAAGAGATGCTGTCACTTCCTAGCCTCTTGAAACTGGTCCTTTGGTGAGAAAATAGAAGCTGCTCAGCATAGGTGAGGTGAGTGTACAAGATAGAATCTGCTTGGATTTTAGCAAAGCATCGGACAATCAGGAACAATATCTTTGTGCAAAAAATGGCAAGATCTTGACTGGAGGTACATTTAGGTGTTTTAGAAGCTCCTAAAAACAAATAGTGTTGATTAATGGATTGATATTAACCTGGAGGAAGGACTGAAAGAGAATCGTATAGTTCAACATTTTATTGGTGAGTATGCAAATGCAAAGATATCATACTTATAAAATTTGGAGATGAACACTAAGTTAGGAAGATACATACTTAATAGCAGATTTGGTATCCAAAACAATAATAAGTTGAACATATTAAGACAAGTTACATAGGGAAAAACGTAAGGTTCTATGTTTGGGCTCAAAAAATAATTGAATGAATAAAAATAGGGTAAATGTGAATGGACAAATAGTTCATGAGAAACACAGCAGGGGTTTTTGATAGATTGTAAGATCGATATGAATCAAACGAGAAGCATATTTAGCTAGATTCATAATCTCATATAGGGATACTACTTCCACCCATGAAGATTTCAAAATATCTATACCTTCTCATATTGTGCAGTTCTTATGTGTGCCTTTCAAAAAAAAATCATCCAAAGGTTATCTACCCGACATGTTGGAGGCCTTTCTATGGTTTTTAATATTTTTGAGTCAATCAGTTGTCTAGCATTTATTAATGTTTACTATGTGCCAGGCACCATGCTATTGCTGTGGATCCAAACAAAGATAAAATTATGATCCTTGTCCTCCAAGAATTCACATCCCAGTGGAGGAGACAACTTGTGAAGAACTATGAGCATACAAATTAGATTTAGTGTAAGTGAGACATAGTCACAGAGGGAAGATGCCCCCAGGAGTAAGGGGAAAGATGTGTGTAGAGAAAGAACCCATAAAGGCCTCTTACAGAAGGAAGTGAGTCTTGATCTGAACCAGTCAGTGTAGACTTTAGTCTCTCAATCTGTGGATTCTCATTCATGCTATAATGATAGGCCCACCTCCTTTTCCAGTAGCATATCTCTTCCGTGATGCCTCCATGCCACCTTTCATGGCAGGACATCACTGATTATGTTACTGGCTTTTTACAACCACAATGGATCTTTCCATTGCTTCTAAATGGTGTGGAATTTTAAATTTTCCAATATCGTGGTGTTGCATAAATCACCAAAATATACTGGCAGAATATTGTCGTTAAAACCATGGGCTTTTGTGGTGAGAAAAAGCTTAACATCACTGCAAACCTTACATTGTTTCCTATATGTAATTCAGTCTGATCATCTTGTCACCCAAGCAACTTTTTGTTCAGCTTATTGCATACCATCAGTATTAGATTGGCCATCTAATCCAGTGAGTTCTCCATCCATCGGTAACTCATAATTTGAACTGCGCTTTTTCATTCACTTTGTTTTTCTACTTTTGTTGGTTAAGTGGATCTCTTTCAAATATTTAAATTTACTGAAGAAGCAAATAGTAAACTAAGTCACCTAAGGTCATAAAGCATTTGGAGAATCTTTCCATCCTTCTTCTGTATAAAAGGAATGTTTATTTCTTTATGTTTTATGGCTTGTTTGATGTTCAATGACCCAGTGAATATTATTACTCTTTTCCCATTTGTCACAGGATCATATGGTCTGCTATAGAAAATCATCTGAAAGCTGAAATCTCCTTTCCTCTCAAGGAGACACTAGCTAAATGCCTGCATATACCACTGCCAGAAAGATATTATATTTATGAGAAAGTATTGATGGTTGATAGTTAATTGCTGTTATCTTCTCAAACACTTTTTTAAAGTGTGTTTATGTGTGGTTTTGGAAAAGTACTGTCTGTAATTTTCCTGACATCTTGGAATCTTCACTTCTTTTAGATATCTTGAAAAATAGATCTCTGAGTGCTTTTAAATATGAATTAGTTTAGAATAGATTTTTTTCTGTATTTGGTCAGGTCCAACTGCTCATCCTGACTTAATCTTTAAGGGAGGAGAGAGAAAGAGGAGAATTGAAGTTATGGGTAAGGGAGAGACACCTGTGATTTTAGTGTTTTAGGGAACTCCCAAGTGAGGACATACCCTGGCTACCTTTTTTGAAGCGTAGAGAGTTGCCCAGGTAATGGTGTTGAACTCAAACAGAAACAGATCTCTGTGGGCTACATATTGAGTTAGAAAATTGCAAATTTACATTATCTATGTTGTATTGTAATTTTATTTATTTTGTTAAACATTTTCCAATTACATTTTAATCTGGTTCAGTCATACTCAGGAGTTTTCCTGCTAACACACAGGCAGTGATTGTCACCTTTGGAGCACCAAGAAGTTAAGTGACACGTCTAGAGTCACATAGCCAGCATTTGTCACAGGTGGGACTTTTACCCAGGTTTTCTAGCTCTCTTATCCATTATACTACACTGAGCCTTCTCCCGTGTGTGTGTGTGTGTGTGTGTGTGTGTGTGTGTGTGTCTTCATCTATATCTTTTGCTACCTTTTTGTCCTTATATCAATCATTTCAACCTCCCTTAACAAATTGAATGCTTTCTTGTGACAGAGAAAATAATTAAGCAAAAATATCTGATACAATAATAGAATCTGACAGTTCATCTCAAGTGCCTACTACAAATTGGGGGGCGAGGGTGGGGAGGTGGAGCATCCAGTCAAACAGGACTTTTCTCTGTTCATCTGTAATCCCTCTCCATGACATCACATTGGCTTTTCTATATTCCTAGAATGCAGTACATCCTTACTTCTGCCTCTTAAAATTCTGTGGTGTCCTTCAGGATCAAACTCGAAGTGCTATCTTCTACATGAAGCTTTTCCTGATACCTCCAGTTGCCAATTCCCCTTCCCCAATCGCCTATATTTAGTTTATATATCTTTATAAATGCTGTTTCCCTCAGATAGATCATAAGCTCTTGGAAAGTAGGCACTCTGTCTTTTTATCTCCAATATTGTGCTTGGAATATGTATGGTAGCCGCTTAATAAATATGTACTGATTGAGCCTATTCTCTGGAACTATATTTTTGTCCCCAGTTATTCAGTGTTCACCTTTCTTTTTGAAAAATTTTCACTATAGAGGGAGGGAGGGAGGGGAAAAGGAGAAAGTAATTAATTGAAAATAATTTAATTTTTAAGTATCTATAACATTAAAAAGTAGCCTTGGCTGCATCTTAAGGAAGGGCAGAGGATGAAGAATTGGTAGCAGCTTCCAGTACAAATGTTTGTGTCTTAGATGTATGTAAATTGAAATAGACAGATTGAAGATGCATGAGATAGGAAGGTCATGGAGGAGGGGAAGAATACTGGGATTAAGTCTATAGGTAGTAATGTTAACTTTGGCAAGGAGAAAGGACCACGTCATTCAGAAACTGATGATAGAGAGGATGAGTGAGATCTCTGTAGCAGTTTAGATGTCTGCAGGAAGAGAATTCAGTGAGCTCAAATTAAAAGTATGTGATTGCAGTCAAATGGAAGGCTGTGATCAGCTCTATAGTGACAGCATTGCAAGTGTTAGAGCTAAGCTCTTGCCCATCCTGCAATGGAAAGAAGTTATGAGGGGAGTGACTTTGTTGCAGAAAATAGAGGGACAATATTAAGGACCTGGTCTTCGGTCTTAGAATGTGCCCTTGGAAGATGTCACCTCTCAGAATATTAAAGAAGTCAATAAAGTTCTAGGTTCAGACTCTTAAGACCCAGTCCACATATCAGTTTCTGGCTTCCAGCTATTAGGAAAAGGGAAAGGAAGAGACAGAGAGAATGGGAGTGAAAATAGTAAGTTGCTATAGTCCTTCCCAACTCAAATTTTGTGAATCTAGTTCAAACACATAAATGAAAGAAATTAAGTTGATGGTATCTAGATAATTAACAGAACATTTGATATAATGATTTATGAAATCACACTTGCAGAATCCATTCATATTTGGTGTTGTTGCTTGGAATGGAAACTAGCTAAAGGGCTGCCAGAGAAGAGTAATGATAAATAGCAATGTGTTTGGAGACTATGCATGCCTTGGTGATCAGCTTTAGTTTTGATTATATTAATTCTCTTCATTTGGGATTTGAAATAGGAAGAAAGTAGTGTATAAATGAAGTTCAGTGATAAAGGCTGAATTAAAAAAAATTTGCAGATCTAAGCCTGCCAATATATTTAATACAAAATATTTAAAGATTAGAAATAAAAAACCGGGAAATAAGAGAGTGATTTTAACTCATCTGAAAGGGGATAATGTCATAAATTAATCTGGGGATTTAGGGAAATTAGAATTGATTTCTTCAGTTGAAGGAACAAAAGAAAATCTGATTAGGGTTAATATGTAGAAAGCATTATCATAAGGACTGCAAAGCTTTTAATTTTCCCCTTTTTAGACATTGATAAGACTTCTATGAGAACAAGATGCCATGTTGTTAAATAAAATCACATAGAAGAAGCAGTGAAATTTAAAAGTAGTTTGAAATTGGCTTAAGTTCTAAAGATTATTTTTGTTAAGTTACCAAGAAAATTATAGGCAAGACACTTGCTTTATTGATCCTAAAGAATTTGAGAAATAATATCACAGGAAACTAAATGGGGCACTGGGCATGGGGAGTGGGGTAAAACTAAATAAAACTATACTTAATGTTAAAATTATCTTTTATTGAATATTTTGAATCATCCAATCACTCACTGAACTTACCAAGGCTGTTTTGCGAGAATGATAAGCATCTCAAGATCATACAAGATAGTTGATAATTCTGCATTGCTTTCTAAGAATGACTAAGTTCCCTTATCCCCCGCTGCATCCATGGAAAGAAACATTTTGAAGTAAATGGAGTTGGGATTTTGGTAGGTTGTAGACTAAATATATTTAAAGCTAAATACAGCATAAATTAATCTAGGTTTTTTTTTTTGGTCTGAAAACTCAGGGATTGTGATAGACTGAAATCACAGTATGAATCAGCAGTGTAGTGTGGTGTCTAAAAGAAAAGTTAATGGAATGTCGGGCTTCATCGTTTCTAGGAATAGGAAGGTAGATAGTCCCATTGCACTCTGAACTCATCAGGCCTCAATTGGAATAGCATGTTAAATTTGGAATGCCATGGCTTAATGAAATTTGATAAGCTTAGAGTATACCTAATCCATCCTCACCCACTAAAGTGATTTTCCTAAAGCACAGGTTCAACCATGTCAGCTCCACTCCAGTGTTACCCTATCATCTCCAGGATCAACTACAAAATCCTTTGGCATCTAAAGTGCTTCTTAACATAGCTCTACCCTACCCTTTCCCCCAGCCCCCGACTTTTCAAGTTTTCATTTACCTTACTCCCTGCCATTTGCTCTTCAGTCCAGTGACACTGACTTCTTTACTGTTCTAAGAATAAGACACTCCATCTCTTGACTCCAGGCGTTTTCTCTGACTGTCCCCTATGCCTGGAATGTTCTCTTTTCTCATCTTTACCTCCAAGTTTTCTGGTTTCCTTCAAGGCCTAACTAAACCTCACCTTTTATAGGAAGGATTTACCAAGTCCTCTTAATTCTAATGTCTTCCCTTTTTTGTCATAGTCTGTTTTGGGTCTTTTTCTGTTTGGTATTTTATTTTCCCCCACTTACATGTAAAAGCAGTTTTTTTATTAAGATTTTTTATTTTTAGTTTACAATACTCGGTTCCACACAACTTTGAGTTCCAGATTTTGTTCCTCCCCTCCCCTGCTCCCTCCCCAAGACTGCATGGAATCCGATATATCTTCTACTCATAACTTCAGAAAACTTCAGCAGTTTTTGACATTTGTTTTTAAAACTTCGAGTTTCAAGTTCTCTACCTCCCTCCCAACCCTCCCTCCTTGAGAGGGCAAGCAATTCAAAAGAGGTTATACATGTGTAGTCATGCAAAATATTTTCATAAGAGTTATGTTGTGAAAGAAAACATAGACCATGAAACAAACCTCAAGAAAAATAAAGTAAAAACCATGTGCTTCAATATTTATTCAGACACAGTCGTTCTTTCTCTGGGGATGGATCACATTTTTCATACAAGTCCTTCGGAGTTGTCTTGGATCACTGTATCGCTGAAAATAGCTAAGTCATTCACAGCTGATCTTCTTACAGTATTGCCGTTACTTTGTACACAGTACATTGCACTTGCATCAGCTCATGAAAGTCTCTCCAGGTTTTTTCCAAGAACATCCTGCTCACTATTTCTTATATCATAATAATATTCCATCACAATCACATGCCACAATTTTGTTCAGCCATTCCCCAATTGATGGGCATCCCCTCAATTTCTAGTTCACGTAACTGTATAGTATCGTATTATATCCAAGTCCTTACACACACATATTCCCGCCAAAGCATGCTGGGCTTCCTGACAATGTGAGAGATACTTGCCTAACAACACTTGCTTGTTAAGAACTGTAGGTGGATTTGACCACTGTTTGGTTATAACTTGCATTGTGTTTGTTTATTTGGAAAATAATGTAATCACTATGATTTTAACTCTGCTGTACAAAGATGAAACATATATGAATTGTTTCTCAAAATTCTCTTCTTTCCTTATGCTTCCACTGCCCCCTTATTTTTATTTAATATTCCCTAATTGTACCCTAGGCAACTAGGGTCATTCCAGTGCCCTCCGGGGGTCAATATCATACACTCTGGGAACCTTATTAGACAACATAATTGGTATGAGATAGTACCTCAGAATTGTTTTAATTTGCTTTTCTCCAGCCAATAGATCATTTTTCCATGTAGCTACAGATAGCTTTGATTACTTTATCTGAAAATTGATTATTTTTTGATCGTTTATCAATTGGGAATGGCTCTTATTTTTATAAATTTGTCTCAGTTTCTATATGTTGAGAAATGAGAAACTTGCTTCAATTTTTTTTCAGTTACTATTGCTAACTGTTTTTCCCTCCATCCTACTTCCTTCTCTTCTCTCGATTCTTTTACCCTGTCTCTCCTCAAAAGTGTTTTGCTTCTCACTACCCCCTCCCCCAGTCTGCCCTCCCTTCTATACCACCCACCCCTTCTCTTATCCCCTTCTCCTCCTACTTTCCTGTAGGGTAAGATAGATTTCTGTACCCAACTGAGTGTGTATGTTATTTCTTCTTTGAGCCAATTCTTATGAGAGTAAGTTTCACTCACTCCTTTCCCCACCTCCCCCATCTTCCTTTCCATTGTAAAAGCTTTTTCTTGTCTCTTTTATGTGAGATAGTTTACTCCATTCTACCTCTCCTTTTCATCTTCTCCCAGGGCATTCCTCTTTCTCACTGCTTAATTTTTTTAGATACCATCTTTTCATAACCAACCCACACCTGTGTCCTCTGCCTATATATACTCCTTCTATCTGCCCTAATAATGAGAAAGTTCTCAAGAGTTATAAATATAATCTTCCCATCTAAGAATATAAACAGTTCAACCTTATTAAGTCATTTATGATTTCCCTTTTCTTTTTACCTTTTTATGCTTCTCTTGAGTCTTGCATTTGAAAATCAAATTTTGTATTCAGCTCTCGTCTTTTCATCAAGAATTCTTGAAAGTCTCCAATTTCATTAATGTTCATCTTTCCCCTAAAGGATTATACTCACTTTTGCTGGGTAGGTGATTCTTGGTTGTAATCTTACCTTCTTTCCCCTCCAGATATCATATTCCAAGCTTTTCGATCCTTTAACTTAGAAGCTGCTAAATCTTGTTTTATCCTGACTGTGGATCCACAATATTTGAATTGTTTCTTTCTGGCTGTTTGCAATATTTTCTCCGGAACTTGGCTATAATATTCCTGAGAGTTTTCATTTTTGGGATCTCTTTCAGGAGGTTATAGGTGGATTTTTTCAGTTTCTGTTTTACCCTTTGGGTCTAGGATTTCAGGACAGTTTTCCTTGATAATTTCTTAAAAGATGATCATGGCTTTCAGGTAGTCCATTAATTTTTAAATTATCTCTCTTGGATATATTTTACAGGTCAGTTATTTTTCCAATGAGATATTTCACATTGTCTTCTATTTTTTTCATTCTTCTACTTTTGTTTTCTTGACATCTCGTAGACTCATTAACTTCTACTTGCTCAATTATAGTTTTTAAGGAATTATTTTCTTCAGTGAGTTTTTGAACCTCCTTTTCCAATTGACCAATTCTACTCTTTAAGGAGTCTTTTTTTCAATGAATTTTTATCCCTCTTTTTTCATTTGGCCAATTCTGTTTTTCAGGGTATTATCCTCCTGATTTTTTTTTTTTGTACTTCTTTTACCATTTAGGCTAGTGTGTTCTTAAGGTGTTATTTTCTTCAGTATTTTTTGTGTCTCTTTTACCAAGCTGTTGACTTGTTTTCATGATTTTCTTGCATCACTCTCATTTCTCCTCCCAATTCTACTTCTCTTACTTGATTTTCGAAATCCTTTTTGAGCCCTTCCCATGGCCTGAGACCCATTCATATTTTTCTTGGAGGTTTTGGATGTTGGAGCTTTGGCTGTGTTTCTTCTTCTGAGTGTGTGTTTTGATCTTCCTTGTCACCATAGTAACTTTCTGTGGTGGAAATTTTTTCTGTTAATTCATATTTCTAGTCTATTTCCTGGCTTTTAACTCTTTATTAGTGGAGCTCTCTTTCTAGGGTAGAAGGTGCACTGTCCCGAGCTTCAGGGGTTTTGTGCAGCTGTTTTCAGAGATACTTCTAGGGACCTGTAAGTCTTCAGTTCTTTCAAGGTGATATAATCTAAAGAGATGTGTGTTTACTACTCTTCTGGCCTCTGCTCTAGTCTATGAGTGACCAGAAGCATTCTTCTGTGCCCTAGAACTGTGACTAGTGTCCCTGATCCACTGCAGCCCTCAAACTCTGGGGTGCTAGTGCTCCTCCTTGCCCTGGGACTGCCATCCGGGACTGCCACTGTAATCCGAATATGGGCAAAGCAACAGAATCCTGCTTCCAGTGCCCACTGAGATCTCTCTAATCTCCTTCTGATCAGTTGTTTACTGTCTTTGGCTGAGATGTCGTAATGCAGCTGCTGCTGTTGCTACAAATTCAGTGGCTCCCAAGGCCTGCTCCTGGTTTCCTGGTGCCTAGTCTGTGCTGGTAGAGCCTGTGCTGGACTGTGCTCCACTCACCCCAGTGCAACAAACTTTTCCTGGTAACCTTCTAGGGTGTCTTTGGCTGGAAAATCATTTCGTTCTGTTCTTTTTTGGGTTCTGCTGCTCCAGGAATTGCTTTATGGAATTATTTAAAGGTGTTCAGAGAGATTTTAGGGAGAGCTCTGGTGAGTCACTGCCTTTTCTCTGCCATCTTGACTCTGCCTCCCTTAGGAAGATTTTTCTTAAAGAAAATCTCCCCAATGCAATAATCCTATGTGTGTATATAGATATGATGTTGATATAGTAAAACATTTGACAATGGGAAATTAGGCAACCTCAGGACCGTGACGTGCACAATGCAAAGGGCTCGTGAAAGGCATGGACGAGGGTTGCTTGGGCCTTCCCAGGATGTTATGAGACTCTTAGCTCGTGTGCTCTGCACATACAGATGCCTTATAAACAGGAACCATGGTGTAGCAGACACAAAAGGGGCCTCTAGATTTATACTATAGAACAGAGCCATTAATCAGTATTGATTGTACCTTGGACAAACATTTTTTAGGAGGAAAGGGGGTACAAAGGTCAGTCCCACTTGGAGATTTAAGTTCACCAGGAGGGAAGGGCTCATCCCCCAGAGATTCCTGAAAGGACAGAGTGGTGCCCCACATTTCTTTAGAAGCATGAGACGATGCCTAAAAGCAGACTACTGGGCAGATGTGAAAGCATCTCCTGTCCCACATGTTGGAGCCTTGTGTGTTCACACACTTATGGTGGTGTGTCTTGTTCCAGGAAACTATACTGCTTTTACATATCCCATAGCTTATCCATATCAATAACTGTGAAAAGCTTTCAGTGACAGAATTTCAGCTTTCAGAGTGTAGAACACTAGCTGGAGTGACAAAACAAAAAAGCCATTCCAATCTTTTCTTTCTAGAGGAAAAACAACT
This sequence comes from Phalanger gymnotis, assembly GCA_028646595.1. Taxonomy (NCBI): domain Eukaryota; kingdom Metazoa; phylum Chordata; class Mammalia; order Diprotodontia; family Phalangeridae; genus Phalanger; species Phalanger gymnotis. The sequence continues at coordinate 101,890,423 of CM053623.1, forward strand.
TGTTTTTCAATAAGTAGTAAGTAGTCTTTTTATGATTGCCACTTTATACTTTAATTTGACATCTATAAATGCCAGACTTCTTTCTCCATAACTTTTTTGTTGTTCTTAGATTTTGTTATTAGTTTGTCTAGTTATCTAAAGGTAACCTCTTAGTATTTGTATAGCTATGGCACTAAATCAGTAAATTAATTTAGATAATTTTTTACTGTTGGTACAACCCATGAATAATGCTTACCTACCCAGGTATTTTCCTTCCTTTGATTTTAAAAAGTTTTTGGATTTATATTCATATACATCTTGAGTGTAGCTTTGTAGGTTAACTTCCAAATGCTTTATGAATTCTCTATTTTGAATAAAATTTCTTTTTATATGTACTATTAGATTTTGTTAGTGATACAGAAAGATTGATAGATTGTGAGTATATTTTACATTTTATTGAAATGTTTTGATTTTTTCATGGAATATATAGGATTTTCTAAGTAAACCATCATATTATTTTATTCGTTTGAGAAAGCATAATATAGTGCAAAGAATACTGGATTTTGAACGAGAAAACTGAGATTTAAATCCCACCTTAACCACCTGGGTGAAATTAGACATTTGTTTATATAAAAACAGTTATACTTATTTCTTTTTTGTTTCCTCTAAATTCTTTTTTTTTAATTTATTTTTGACATGTTTGGTTTTCAGCATTGATTTTCACAGGTGTTTGAATTACAAATTTTCTCCCCATTTCCTCCCCCCCCAACTCCAAGATGGCGTACATTCTGGTTGCCCTGTTCCCCAGTC
>CM053623.1:101891711-101916500 GCA_028646595.1 Phalanger gymnotis
GGGGGGGGGAGGAAATGGGGAGAAAATTTGTAATTCAAACGCCTGTGAAAATCAATGCTGAAAACCAAACATGTCAAAAATAAATTAAAAAAAAAGAGTCTTTAAAAAAAAATAAAAAAAAAATTTTGGCTCCTCCTTTTAGTTTTAGTTTCTTCAGTAACACTTATTTTCCCCCACCCATAACAAAAGCAGGAAAATTGACATTTACTGAGTTCCTTAAAGTTTGCAAATCACTTAAAATGCTTTTATTATCTTTGAGCCTAACAAATACCCTGTGAAAGGAGGTGTTATAAATGCTGTCATTTGCATTTTACAGATAAGGAAGCTGAGGTTTAAAGGAGTTGTGACTTAACCACATTTACATGGCTGACAAGTGACAAGAGGCAAGATATTTCATATTCCCAACTCTCACAATAGTTAGTACTCATGTAGATATCTACATAGTGTTTATGTTTAAATGTCTGTTACTTATTTTAATCCATGTACTAGTGTTTATTGAGCCTCTTGCGGTAAGAACATTGTAAGCTCCTACATATCATTGAGTTGTAATTTTTCACTTTATCTAGTACAGAACTCTTTCCACATTAGGTGCTCAGTGTCTCTCATTTGTTGATTTGTTGAAATTTTATGTTATGTTTCTTAAAATTTCATTTAAGAGAATTATAGTTTAAAAAGTATTTTATTAATCCTGGGCCTTTTTCTCCTCCTAGAACAGTCATTATTTAGTCATTAAAAAGATACTCTGTTTTGCATTTACTTCTTGCCTTTTGAAATTTGATCTCTGTTTAATTTTGATAATTTAGTATAGATAATGGTAGATTGCTAACCATTGTTGGTGAGAGCAGCCTAGGTATACATTACTATCTATGCTGTGTTTTGGAATTTCAGACTCAGGCCAGATTGTTCAGGAGAGAAACATTTTAGTTACATCAAGCTTGTACTTTCTTCGGTCTTGATTTGCTCCAAAATACACCACCTGTGACATGTTTTAGAAACATAGTTGGGCCAGCTAGGTGGCGCAGTGACTAGAGCACTGGCCCTGGATTCAGGGGGACCTGAGTTCAAATGTGGCCTCAGACACTTGACACACTTGCTAGCTGTGTGACCTTGGGCAAGTCACTTAACCCCAATTGCCTTGCCTTCCCCCCTCCAAAAATAAATAAATAAATAGAAACATAGTTGATGCAGAACGACTTTGTAGTAAGCGTGAATTATTTATATATCTAAGAAAATTTGAATTGAGATAGTTTTTTTCTTAGTTTGAATTTGGTAAACATTTATTAAGCTTCTACTATGTTCAAATAAGATACTAAAGACTGGGGTTGCAATGGATATAAAACACAGACCCTTTTCTCAGATGTTTGTAATATAATGGGAGACAAATAAGTATAATGTATTATGGATATGTACCAAGAAGCCCAGACAAATTGCTATGAGAAATTAGAGGCAGGAGAGAATTTTTTTAAAAAAATCTGGAGCTGACAGGAAAGACTCCGTAGAGGAATTGTCACTTTACCTTGGTATAGAAAACATCTAACAGTTTCCTTAGAACTATACATCAGTGTTCATTGGCCTAGTCCACATGTTCTCACCAACTTTGTCAGTCAATGCTGGATTTAAAGGAAACAGTTCTAATTAAAACTATTTGGCTTTGAAGTTTACTTTTGTACCGAAAGTTGTGCCTACAATTCTTGCTAATTTATTGGTTGTATTGTCAGATTATGATTGTTTTCACACATAATTCACCATCCACCATTGCCAGTAGAAGGCAGAGAAGTTTCAGCATCACACAATTATAGATTTGGAAGGATCCTCAGGAATCATCAATGTCCAACAATATTCCCAGTAACACAACTGACAAGTAGTCATGCAACATTTGCTTGAAATTGTCAAGGAATTCACTCCACCTGTTGGGAAAGTCAGACCTGTCAGTTGGATTTGAATGGCTGTAGGTCAAAAGTTAAGAGACCCAACTAAAGCAAAGAAGCCTATCAACTTGCCAAGGAATCTGCTCTTAACTGATGGCAGGTTCATCCTGGGGTACAAATTTGTTTTTTTCAGCCTTTCAAGCCCACTTAAAGTGTACAGCTAGTCAGTAATATTCTGCGACTACTTTGGATGGATAGGTAAAGTATATCACAGGAGTTAAAGAGAAAGAAGGAATGGATAAAAGGGAAGCATCTGGAATTCAGCTGGCAGGATTTCTTATCAGAAACGGAAAACATTGCCTGCTCAAGGGCAGGAAACATGGGGAAGAGACAAAATACATTTAATTTGTGAAATAAGTCCTTTTAAATGAAACTGTAGGGTCTCCGATCAGCAAATAGTTCTAGCAATGGATGAGGTAATCTGCTTTTCCATACCCTTGCATGCTTTGCTATTTATTTATTTTTATTACCCCTTACTTGCCACTACTAGGGCATGAGGTGATTGGAGAATTTCTATATAGTTAGAACCTCAAGATATTGGAGAATTATTATGGTCCATATATTTTACTCGCAAGATCTACTTTTAGGAAAGATCCTCCCATCTCTAATGGCATTCCTTTCTGTTTTTAGATAGCTCGAATTGTTGGGAAGTTTTCCCTCCAAGTCTAAGCATCTCTTTTCAACTTTCCCTCATTGTAAATTACTGTAATTCCTGGGACCAAAAAGAACAAATTTAATCCCTGTTCCATATCATAGGCTTTTTAAAGTACTTGAAGATAGACAATATCACCTCTAACCTTCCCTCCAGTTTTCTCTTCTCCAGCCTAACCATTCCTATTTCCGTCAACTATTTTTTACACAGTATGAAATTCTGGTCCTTCACAATTCAATATTGCACATTCTGAACATTCATCAGCTTTTTAATGTACTTTTTCCAATATAGTATCCAGAATCAGCATACTACTCCATATGCGGTCTGAACAGGACAGAGTACAGAGGGACTGTCTTTTTCTTATTCATGGATGTTTTTCTAATATCACCTAAGATTTCATTATCTTTTTTACTTGAGACATCCCAGTGCCGACTCATAGCTTGTAAATGACTACAACTCCAGAATTGGGGTACAAATAAATCCTAGGAATATTATTTCATTGGTATAAGGAACTCCCAGGTGAGAAAAATCCTTCTGCAAAGGTAGTTGGCATCTTCTCTACTAATAATTTCAGAGAGATGGCCTAGAGCTCTGAGTGGTTAAATGATTTATCCAGCCTCTCAGAGTCAAGACTTGAACCCTGATCTTCTTAGATTCAAGGCTGATTATTAATCCACTTCACCACACTTTCTCTCCTAAAAACAAAAAGTAAACATACTGTTTTTTAAATGATGTTTAGTTATTCTTCTCCATCTTGTATTTATAAGATGTACATTTGAACCCAACCATAAGATTTTTAACTCATCGTCATTAAATTTCATCTCAATAGATTCAGCCAAATATTCCAGTCTATCAGTGTCTTTTTTCACACCCTGACTTTGTCACTCATTTTATCAGTCATCCCTCCTTACTCTGCCTCATTTGTAAATTTGATGCCTATATCGTTGTCTCTGAACAAAAAAGGACCACATGACTGAGCACTGATCCCTGAGACATTCCACCACTGTAGACTTTTTTCCATGATGAAATTAAACAATTACTATCTACTTTTTGAGTTGGGTCATTCAATCAGTTCCAAATCTAGCTAATACTAAATTTGTCAATCTCGTATCTCCCCATCTTTTCCATAAGAATAGCATTAGGCATCTTATCAAATGCTTGGATGAATTTTCATAAATTGCTGTTGTCCAAAAAAAAAAAAGGAAATATTAGTTTGGCTTGAAATGTTCTTCATGAAGAAGTCATGTTGGTCCTTCATGATCACTACTTCCTTTTCTAGATATTTACTAACAATTTCTCTGATAATACATTATAAAATTTCCCCAGGAATTGAAGTCAGCTAACTGGCCTATTATTTTTACATTTCATAAAAATTGTAATTGTTTTCCCTTCACCATTTGGGCAGTACTTCCTCCTATTCCCTACTCACAAATATCACTGGCAGCAATCATATCTGCCATTTAATTGAATACCCAAGTATTTCTTATTCTGTTAAAGGTGATTTCAATTCAAGGACATCCAAGTACCCTTTTGTTGTCTCCTTGCTAATCTTGGGCATCAATGCCCTCTTAGCCATTCTTGGCAGACAAAACAGAGGAAAAAATAAGATCTAAGTAGCTTTTTCCTCTTTCTTTTATCAGTTAGCACCACACTATCCAATAAGATTTAAGAAGAAAGCACAAGGTCAAGAGAAAGATGAGGGTATTCAAAACAAATGTATTCCAATCAGGAATCCATAGGAAAGGCATGAAAAATAAACAGTTGTGCACTACCACTGTGTTTCAGTGATTCAGTCTCAAAACAAACAAACAGGCTTCTAACATTGAGAGGATTTTCTCATTTAATCCTGGAAATTTGAGAGCAAAAAAAGTTTAAGAAATTTATTCATATGTAAAATAGAGGAAGGCAGCATGGTGATACTGTAGACTAAATGACCTCTAGAACTTTTTTTTTCTTTTTTCTGATATTGATTATATGACTTAGTTTGGGGAGATAGGAAATGAGAGAGAGAACTACAAAGAGCTTGTTTCTAGAATTTAACATTAACATTGAACATTAAAAAAATAGTCTTGGCTTTTATGGACCAGATCACTGGACCTCAGGGGACAGTCCTTGAAGCTTCAAGGAGATAATTTTGGTAGAAATAAATAGAAGTATGAGGAGGCAGAGCCAAGATAGCAGAATAAAGGCAGGGACTTGCCTGAGCTCTCCCCGCAAGTCTCTCCAAATACCTTCAAATGATGACTCTAAACAAATTCTAGAGTGTCAGAACACACAGAAAGACAGAGTGAAACAGTTTTTCAGACCAAGACAAATTAGGTTGGCAGAAAACATCTGTTGCACCAGAGAGAGAGAAAAGTGTAGTCTAGCTCAGGCTGCTCCAGCATAGATTTAGACCTAGCAAAACAGGAGCAGACCTTAGGGTGACTGAACCAGTGGCAGCAGTGGCTTTTTCCAGACCTCTCAGCCCACAGGTGCCCAAGACAACTTAGAAGATTGTGTTGTGCAGGGGTTAGAGTGAAGCACAGTCCAGTGCAGGCCATGCCAGCACAGCCCCTGCCCTAGCAAACCAGGAGCAGCCCTTGGGAGCAATTGAATCAGCAGAACGAGCAGCTGCTTCCGAAGTTCTCAGCCAGCAGACAGTGAAGGGGTAAAACAACTGGTCAGGAGATTACATGGGTCTCTTTGCTGAGGCAGGACTCTGTTGCTTTGCCCATACTCAAATTTGAACTGCAGTCCTAGGAGGCAGCCCTAGGGCAAACAGGAGCTCTAGTACACCAGAGCTTTCAGCCACAGTGGAGGCAGGGACCCTTGTCACAGGTCCAGGGCAGAAATGAATGCTTGTGGTTGCTCACAGACCAAAGCATAGGCCAGGAGAGTAGTAAACACCTTTCCTCAGATCACATCACCTTGGAAGAACTGAAAATTTACAGGTCCTTAGAAGTAACTCTGAAAACAGCTACACAAAACACCTGGCATTGGGACAGTGCGCCCTCCACCCTAGAAGCAGAACCCTACTTTAACGAAGAATAAAAAGTCAAGTTACAGGCTGGAAATATGAGCAAACAACAGAAAAAAGAAATTCTCACCATAGAAAGTTACTATGGTAACAAGGAAGTTCAAAACACACACTCAGAAGAAGATTACAAAATCAAAGCTCCAATGTCCAAAGCCTCCAAGAAAACTAGTAATTGACCATGGAGGAGCTCAAAAAGCATTTTAGAAATCAGATAAGAGAGGTAGAGGAAAAACTGGGAAGAGAAATGAGAGTGATGGAAGAAAAGCATGAAAAAGTCAACAGCTTTGTAAAGGAGATGCGAAAAAACAATGAAGAAAATAACATCTTATAAAACAGACTAGGCCAAATGGTAAAAGAGGTTCAGAAAGTCAATAAGGAGAAGAATGCATTGAAAAGCATAATTGACTAAATGGAAAAGGAGATCCAAAAGGTAACTCAAGAAAATAATTCCTCAAAAATTAGAATGGAGCAAATGGAAGTTAATGACTTTATGAAAAATCAAGAAACAATAAAACAAACCCAAAATAATGAAAAAAAATTAGAAGATAGTGTGAAATATGTCATTGGATAAGCAACTGACCTAGAAAATAGATCCAAGAGAGATAATTTAAAAATTATTGAACTTCCTGCAAGCCATGATCAAATAAGACCCTAGATATAATCTTTCAAGGAATTATCTATGGAAACTTCTAGACAAAGGTAAAATAGAAATTGAAAGTATCCACCAATTACCTCCTAAAAGAGATCCCAAAATGAACACACCCAGGAATATTTTGGCAAATTCCAGAGCTCCCAGATTGAGGAGAAAATATGAAACAATTCAAGTATTGTGGATCCACAGTCAGGATAACACGAGATTTAGCAGTTTAAGTTAAAGGATGGAAAGGCTTGGAATATGATATCTGGAGGGCAAAGGAGCTAGGATTGCAAACAAGAATCACCTACCCGATAAAACTGAGTATAATCCTTCAGGGGAAAAATTCAAGCATTCTTGATGAAAAGACCAGAGATGAATAGAAAATTTGATTTTCAAATACAAGACTCAAGAGAAGCATAAAAAGGTAAACAGGAAAAGGAAATCATAAGTATTAATAAGGTTAAACTGTTTACATTCCTACATGGAAAGATGACACTTATAACTAACTCTTAAGAACTTTCTCATTATTAGGGCAGATAGAAGGAATATATTATATAGACAGAGGACACAGGTGAATATGAAGGGATGGTATCTAAAAAATAAAATTAGAGGGTAAAAGAGGAATGTACTGGGAGAAAGGGAAAGGTAGAATGGGATAAATTATCATGTAAAAGAGGCAAGAAAAAGCTTTTACAGTTGGAGAGGAAGATGGGGGAGGGGGAGGAGGAGTGAGTGAACCTTACTCTCATCAGAGTTGGTTCAAATAGGAAATAACGTACACACTCAGTTGGGTATAGACATCTGTCCTACCCAATAGATATGAACAGTTTTCCGATGAAGTAATCAGAGCTGTCATTGGCCCTATGAAAAATGCTCCAACTCACTATTGATTGGAGAAATGCAGATTGAAACAATTCTGAGTTACTACCTCCTACTATGAGATTGGCTAATAGGACAGAAAAGGAAAATGACAAATGGTGCAGATGTGGGGAAAAAATGATCACCAGGCACCTAATACAGCCAAATCTGTTGACTCAAACCTTCTCTATCTTGTCTCAGGGATGCAGCTACAGCTGTGGATCCTGGCACTGAGCTTGGCAGAACTTCTGAAGGCCTTTTGTATAATTTTTGTGAAAGCATTTTCACATCCATTATTTCATTTGGTCCTTACAACAACAGCAATAATAATAGCTGACATTTATGTAATACTTTGAGGTTTATAAAGCACTTTACATACATTATATCCTTTGAGCCTCGCAAAACCCTATAAGATAGGTGCTATTTTTATGCCCATATTACAGATTGAGAAACCAGTCCTCAGTGAAATGACTTGCTCATATTCACAATGTTGTCAAGTATCTGAAACAGAATTCAAACCCACATCTTTGTGACTACAAGTGGAATGCTCTATTTTTTCTCTCAAAAAATCCTATGACATGAGTAGAGGCCAAATAGTGTCTTCTTTTTTACTGAGGAGGAAATTAAGTTGAGATAAATTGAGTTGTCTAGGTTCACGTAGGCTTGTTAGAATCTAAGTCTTCTCTAGAGCTTAGTTCTCTTGATTCTTGACCCAGGGCTTTTTCAACTAGTTCCTGCTACAGCTCACATACAAGAATTTCAAGAGAATTTACATAAATTAATGGGTGATAGCTGATGCATGAGGAGTCATTGGGGATATGTGGAGTAAGAGTATATTTTTTAAGTTTTTGAGGACACCATCATATTGGGAAAGTAATGTGTTTTTCCCAAAAACATAATTTGTTGTCACTGCCAGAGACAGTAAATTGGATGAGAAGGATCATTTGACTGACCCAGAATGTCATTTCTTATCAGGAAATTAAAGAGAATTTCCCTCTTCAGTGTTTGAGGTGGGTAGAAATTTTAATAAAATGAGATTATCGCCTTAGGTAGTTCTAGAATTCTAAAAACATGCCACAAGAAATCCAACTTAGAAAATGAAGAGACATAATTGGCACAGTGAGGTAGAAATGTTAAGTCTTTTTTTTTTTAATTTTGACTTGCAGTACAATTTAATTATTTGAACCAAGCACCTAAAGTTAAGATACAAATTCTTGAGTAAGTATCTGTAGTTTCCATTTAGTCCAACAAAGAGTGATTTTCCCAAAGTCATTAGAAGGTATCATGGTAGAATTTCAGAGAACAAGTAGTCATTACTGATAATTGGTCTTAGCCTAGAAATAAATCATTTAGACTCAAGTCTACAAATAGGATAACTGTAGTTATCGCTTAAGAGATTGCACACGAATGAAACCAAGCACATCCCTCACATTAATGAGCAAGAAAGGTAGCAGCTTTATAGGTCATATGATGCCTTTCGTTTTTCAGATTCCTTGTTTTACATGACTTCAATCTGTAAACTCCTAAGACATACAATGAATAAAATAACAAGCCATTAACGTTTCACTTATCAAATAGTTAGCCTATGGAGGGTTGTTGATTTGATCATTTCTACTACTCAATAGTACAATGTTCACAGACTTTTCTAAGATCATTTGTTTTCTGGATACCTAGGTAATATGTTTAGATGAAATTAAAAATGCTAACCTTTAAAAAAAAAGTTCCTCTAATTACCTCATTTCCTTATGCTTTCTTTGTTTCTTGGATAGCGAGAGGGTAGGGCTATAGGGTACTTAGCTACCTTTCCCATAATAACCTCAAAGGGAGGGGTAGCCTAGGGGCCTCAAATCTTGACCTCTGTATGAGAGTTGGGGAGACATTTCCCCTCAAAATTCTCTCTGCTAAGAGGTATGTGGCATTTGGAGAAGATTTGGTTTCTTGGCAGCTCACAATTTTGGTATTTGTAGTTATTCTACTATAAAAAAGCCACAAGTTTCAAAGTTGCATGAAAAATTTGAGAGGAGAAAAGGCTTTTGGTTAGGGAAACTGGGGAAAGCTTTATGGAAAGTGTGTCACCCAAGTTGGTACTTGAGGGAATATGGCTATTTCAAAATACAGAGAGAGAATGTCTTTCATTCTGAGCGTAGAGAATGGTGAGCAAAGGAATGGAGAGAAGAAAAGATCAGTGGGGCATAGTAGTGCAATTTGGCTGGAAGGTTGAACTCGTTAGATATCTGATATAAGTTTCAAATAGACATTGGAGAAAGTTTTTGAATCCTTTCAGTTCCATGATGAAGAGTTCATAATTCTTTAGTAGGCAATTAGGAACCACCGAATATTTTTGAGCAGAGAACTAGTCTGTTCAGGTCATTATGTTAGAAAGATTATGTAAGCAGTCTTATGGAAGATAAAATGGAATGGAGAGGCAACAATGTCAAAAGCTAGTTAAACTATTATCAGGCAATCCAGGAAACTGTGTAGTATGCCTGAAGTAGAATTGTAATGGAGAGTACAATGGTGAGAGAGGATCAGAGTTAATTATAGTTTAGACAATTACTAGATATTATATGATGCATAAGTGGGTTTTTCAAAAGTGGGAAACTTTCAAGACCCTATTACTTTAACTCTTTTAGGCTTGTTCTCAAATTGCAAGCAAATGTCTTGCTTAGGAGTAGTATGTTTCCCTTAAGATGATGTTGTATGGGCTTAGGACAACCATACGCATTTCCATGCTTTTTTCATTGACCAATCTCTTTATTCCACAAAGAGATTAGTGCCTGCAGTGGAGAAAATATTAAAAATGACTTAGAATGTGAGAACTAAGGATCACAACAATAAACAGCATACAATCAAGAAGAAAAGGTGAAGTATCCATGTTAGAAATACACATACGTGAAATAATTTGATTATGAAGACAGCTTAAGTACTTTGAAAAGAACCATAAATTGAGAACATTAAAAGAAAGTGAGTAATTTGGACATCTCTTACATTCAAGGCTAGATGACCCTTCTAAACAAATCTGAGAAATTTTCTCTTCAAGATAAGGCCATCTGGTATAAGGTAGCTAACATCTTACACTGTTTAATGTTAAAGTTCTCTTAGGGATAGAAAGATAATGAAGGAAAATGATTAGATTAATAGATAAGACATGTGGGATATTGAGGCTACCTGAGGTTTGAGCTACCTAAGGATGCCGGAATTTTCAGATTGCCATGATTAGTCACTTCCCTCTGGCTTTAACTCCTTTCCAGTTTACCATCATTTTGGACCTCTATTGTTAGCATGCTGCAAGGTTTGTGGGGAAAAATAAGAAACACAAAAATCGTACTACATGTTTATGTGTGTATGTTATTATCTATGTAGTAAAATTATATATATATATATATATATATATAGTAAAATAATTGTGGTTATTTATATATGTGGACATATATCTATATATCTATATCTACATACAAATATCTCTGTCCTTCTGTCTGTCTACCTATATGGTATAACTGCCATGCCTGGAATTATTTTCTCCTCTTCTCTGTCTCCTAGCTTCCTTGATCCTCCTTAATGCCAGTTCATTCACTCTGTTAATTATCTCTAATTTATCTTATATGTATCTTATTCCTACATAGTTTCTTGAAAATTGTCTTTCCCAATAGATTGTGAGCAAGGGGCAGTTTTGTTTGTTTGACGTTGTTTGTATTTCTCCTCATAGCCTCTCGTCTTAGCACAAGGCCTGGAACATAGTAGATGTGACTGACTGACCTATGGTTAATATTGTTTGGAAAATGGCCACATTAGCATCTGACTAATGTTAAGTATTCAAATAGAGAAGGAAATAGCAAACCACTCTGCCACCATCCTTGCCAAGAAAACCCCAAATAGGGTTGAACATGATTGAACAACAATGAAAATGTATTCAAAAAGAAAATATATTTTAACATCATAGGGAGGACAATGGATATATGCTTCAAATAAACAAATATTAATAATAGGCAACATTTATATAATAACTTAAGACTTTTCCAAATATTTTACAGATTTTATTTAATCTTTATGACCAACTTATGGTATAAGAGCTTTTGTTATTATTATTTCCATTTTAAAGATGAGGAAACTGAGGCTGAGAGATAAGTTACTTTCTTAGGGTCACAAAGCTACTTAAATATCCAAGGCAGGATTCAAACCTAAGTCTTTCTTACTCCAGTCCTAATGCTGTATTTACGAGGTAACTAAGATATGTCAAAAGGAATGAGTAGATGGTCGTTCTTAGAAAATTCTTAAGAAACCACAAAGAAATCGCAATTGGCATGGTGTTTCCTGGAAAACAGCGTAAAAGAGGTTTGCTCATTATTTTACACACAGAATCAAAGAATCCCAGAAGAGATTTTAGAATCCCTTTTACAATATGACAGCCAATTCATACTGTATTTTTTTCCTCTCTGAAAGGAATGCACTGCTTCCTAAGACAGCCTGGTCTACTTTTGGACAACTTTCCTAGGCAGGAAATCTTTCCTTATATCTGGTTGAAAACTGCTTCTCTGCAAACTCTGTCCACTGCTCCTCCCATCCTCTAGGGTCAAGCAGAACAGGCCTAGTCTTTCTTCAAACATGTGACTGCTCTCATGTGCCCTCTACTCCCCTCTTAGTCATCCCTCCTTCAGGTTTAACATTTTTGGTCCCTTCATCCTTCCCTCTTACTGCAAAATTTACAGCATCCTACCATCCCAGTCATTCTCCCTTGGATATACCCCAACTTATGTTCTTCCTAAAATGTGGCAACTAAAGCTGAGCATGATACTCCAGTGTGTTCTGGCCAGAGAAGATTGAAAAAGGATAGTTATCTCCTTTGTTTTGGATATTGTGTGTCCGTGAGTGCACCAGTGGCATAATCTTTTTTTGGCTGCTGTGTGGCACTGTGTCAGCCAGCAAGTATTTGATTTCCTTGCCAAACAGAAAGCTGTAGTGATCAAGGCCCACACCAGTTTAATATGTAAACTCATCTGTAAAATCCTACCCATGAGGTTATAAACAGTATCACTTTGAGAATGCTGAGCATCAGGGTTGGGGTAAAAGAAGCTTACCAAAATCTTGTTAAGAAATCCAACTGAAGAATGCCCTACCACATGAATGTAAGGATTTTACTGGAGGGGGGAAAAGAAATGGATGAGAAAGAGAAAAGATCTCTAAAGATGTTTATAATAAACTATGCTCTCTATCAATGACAAAATGTAGTTATCATAGTTGGACTCAGACTTGACCATCCTTTATTTGTTGTATGAAGAAGTAGAAATGGGTTTGAAGAAAAAAGAAAAGGAAGAACAACCAGATCAGACCAAGAATCCACAAAGCAGTTAAATACTAGATACTAGTTCTGAAAACATTGAAGGATCAATGCTCAAGTCTTTTAAAAGACAAGATAATAAAGCTTTTTTAAGAAAGCATAATAACTTCTACTTTCCTCCTCCAAATACAAATGATTGACTAAATATCAATAAGGGGAAGGAATAAACATTTATGTGCCTGCTTGATGCTGGGCACTATACTAAGCACTTGACAGATAATGTCTCATTTGATCTTCATAGCTATCCTGTGAGGTAGGTGCTATTATATTGTCACATTTTACAGTAGAAGAAACCAAGACTTGCCCATGATTATGCAGCTAATAAGTGTCTGAGGCTGGTGGTATATTTGAACTCATGCCTTTCTGCCTCTAGGACTAGCACTCTAACCACCATGCCACCTAGCTGCCTTTCAGTAACTACTGCTTGACCATATGCCTCTTTTGCTATTTCTAGAAATTTTATGAGAACTCTCTATCAACCTACATGTATAATAAGGACATCTTTGATGAAGATTCAAGAAGGGCACAGGCTTGTTACTGCAAATGATATTCTTCAGCAAACCACCCTTACAGTCACACAATTGACTGCAAAGTATAGAGAATATAAGATCTCACTGGGATTGCTGTTGTTGTTTTTACTATTAAAATATTATTTGGTCAAGCAAACTTTTACCTTAAAGGCTCTCTGGCTCTCTCTCCAATGGATGTAAAAAGTCAGTTGGCAATAAGCATTTTATGAAGTGCATAGTATGTACCAGACAATGTGATAAGCACTGAGGAATACAAAGAAGGATAAAAGACAGTCTCTACACTCAAGGAGTTGAAAGATATTCCTTGAAAGATATAAAAGAAACAAGTTTTTGACCCTCTGATTATTAATATCAAATGAGGTATAAAACAGGAGGTTATATCCTCAGTAAAAAGATTTGATAACCATAATGGAGATGTATAGAGTTCAGATGGAAGAGGAATTCTCTACAGACAAGTCCTTTGAAAGTTCCTAATGGCTGATGACATTTTGTTGATTGTATCAAACATAAAATATTGCCGATCTTATTAAATGAGATCCATAATCACTCAAAATCACTCATAATCACCTACCTGCCCAGGTGAGGAAAACAAACAAACAAGCAAAAAAGGAATGAAGATTGTGTAATGTCCAGGTTCTGGACCAATGAAACCGGGCTCTCAGTGCTTGTATCTTGAACATAGACTGCAAATAGACAATGAGTTGGTTGCAGAGTTGATTAGGAAAAAAAAGTGGCTTAGATTTTAATTTAGATAGATTTTAATCAGTCAACCAATCAGCCAGCATTTATTAATTGCCTACCATGTGCCAGACATTTTGGTGGGTTGTAGGAATCTAAGTACAAAGAATGGAAATATGTCTATTTGCAATGAGTTTGGTTTCTTACAAAAAAAAAAGTAAAAGGATACAATCCCTTCAGTGTCCTCCAACTTATCGCTGTAATAAAGTCCTATCGTTTTTAAACAGAAGTATTCTTCTGAGAGATACTGAATAGCTGTAAGTCTTGGAATAACCTAGTCTTCAAACGACCAAACTTGAAGTCAGCCAAAGTGCAGTGGAGAGGCACATGGTGAGTGTAAAGCAGGCTACAGCATGGTACAAATTAAAAACTGTGCAAGAGGAATTGAGTAAAGGATGTCATTAAAGAGATGCATGTTGAGGGAAAAAAACACAAAGAAAGCCCCTGCTATTCCTTAGCATGAATAAGGGATACTAGAGACTAGGTGGAGGAAGTATTGTGCAGTGGAAAGGGTGCTGCATTTGGAATGAAAGGACCTGAGTTCAAGTGTTCATCCTGAAAATTACTATATGCATGATCTTGGGCAACTCACTAATGCTCATTTTCCTCTAAGATGACTGCCAAGCCCCCTTTCAGCTCTAAATAGGTAATGCTGTAATTCTGTGTGGACAATTTATATGTATTCCAATGTTATCTGAGTCCTTGTGAGTAATGTAAAGAAAAACGCAACACATTAAGTGAAATGACCTGTGGAACATTCATCAAAATATGTAAATCAGTCACATTATTGACTCAGTTTTAGTTCATTAAAACCCTTTCATTTCCTGTAGTTTTCTACTTGACATCATAGAGATCCACACCACCCCCCTCCATGGGAGTATATCTCTAGTTTCAAAATGAAGATAAATGAGGAGATAGATTTACTTTGTAGATATTGATTTTAAGGTCAATTTAACTGGGACATTTATTATGTAAAATGAGTTATTAAATACAAGCCTTCAAATAAACCAATTCTTCTATTGCTTACTCTTCTAGTATTAATCCAAACAAAATATAAGAACACTTTTCCAGGTTAATCCTACTACATTCTGTGCCCCCTACTGAATTAGCATCTTCTCTCTTCTACGTATTTTTAAATGTTTCAATGATGCTTTTACTTAATTTTCTTCTTTTTTGGAAGGATCCACCATTACAGTCTAGCACCCCTCTATAACTCTTCTTCCAAAGAAAATAAAAGCTCTACCATATAACTTTGAAATAAGCACAGGAAAGGAAAAAAAAATAAAAGCATACATTGGCAGTGTCCAAAAATATAAGTCTCATTCTGGACTTCTAGTTCTTCACCTCTCTGCCAAGAGGGCAAAAGTGTAATTCGTCATCAATTTTCTGAACTCAAAATTGGCCATTGTACCAAAACAAAATCAATGCATCCAGAATTAGAGGCAAGGCAGGAAAGTGTGAAATAAATTTTACAGCAAGCTTCTCTGGTAAAGGTCTCATTTCTCAAATATTAGGGAACTGGGCCAAACTTATGACAGCAAGAGCCATTTCCCAATAGATAGTCAAAGGATATGAAAGTTTTCAGAAGAAAAAAAAATCAAAGCTATAACTTGTCATATGAAAGAAGTGTTCTAGGGACAGCTAGGTGGTACAGTGAGTAGAATACTGGCCTTGGAGTCAGGAGGACCTGAGTTCAAATTTGGCCTCAGATATTTGATGCTTACTAGCTGTGTGACCTTGGGCAAGTCACTTAACCCCAATTGCCTTGCCTCCACCAACCAAAAAGTATTCTAAATCAGAGAAGTGCACATTACAATTAGTTTGAAGTACCACCTCATACCCATTGCACTGGCTAACATGACAGAAAAGGAAAATGATAAATGCTGGAGGAGATATGGAAAAATAGATAGAATAAGCCACGATTGTTGTAGCTGTGAATTGGTCCAGCAATTCTGGAGAACATTTGGGAACTATGCCTGCAGAACTATAAAACCGTGCATACTTTTTGATCCAGTGATACCACTACTAATTCTATACCCCCAAAGACATAAAGAAAAGACCTTAAGTGTACAAAATTATTTTATAGCTGCTCTTTTTGTGGTGGCAAAATTGGAAATGGAGAGTATGTCCATCGTCTGGGGGAATTACTGAATAAATTGTATCATGTAGTTGCAGTGGAATAAGTGATGAAGGGGATTGTTTCAGAAAAACTGGGAAGACTTATATGAACTAATGCAAAGTGAAATGAGCAGAACTTGGAGAACACTGTACATAATAATAGCAATAATGTATCATTCATCAATTGTGAAAGAAAGCTACTCTGAACAGTACAGTGATCCACAATAATTTCAAAGGATTTGTGATGAAAAATGCCATCTACCTCCAGAGAGAGTAAATGAGCTGACTGTAGATTGGAACATATTTTCTCTTTATTTTTCTTGCTTCCCGCTCCCCTCCCTTAGTCACCTGACTAATGGGAAATGTATTTTGCATCACTTCATATATATGTAAGTAGGTAGATAGATAAATTTCTTGCCTTATCAATGGATGGGGGAGGGAAAAAGGTGGGGTAGGGACAGAGGGAGAGAGAGGGGGGTAGGGAGAGAGGGAGAGGTAGGGGGGAGAGACAGAGGTGGGGGGAGAGAGAGAGAGAGAGAGAGAGAGAGAGAGAGAGAGAGAGAGAGAGAGAGAGAGAGAGAGAATGAATTTGAAGCTGAAAATAATTTTTTTTAAAAGTGGTCATTGTGTTTATCATAGTTCTTAAGTGTTTCCAAGTTGCTTCCTTTCTAATGGCGTTATTGTAGAAATTATTCTTCTGGTTATGCTCATTTCACTATTCTTCTGATCCCAGATGTTTTCCCAGTTTTCTCTGAGTTCATCCTTATGTCATCTCTTATGACACAATAATATTTCTTTATAATCATATGCTGTGATTTATTCATTCCCCAGGTGATAGGTACCTACTTTGTTTCAGGTTCTTTCCCTCATAAAGGAGTGCTACTATAAATTCTTTAGTCTAGATGGGTCTTTTCCTTTCTCTTTTGATCTGTTGTGAGGTATATTCCTAATAGTTTCACTATTAGATGTGTGGGTATGTATAGTTTCATGACTTTTGCGATATAGTTCCAAATTGCTTTCCAAAATGTTTGGATCAGTTCACAGATCCAACAGTAGTGCTTTGGGGGGCCTGTCTTCTCACAACCTCTGCAACAATTCTTATTTCCCATGTTTGTCATCTCTGCCAATCTTCTTGTTTTTTGGAGGGGGCAAGGCAGGGCAATTGGGGTTAAGTGACTTGCCCCAGGTCACACAGCTAATAAGTGTGTCAAGTGTCTGAGGCCGCATTTGAACTCAGGTCCTACTGAATCCAGGGCCGGTGTTCTATTCACTGCACCACCTAGCTGCCCATCTCTGCCAATCTTATTAAAGTTAGTAACTATTTTAATCCTTGAGAAAAACATTTTGATGAATCAAAGACTAGAAGGCATTTTAATATAATAGTGTTCCTTGCTCTTTAACTATGTTTTACAGACAATATTGGTTATTGCTTTAATACTTTAGAAAATAGTAACAACCTCTCCAGCAAAAGAAAATTCTCTTAAACCTCCAAATTAAATTCAAATTATTCTACTTAAGTTTAAGTACAAGCTGTAATTCTGAACTTATAAATATTTAAGAAATGTTAAGTGTTGTGTTTCTGTAAAGCTTTGGAAAATCTACAGCTTTATTAACTGAAAATGTCCTTTTTCCTACTTGAAAAATAATTATCAGACTTTAGGCAAAAAGTTTAAGATGTTCAATATTGTTAATTGTACATATAATCATTAAAGTCGTACCTCGAAGCATTATTGTGGTTGCAGGGATCTTTGCACTTCTGAAATCTTTTTCTTTTATTTTGGGAATTTGTAATTTCTTTCATACATATCTAATAAGCCATTATTTGTTGCACACTTTTTCCATACGAAGATGCCAACTTTTGAGAATGAAATTTCGCATTGCTCTCATCTTTTTTAGGCAAAATAAAGTAAAAGTGGTATCAATTTTATAAGTCATTTCAGCTGTAATAGAGAATTTTTAGTAATGACATGGATAGGAATGGTGATGATGATGATAGCTAGTGTTTATATAGTGCTTTAAGGTTTGCTAAATACTTTACAAGCATTATCTCCTTTTATCCTCATAACCACTTTGGGTAGTAGGTGCTATTGTTATCCCTGTGTGACAAATGAACAAACTGTGGTAGATAAAGGCTAAGCAACTTTCCCAACGATCAGACGGCTAGTAAGTGTTGGAGACAGGAATTAATCTCAGGTTTTGTTGACTCATAAGTCCACCACCCTGATTCACTGTAACACAAAGTTGTTTGTGATTTGCATTCAATAAAACTGCTTTCCAGCTTTAGTTCAAAAAAGAAAAAAAGGTATTGGGGTATCACTCACCAGGTGTCTCTCACCTGGGTGTCATGGGCCAGAATTGTTTGGAATGACTATGACATACAGCCGCCTAGTACCTTTTTTTTTTAAAATAATGTAATATCTTTAAACAATTATGCTTTTGAAAATGGGTAGCCTTCATCTGTGCTAACTTAATCTTTTAACTTATATACGTAATAGTGCCCTTACTAAATAAAACAATGTTGCCAATTCCTGTGATCATACTATAACCAGACCACGGAAGGTTCAGAAAAGGGCCATGGAGATTGTTAAGTGGATGGAAAATAGAACTAGTGTTATCAGGAAATGTTAAAGAATGGAACTACTTAACCAATGGAAGAGAAATAAATATTGAAATGATTTAATAACTTTCAAAATCAATGTTAATTAAAATTTGATGTAGGTCTCCATCTCATCCATATTTAGTATAAGAAGAAATTGGATTATACCACACAATGAGAGGATTAAATATAATAAAAGTATTTCCTGACAGCAAGAATTGCAAGCACTGAGAGAATATTTGAAAAACTGTTGCTTTTTTCCTCGGTCAATCAGTAATCATTTATTAAGCACCTACTATGTGCTAGGCACAGTAGGCATTAGGCACATGCAAAAAAGCAAAAATACTTATCACCCTCAAGAAGCTTATAGTCAAATGGGGGAAACAACATGAAAACAACTGTACAGACAAGATTTATACGGAAAAAAATCAGATTATCAATAGAGGGGAGGATCCTAGCATTAAGGGAGATCAGAAAAGCCTTCTTGAAGATCGAATTTTGATTGGAAGTTAAGAAAAGGGAGCCAGGAGATGAAGGTGTAGAGTGAGAGTATTTCAGGCATAAAATACCCCCCAAAATGCCTGGAGGCTACAGATTAATTTTCTTGTTTCAACAACTGGAAAGAGCCCAATATTACTAGAAGGAGTAAGATGGAAAAAAAAATTTGGAAAGGTATGAAGAGGTCAACGACACCACACTAAAAATTACGTATATCTGTCATGAGAGGGAAGGTCAAATTGGAGCTTAGGGGTGTCATTCTGCCCAGAGCCACTCAAACCCAGAATTTTAGGAATCAGTAGCGCTAGGAAAGAGCCTCCAAATAGGCCAGCTGTGTTCCTGACCCAAATCCTCTTGATGATGACCTTGGATATTCAGAAATTTTGGAATCCAGAGTGTTGGTGAAAGTAATGTTATAGATGTTATAGAGACATAATTGTAGGGAGTACCTAATTCTCTGGGCTGATTCACTATGAACAAAACCAAACATTATAATTGAGTAGCGACTCATTCAGATGAACATATGTTTAAACAATTCCTTTGCTGTCTTTCAACAAATAATTTGGAGTCCTGATAACCCAATCAAAATTGGTATTTCTTTGTTTTTCAATTGTGTAGCTCTTGGCTATATCTCCATGACAACGGAATGAGCATATCTTGTTTATAGTATCAAAGGATCATAGATTTACACGTGGAAGGGACCCTAGAGATTGTCTGATCCCACCCTTACACTGTAAAGGAAGGGAAACTGAGGCCTGTAGAGGCTAAATGACTCAATCAGCTAGTAAGGAGTAGAGTAGGGATGTGAACTCAGGTCCCATGACTCCAAGTTCAGCATTCCAAGTATAAATAGCTAACTATATATTAATATTATTTATACCTAATCTAATCAGCACATGTATTTTTTTTCCCTATAAGCTGGACAATGCAGATGAGCAAGCCGCCCAGATCAGAAGGGAACTCGATGGGCGTCTACAATTGGCAGAAAAGATGGCAAAGGTAAATTATTAGATGTGACATCTGTGAAAATTGAGACTTTTCTGTCCTATTTTTTGTGATGTCCTCAGGACAGAGCAACATTGCCCTGCCAAGAAGCGATCTTGTGGAAGCCTCCTGGTGACAGCAGCAATTACCTACCTCAACAGCAACACTTCCTTCCTGAGGCCAAGTTTCCTGCTGCCCTTGGTCAAAGCACCATTGCCTACCTGTCACAAGACCAGGGCCGGTGGGAGACCTTGAACTTTGTAGTATCACTGTCTTCATTAGAATAGCTCCTCCTCTCCACTAATACTTTGCTTGCACACATCGAACAGAGCTTAACAAATGTTTATTTATTTTGTTTTTTGCAGGGCAGTTGGGGTTAAGTGACTTGCCCAAGGTCACACAGCTAGTACATGTGTGAAGTGTCTGAGGCTGGATTTGAACTCAGGTCCTCCTGACTCCAAGGCCAGTGCTCTACTCACTGTGCCACCTAGCTGTCCCCTAACAAATGTTTTACTCCTTCTTTCTCTTCCTGTCCTAGTGATATAACCTGCTAAAACACAATCCCATTTCCCCAACATCACCTTTTCAATCTCATTCCTGTCTACCTCAGACTTACTGTACTGATGTCTCATTCCAGATGTCCTTCTCCCTTTCATTATACCCTCAGGAAACTCTAATTTATAATTAACTTCCTTTCATTTTGACCACTTCCACTCTTTCACTTTCCCTTTTCTGGAATTTACTAAGATTGGCCTCCCCAAAGATGACACTACATCCCTGGCCATCCTAACTAATACTGGATCTAAGTAATATAATAATTAATTAATACCATACACACACACACACACACACACACACACACACACACACACACACACACACACATATATATATAAATTCGTAATACCTAATATATATATACATATATATGACATAATATAATTAATACCTAACTAAAACGGCATCTTCTTCTATACCCTCTGACTCTCTCTGGTTCCAGTGGGGTAGTCAGAATACATCTTTCTCCTCACTGCCTCTTCCAGGTGTTCCAGTTGCCTCCATCACTCAATTAATGTCTCACCCATTGAGGTTCATTCTTTCCAAATTTATCAATCAATTTGGATCCTGATAACCTGTATTTACTGACATCCTTGAGCATTTTCACTACTTCATCAGTGAGTTCAGTGCATTGCTCACAGTCTCCCTCTCCATCTCAATTCCTTCCCTCATTCTAGGGGTCTTCAGCATACTTGTTGATCTTCAAATACACTAACTTAAAAATTCCTTAGTCTACTTTACTCTCAAGATCTACTCCTCTATTCTACCTCAGCTTCTTATAGGGTTGGTCATCCTCTTGTTCTTGCCCATTAGCTTTCCATTTCCATGATCAAGGATTCCAAAATTCTTTATCAATAATGTATTGATCTTGGCATATCAGTGGTCTCTTTTATTATTCTGTCTATCTCTGTGCCTTATTACTCGCAAGTCTATTTTTCCTTTTCATAATAACCTTTAATCCCTCACTCTTTCAGTATTTTCCCAGGCCATTACTCTAGCTGTAGCTATATTCTCTTCACTCCTAAATTTTAGTCTCTTGGTGAACAAGTTCAGCTACATGACATTCTCTACTCTGAAATCCTTTGCTCCCTTATCCTTATTGTACTGCCAAACAACTAGGGTGATGTATTGAAGGTTATTATGAAAAGGAAAAATAAATAGACTTACGAGTGATATGGCGTGTAATGCCTACCTCCAACCCAGCTGATTGTATATATCCAGCGAATTCTTGTTTTGTAAAGGTAGACCAAGGTAAATTTTAAGCATGTGGTTTTTGAGAGTGTTGACGTTGGAATGAGCTGGAATTTGCCTAACAGGAAAATGAAAATAGGTGATAAATTGTCAAGCTAGTGCACAAGTGATGAGTAAAGGACTGAAATGAAGAATTAGCCTGGTCATCAGAGAGTGCAGATGCCAGTCTGCCACTAACTAGCTCCTTGATTTTAAATAGTTCTTTTCACTCCAGTTTCCTTCTTTGTAATACTAGTCCAGTGGATGCTCTGAATATGAACAATATTTGGCCATGAAACCTTTTTTTCATGACCTGTTTAGCCACTGTACCTCAGCCAAATACAAATACACACAAATAGTTATACCTTTGGTCTTGCCAATATCTGCACTTGTTTTACTCCCATGTTTATAAACTCCAAAATTCTTTTATCTAATCATAATCTTTCATCATTTCAAATTTCCCTGTGCCATATAAACCCTGTCTGAGGAGTGGGGATCCTGTGGCCTTGAGGCCACATTGTCTTTTAACTGAGTCCAAGTTTTATAGAACAAATCTTTTTAATTAAGGGGATTTGTTTTGCGAAGTTTGGATTCAGTCAAAGGGCCACACTTGAGGACCTAGAGGACCATATTGGCCTCTCCAAGCTGCAGGTTCCCCATCCCTGCATCCCTTTCCTTTGATTTAACCATCACTTTTAATCTATCAGTTTCTCGGTTCTATACTTGCTACTTCTCCCTTCCTTATCGTGATTCCCTGATGAATCAGGTCAACTCTACCTAACTTTTTATGTCAGTGTTCACCACTGCCTCCCCCAAACTTAAATCTTGCATTGCTCCTACCATATGCCATCTTTGTTTTCAAGTGTTGCTGAATAGAGCATGAAACCATGACAATTTGTCCACTACAATTTATATTACCTTATCTCAACTGTGCCCTATCTGCAGCTAAGCAGTCCTATTACATCTCCCTAGTCAGTTCACTATCCCACTCATCACAGCAACTGACCTCCCATCAAGCTCTGCCTAATGCATAATCTTTGTGATATGTTGTTTTACCAGCTTCACTAATAGTTTATTTATAGTTTTACATCAATGTTCATTAGGGATTTTAGTCTATAGTTTTCTTTTCCTATTTCAACTCTTCCTGGTTTATGTATCAAAACCATACCTGTGTCACAGAAAGAATTTGGTAGGGTCCCTCCTCTTGATATTTTTACAAACAGTTAATGTAACATTGGAATTAATTGTTCCCTGAATGTTTGATAGAATTCATGTGTAAATTTATCTAGTCCTGGATTTTTTTCTTGGAAAGTTAATTTATGGTTTATTCAATGTTTTCCTCTGAGATGCTTGTTTAAATTCCCTATTTCTTGTTTTATTCGCTTCCATATTTTGTATTTTTGAATGTATTTATATATTTCATTTGAATTGTTAGTTTTATTGGCCTATAGATGAGCAAAATCATTCTGAATATTATCCTCTATTTCTTCCACATTTCTTGTGACTTTTCCTTTTTCATTTTGAACAATGGTGATTTGATTTTCCTCTTTTTAACCAAAATAGCTACTGCTTTATCTATTTGACTGATTTAAAAAATGCTCCTAGTTATTTTTATTCTGCTATTTTTACTTGCATTCCCAATTTACTGATCTAATTCTTTATCTTTTGTCTAAAATGTGTTTAAAGATACAAATTTTCCCTTAGGATCTCCTTGGCTACATTCCCAAAATTTTATATATATTATTTCACTGTTGTCATTATTTTTAATGAAATTATCTGTTGTCTTTATGATTTATTCTTCGTTCCCCCCCCCCATTCTTTAGGATTAAATGATTTAGTTCTTGGTCAAATTTTAATACTGTTTTTTTCAGTTTCTCTTTATGATCAATTTCTGTAAAGTGTCATCAAACAACTGGGATACATCTGTATATCCCCTCATATATTTCGATCCAGTGATTGTCAGAGGTCTATTATATATAATTTTTCTAACTCAATATCCAGGCCCTCAACTTCTTTCTTATTTTTTATTAGATGTATTAAAGAAAGATAGGGATAAAGTAGTCCCCACCATCATAGTTTACTGTCTTTCTCTTTCATTTAATTTTATATTAAGTATTTAGAAGCCATGCTATGTGGAGGGTAGGGTTGTTGTGGTTGTTATGGAGTCATTTGAGTTGTATCTCACTCTTTGTGACCCCATTTGGGATTTTCTTGGCAAAGATAATGGAGTGGTTTGCCATTTCCTTCTTCAGCTCATTTTACAGGTGAGGAAACTGAGGCAAACAGGGTAAAGCGACTTGCCCAGGGTCACATAGCTAGTAAGTGTCTGAGACCAAATTTAAACTCGTCTTCCTGACTCCAGGCCCCGTGCTCTATCCACTATGCCACCTATCTGTCCCTGTGTGTGTGTGTGTGTGTAGTGTGGGAGGGGTATATGTGTGTACCCTTAAAACATAAAGATTCACACAAAGTTGAGATTGGGGAAAAATATATTATGCATCGACTGAACACAGTGGTAGGGGTAGCAATTATGACTTCAGAGAGCAATGAAGAAAGTTAATGGGAAGAGATAAAGAGGGAAACTATATTTTGTTGAATGGAAACATAGATAATGAACTGATTTCAATACTTAAAGTGTATTTATTTATGTATTATTTTTTTATGTATAAAATATATACGTATAGGTACATATATACATACTCATACAGATATGCATACACACGTACTCATGCATATATGTGGGCTAAAGCCTTTCCCTTTCTTTCTTTTCCTTTTCTTTCTTTCTCTTTCTTTCTTTCTTTCTTTCTTTCTTTCTTTCTTTCTTTCTTTCTTTCTTTCTTTCTTTCTTTCTTTCTTTCTTTCTTTCTTTCTTTCTTCCTTTCTTCCTTTCTTCCTTTCTTCCTTTCTTCCTTTCTTCCCTCCTTCCTTCCCTCCTTCCCTCCTTCCTTTCTTCCCTCCTTCCCTCCCTCCTTCCCTCCTTCCCTCCTTCCTTCCCTCCTTCCCTCCTTTCCTCCTTCCTTCCTTCCTTCCTTCCTTCCTTCCTTCCTTCCTTCCTTCCTTCCTTCCTTCCTTCCTTCCTTCCTTCCTTCCTTCCTTCCTTCCTTCCTT